>BROJ01000246.1:0-735289 GCA_026008555.1 Fistulifera pelliculosa | reverse complement strand
CACCGTGGCATAATCATGATAGTCATGCTGGACAATGTGGTCGACCAGGTTGTTGCTCGGACAAGAAGGAGAATCCGAGCGCTCGTGTTGAGGCTTGTCCATTTCGACTAAAGAACGCGTAGATACGCCGGCGTTTCGAAGTTGAGTGGAAACACACATCGCAAAGAGATGATGTGATTGTGATCGTTATAAGTCGAGCGTCGAGATGAAGGAAATGCGAACTGTGAGCTTGTGAGCGGATTTCACCTTTCCGCGTTCCGTTTCTTGATGATAGGAAAAGAATGACTTTGAAATTTTGAAAGATCAGGAACGTGAAGAACATGACGAATATCGAAAAGAACAAGCCTACACTTTATTTACTATCCAGATGTTTTCTGTATCAGAAGCACCTCTGCCGGGATTTATAGTCTCGTATTTTCCGTTTCTGCAACTTTGTACTTGTTACTATCAAATTGCCACGTGGTATGGAATGCCTATTGTCTGTGGCCAGGCGTCGAGCGTCGAGGCGGCGGGCGGCGAAGAAGGAAGAAGTTCCTCAAACGTGAAACAATAAACAATCAGCAAGCGGGCTAAGGCCTACACCTACAGACTACAGAGGAATACTCCGTAATAGATTAGAGAGTGATAAGTTGGACGTTGGGCGGCGGCTTTTCATATTATAGAGACTACATTGTGACCAGTGTGCTAACAACAATACGATTAGCTCTTGCACCTGCACAGGCGGCTTTTCGACTTGCGAACAAAACCGAGGCACAACTTCTATCGTATGTCTAGATTACAACCTGTTATTTCGCCGCTCCACAACTAGATGCTCCCGTATTAACTTTATTTTCATGTCCCATCCAGGTCTGCAAGGTAGCGACAAGTGATTGTACCTAATTATTCAGCCAACGAACAAAGGCATCCAAAGAGTCGATCTCTAGGAACCTTTGTATTCATGTTCGCGAGAAATATCTCCGATTTACCAAGTAAATTACTGATTCACGTGATACATTGAGTGCAATTCGGCGAATTGACTTGCCATTAGGTTATTGGAGCAGCTCCTTGCACGTCCTCGGTTTGGAAATCTGATAGAAGAGACTGTAGCTCTTTCGATTCCCGGACAAGAACAGGTAAATTTTCCACTGCTTCCTTGATAAGACGCGTTTTGTCCCCGGCAGGGCGAGGATCTTCGACAATAATGAAATGTAGGACGCGTATAGCTGAATATTTTGTTCAATTCTTTGACTGCAATCAAATCAGACATCGCGGTGGACGCAAGCTCAATAGCCATCTGCGCTTCAGCAGTAGAACTCGAAGCACGCGAACAGTGTTCGAAGAGCATAAGATACGTTTCTGCATTCGGTTGGGCATATTGATTGCCGTGTCGATAGTCATGTTTCATCCTTTCATATAGGGACGCCAAGGCAGCTAAACTTTTTTCTCCTCCAACACCACGGAATGCGTCCATGACAAGATGGTAACATAAAGTGGAAGGAAGAGGCGATAGGCTGCTGACGCGATGTCTCTTGACCATGCGGTCCAAAATACCCAACGCCTCCTTACCGGCCTCGTCACTATTTACTGTCGACCAAGCCTTGATCGCTCCTTGATAACAAGCCTCAGTCGGCCGCAACGGATCCAGAGCATTTGAATGATCATATAATGTTTCCAATTGCATCAATATTGCTCCAGCTCGCTCTGCTGATCCTTTTCAGCACTACGAGCCCAGCTGCTTATAACATGAGCGAAGTTGAACGTATTCGGTCGGCAGTTAGGATTCTTTCCAGTAGTGTACTGTTGCTGCATTTCATTTAGAATAGCTTCCACTTTGATAGGGGCATCTCGTCTCCCACTGTTTTTCCAGGCAATTTGGTACGCAGCGTACGTATACGTAGATGGACTACAAATTGTCCGCACTTCAGCAAACAATCGCTCCACATTTTCAAGGTACCTATGATCTCTTGATTTCGTCCATGCATGAATCAAAGCCTGTTCTCGACAAAGGAGTAAGTAGGGGCCGTTACGTACTGAAGATACTACGGAAGGATTAAAACGTACCGCATAACTCTTTTCTGAAGGCAGTAGATCAGGTCTATCTTTCCCTAACGCCTTCAGTCGCTTGAATAAGCGCTGGGCCCTGTGCACATCCCCTTTCTTCCAATACTCCTCCAAGATATATCGATATGTGTTTTCTTCCGGGCGGATGTCACTAAGCCCGTCTGCAAACATTCTCTCGCGCGATTCTGTGTAATGTTCGGCTTCATTCTCTTCGCCAAATCTCGCAAGCAAGCGTGCATACTGATTCATCACGCCAATATGAAGAGGAATATTATCCTCCTCCATTTGACGGAGAAGAAACTTGCCGTAATCCAGCATATCTGGTGTGAAGGATGCACTCAAGCCTAGCAGCATGAACCGATATGTGCTAGCATCAACCTTTCTTTGATAATCTAGTCGCCATTTTGTGAAGAGACCAATCAGACGCTCAGTCCTGGAATCTGATCGAGATCTGGCCCATGCTTTCAAACAATGATTCAAGTCCCTTATCGTGGGACCGCGAAAGTTCTTGTCTACTTGTCCCCGTTCGCACAGTCGCATAAAAACAGCTTCCATTTTCATCGCCAACGCTTCTCGTTCTTGTGGTTCGTGAGCACGTTCTTGTCGAAATAGTAGGCCACCAAGAAATTCGGTGTACAGTTGAGAGTCTAGAACGGAATCTCTCCTTCTTCAACTTTTTCAAGAGACTCCAGCATTTCTTCGGCCTTAAAATACCAGCTTTCGACGAGCTTCTGAGGAACGCCAATATGACTGACGTGTAAGAGATTCTATCAGGTTTTGTCTTCATCCCGGACTGATGCATTTCGACCATTCGACGCAGAATCGATTCAACTTCATCAACAGAAACCGAGGCGCCAAATGTGCACGCATTCAATGCAATATTGAAATGGATCGTTGTCAAATTTACCCCTGAGATATCATTTCATCTAATATTTCCTTTGTTTTCCTTGCGTCCCCGCTTTGCTACAAACATTCATCAAAGATGAATAAACATAAGGATCACACAGAAAGTCATAATGCTTCATGGTGTCCCACCAATCCAATGCACGTTTCAGGGTGGCAGATGTGCGATCACGATCTCCTACGGACGCCTCTACTTCATTCGCGAAGGCCAATAGAACTGATGTGCAGATTGGTTTCATGTCACCCGGGGATTCAGCAAGAATTGAAGGCCTGCGCTCTCGAAGCGCGTCCAGCAGTATGAGACATTCATCCGCCCCGCCGGGTATGCGTCCAGCAGCTCTGGCGGTGAATTGAAATACGTAACAGGAAGCATCTGGTATTAACGTAGGAGAGTTTGACTTTTCCATGTCGTGAATTATGTCATCAATTCTCGCGATACAATTCCAAGGACTACGCGCGCCTCCTAATGGCACCGACAATGAATCATACTGACTGGGATTCCACGATCGATCACTCTCCAAGTGAGCGAGGAAGCGACACCGCTTGTACCAGAGATTCAAAAGCCCTCGATAGCTGTTTACATCGGGCACAAGCTTGCGATACGATGGATCATCATGACAAGTTTGCATTATTGCAGCAATCTCGGAAGCTTCTTTCAAAGCATCAATCATTTCAGCGTGAGTGGCCTTCGTAGCACTACCACGGTGGTATCGAGCTCTTTGCGTCAATGCGCGGGTTCCTTCCAACGGCTGTAACACCAGATTGATGAGCCTTACGAATCCCCTGTTCGGGGCAGGCACGGGCTGAGAACTGTCGCAAACCAAGTCTTCAAGTAATCTCGGGTTCTGCTTTTCGTAGACATAATAATCAAGAATTCTTCTGGCATTGTTGATGTGTTCCTTGTTCAGATTTCCTTTTTTCGCAGCAAATTCGACAGAGAATTTCCCGAGCCAAAACAGATAGGCGGCTTTGAGTGCAGAATGACTGTGCGCAGCTGGGTTCGCTGTGATTTTGCCATGCTTTCCGTGCGACGTGTATCTATGCCGTGCCACTCATTTGAATCACCGACACTCTTTTCACTAAGCATTCTGCAACCAATGAATCGATGAGGTTGTACAGCGCGAAGTCTGCTGCGTCCACACGTTTGGGCTGACACTGGGAACGACACAAGAGTTACCGCGGGCCTCGCAATCGCTCGCGGCATCTTTGAAAGAAAGAGACGAAGCATTGTTGTTCAGTATCATTATATCTGGATCAGAATTTTACGTTTGCTTCATTATAAAGCTTTTTTTTTTAATGATCGTTCGATTTCATTTTTCTGAAAAACGCAAAACGAGGGAAGGGAGGCAATTTGCGACCCTAAGGCTAAGGATAATCATGGACTTGTTTTTCAAAGGGTTTGCCTACTGTATACATTTACTGTCACTTTTCAACGATGAGTGCACATAGCCCTTTGAAGTCGATCCGGTTTTGGTTGATGTAACACCGATCGTGTCTTGCTACTCAAACACGAGTTATTCTTAACAACTTGTATCTATGTTTTTCGCATTCTGTGACGGTTGCAAGGTCGTCATCCGTCCACGGAAATAATGCTGGTAGGGCACGATAACAAAAAACATTCTTGAGCAGCAAAAGGTCTCGAGAAACAATAATTTATCATCTTGTTCGTTTTATTTGATAGAGACAGTAACCTGAAAATGGACCCCAGTCGTTCGATTCCTAACGTGTATAATCTGGGCTTCAAAGCAGGCAGCCTCGTTGCCGAGCTTGTGTATGTCAAGCACAGTGTGACCTTGTCAGAAGTCGCCGATGCTTTCACTAGTTTCCTGTCCTCTACAAAGAATGGTGGCTTAATCTCGTTGCAAATGATCCTATTCACGTTCTGGTGGAAACAACGCTGATTATTGCGATTGTGTACTTCCTTGTCAGCCGATCAAAAGACTGGAAAGCTTCGGACGAAAAGGAGAAACTAACCCCAAGGAAGAGAACGAGCTTCTTTACGAATGGAAGCAAAACATTCGCGCGCCTCTTGCTCCAAAAGTGCAGCCTCAGACGGAGTGTGCTGTCATTCATAAGACAGATGGACGTACCATTACAATTCAGGTCAATATGTCATCGTCCATGTCGGCTTCGTCTACCAGCACAGACTCAACTCCTGTGACAAACAACGTATCGAACGAAGATGCTTCGAAGACTGAGTTTAGTCCACCTCCTCCTCCGGAATTCAAGACCGTCCTGAACTTTGGCACGTCTGACTTCCTAGGCCGTTCTGCCTCGGATTCCTTGATCAAGGACGCTGCTATCAAGGCTTTAGACAGGTACGGTTGTGGGTCATGCGGACCTCGTGGTTTCTATGGAACGGTGGATGTTCACCTTGAGTTGGAGAGCACAATTTCTGCTTTTATCGGCACAGATGACGCTATTCTCTATTCGGATGGTGCCAGTACAGTGAGCTCGACGGTTGCTGCCTTTGCCAAACGTGGTGATCTGATCGTGGCAGATGAGGGTATCTACGAACCGCTCATGACGGGTGTATCGCTAAGCCGAGCGAATGTGAAATGGTTCAAGCACAACGATATGTCGGATCTTCAAAAGGTTTTGGCCCAAGTCCAAGAGTCCGACAGAAAACTGGGCCGAAAGTTGAATGACCAACGTCGCTTTCTGGTCGTAGAGGGCCTATACAAAAACACGGGTAAAATCGCTCCTTTGGACGAACTGGTTGCACTTAAAGAGAAATACTGCTTCCGACTGATCCTGGACGAGTCAAACAGCTTTGGTGTTCTTGGCAAGACCGGTCGGGGTGTAACCGAGTTGTTTGGCAAACAGATGATGCGAGACGTTGAAATAACAACCATCTCTTGAAAATGCTGTCGGAAGCATTGGAGGTGTTACTGTGGGGTCTGAAGAGGTCGTGGATCACCAGCGCCTGAGTGGATCTGGCTACTGCTACAGTGCATCTTCTCCGCCGTTCACGGCCACGGCGGCAATAAAATCAATTGAACTGTTGGCCGAACAACCCGAAACTCTGAAGCAACTTCGCAACAATCAGAGTTATCTACGATCGAAGCTTCTCGCCTTGTGTCAACATAAACTGGAGGAGGTTCTTGTCATCACAAGCGATGAACGGTCGCCTATGGTGGTGTTGCAAGTTGCAGATATTCCCGAGACGAAGAACCTAGATGAAATCGCGTTCTTGAGTGAAGTCGTCAAAGAGAGCTTGAACAGAGGCGTTGCTTTCGTGGCTACTGGTCACCAAAATGTTGGCCTTGTTAGGTTGGCGCCTCCTCCCGCGATTCGAATATGCGTTTCGTCACTGCACACCAAGGCAGATATCGATAACGCAGTCACAGCACTCGGCGAATCCGTAGACGTCGTGCTTAACCGTATGCATGACCCCTGATAATCATAGTAAAGAGAGTCTATATCGTATATTTCTAGAAACTAATAGTTCGTAAATCATGGTAACGCTGTCAAGTTCCCTGAATACTACTTCACAACGAAGTCTAAGGAACCTACACGGAGAATGAAGTGACGATACATAATAAATAGTGAGCGAAACATGAGTTTGGCAGCAAAATAAACTGAAGTTATCTTTAATCAGTCTGTGTGAAACTAAGGACGCTCGTCTTCGTCTCCACGGAAATGTGACTGTTGTCTGCAGTAACGTTACGAAATAGCGAATTTTTTCGTCGTTGCTGATCTGCTACGCTCCATGCTCCTTGCAAATTCTCATCGAGGATAGATCGGATTTGAGTCATACACGGCCGTGCGCGTGGGCTGGGCGCGAGGCATACTCGCACTACTTCTCGGAGATCCTCTGGCCAGCAAGGACAGATAGGAAGCCAGCACTCCTGCAAATTACCCTCCTCGATCTTGGCGCGAGAATTGTTCGCAAGTCCATCACGAGGAGAAGCCAGAGACAGAACCTGCCAGAGAACGACCCCATAGCTGTAAACATCGGCCGAAAGGTCATACCGCTTCTTCGCCCGTACTTCCGTAGCCATGTAAAGCTTGGTACCCACTGGTGACATCTCGTAGCCGCCACCGTCCACCATTTTGTCAGGAAGGAAACGCGACAGCCCCATATCGAATAGCTTCAACTGACCATTTGGGTCAAATCCAATATTGCCTGTCGACGGGCGTTCGATGTTAGATCATCTTCCTCATATCAGTCTGTCCGACATTTTTTTGCTTACCAGACTTGATGTCGCGATTTATGATGCGCCGACTGTGCATGTATTCAATGGCAGAAGCAAGGTCATGTGCTACTCGAATTCGGGCACGCAAGAGATCCTGCATTTTCGACACCGATTTCTGCTTCATCCAAGGTAAAGAAAAGCGGGATCTGTATTTGCGGAGACAGTTACGCCACTCTTCTATTCTTTCGTCCAAGCCCTCCGATAAACGATCTAAAACCAAGAAATAGTCCGAGTACATCAAAGACCGAAACGCATCTGCCCCCGCGCCATTCCAACCTCTGATCCCTATTATATTCGGGTGATTCATAGCACATAGTAATTGTCCTCTAAAATGAGATCGATAGCTGCCCTTTCAAACCGATCGTCGTCCTTTGCTAATTCATGTCTCAGTCGTTTTACAGCGTAGCGATTAATCTCATACTCGTGTCCGTCCACCTTTTTCTTTGTGTGAGAATACCGGCGATATGTTTGTACAGTGTGCTTTGCAAGAAATTCCCGTGCTGATTGTTCTGGTTTGGTCATACCGGTTGAAAAGGATTCATCGAGGTTGAACGAACTCACTTCATAAACAGAAGAAAAGCCTCCGACACCTATTAAACGCCCGACGCTAATTTCCGATGACGCAATTGGCTGATCCATCATCAAACACTTGATGCATGAGACAAAATATAACATTCCCAGGAAATAACACTTTGTACTCGGTTGCTTACTTACCGCAACGACTCGCTGCTCCAGTTCTCCTTCAGACTTGCACTTATTCATCTGTAATTGTCTTTGAAAGAATTTCACATTCCGTTGCGCAGCTTCGGCGGTTCTATCAGCAAGCTTGCGATCGATTTGAAAGTCTTCCGGAGGCCGCTCCGTGCGGTTTACAACCTCAAATAGGCCGAAGTCAACATCGAGACATTCGCGACTGTTCATAGCAAGAATGGAAGCAAATCCTCGCTTGGTTTGCAAGGGGAGTTTAGCGCATATTTTGCATTTCTTGTCAGCTAGTAAAACGAACTGGGGCACGTCTCCTTCGCAGGTTTGCTGCCGACGCTCTGGCTTGAATTGTCGGGTTGCACCGAAGAGCTACGATCACTTGTCGCAGTCTTCATGATGACCTTGCTGCGATTATGATTCTTTTATAGTCTCTTTTGACCATGTACCATCTATCTATCTTCTCAACATGAACGTTCTAGAAAACGTGGTTAAAAGCTTCTTTGTCGCGTTGTCGTTGAGCAAAGGCGAAGGCTGCTCAGAGCTTTCGACAAGTGACAAGTGAGGCCAAAAGCAGCACAGGCGACCGAAGACCGAAGCGGTATTGGGTACAGTATTCTGCAGTGTTCTCCTCAAAACACCAATCCAACGCCAATAATTATCAGCGAAAACGGAAACACTGCGAAACAGTACTAGAAACCAGAAACAAGAAACAGTGGACTGTGAACTGTGCAGTGATGAGTTATGAGTGCCGATGATTTTTCTGAAGTTTTGAAAAGCGAAAACGCAAAGGGCAGAAGAAGAAAGGGCCTAGAGACTAGAGAGAGTCGTCGCTAGAGAGTAGAGTCATGCTTCAGACTTCAGACGTGGCACGTGGCAATTAAAAGTGAAGAAATACAGCAAACCGCTTCCAAAACCTCAGTACTAAATACTGGATATGAAAAACGAACAAGCATGATCTAAAATAATGTCTAAGATCTAAGAACTAAGGCTTACTGATACGGAGTAAGAACGAAGGAAGTAAGAAGTTCTTACTTCCCAAGAAGTAAGAAGTAAGGTTTACTGTTAACTGTCTATTATCCACTGTCGATCTCTCAATTCTCAATGGTCGATGGTCGATGCTCAATTTTCATAATTGCCCTGTTTAGTAATATTAGTATTCAGTAATCCAATATCCAATATCCAATATCTTCAGTCATACAAAATCGAAAAAGACCGAAGCTTTTGCGGAGAATTTTGGATGTATTGCCCCTTGCGAGAATTCAGAATTCAGTAAAAGGATATGTGACTCGTGACGTCATCGCCTATAGTCCCTCTTCTCTCTTGTGCTCTTGGCTCTTGGTGCTTCTGACTTCTGGGCTTCTGAGCTTCTGAGTTTAAGTGATTTTGATCATCAGGCAAGAGGCAAATGACCAAAAATAGTGACAACGGCAAAAAATGGCATTCGGAATTCGGATGATCAAAGATAAATTCTAAAGACTTGAGGAATGAATGGTGAACCAATTGCGAGTCTCTAGAGAGAGTAGAGAGACTCCTCACATTCTCGCACTGCACAACTTTTCCTTAGTCGTTGTTCATCAGATGCCAGATAAAAGATAAATAATGTTTCACGTTTCACTTGTGTTTTGTGTCATGTCATGAGTCATGAGCATGAGAGTCATGTGTCATGTAGGGTGAGCAGGGTGTCATGTAGGGTGAGCAGGATGCAGGAAGCTCCATGAGATATGAGGTTATGAGTAACGGAGTAATAAGAGTGATAAGCTAATGGTTTTACATAGACTACTGGCTGTTTTGTGAAAGGGAGACTCTTCACTTTTCGGAAGCGAACGATGAAAAAGTCTTCCTTCGACTATCATTTCTATTCCTAAGTTTGACAGTGCTAAACATTAGCGCCTGTGGCGTGATTCGCGTCACCGTAAGGAGGGAGCAATCCAGCGATCTCCTTCGGACCCTTCTGGTGACCGCGAGAAAGGCCTGTCTTGTTATCCTATTGAAAGACCCCGGGTTGTAATTTGAACATCGCGAGTCGCATTTCAAAGTCAATACCAGGCCATCTCACATCGGAGATGAAAGTCATGGCTACTCTGAAAATGAAAACGACCGCGGAAGCTATTCTCTTGTCTGGAAAAACTGAATAAGTAACGGGGCAACTTGCTTCCGACTGGCCCTTGAGTTACCTTGATCAAGAACAATTACTCTCTTGTCAGCGCTATCGAATTGCTCTCGAACACACAGCCGAAGCGATCCTTCTCCTTCTAGCCATGCACGTCCGGCAGATGCATCCTTTCCACATAATATTAGCTCCCGTGTAAGAGGAGATGCGGCATCCTTCGAATACGCTAGCATGATTCCGAGGAATTCAATGTGCATACGTTTCATAAAAGCTTCGATGTTGCAGAGTACGCCTTCTCTGTCCAAGAGAGCTAGCGGGTAATAGAACAGTAGAAATTCCGAATGTTTCTTGTGCCGCTTTGAATGATTTATAATCCAGACGTAACGCATCGACCAACGAGAGAGTTCCAGAACAGTGGATCAAACTTTGCATTTTGTAAGGCATCAAAAGGCCCGATGTACTAGGTTGTGGGTGAATTTGCACGCACACTTCATCGTCCACGTCAAGATGCTGCCAGTTCGTCCCTTGCAACAATTTTTTCTACAGCTGCTTCGTCTCTCGGAGTGACTTTGCCTGCATCCGGTGACATGTTGACGGAATCAATCAAAATACCCCAGAAGTAACAGCGACAAATCCGCCGGCCAACTTCCTTCCATTCTTTCCACCATTAGCGTGCACGTGCTCGCAACACTCGGCTTGCCATCCTCAGTAAACGCTATATCTCTTATTGTTGCCGTATCTTTGTGATATCCTTCGTCCATGTGATGATCATATATAGCTTTGACAACATGACCGCGTTGCTCGAGTGAAGGCTCATCCAAGCGATTGTGATCGACGAGAGTCAATGACACTGTTTCCGATGACAATGATTCCAGCTGATCAGTAAACCACAAATCGGTCGTTTCTATGCCAGCCATCTTGAAAAGTAGCATTGTTTCCGGACGTTGCGTCATGAGATCGTTCTGACTGATCGATACGACCGGCGTTGCCTCGTCGTCCGCAAGATAAGCGGCCGCCAAAGCCGAAACGATGCTATCTGCATCTCCTGCTTTATTACCAATCACCAAATGCTGTGTCGGCTTTTCACGGCGCTTTCAAGAAAACTTCTCAGGCTTTCGTCAGGGCTCGACATGGCTGCAAACAGACAGCGAGATATTCGTTGCGACCTTGCCGTCACTAACAAAGCAGAAACTGAGCGATGGAAAAGTGGTATTGTTTGATATATTGCAACAAGAATAGGAATCTGTGCCATGCAAGATAATGCGCGCCTTTGTCTTGGCCATGGTGCAAACAGCAAAGAATAAAATGCTCCCTCCACTCGACGTCGGAAGGTCGCGGATAACCCGGATCTATTCTGTCATTGCGACAATAATTGTCAAGTACGTCATAAAAATAGCAGCCCACATAGACCTAGAGTATATGAACACTTGCTATGCACTAAACTATCACCTATTGTTAAATTGTATTTACTCCTAACCAGATAATTGGCTATCCTCTACGATTCTCTCAACACACGCAACCATGTCCGCGGTTGCGTCGACGCAACCCCACCGAAATGGCCGTTGGTAGAACCAGTCAAGCCAGTCATGTTAAACGTTGTTGACTTCTTTTTTGTAACACTGTCCACCGCAAAACTGGCGTATTCAAGATCTTCGCCGTCTCCGACAATGGCATTATGAAAACGATTGCGGACGTGCCGCAATTTTTCAATTCACGAGCAAGTTGTATTTCATTGTTGCTTTCTTGCATACATTGTAGGCTCGCAAGGACCACGGCAGATTTTGGAAAAGCTTCAATGAGAGATTGCACGGATGAAAAGTCATTGCCTACATCGACCCAAAAGGCACCATGGTCCGAAACCCGCTCAAAATCTTGCATCGACGTTATTCGATAGATGACATCCACGTCAGGCTCACAATCACCAGGAGATGCCACCACCGCATCGACTCCCACAGAACGAGCCTCCGAGAAGTCACTTCCTGTATACAAAACAGGACATGGCCCTGGAAAGTTACCTCTCGCAGTGGCTTGTTCGTTCACACATAGCTTGGCCACATTTAGATCAGAAGTAACCAGTGCATTTGCTTTTAATTTTCTCAGCTGCATGGATCGGGATTCATCTATGCTGAGTACATCCAAAACAACTGACAAGGTTCTGCTTGGTTTCTTCAAAGCACTCGCTACTTGTTCATTCAAACGGACGTGTTCCGTAACCTCGGCCATTTGCAAAGCACATCTTTCCTGAGCCGCTCTTTGGACAACAAATCCCCGAACATTCGGCGCTAAAATTAAAAGACGATCGACCGAAGAAAGTGCATTGGTTGTTCAAGAAATAGTCAAAATAATGGTGATTTGTGAGAAAGGAGCAACAAGTGACGAATGTCGAAAAGTCGAAACGTGTGCACAAAATTCTCTGGAGGAAAATGAGCGGCGAGAACTTGGGCCATTTCGTTTATTTAGGGCAATGTGGGACATATTCACGGTTTTATCATATTGCGTGGGTGCCTGACGACAAACCAGCTTCATTGAGTCTGTCCATGTTCCGTCAATTGGATGCAACATCTGCACTCTGCACCGCCATCCTTTGACATGAACAGACGAACATGAACATCACCCAATTTTCGTTTTCTTGAACAACACAAGTGGTTTGCAGTTGTTCAGGTCTACTGGCTCATCATCGAATCGAGCTTACAGATTTGGTATCCACGTTCTCTCAGCTGATATTACATTGTAGTCGAAATTACAACATGCGAGTGTTATTGATATGCTTGTTCTTCTTCGTGAAGACATCATTATTTGCCTTCACGGTCGAGCCTACTCGTCAAAGACAGTCGTCTCGGCTATCAATCTTTCAATTACACGTTGCTCTCCTCCCAATGAATTTTCTCGCACTATCGATCTGGAGAGAATACTAAAGAAAACAACTCGACAACGTGGTTACCAGACGGAAATCACTGCAACACAGGAAGAATGTGACGCTTTGGCCAGGCGGTTTTCGTTGCCATCCCTCGCCTCGCTGGAAGCGGAACTATCGGTCAATCGAGAAGTCATTCAAGACGGTGTACAAGTAGAAGGCACGGTGAAGGCAACAATGACACGCAAGTGCGTTCGCACGAACGATGATTTCACCGAGGATATTGAATTTCCTCTTTTGCCATTGTCCGGCCCGTCATGCCGCTCTCTCTTCTAGCTTTGCAGCAACAACAATTGGAAGAGCAGTTCGGGGTAAGCAAGGCAACAACAAGAAGAAACAAAGTAGGGCACAAGACTTTGATGATATGGATGTTTCCGAATTGCAGCGATTGCTGCAAATTGACATCCAGGATGAAGACGATGTGCTTATGGAAGACGAAGCTATCTATGCTACAGATGGTCCTCTCGACCTGGGCGAGCTAGTGGCTCAATTGTTTTGGCTGGGACTGGATCCTTATCCGAAGAAACCGGGGACAGACCCGGTTCAAAGAACTATTACCGGATAATGATACCGATTTGTTTATAATCCGTTGTCTCGTTTACAGGTATATTACGGACTGTTTGTGACGATGATGTAGCTCAAAAGCTTATAAACTCTAGCGTCCTGGCGGGTCTGTAGCCGGATTGCAAATAATGATGTCGACGAAAACCAAATTGTGTTCGTGTCGTACCGACTACTATGGAACTACTTGAAACAAAACAACGACGACGACAAGATATCCTCAACATCTCACAATAATAGAAAACAGACACACCCCAACGAGCAGAACACAGGAAGACAATGGAAAGCACACGACAAAGACTCGTAATCGTAGCGTTTCTGCTTTCCAACGTTGTAATTGGCTTTCCGCAATCGCGCTTAGCGACAAGACTGCTGCAACGCCTCCCGAATACTTCCCGACGGCTCGAATCGTCGTCCGAGCGATGCGAACCCTGTCCCGATCCCACAGAGAGCGACGACTCCATTATGGACCGCCGAGAAGCTGGTTATGCTTTGTTGGGACAATTGTGGGCTGTCGGAATCATACCGTCGGCAATGGTATTCCCCGATGCAGCTTTGCAGGGGCCGAAGCGAAAATACAACTGCCAAATCCCATCGAAGCAATTACAGATCGCAGTACAAAAAAATGCATGGTAGAGAGTTTGGGAAATCGAGAATGTTTGGTTTACGAAGATCCGGAAAACAAACTCTATCAAGGCACAGATGGTCGAATATGGCTTGACCGCATCGAAAAGGCCTCGTCCTCGTTTGCCGATATTCCTATTCTCGTCGAAGCCAAAAGTGGAGCCAGGTAACAGGCGTATTGACAGGTCCTTGCGGTGAGCTCATTCGTAATCTGGGTCAATTGGCGGAGAGTTCCGAGAATTCCGTTGCTGCGAAAACGAATGTGCAGAAACTGAAAACGAACCTATATGCGATTCAGGCTGCCGTCGATCGAAAGCAGGGCGACCTTGTTTTGAAATATCACAAAGCGGCAACACAAGATTTGGTAGCGTTTGTACAATCCTTGTAGACGCGTTGTTAGCGGCGCTAATGGACTTTCTTTTGCGTAACGTTAAAACGTATCTCTATCTTTATGCTGTTTATACCTGTTTACCTTAATAGAATAGTAGGATGATTGGCGAAAGCCAAATGATGGCTGATGAGAACGACAAATATCCATTCGATGTTGGTATTCTTATCCGAGGAAAGGTCGGTTCTGGTGTCTGTGTATCATTTTGTTGCAGAGTAACTGGACGCGTCGTCGGCTCGTTTGCAGGTTGACCTGTCGGCTGGTCTTCCGCCTCGGCAGGTGTTTGCTTCAGAACAGGAGATGTATTTGGAGGGGTTGTCGGTTGTGTAAATACATTATCTGCTGGCATATTTGCTGGCTTTAAAGTGGGAGCCCTAGTCGGAGAAGGAGTTGTTAATGGAAGCAGAGCATTCGGAGGAAATGTTGGGAAAGAAGTGGATGATAACGTGGCCTCCTCTCCCCAACAAGATGAAGGAGGAAATGCTGAATTGAGGCAGATGAAACTCTCGATCCAGTCCTTGTAGTAGCTGACACGCGTGTATACTGCCGGTGTACTGGGACGGGCACATCCAGCACCAAACGACGTAATTCCGTACACCATGTGATAACTGCCAGCAGGGACTATGGGACCACCCGAGTCGCCATCACTTAACAAGAGAGTCAGAAAGGTGCAAAACAAGCCACAAGAACAAGCTGATGTCAGGAACACACACTCACCACGAGTCTTTTCCACCTTCTTCAATGCCCGCGCAAATGTGAGAGTCTACATTAACAATGTTTCCCAATCGTTGTTTACATTCTTCCACGTTCACAATGAGCAAATCCACTTTTTTGTAAAGAAGCCGATATATTTCCCCATCTTCTGTCAAACCAAAGCCCATGACTGTCACTACTTCGTCGTCTAAGGGTAAATTCGGATCAAAGTTCAAAGAAATATATGGGTTCACACTCGGTTGTTGCAGCTTTATTAACTGTATGACAGCAAATTGACAAAACATGGTTAGAAAGAGTAAAATCTACTTTCAGAAGCAATGTTTCCTCGACATACCAGAATATCGTTTTGCTCTGGACCAGGGACATAATCCTCGTGAGATTTGAGAAAGTCAACCAATATTCGTTCAGCTCCATCTCGACCGAATACATCTGAAGATCCAATTACAACGTCGGTCTGGAAAGCTGGTTTGCAATGGGCTGCTGACAACACGACCTGCAGAAGAAAGTGAACCGAAATGTACAATCAAGAAAGAAGTGTAACGGAATTTCAGAATGGTTTTGGTCAACATACACGGAATGCACAACGTTTTGCCATTCTTATCAACGTACATCTGGCCATATCAGCGAGCCACCGCAAAGTTTCTTCGAGGTTCCAACCGAATAGAAAGGAAATTCACCTTGGTTTGCTGTTATTCCGCCCACTATACGAGGTTCAATCATCGAGCTGCTCGCCGATCTCCATGACAGTCCAGTAACGACGATCAGATATCGGAGCATCTTTGTCGAGTACTTCTCCTAGTTTGTTTGCGCGTTTGAATTCCTCTTGCTTCTCGTCGAACTGACAGGAATGAATCTAACAAATAATGACCATTCGAATGAATAGTATTCAGGAAAGAGAAGTCATGTGGAAAAAAAAGACACGATCGGATGATTATTTTGTTGCTCCGATTTATTATTTCCGTTGCGGACATAAATTCAAGCGAATCGTAGTGGTACTCACCTAAAAAAATTAGGAAAAATGGGTCGGATCGTCAAGGGCCTGTCGGAAGCCTATTTCTGGCCTGAAAATATGCGATCCCGGATCCCGGGCCCAAATTCCGGCTGTTAAGAATGGCCCTTACCGTACCAGGTACTCCGTATAATAGTTCACAGCTAAGTGAATATGATTGCATTGCATATTACAACGGAGTACTCCGTATAAAATAACATCGAGGCTAAGCAATTATTGAGAATTAGCCATAAAACATTTCGAGTTGAGCATTGGTCTGTTGTCGTCCCTGGAATTCGATCACATTTCGCTTTTGAGCGTTGTCAACTAGTTGCTGTAACGTCTCTGCTCCTGCATCCTTTCGAAAGCGCTTGCGTTCCCCACACATAAGAGCTGGTATCGCGCTCTTGTCAAAGCCACATTCATTCGACGGTCATCTGTCAAAAGCCTGCGTCTTGCTGATTCAAAACTGCCTTGGAATTGGGAGGACTGCGGACGAACGAAACAATAACAACATCAGCTTCGCAACCTTGTGAGGAGTCGACAGTCGCCACTACAACTTTCTTTGCCAGGCCTTCTTTCATGAGCGCGTTGGTGACCGCCGTTACTTGTGCCTGGTAAAATGTGATGATACGGATGCGATCCGATGAAAACCATTGTGGATCGTTCGACTCTTTCAAAACACGCAGCTGCTGTACGAGCTCAACCACCACTTTGACTTCGGCCATGTTGCGATGAGAACCGCCATACATCTGTTCTTCCATACCATTTACTTGCAAAAACGTATATGGCTGACGAGTTTTCAAGCAGGGTCCGTTTTATAGCTCACGGATAAAACATTGTCTCCATCCGCAATCTTGCTCTGATAGAATCTTTGCGAAGGAAAAATAGAGATAGACGGATTCATACGATACTGGACATCGAGGATAATATGCTCATAGTTGCAATCATACATCAATCGCTCGTGCAGACTCTTGGTTAAACCACGCTCCGTTGCGTGACGACTCAAAACAGTTGCTGGAAGCTGTAACGGATCTCCAACAGCTAGTAATCGTTTCGGACTAAGTTGGAACGGAATGTATACTTGTAATCGAGATTCAATTGTGAGAAAAGGACACGCCGAATGCCTCACAAAATGGATTTGACTTACATTGGGGTTCGGTGGCTGCGGCAGCTTCGTCGACAATCAGATCTGTTACTTGAAATCTTGACTGCCGAAAGACGGTACCACCCGCTGCTGCGAGTGTACAAAAAATAATGTCGGCGGAACTCACCAATCTATTCCAGATCGATTCCTTTTCAAATGTTTTCAGCGCTTTGATAAGCTTATCAAGGACAACGCCAAGGCCAGCTTCACGTCCTCCAAACTTGACCGTTTTGAGTTGGTCGGTTAGCTTCTCAGTCAGTTTGGTAATGTCTTCGGGTAAGTCTTGAAGGCTGTTGGACAACCGTTTGCCGAGACGCTGCGACATGATGTAGAGGTTTTCGATAGTTAATCCTCGGGCATCCGATCCAGGGACGAAGTAACTCTGAATCTTCTGGTAGCCGCGAATGATGGACTGAATCCAAGTGAACAGAAAAATGGACTCCATAGATCGTTCTTCCTCCATTACATCAGGTGGCGGACGCTGATTGCTCTTTTGTTTTGTGGCTTGATACTATCTGCTAGAAGCTTATCGGCATCGCCTACGAGCAAAACATTGCAAGGACACCGATCTTGATTCATGGCCTTGAGAAATCGTCCAGCAAGAACAGTTACAGCCTTATTTGTAGGCGCGCAAACGAGTAGCTTAGCACCCGTTTTCTCTCGTGAAGCTTTGATGAAATACCGGCAGATGATCGAGACCAAAAGCGTTGTTTTCCTGTACCTAGAGCACACGAAAGATTAGGTCGAATACATTTCATCGTCGCTTCGTCGCACAAATTGTCTTACCCGGAGGACCTTGTATTAAATTAACAGAGTTCGGTTCAGCATTAAGAAAAGCAGAGGCTGCCTTCTCCTGTGTGGTATTCAGTCGGGGAATTTTGAACATGGAACTTCCCTCGTGGTTTTCCTTTTGAAAATATTGAAGGATTGTGTTTTCCTTATTGTCAGCCTTTGGGTCCTCTGTCACTGCAACATCACCGTCGCTGTCGAAGCGCGTGTGACGCGGTGTCTTGCCTCCTAAGATGCTGTTTAGAAATCCGACTCTGCACGCGGCACTGCTGGTCAACGCTTCGAAACAACGCAATTCCGTGATAAGTGTAGTGATGGGCGAAACAGTCCATTCCGTGTCTTCGGCTTGCGGCGGTAAGTTCCGGAGAACAAGGATTTGGAACCGCCTCTGTTTCTCCAACTCTTCACGATTTCCCGATGTCACAACACCCAGCGTTACATTGTGAATACTCGTCTCACGATCACGAGGAATGCACTGAAAGACACTCCCAGGTCGAATGTCATAAAGCTGGTCTTTTGTGAATTCTCTGTCATTCCAAAACGTAATTTTAGAGTGCTGACTGGTTGGCAACATTTCAACGAGTTGCGATCGGAGGTACATTGTTTTCGCCTTGTTGTTTTGCCTTCCATTGTTCTTCCACACTCGCTCCAGCTCCGTTGAAATGGAGTTTCGAGCTTCTTCCAGTACCAACGCTGCCCGCATATCAAAATGCAGTTTCGGGTCCTCGTAGGTAGATAAAAGCGGCTTGTGAAAGGGCTCCAGGCCAACACGGTGACAGATCGTTTCCCAAAGCGATAGCCAAGCATTTGACTGCGAATTTGCTGCGTCGAGAAAGTGTTTCGGCTCGGACCGAAGCAGCGCTCCGTAGAATCGTTCCAAGGAGTTCATATGACGAGGAAGCTCCTCGTTCAATCGTTCTTGGTCTACTGGTGTTGTGATAGGCGTGCCTTTTTTCTTTTTGTTTTGTGCATTGCGGCGAGCTTGTTCTGACCCTCCAATGAACTTGCGCTTGCCGTCTCGATCCACTGCAGTGTATGGATTACTGATTACCTTCTTCTGGCTACTAGAGCCCTTTTGATAAGGATTAATGACAGGGGTTTTCGCAGGTGTGGGTGTTGGGAGAGTAGGCTGTTGCGAAAACAAAGAATTCTCTTTGCCCGTTCCTGTTGGCGTCCTATCCGGAGTGTCATCAATGACAATGATTTCTGGAGGTTTTGGTGTCGAAGTAGTCATTGTAGCAGCAGTGATGAGATCGCTATCGAACACCTCTTGTCAAGAAATGTGAAAGGATTTGTTGCAGGCAGACTTTGATGCCGCTGTTCTGCATGTTCGACATTTTCGTCCTTTTCAACGTGCAGAGCACGTCGACAGTCGCCAGCATCGCCCTCCGGTTTTCGATTCGAAATTTGCCGCCATTCGTTTCTTTTCCTCACTCCATTTTCGTTAAAATCGTAGTGGTATTCACTGCTAGTCGTTGTTTGTGCCAACGGACAAAATCATCATGGTTTCCACAAGACTTCTGAAGTCGTAGCGAGTACCGCACTACGACAACCAAGAACTGCACGCGAGACGCGAGTTCGGTTTCGACGGATGAAAAAAATGAGTTGAACGACAGATGTATGATGCATAATCAATAGACTCATTCAAAAGGTTACCCTCCCAAATTGTATTTTATTGCATTCATAGTCCATTTGAACAGCATGAGCGACAAGCGAGAAGAGAGCGAACTACGAGCAGCCATTCAATTCGCTGTCATTCAAATCTGCGCGCAAGAAGAAACGCACACAAAAACGAAGATTACCCCACAAGCAATCCATGCCATGTCCGAATTGACGTATTTGTACGCGACAACTTCTCTGAGAAATGATTTAGATGCATTTGCCACGCATGCGGGTAGAAAAACCATACACGAGGCCGATGTGAAGTTGGTAGCCCGCAAAATCCTGACAATGTGCTCGATAAACTCAACCAATATGCGGAACAGCACTCGATAGCTCCAAAGGTAGCCGCAACAAAACCCAAGAAAAAAGAAACCTTTTCGATTTGGACAGAGACGCTGCTTCGTCTTCGAGTGACGACAATATTCTTGGCATTCCGTCCAAAAGGCCCCAAGTAAGCCTCTCCTCCTCCCACCGACAGCTCGCTTTCCGAGGACGATTGCTTCAAAATTCCCGCAAGACCAGCACGAAAGAAAGTCATTCATAGCGACGACTCGAGCGACAGTAGCATCGAGATAAGTCGTCGACCAAGTTCGCGAATGGCAAGTGTGCCTTCGTTCACGGCTGGTGGATCCCGAATACGAACTATTCTCGACCAGCTTTCACAAGATTCGTTTGACAATAATAAAGAAGAAGAAGAAGACGCAGACATGCAAGAATAACTAGATATGTTGATTTTTGTCATTGATCACAGCTGTAAAAGCAACGTGGAGGAGATTCACGTAACTTTACGATAACCAAGAATATGAAACTCTATGAACTCACATAACTAGGCAATGTCAACACAAACAACAATCTGTATTAGTATAGTTCACTAGTTCATTAGCCATCCCAATGACAGATTGACCAGGCACGTAATTCTTATTTACTTGCTTCCAATGATCGAGAGGAACATGTTGAAGGCGATCTGAACAGCGTTGATAAAGACCAGACGGTGCTTGGTAGAGATGAACTTGAAGTTGACGGCGTGAACAATGGGCCATACTTTCCACGATCCTTGGCAAGCAGTAAAAGATCGCTCTTGACCTTGTCGACGATAACACCGAAGGAATCTCCATTCACCAAGCCCAAGTAAGTGAAGAAGACGGTCATGAAAATAGGGCACCAGATGAGTTGATCGATTCCGACCTTCAATGCGACATGCTGGGCTTCCTTTCCTTCAATCTGCTTATCCAACCAGTTGTAGAAATAGTGACCAGAAGGTCCGTGGTAAATGAAACCAAAGACACTGAGAGTGATGAATCGCTTCATGTCGAATGGTCCGCCGCTGATGAAAATCTGTCAATGAGGAAGGGATGAATGAACGAGTGAGTGACGCGTGTGTATGAATGTGATAAGAGAGACGGGAGAATGCGAGCAATGCTTTCAATTGGCTCGATAAAACGAGCAAAAAACACTCAAATATATATATATCAATGACATACCTGAGCAAGCAAGTCACCAAGAGCCCATCCGACCAACGATGTCATCGCCTTGGTAATCAAAGGCTTCTTGTCAAGGGCATCGTTGTAGGCAGCCCATCCTGGAACAGCACCTCCTCGGACCTTGGACTGATCTCGGAAGAGAGCACTGCTAACAGCGCTTTCTTTGAGAAAGCCGACACTGGTCGTAGAGGGCTTGGTGAGAGCGGTCTTGGGCGAGACACCAAAGGCGCTGGCGGCCAAGAAGGAGCTGGCAATGAGGAGGAAGTCAACTTCATGGTGATTGTTTGTGGTGGGTGTGAAACTTTGGCCTTTGGCTAGCGATTCAAATACGAGGGAGTTTGCCTCGGTTCTTATTACGAATGAATTACAAGTGCGCTTCTCACCCTTGACACCAGGTATTGGCATCGAGATGAAAGCGTGACACCGCTGGAAGATACGGTTTCGAAGATCCACCTCAACTATCTCGGTCCACAATTTAGTCCATAGTGCTTTTCACAAGATACCATAGACTTCCGCTTCCGCGGCATTCCCTTGGCATTCCGCTCGGAGCACAGCTATTTCTTTTTTGTGTGGCTGTGCGACCAAAGAGGTGCGAACAAGAGCGCCGTAGCGGTACTGATTTGATAAGGCTAGGGTACCGTACGACATGTCTTGGTCGGACGGAGGAACTTTTCGAGGCATTTCGTTTTGCTACTTTATTCATCACAGTTAGTTTGAAATAACTCGGTCAGCGAAAGGTTATTGTTGACTTTGGTTTGTTTTGCTTCTTTCAAACTTCAAACCTTCGCTGTTGTTATTATTGTTATTATTCATTGTTTCAGATCTTTCTTGTAACGATTTATATCATTGTCATATTCCTTTGATCTTCATTAACGCTAAAGCAGCGGTTTTCGGTCGATACAATCAGTCAAAATGGCAGTTTATTTGGAAAAATCGAATTGCAACGCGAACTCGAGAACTTTGACGATGGTCAAACCATTCTAATGGCTCTCTATGTCTGTGTGCTGGCGATATGTTGTGTGACGCCCATCTTTTATTTCGTTCGATTACAAATGGAATATCGACACAATCAGCAGCTTCGACGGCTGGAAGTGGCAGGGATTATGGCGGCACTTCATGAGTCGCAACAAAACCGTGAAGAGAGTCGAGCGGCGCGGCGCAAGTATCAAGAAGAAAGAAAAGCCAGAATCTCCCAATTGTTTCGATCGGTTCACTTGGTATGTACTAGGAGAGTATGCGTGACTGCTTAGTGCAGGTGCTGATTTTTTCTCTGCCTTTGTTATAAACAGACTTTGAGCGAAGACAATTATGTCCGCGACGGTGAAACAACAAGCAACAACATTGCAATTACGAATGAAAGTGAACGAATATGTCAGAATGGCGATGTAGAAGCAATTAACGCTGCTGAAGTGAACAATCATGACGAGAGAGATGTAGAGACTGGAAATGCTGTTGACATAATAGATCCTTCTGCCGAGGATGGATCCTTCTTGATCCGTGTGCCTTTCCCTGGACTGTTCACCGAGACGAAAGGGACTCGGCTGGTTCCAGGAACCTGCGCCATTTGCTTATGCGACTATGAGGTTGGAACAGATATCGTTTGGTCTTCCAATGCATCGTGCGAACATGTCTTTCATGCAGATTGCATAGAAGCGTGGCTCATGAAACAGCGCGAGGGTCCTCTTTGTCCGTGTTGTAGACGCGATTTTGTTATAGACCCGTATGATTGCGATGGAGAGGAATGGGAGAAGCAAGCGATGGAGCAAGCACATATGTTTGACGCAGAGGGCGTAGAACTGCCTGTTCGACAGGATCCTTAGATTTGTATCAATGGTTGTTTGTGGAGGCTTCTTTGTCACCCTGCTTGTAAAGTGCGCGTTCGCGTGGCGATAAAGCAGGCCGTCGTACATGGAAGCCTGTCTTTTGAAGTCTTTTTTTTGCATTTGATTGATCTGCAGTCAAGCCAACCTCATTGTGATGGCGTCACAAGAAGTGTATCCAAATCGTATACGATACGAAGTAACAAATTTATAAAGCATATATTTGCAGCCCGCATGAAGCTCTTTGATGAAGCTTGGTTGTTTGAAAAGTGACCACAAAAGTGGATCATGGGTACAACGTTTCTTGAAACACAACAATAATAGATTCTCGAATGGAACGATTTGTTCCTTTGCTGAACCCTCAATCCTAATCGTATGGCTTGTCGGTCTTGCTGAGAATATTTAATAACAAGACCTATCAACTCGAATAAATACAAATACCAAATAATACTCATGGCTAGTTCTTTGCTCCTCGCCTAAGGTTCAAATCCCTAGCCTTAATTACGGCTGGGCTGTCGAGATAGAGAACGCCGGCACGAAAAGAGAAAAGAAAACAGTGGCTCGCCTTCAATTTTGTCATTCATTTTCATTCTAATTCCTCTTTACTGAAGAAAAGGTCGGCAGCTGTTATATATATTTTATTTTATTGCAATGGGATTCTCTATTTCGCTGAGGAGCCTTTCGGTGGCTGTACCTTTGATATGTTGTAACTTGATTACTTCTGCAGCTTGGCCGGTTGCATTTCATCCAACAATAATATCATCTACAGCGTCCTCGTGTCGGTTGGCAAGCAGTCGCAGCCAAGACGAAGAAGGATCCTCGCCGCAGAATCCGAGCATAAACTCTACAGATGGTGGAATGCAGGCGGATCAATCACAGAAAAATCCGACACGGATCGACGCCATGAATAGCGTGCCAGCACCTCAGTACAACCCGCGTTCACGAGGACAGCGACGGAAAGCAGAAGGAATGGCGTTATACGAAGAACGAGGCGGAAAAGGCTACAAGTCATCATCTCGTCGCAAAAATTTTCCGGAAGAATGGAATAGCGATCAACAACAACAGGTGTATTCGGCACTTTCTAATATACTCGAACAAGACGCTCCGGATGCACCTTCTTCGGTCATTTCCGCAAGTGAAATTGCTCAAGGAAAACTGTTAATCGAAGCATGGAGTACATCTTCTATAGACCGACCCAGTTCTTACGGCGATGAACTTTATCGTGCAGTGTTCTCCCAAGAGCCAGACTACTTTATAACAAAGGTGAAGGAAAAGGAATATCTCGAACAAAAGGAGCGAGAGGCTAAGGAATTGTCACCGGAACGCCAGAGGCAGAAAGAGTGGCGAGACGAACGGAGAAAAGCCAGTCGAATAAAACTGGAGAAAGGTTTAGCTGATTTTCTTCAAGAGTTAGACCGATCCGAGGAGACGCAACCGACTCAATTAAGGTGTCGTAGGTGCAAATGTATTATGGCACCCGAGGCGGCAGCGTCCCAAGGGCAGCTTTGCCGCGTTTGTTATGCAGATTCG
This sequence comes from Fistulifera pelliculosa, assembly GCA_026008555.1. NCBI lineage: Eukaryota > Bacillariophyta > Bacillariophyceae > Naviculales > Stauroneidaceae > Fistulifera > Fistulifera pelliculosa. Next base: position 710,714 of record BROJ01000246.1, on the reverse strand, counting down.
TTGGCGGCTGCTGCGAAAAAAGAACCAGTCGGGCAACAACAGCGCCAGTACTGGACCAATCCCAATTTGAAAAGCTTCAATCCACCCGTGGCTCAACCAATTCGACCTCGACGTCTCAGAAGAGAAGGCGATGGGAAAATGATGGCTTTCGGAGACTTGATCAACGGCGTGCTGGAAAACATGGAAAAGGAAGAAGCAAACAATAAAACTGCAGTTGCAGAAGAGAGCGCCGAGAATAATGAGAGCAGTAGTAGTCCTTGGTGCGAAATGACAGATCCTGATACGGGGAAAATCTTTTACTGGAATGAAGAAACCGAAGAAATGCGATGGGAACTTTAGTTTGGTGATAGAACGTGACCAAATACCTGGACGCTCCATAGCGAGACACCCCATCCTCGGTGAAAGGGACTTCTAATTAGAATTTGAATCTGTTGTATCGGTTCCGTTGTCAAGTTTTGATAGTTATGTATAATATGGAGAGGAAGATTTTGACCCTTGACTCCAGGAGAGATACCTGTTTCATGAACTGTTCTGTAGCGTTGAATAGTTGGTTGGTGTTGCGAATCGAGTGTCCAGACTGTTGCATTCGCGAGTGTTTGACCCCGAATCACGTAATCATCGGAATAAGCTGTTTCCCAATCCAATTGTACATCCGTTACCCTTATTGGTTGTCGAAACTGTAGAATGACCCAGTGTTGGCCTTTGATTTCCGTTCCATGCATATCGCTGGCCGCTTGCCAGCGATCGTGCAGCCAATTCGTCCCATTGTTGAGCATAACTTCGGGCGGACCCAAGTTGCCTCGCACATCTGTGTGAATGAAGCGAACTTGCTCGGGTACGGACAGCAAGACGGCTGGTTGTGGTTTATTCGATAGCTCGGTATCTCCTTGACGCAATAATGATGGCCGATCGAGCGTGTTGTTGCTTGACGAAAATGGCTGTTTATGAAGAATATGCATAGAACAGCGAAGAGAGCGAGGAGAATGAACACAATTAGAGGTAATTGGCGACTTCGGGTGACTTTACGGCGACGAGATGTTGCCATGATTGCCTTGATCTGGAAGGAGATGTCAGTCAAAGGAAAGAAACAATTGTGAGCTCAAATTTTTATATAATAAAAAGAGGAACGGAGAAATAAACGAGGTTTTCTTTCAAAACGTACCCGGATGTAAAACCGAATCCATCATCGCTCGCACCACAAAAGCGCGTCTTGTACGAACGCTGACAGACACGATTCCGGCGATCGGCGATCGTTCTTTTTTCGCGTGCCTCACAATAAAAAATATCGCAACGCATTTGTGGCATTATCATTTGCTTTGCGCTCTTTGTTGCGAAAAGACCTTTCCTAAAGCTCTTTACAGTAATTTGTCAAGTCTGTAGCTAGCAAAAGATGACGGAAGAATACAACAGTGCCGCGTTGAACGCTCGTGAGCTAGAATGGGCCAACAATCCCCGAGACCATGGCCGCTCACAAGGCGCGAAATGGACCTATTTGCCGCACCCGTTTTCCTCCGGAACCGAACGGTTACTTGCACATAGGACACGCCAAGAGTATGAACATGAACTTTTCTCTGGCCTTTCAGAAGTTAAATGTGCCTCCGGAGCATCGCCGTACCATCTTTCGTTACGATGATACAAATCCAGATGCCGAAACGGAAGAGTACATTGACTCACTCAAACGCGATTTGGAGTGGTTGGGATGGAAGCCTGAACGGACTACTTATTCTTCGGATAATTTCGGAAAGCTGTATGAGTTCGCGGTCGAACTCGTGAAGAAGGAACTCGCCTACGTCTGTGACATGACCAAGGCGGAGATGGAGGCCCAACGTGAGCTTGCGATGAAACGAGCCAACGCTCGCGCCAGAGGCCTGGATCCGGATGTGGAAGCTCCCATCACGGATCCCAATATCCTACCGGGTCGCAATCGCAATACGACCGTCGAACGTAACCTCGAAATGTTGGAGAAAATGAAAATGGGTCTCTTCGCCGAAGGACAGTACACGTTGCGATTGAAGATGGACTTTGAATCGAGCAATCCGAACATGTACGATCTGGTTGCCTATCGCATCAAGTACACGCCGCATCCTCATGCCGGAGATGGATGGTCCATCTACCCTTCCTACGATTTCACGCACGGTATCTGCGACTCGCTCGAAGACATTGATTACAGTATTTGTACTCTCGAGTTTGAAACACGCCGAGAGCCGTACTATTGGATATTACACGCACTCGATTTGTTCCGCCCGGCGGTGTACGAAATGTCACGCCTCAACTTGCAGTACACGGTGTTGTCTAAGCGTCGTTTGATCAAGCTGGTGGATACGGGTGTCGTGCGAGGTTGGGATGACCCACGAATGCCGACCGTCTCTGGACTTCGACGACGAGGATACACGCCTGTGATCTTGAACAGCTTCTGTGATGATATAGGGGCGACCAGGTCCGCCAATGTCGTGGAAATCAAAAGTTGGAGCAGACGGCGCGGCTGGCGCTTGCTACTACGAGTCGTCGTGCGATGGCCGCGTTGGACCCGATCAAGGTAGTTATTACCAACTACAGCGAACATGCCAACGAAAATATGGTGTACGAAGTGCAAAATAGTCCCACCGATCCAGAAGCGGGAGTTCATACTGTCACCTTGACGGACGTCATTTACCTGGACTCTACTGATTTCCGCATGGAAGACTCGAAAGATTACTTTGGATTGGCTCCCAACAAAGCCGTCGGTCTCAAATACCACGGAGGTAATCTGGTCTGCGATGAAGCTGTCGAAAAGGGCGGTAAGGTCGCCGAACTAAAGTGCCACCTGGATAACACTCCGGATCGTCCGAAACCAAAGACGTATTTATCATGGGTTCCATCGAACAGCTTACCATGTGAGATTCGAATCTACAACCATCTTTTCACCGTTCCTGAGCCATCGGATCTGTGGGAAGATGAAATCAACCCAGAGTCTGAACAGGTCTTTGCGAGTGCGCTGATCGATCCATCGGTAGCCGAAGTTATTGATGTCAAAGATATCGACAAGTGGAAGTCCAACACAGCATTGCAACTGGAACGATTCGGTTTCTTTGTTGTAGATCTTGACACAACGTTTGATTCGAAGACGCAGACAGGATCGATTGTCTTGAATAGGACAGTCAGCCTCAAGGAAGATAAAGGAAAGAGCGGAGGCGAAAAGTCCGCCCCGGCTAATGATGGGCGAAAGGTAGTATCCACAGAAGAGAGAAGCGAGAATGAATATCTCTCCTGAGGATTTTTTCCGCCAGGCTCCTGAATACCAAGGAAAATTCACCAAATATGATGACGAAGGATTTCCAACACATGATGAAGATGGAAAAGAATTGAGCAAGAGCATGGCGAAGAAATTGAAGAAAGAATTGGACAAGCACAAGAAGCAGGTTGCTGGCTTCAAGAAGAATTAGCGATTTCTTTCAAACATTCCTCCAAATAATCAAAGAATAATACAAAGCAATGGATAGCAGATAACCGAGATTTAGGATCTCACAAACGGCCTTATTATTTTAGCTAGCGTCATCGCAACGAAGTCGCTTATAAAATAAACGATTCCTCGTACAAAGAGATGTGAGCAGGGCCGCACGGAGGTGTCAGAAGCCGTCGAGTGTCCAGACCAACTGCTCGCTTCACCTTTTCCACAAGCGCCTCGGGGCCGCATAAGAACAATCCTGGACGCGCCCCGTGATCTAAACATCGAAGTAGATGTGTAAAGTCCGGTCGTCCTTGCTTACTTCCAAGCTCACTCTGCTGGAAGATGGAGAAGGGTTTGAGTCTCTGACCGGTTCCTCCATAGCTGTACCGATTCCAAGCGTGTTACTCATTTCGAAGGAATCGTCGTTGGGCTTGTCAACTGAGGTGAATGTCACAGGAACAGCAATAAAGTCTTCCTCCGAATTCAGCCAGTTGATGTATCTTTTCGAAAGGTTTGCAGCAATGCCCACGGAAAGTGTTAGCGTCACCACGAGCAGAGGACTGAGAACTCTTGTCGATATGGAGTGATCAGATTGAACGTATTTGTAACAATACCATACAATGCAAAGTCCGATTACAGAGCTGGTGGCAAGTGATATAAAAGGCAGCAGGTTGCTTCGATAGGAACGTTTCGACATTGGCGCAAATTTCGATGGTGAAAACGGCACCCCGACACCCGTCCCGTATCATCAGCACCCTCCATTTCTTGCAGTGCGCCATCGTCAGGTGGATATCTTTGCCCGCCGGTCATCGATAAATCATTTGCATTATCACAAGACTCCGGGTCGTCGCTTGACTCTGTCGACCCAGTGAGATGGACTATAAAAGTCATGGAAAAGCCCGTCGAGTTCCCGTGCACAAGAAGAGGATCGAAGAACACCTTTTAACATGCCGGTATAAAGCCTCCTCTCGACATAGCCAGTGAAGCACAACTTTCTTCGTGATGTTCCGGTTTGGATTCGAATTCATTGTGTCGTAAACTTTACGCAATAAGGTCAAAAACGGTGTGATACCGACGCCACCAGCGACGAAAACAACAACGTCGTGTTGCAGCACTTGGCTTGTCCGACTAGGAGATCCATAGAAGCCGTCAATGACCAAAGATGGCTGAACTTTATTTGTTGGGTGCCCATTTCTTTTCTTATCGGCTCTCGGTAAGCTTCCATCCAGAAGAGAGCGAGCCAGTTGAGTGGTGAAGATGCCAGTTGATCGAAAGATGATACAGAACTGATTGGGCTGACCAGGCACAGGGTTGATGGTGAAGGGATGTGATACGGCTTTAGCTACCGACGATGCGGTCAGCCGTACATATTGTCCTGTAAAAGAATAAATAATAAGCAACGATATGCGTGCGAAAAGACCATCAAGTGAAAACAAACATTTTCGTACCTGCACGGTAGCGCGACAACGCCGAATCGCTAGCTTCAATCGTCAGGACAGTGCACGGTCGCCTGTCATCCATCGAAACAATCGGTTGAACTGACAGAATTCGAGTCCTCCTTGCGCCCGGACCATGTATTTTTCAACCCAAACTGGAACACTGGATGCCAGATAGTAGAGTATACCTCCAACCAAATATGGCATGCCGCGTTTGTAGTGACAAATCACCATCAAAAGGCAAATGGCCCCGACAAGATATGTATTTTGTAAAAGAGAGCGAAAGAGGTCCGTCTCACACTATTGATACTCGTCAAAGCGATGGTGAACAAAGCAGTAGAAGCCAGGACGCCCGCCAAGTTTCGAAACAGGTCGTAGCAGGTGCATTCAATGTTCTGACAAGTCGGCGTAAAGTCTCTGTCTCGCATTGTCCAGCAAGCTGCCGGCGGTACAATAAGACGAAGAATGCTTTCCTCTTGTATATATTTCCACCGGTACGTGTAAAGACCACCATGCATCGCCGCCATGAGGATCAGTAGCCGCCCTGCCCATATATGGAGACGAATGGCCTTGACTGGATCCCATCCCATTACACTTATAATGGCACTGTGTTTCGTCGTCGGTATGAGTAAGAAGACCGACATGATGATGATTGCAATCATTCCAAACGAATCGGCTGCTTCGGACACGCTCTTGTCAAATTTATCTGGGTCCGACGAATCAACTTCTTTCAAGTGCCGATGCAGCGAGGAGCAAGATACTTGAACGATGGCAGCAGAACAAAGGCGAATGCCAATAGATTAAAATTGGGGTCCGTCTTGGGAGCTTGACACCATGTGAGAGTGCATCGTGCCAGGACTTGGATGCGAGCAGGAATCTGATGCGGCAGAGAGAAGCCATGTCGAAAGGTCATTCCTTCGGGTACATATTGTCTCCCCAACAAGAGGATACTGGATGCAGCGACAAGTAGAGGGATCGCAATTGCTACCAGAGGTAGTCCTCCTTTTGTCGTTGAAAATCGATGTCGCTAGATCTTGGAAAACACCCACATTTGAAAAAATGAGAAAGGAAAGAACCCAGAGACAGCAAGCCAGAGTAATCGCAAGAGCAGCGGCGTTCATGAGACAGTCTTGCTGAAATAAATTTAGGAATTTGATCGGTCGTACGTGCTCTACAGATGAGCAATGAACGGCTTCTCTAGTTAGAGATGATCATCAACTTGAGGATTGTTTGACGACACATCATCGTCACAATATTTGCTTGTTTTGGTCTCGTAAAAGGAAAAGGCGCACAATTTGTTTGTCGCGTGTTCGCCACGCGATCGGTAAAACAGCGGCACGTCGTTTCGTGAATTCCAGATTCTTTATGGTCAGACCGTCATTCGTTCGGAATTTGGGAACGATGAACGACGAACGACACCGACACGATGTGGCACTTCGACAATTTTCATTTTCATTATTCACCATGGTAATATGCAAAGCGAAGGATCTTTCGACTCACATTCGTTTCGCTAATAAAACACCCAGTCATATCTATCACCGAGCACTAGCGAAGTATTGATAACGCCTGACAGCTACGTAATTAAGCGCCATCTGTTTAGTAAACCACCGAGTGCACCTCGCTTTCTTTGACTTGTTCATCAATCAGGGACAGTTCGATATCGTCATCGCTTCAAACACAGTAAAGTCAATTCATCATGGAACGCTATCAACGTTTAGATAAAGTCGGAGAGGAACCTATGGCGGGTAAGTAGTGAAAAGAAATAGGAATCGATCGAACTTCCGATTCATTCGGACTTCTCACATTTTGACTCTCCACTTTTTTCAGTACGTAATCGACTGAACTTTCGACCAGATATCTTGTCAAACGGTGAAGCAACTAGCGAAGCCTGCCAAGCGACGACTAAGAACTCACAGAATTTGCATCCACGTGAAGCAGATTCAACAACAGAGCAATCCTCAAGCCTGAAATAACTCAAAATGGAACTTGACCTGGTAGACTCACCTTTTCAACTCTCTTCACTTTTCAGTTGTTTACAAGGCAAAAGACAGGGTGACGGGGAGATTGTAGCTCTCAAGAAGATTCGTCTCGAAGCAGAAGACGAAGGGATTCCGTCAACTGCTATTCGAGAAATATCCTTGTTGAAAGAATTGCAACACCCCAATATCGTCCGCCTATACGATGTCGTTCACACCGAGAGAAAGCTAACGCTTGTGTTTGAATTCCTAGATCAAGATTTAAAAAATACTTGGACTTGGTTGAGACAGGGCTAGCGCTACCGATCCTCAAATCGTTCTTGTATCAGCTCTTAACAGGCGTCGCACACGTACACAATCATAGAATCCTACATCGCGATTTAAAGGTTAGTATGGTTTCAAATTAACTGTTTGGACGGTCACCTGTCACTATCTCACTCCTTTGAAGCGTAAGTAAGGACAAAGTCACAGTTTTGTGGTCGCCCGTCTCTTTCTCATGCTTCTGTTTGCTTCTTCCAGCTCCTAATCTTCTCATCAATCGCGAAGGGCAGCTCAAACTAGCGGACTTTGGCTTAGCGAGGGCGTTTGGGATCCCCGTCCGCTCGTACACGCACGAAGTGGTGACTCTTTGGTATCGCGCGCCGGATGTTTTGATGGGCAGTCGCAGATATTCCACCCCAGTTGATATCTGGAGTGTTGGATGTATTTTGCGGAAATGGCGAACGGACGTCCTTGGTAGCCGGAACCTCCGAAGCGGACCAGCTCGATCGTATTTTTCGATTGTTAGGAACGCCTTCTCTGCAGGACTATCCAGGAATGGTCGAATTGCCCGACTACTCGCCTGACATGCCACCTTATCCACCGCCTCGCCAGGGTTTGGCATCGTTGGTTCCTTCATTGGGCCCGGATGGGGTTGATTTACTGTCGAAAATGTTGCAATACGATCCTGCCAGACGCATTACAGCTCAAGCAGCACTGGAGCATCCTTTCTTTACGACATGACTGGTCGGCGTTAACACGTAGGTTTAGGGTTCCGTTAAACAACATTTTACTATACATTTTTTATAACGCTTCCGATATGGGTACCATTGTGGATGAAGTGTAGCTAGGGTTCCCTGTGACTCCATGTAATAGAGGAGAAGTTTCATAGCTGCTTCTTATTTCTGGTGGTACTTGTGGCACATCGTCTAATAATGCCGTCGATTGATGCTGACCCGTAGTATTACAATCGCCGGCTTGAGCAACACAGCGTCGTCTCTTCCGGTTCGGAGCCGTTCCGACGTCTTGTCTGCACATGGGGCAGTTGCAAGGATTCCCACAACCCGAATGCACCCATGTTTTCCAACAGGTCTCACAAAATATGTGACCGCATCGAAGAAGTTTAATATTTTGCCATCGGCACCGTAAAGCGGCATACCGTAGGAGTCGACCCGACGCAGGAACCTACTTGCAGTTTTAAAGTCATCCACACGCCTGAGTACATCTGCTGATTTCGAGCCCGGGTCTCCTTCTTTTGGAGGAAAAACTTCAAGACAGATTGGACAAACCTTGGTATTGTAGTCACGCTGCAACTGTCTGGCTTTTTTCGCGCTCCACGGAATTCAACTGACTCCGCTCTTCGGCGTATCGCCAACGCTTTTACGATCGCGATATTCGCCCCAGGCTCCAAAGAAAATGTAAATACCGCGAACGCCATTACGACCCCAAAACGAGTAATGAAATCGTTGAGTCTATCTGACCATGTCGGCGGTCCTGCGTTCAGCATGTCCGTTAGATCAGCGATGGCGTGCAAAATAGCGCCTCCAAAGTCGCGCCTCTTTAAATCAGGCTTCATATTTGCAACAATGTGGTCGAGTCGCCACCATGGAAGAATCGATGATATACTGCTCCTCGTAGATATGAAACAAACATGATCCTGGACAGATAGAAATATGAAGTCCATGAACGGGTTCTGAGTTGTCACTCGGCACACCCTCCTCGCCTCGGTTCGACCACCAATTATCGTGCAATGATCTGGCAAAAACCTGAGCTGCATCATTGACCAAGTCCTCTTCGTTTTCATATGCATAGTAGGTCCCATCCCTGAGGACGGCTGATACATCCATCTTTCGAACAGTTGCAACCGCCAGCTCGACTCGTGGTACATGTGTCGCAGACGGTGCTTCCTTTCCCGCTGTTGTTAAGCCCGATTTCCGTTTGGGATCGCCCTCCTGCAGCCTCCGACGCATTGGTGGGCCAACCGCAACATCCCATGGTCGAGACACCGTAGGAACCGCAACCCGTACACCGTTTCCAAATGCATCCGTGAAATTCTCCAAGGCAACTGCAATTTCTTCAAGATACAAACCTCCGAGAACCCAGTCTGGGTCGCAGAGTCGTAAACCATGATGGTTGTCCGTCGGAGTGTCCCTGCGTTCTAAATGTGAAATGGCACACCGCAGTGGATTTTCTAACGGATTCGGATAAAAGTCGGGGTCCATCCATACACTGTGGGATTTTTAAATGAAAGAGCTGTCTCATCCTCTCCATCGCCGTTCGAAGAAGATGATTCTTCGGAAGAATCAGACTGCCGACCATCATCACCTCGAAAAGTGAGAAAAGAGTCCGAAAGCGGTGTGCGCCACCATGCGAGACGACTTCTACTGGAAACTGTTTCCGGACGATCCAATTTTAAGAGCCCAGAAGAAGAGCGGGTCGTATGAGAACTCGTCATCGCGGTGTAGTAAACCGCTACGGCGATGATCACCAGTAACGAAAGTGTCGCCAGCCAAACCTTGTAAGAAGTTAACCAGCTACGATATCTCGCGTTTCGCATCTTGCGCTGAAGTGGGGTTTCTTCGTTTTCCGATCGTATCGATATTACGCTAATGCAGTCACCGAAAATGAGCTCTTTTAACCTCGCAATTTCCGCTGCTGCAAAACTGCTATTTTCGGGAGAACGCGCTGACATCCTGGTGAAAGTGTGCTTTTTGTAAGCGCCTTGAAATTTCAATAGATGGAAATCATAGATAATTAAAAGGAGAGTTTATGATTCGCAAAGCAGAGGCCTCTTTTCTTGCAGTCAAACGATATTCGCATCTGTTTCATCTGACAACAAAAATTTATTAACATGTTTGCGAAGCAATCAGATTTCACAAGGAACGAAGAACGAAGAGCAATACTTGCTCCTTCTGCCGCCTGTCACTCGTCGGCTCGTCGGGCATAGTTTCGCCTTTCATACCCCATCCCTAATCGATCGTGACATCAAGGTCGCCGTTGCGTTTTTATCCACTCTGCTGTCCGTTGTGCGTTCGCCCAGGTGGGACGTGGGACAGCCCCACGATTCAAATTCCTCCGTTGAAACTTCAAACGTGCTCCAGTCTATCGTGCAAGTGTACAAATCGCTGTCCCGCCAAAAGCCACGAATCAGATTTCTATCATAACAATAGCAGCAGATCACGTTCCGCGTGCACGCGTTTCGGCAATGAAGCCGAACGCGATTTGGAACAATCCGATCGCCGACCATTTTTTCCAATAATGCGTTCGGTTTCATTCCAACGAAACATCACTTTATCGAACGTTCATAAATCAAAAATACACAAACAAATCAAAAGCAAATATGTTTCATTCAACGCATAGCATACTATCCTTCCTTTGCAGTCTCTGCTTGATCACCTTCGGATCAAGTAAGGAGTACGAGAACAACAAACATCTGGTCAACCCGGAATTGAAAAACAATCTTCGAACACGACTGCTCGACCACAAACAGTGCCTTCTTGATGTTGATATCCGATGTATGGTTGTAGGCGAAGATCAAATAGGTGTGGGTTGCGACGATTTTGTTTCTCCGGTGCTGCCGTTGGTACAATGTGAACAAACACCGCTTTCTGCAACAATGCTTCTTCGAGGGATCGATGCGATGATTCAGCGACCAGCGATCTCAGTTTTGAATGCCAAGACCAAGCTAACAGTTCCAAACTATCACACGATGGAGATTGGATGTTTATCGTCGCAACTGATGCCGCAGGTCAGGGAATAGTCTACCATCGCGACTGGGTTCGTGTCGGTGACTACTACGAACTTTCCAACGGCTTGCCATTGGAATATGGCGTTCAAATTCTCACTTTTGATGATGAAAATGAATCAAACTTGCTTCAAACGGTGACTTATCGCGAGTCTTTGTTCCAACGAGAGTGAGCTTTTTTGCTTTGCTCGGGGCATCGCAGATCGTTGACTTCAAAGATGCAAACGATAAATATGTGGCACCGTTTCAAAGCTCGTCGTACGAAGTATACATCGATGTCTCTATCTCGTCACATTCCCATAAGAGCGCTGAGAGCATTCAACTTGAATCGCTAGCCGTCTCGACAAGTTTCCAAGGCATCCTTGATTTCTCAGAAGAATTGAAGGGTGCTGTTCTCGAGTCTGGGGCTACTTATCAAACTCGCATTCCATTAAAAGTCAACTTGCTAGAAAAGCAAGATCATTCGCTTCTCGTCCAGGTCACGGGGAACCCGGGGAATGCGTCGGGGCTGGCTTTCACAGAATCTTGGACGCCCGAACTGTTTCCAGCTAGACTTTTGTCAGCACGTTTCAACTTGTCCATTCATCATCCACTCATACAACATAGAATAGATCACGATTTTTTACTACAGCATATTTCCTAGGATGAATAAAAATCGGGTTACAGCTATTTAACACGAATCACGGTCAATTATTAGAGTTACGGTTGCACCCATTCATTTGCATACCGATCGATGCACGGATACCCGCATCCAAAGTCTCGAACATAACAATTTGTCTTGGCGAGTTCCAGCTGCGGAGAACCATTTTCACTGCAAGGAAAGTTCGTTTGATTTTGACAAGCTTCTTCGATTTGCTGACGAAGATGACGAAACTTGATTAGATCTTGTTCAAACGACTGTCTGCCAATGACTTCATCAATGGTTCGATCCAGTGATTTGTTCGCCACTTGATACAGCAACCGATCACCTGCATGCATCTGTTTCCACTCATCAGACTCGAAAAGGAAGAAACGGCTGGAGTCATGGATGCTTTGGCCAGAGATACGCAGCGATTTCCGCTGAGATACCAACTTCCATGTCTCTTAGAGGGCATGGTAATGAGATCCGTCCAAGCAAGTTTGGTCAAAAACGACCAAACCAAAAGACTCCTCCAGACGGTCGACCACAAACAAAAACTGGTACGAAGCCATTATGTGTTCAATCGCTTCGACTATTTCAGAGACATGATCGCTCCCATTCGAACTATTGGTCATTTTGCCTTGTCTGCCGTATAATCCAGAATAAAGTCGGATTTCGTTTCGTTCAGTTTCTGGATAATGAAACTATCTTTGGGACTCTTGTGACCGCCGTTATGAAATGAAACGTAGTGAAAGTAGACACTCGACATGGCTCGTGACGACGGATCGCGAATGGGAGCTACTCGAATGGTAATTCCCTCTACCCATGTATACTCTTGCTAGTCTGTGTTGCCAGTGAACGGTGCAATTGTGACGATTCTGTATGCGCAACACCACACCCGCGAGTGTGCTGCTGGCAGATTTAGGAACTTTGATCAATACCAACCCCGACGGCGGCGATTCTTCTCCTGACGGGTTGTCCTTTATACACCAAGAATCGAAATTATGAACAAACCAAACGCGGCTGAGTTTCGAAGCAAGATGATCTATGCACGCATCATGTAAAAGACAGTTTGATCTATATTCTAGTTCAGGAAGCGTAATCGTTAATGGAGCTTGTGTCATGGTGATTGGTGATTGTCGAGAAAGAAGTATGAATTGCAGCAACAAGGCACCGACAGAGACAGCGCAGAGAAAGATCGCTCTTGGACGACGCTGAAAAATCATCGGGCGGTTATCCGTTTGTAAATTGTACGCATTATCGTAGAATAGCTAGCACTCTTTGTGTTTATCTTCATTGAAGAAATGAATGTATTTCTCTTTCAATGATTAGTAGAAGAAGATTGGTTGTGTTTCTGCAGCGAAAAAAGCAGACGAGGAGGAGTTTCTCATGCTGACGGACTGTCCGTCGCCAGATCTTTGGATAATTAAGAGACGATGCGACAGTTTTCGGTGTCGTTTCTAATATCTGTAATCCGTGAATCACAGTGAATCTTGCCCCAGAGCATAGTGACAATGTGTAGGTACACGAAATCGCGTAGAAAATGTACCAGCCGCAAGAATTCGTGTCATTGTCCATTGTCATGATGAATGACGAGGGTGGGAAAACACACAAAACAGTTGATGTGGATATCCCTATCCCTAATGGCTACGCCACCTCAAGACTCCGGCCTATGTATTATTTGCGCGACGAGTTATTTAAGATTGAAGACGTTGGTTTCGAGCTAAGTGGAAAGTTTCAGCTCCTAACTAATGCATCCTCGTGCATGAATGTCGGCGAGACAGGGTATAGTTATAGTCTAAGTAATGCTTCACTGGTCGTGGGAAGTTGCCAAACCGACTCGCAAAAGTTTAGTCTTTTGAGCGTTGGAACTTGGAAGACTTCTTGCGAACAGAGCGAGCTTTCCTATAATTTGCGGTCGATCTTCAATTGCACTTTGTCCCCCTTTTGTATTCGTTTGCTTCGTAACGAATCTCTTTGTATCGTCCGCTATCTAAAGACTGGACATCTTTGGACTAGCCTACGACGTATATCAAGTGTATCGTAACGGTGTTCTACGAGTAATTACAGTACTACACTTTGACTGGTTGCTGAGCCCAGATCCTTTGTGTTGCAAGCCTTGAGGGGACGCCCTTAAGTCTTCTTACCCTTTCAGCTGAAACGACACACCGTGTCGGACAACCCGAGTACTCCGGACAGATCGGCTCGATCTGCCGCCCAAGAAAGCTCTCCGAGTTCGTTCTTTGACGATCTCGCAAGAAACCGACGGTTGGTCTCAAGAAACTCTTGAGATGGCCGACATTGATCTACCTTCGGAGATCGCACCTCCGGTGCCCAGCGCAGCTGAGATTGCTGCAGAGCTTACGGCTGCCATTCGCATGGCCGCAGAGTCGAGAAGCGACTCCGAACCTCCAATGACACCGTTGATGGGAGGCGTTTCGGCCGTCGGCGGTCGCCTTGTTGCTTGGTGTGGTGGCATTCCCAAACCAGATTGGAGCGGACTTGCCGAACAGCCTGATTCCATCACCGCCGGAATGTATCGAGCTACAGACATACGCACCGCGCAGTCTTCCTTCAAGTCTCGCATTACTGGTGAAGAAACGAAGTTCAAAACAGGCGACGATCTCCGAGAATTTGAACGCAAAGTAACAGAACATTCCGAAATGTTCGGTGTCGGCCCGATTAGCCATCTGCGCGACCCGCGCGATGAGTCGCGGTCCCTCAATGTGGTGACGCACCACTCGGTATTCGTCGACCCAGATAGCGCTAGGGCGGCCATCAAGGAAGTTGTGGAAAATACGACAGTATGGACAAGGCCAATAGCGAAGAAAAGATCAAATACTTCTACAACAGTATCGATGACACTCTAGCCACGGAAGTTCGCTCTCTGGTCTCTGAGAAGCCCTCTTTTCTTGAGGTCTGGTTCGCCTTTATTAGTATCGTCCACGCGGTTTCGCTCACCTACGGAGAGCGAATCAAGGCGGAAATCAAGTCAATCAAGCCTCAGAACTACTCCGGACAAGATATTGCTGCTATGTCTACTCAGTACCGCCTTAAGTCGCTTGAGTTGATCCGCATTGGTCAATTTGATAGCAGTCTCATCAAAGACATGCTGTTGAGTTTCCTTTCGGCCACCAGTAGTTCTGATAGGACCGACATCTATCGTCACGAACTCTTGACGATTCAAGCGGCACTACAAAAGGCTTTGCTACGCACAAGTCATTTGAGTCAAGATGAGAGGATTAAGTACCTTAATTCTAATTCGATCAACTACCATCACATCTGTGATGCAGCGACCAAGAACTACCGCATCATGGTGAACGATGGGCTCTGGGAACCGGCGAAAACCTCTCAAGACAAGCGCGGAGCTCCGCGGCGCTTTGCCTACCCAGTGATTGCGAATGACTCCCGCCGCTGCTTCAACTGCGATTCCCGGATCACTTCGCTCGCGATTGTCCCGAACCAAAGAAGCCAGTGGATCCGAGGCGCGCAAGCTCAGAAGGGACGCGGAGGAAAACCAAACCAAGGAAAGGGCCGTTTCCCAACCCAAAGCGCCCGAACGGTAAGAGTTTCTCCAAGCACCAAGCTCCGAAACCGGGAGAAAGCGAAGTCAAGGAGCACCAAGGCAAGAAATTCTACTGGTGCGCAAAATGTGGCAGGTGGTCCACCACTCATGGCACCTCCACGCATACCGGCAAGCAAGACGGGCAAAACAAGACCGAAACAAACCTCCAGGCGAACGTTGCGTTCGATCACTACGCCTGGATGGCGGACTTTCCCGTGGGACCTCAGAGTGCGATGTCAACTCTGTCTGCGCTCTTGGTCCCGATTGCCAGTGTATTGCTGGGTCTTTCGCTTCCTTACCTTCCCGTGAGCTGGATTCTCGCCCCGATTGGTTGGTTGTTGGCTCTGTTGGCGTTCGCTGTCACTCAGCGCTCGATTCCGCGCGAAACCTCTCCGTTTGCAAAGCTTTCGTTCGACAACTACCCGCGCTACTTTCGTCGCAGTGGAGCCAAGTTTCGCAAGCATCGCTCTCGCGCATTGGGTCGACTGCCGTCCGACCACATCGTCAAGGATATGCAGACGCACTTTCAAAAGTTCCCCGAAGCCGAGCGCAAAGGCCCGAAAGAAACAGCAAGCTGACGCCTACACTCGGTTGGCCCAAGCTGTGTCTCCAAGCTTTGACGCTGCCCGCCTTGCAGAGTTTGACAAGCAGATTCAGTTCAAGAAGCACTCGTTGTCCAAGACAACGCCAGTGCCTCTTGAGAGGGAGAAGAAACGCACTCGCAAGCACAGCACAAAGGCAATTCGCAAGCGCGAGGCTCCCCGCAAAGCTCCCCTACGGTTGCTCTCAGATGCCGGTGAATTTTGCGATCATCTGTGCGCGAATTGGCATCATTTGGGGCGCCCAACACGAACCGGAACGAAACAACGCACGAGATTTGCCCGGAAATCCCACCCCTGACGGTTGCTGCGGACACTGCGCCCATACGACGAAGGACATCCGTCCTGACGTCGAAAACAAGGCAAATTGTTGCGTCGAATGCACGGAAACAGCAAATGCAACGCACGACAACGTCGAAACAAGAAACGAGACACCCTTCCAAGATGATAAAAGAGCCAAGTGGTGCAGCAAATGTCCCAGAAACACGGTTGATTGTTGTGGTACCTCGCATTTTGCGTATGTGGCTGCCCCAAAGTTCCCAGCTTCAATCTCCTCACTGCTTTGAAAGCGGCTTTCACTTATCCTCGCGCAGCCATTGACAACAATGTGGAGAAGGAGCATCAATTTCCGGTAATTTGGGACTCTGGCGCAAGTATTTCGGTAACCTGCAACCGCCATGACTTTGTTGGTGAGCTGAAAGCTGCCGACACGAAAATCCACGGTATTAAAGGTTGGACATCGGTCAAAGGACATGGACACGTCGCATGGTCCTTCCAAGACGACAAAGGAATGCTCCGCACTTTGAAAGTTCCCGCTGTCTGGGTCCCCGACACAACAGTCCGCCTACTAAGCACCAGCGATCTCTTGAATGCATACCCCGACGAGACAATCATGCAAGAAGCTGGAAAATTGACGCTAAGTGGGGCAACGAACAGTGGTGACGAGTTAGCAAGGAATTCAATTACAGTGATGCTGCAACAAGGAACCAACTTACCTATGAAAGAAGCGTATTCCATGGATGCTGGGCCTCAAGTTCATCGAGCTCTCAATGCGGCTGTGACAACGACGATCAACAACAACATGAACTTGTCTCCGGCACAGCGCGAGCTTCTCAAATGGCACCATCGGCTCGGGCATCTGAACATGCGCTCCGTACAGTTTATCATGCGAATGGGGTCTTGGCGCACAGTGAAGCGACTCGGCGACTTCATACTCAAGCGAGTAGATCCTCCATGCCGCTTCCGATGTGTGCAGCATGTCAGTTTGCAAAACAGCGACAGCGCAGCAAACCTGGTTTGAAGTCAAAAGTGATACATGAAAAACAAGGCGCAATCAGAACAGGCGATATCTTACCTGGTCAACGAGTCAGTGTCGATCATTTCCTATGTTCGACTCGCGGTCGATTGTTTCATACATACGGAAAAGAAGATGAAACGAAACAATTTTCTGGAGGTGCGATATTTGTGGATCATGCGTCGTCGTACGTTTTTATTCAAGAACAAGTGCATACGACCACACATGACACGTTGATCGCGAAGAATGCGTATGAGCTTCACTGTAGAGACTTTGGAGTCGTGGTCCAATCATATCTCTCGGACAACGGATCGGCATTCACTTCAAAAGGCTATGGTGAACACTTGGAGACATTCCAGCAGACTACGCAATTTGCCGGTGTAGGCGCGCATCATCACAATGGTATTGCCGAACGAGGAATCCAGACGATTATGTCTCTCGCGCGGGCGATGATGCTTCACTCGGCTATCCATTGGCCCGATGTTACCGACTCCAAGCGATGGCCGATGGCCGTGCAGCACGCTGTCTATATCTACAATCACACACCGATGGAGAAGTTTAACGGTCTCAGCCCTTCGGATTTGTTCACAAAGTCACGATGGCCCAACTCTCGTTTCCACGATCTACATGCTTGGGGTTGTCCAGTGTACGTATTGGATAGTAAGATCCATGGTGGAAAGAAGGTTCCGCGTTGGGATCCTAAGTCCGAACGAGAAATGTACATGGGTGTCAGTCCGAATCACGCCACGACAGTTCCTCTATGTCTCAACTTGGAAACAGGAGCCATCACTCCTCAGTACCATGTGGTGTTCGACGATCTCTTCAGTACCGTCCATACGGACTTGACTCAGCTTCCCGAGTTGGGAACTCCGGCATGGGACAACATGTTCGGTGAAGGTACTCATCACTACGTGATTGACGATGATGATCCGGAAGGTGACCGGCCTGTTTACCCTGACCCTGATATCGTTCGTGCGAATATGGATAGTGATAGGATCGAAGAAGCAATGGATCGAGCATCACCGCCGGTGTCGCTCTCTCGAGCCTCCTTCCGAACCGAAGCTTGGTCCGGTCCAGTCTACTATTCGGAACGATTCAACTGCATCAATCAATCAGAGGGAGTCAGGGCAACAGAGGGAGTACATCAATCCTTTCAACAAGCCGTCGACGACTCCCATTGAAGTCTATGACCCTGTACTACCGATTACTTCTGTGGTTGATTCTCCGGTTACACCTTCGCCTCAGAGGGAGAAAATTGCACCGATCACTCCAGTATTCAACCCAGTTTCTCAGTCACCTGCTCCTTCGAACGTTTCTGCAACATCTGCGACATCTCGCCTATTTCTGCTGCGACCCCACCTATTTCTGCTGGTCCAAAACCTAAATTGGCGTCGCCTAGACCGTTCCCGCTCCGACGTCTAAGACCGTCACCGCTCCGACTACCGCTTCGACACCGCTGCGACGCAGTATCCGTACTCGAAAACCTCCGCACGTCTCGACAACGAAGGATACCTTGTTGTTCAAAACGAAACTGTTTTTCTCCTTCTTCCGATGATGATGGCTTGACGATGTCAGAGACTATTTCCGATGATTCAACATACGCCAACAGAGTTCGATATTTGGCTTACTTGCTACGAGATTACCCTGCAGTCACTGCCGATATGACAGATGCCTATTTGAACTACAAGGCAAAGTTGGCGCATTCGAATCCGGACGTTTTGACTTGGGATCAGGCGATGAAAATTCCTCACGAGCGAAAGCATTGGTTGGAATCTGCCGTCAAAGAAATTCAAGATCTCGAGGCTCACGACTCTTGGGATGAAGTTCCGATCAGCGACGCGAAAGAACCGATCGTGCCGATGACTTGGACATTTGTGAGAAAGCGTCGACCGGATGGAAGTTTCAAGAAATTTAAAGGCCGTACTTGCGTTCGAGGTGATCTCGAAAAGAAAGACCCGGCTCTGAAACCTATGCGCCCGTGTCTTGGATTTCAGTTCGAATGTTTCTGATACTGGCTTTGATTCTCGGATGGGCTACCGTGTCGATTGACTTCAGTAACGCCTTTCTACATGCTAAGCTGTCGAAACCGATCTGGGTACATTTGCCTCGAGGTTTCAGATCGACCAAAGGGCCCGGTACTTGTCTTCGATTGAAGAAATCTTTGTATGGAACGACGATTGCTCCTCGACTTTGGTATAATTGCATTTCGGACGCTCTGAAGGAACTCGGTTTCACTCAGACCACTCATGATCAATGCTTCTTCTACAAGAAAGATATGATGGTCGTTCTTTACGTCGATGATGCTGGCATTGCAGCGAAAAATCCCGAAGACATCGACAAGTTAGTGAAACAATTGGAGGAAAAACAATTCAGCTTGACGAAGGAAGGTAGTTTTGAAGAGTTCCTCGGAATCAAATTCGAGAAATCGAATGAAGGTGAATTTACTATGACTCAAACTGGCCTTATCGACAAGATCCTGCGCACTACAAAAATGGAAGATTGCAAACCGAATCTAATGCCTACTTCTCAGACGGCGCTTGGTTCAGATCCAGACGGAGAGAAAATGAACGAAGAATGGTCCTATTCAAGTGTCGTTGGGATGTTATTGTATTTATCCACAAACAGTCGCCCCGACATTGCATTCGCAGTGAGTCAAGTCTGTCGGTTCAGTTCAGCGCCAAAACAGAGTCATGCCACTGCAGTGAAAACGATTATTCGGTACTTGAAGGCAACTCGCGACAAAGGAATGATTTTCAAGCCCACCAAAGAAATTTCTGTGGACTTGTTCGTTGATGCAGACTTCTGTTCGCTTCATGGTACCGAGGACTCGAGGAATTCCGATTCGGCAAAGTCGCGAACTGGATACATCATTTTCATTTGTGGATGCCCGGCTGTTTGGAAATCGCAGTTGCAGACACACATCTCCCTAAGTACTCGAAGCCGAATATTCCGCTCTCTCCCAGGCCTTGAAGGTTCTCCTGCCAGTGAAGAAGCTTCTTCAAGAGGTTGTCAATGCTTTGGAGATGCCTGCTGATGTTGAAACAGTTGTCAATGCTACTGTGTTTGAAGACAATCAAGGCGCTTTGATACTCGCACAGAATCAACGCATTACCAATCGCACCAAGTACTTCCTGGTTAAATGGCATTGGTTTTGGCAGTATGCGCTCGAGTTCATTTTGAAGAAGTGTTCTTCGGACAAGCAACGTGCCGATTATTTCACGAAGCCCCTGCCTCGCGCGGCGTTCGAGAACAATCGGTACCTGGTGCAGAAATGGTGACAACGACCGATCGTTGTCGTCTCTATTTGTGAAATTTGTGGCAAGGTCCGTCAAGACGTATGTTTCATAGTACTGTCCAATACTATGATGCAGAACTTGATGCCGTTGTTGGACCATTGGTTTTATTTGTGTTTTTCTGGTTTCGCCGGAAATGAAGATCTCGATACATGCAGTCGGATGAGAGGGAGAGTTGATGTGGATATCCCTATCCCTAATGGCTACGCCACCTCAAGACTCCGGCCTATGTATTATTTGCGCGACGAGTTATTTAAGATTGAAGACGTTGGTTTCGAGCTAAGTGGAAAGTTTCAGCTCCTAACTAATGCATCCTCGTGCATGAATGTCGGCGAGACAGGGTATAGTTATAGTCTAAGTAATGCTTCACTGGTCGTGGGAAGTTGCCAAACCGACTCGCAAAAGTTTAGTCTTTTGAGCGTTGGAACTTGGAAGACTTCTTGCGAACAGAGCGAGCTTTCCCTATAATTTGCGGTCGATCTTCAATTGCACTTTGTCCCCCTTTTGTATTCGTTTGCTTCGTAACGAATCTCTTTGTATCGTCCGCTATCTAAAGACTGGACATCTTTGGACTAGCCTACGACGTATATCAAGTGTATCGTAACGGTGTTCTACGAGTAATTACAGTACTACACTTTGACTAAAACCGAAAACGCTTCAAAAGCAAGCAACAATTAGCCGGCAAAAGGAAGCTCAAACAAAATACAAGAACTCTAGAATAATCATCTGTTGCGCAAAATGAACGAAGAGCAAGGTCTTATGTCGAGCAAGGATTGCGGTAGCACTGCATCTTTAACGCCAGCTTCGCTCGAACTGGAACAAGGATGTTCTGTGACAACTGCAGACGAAGGCAGCGATGAGTTCGTTTATGCTGGATTTCACATTCCTTCGTTGCGGATGATTGCCATCCGACTATCGCTCTACGTGAACGTTCTTATTACAGTTGCAAAGTTGGTAACTTACATTAAAACATCGAGTCTCTCGGTGCTCGCTGCTCTTTTGGATTCTGTTCTCGATGTTGTTTCACAGCTCGTCCTGACTCATACCGAGAAGCACAGCTCCATGCAACGATCCTCTGCATTCTATCCAGCTGGAGCCAGTCGACTCGAACCAATTGGTGTTTTGACCTGCGCCGCTCTCATGGGAGTAGCTTCCTTTGAAGTGTTGAAGGACAGTCTCATGGCGCTCATTTTCAGCGAGACAGCCATGAATGCCGAAGAGTTGACTCTCTTTAGTTTCTGGAACATGCTTTCGATTGTCTTTGTCAAGATCGCTCTTCTTTATTTGTGCAAGCGGGCCGCCAAGCGCAGATTGCTTCGATCCAGCGATACGGATGAAGACGAAACGGAAGCAAAGACGGAGATTGCCGATTCGACCATGGAGGCCTTGGCACAGGACCATTTGAACGACTCTCTTTCCAATGTGGTAGCTGCTGCTGCTTTGTTATGTGCCTTGAAGCAACCATCATTATGGTGGTTGGATCCAGTGGGTGCCATTTCCATTTCCATCTACATTATATGGTCGTGGTACAACACTGGCAAGGAACAAATTGAACATCTCACGGGCAAGGCCGCTCCCGAGGAATTCATTGAAGATATTGTCAATATGGCCAACGCCTTTGATGATCGCCTGGAAGTTGACACTGTAAGGGCGTATCACTTTGGCCCAAAGTTTTGGTCGAGTTGGAGATTGTCATGCCCAAAGAAACGCTGTTGTTTGAATCGCACGATGTTGGAATGGAACTGCAGTACGAAATTGAAAGTATGGAAGACGTGGAGCGTTGTTTTGTTCACATTGATTATCAGACGAGGCCATACGACGAGCATGTCGTCAGCAAAGTGCCCGAGTTGCGTGAAAAGTATCGACCCAAGACTATTCGATCCAATCAAAGTGTCTAAGCGAACCGCTTATTATTATCAAATCGATGTATGTATTATAATATTATTAGCTATTGGGCAATAATCTTCTCAACCTGAGCTCTTAGAGTTACGACGCGCTCCCAAAATGTATCAAGACCTACTGTCGAAGTAACGTCAAAGAAACATGGTATCGCACGTTCGATGATGCACTTTTTTCAAATTCGTATGTTGACTCCTTAAAAACAACATGACTGTACCTGGTACAAAAATGAAATCCTCGACGCATTTCAAAAGTCCTTGTTAGATTTGCTCTTCCTCATCAATTGGTGCACTACCATTTTCGGGAATGGCGTCAGATGAACTCATGTCATTAATATGTGTAAATTCAACACCATCTTCGATAGATGTATTCGGGACATCAAAGGTGATAGTTCGAGGTTCTTTATCGTCCATGGTGCTCTCCTCTCCTGCGAAATAAAGCGCATTACTTTGTGAAACATGGGATTCCGTGCCACGCCTACCTCGGTGCACGCTATCCGAGCCTACGCTGTATTGCGTCGTCGCTTGCTCTTCCACTTGACAAAACGAGCAGCCCATGAAAGCGAAACAACGCATTATTTTGGCTTTGGTGTCGGCTCGGTTCCGAGCAAAATGGCAAAATTCCAAAGACCTTGGAGCGGCTCACAAAATGAAGCCATGTAGTCAAGCCAGTAAGCTTTCCAGTTGAACCAGTGTGCGATCGACCATAAAGTAGAGGGCATCCATGTGATAAAAAAAGAAATGGAATATAAAATGGCCTGCATGGCTACTTTTGTCGATTTGGCTTCACTGCGTCCCAGGGCGTGATGATTCATTCGGCCATTGATGCTGTATCGGTTCAGCCGCTTCATGGTGTGCTTGACTTCTGCGCAGATAAAAGCCATACACGTGCAACAAGCCAGTACGCATACCCAAAGGGGACCGTAGAACAAAAGCACACCGTATAGCCAAGCATGGTTCCCACGCTCGCAGGGCACATCACTGGATTGGAAGCTGCTGTTGCCGCATTCGGCAGGGTCTCCTATAATCCAGCACACGGCTCCTATATGATTGTACTGCTCTAAAGGGAGCAGAAGAAAGGAAGTCCCAACAGCAAACGAAAGGATGAATCCATGTACCCACCACTCAATCGAGGCGAGCATGATATCGGTCCATCGGAACTTGATAATGAGTAAATAAAAGAGAGCCAAAGAAGAATTGTACAGAGGCGCCCCGACTGCCAGTTGCAGAAGAAATCCTTGAAAATTGCACGACCCACGATTGCCAGCACTGAGAGCAAAGTCTCCTTGGGGACTGCCCACGTGGACAGGAACCATGCGAAGGAGGAAAGGATGTCGATACAACTCATTCCTACCAGAATGCGTTTGACAGGGCCTGCTCGATTCCGTTTCCAGTCGCAGTATACTTCGTAAATGATCATCATCGAGCATGGTATCGATAAAGGAGCTGTAACTTTGGGCGTAATGGCCAGAGCCCTCTGCTGCCGGTAGCTCAACTCCTGCACCATTTTCAATTGACCAAGAAGCGAACAATCGAAATAAATTCGAGTTGAAATCAACTCAACCGCACATTCAACTCATAAAGAGAGTGTGCCCTTCTACCAGAAATCAAAGGAATGTCAGCAGGTATGCCGGTAACGGTAACGGGCCATCGACAATGTCCTTTCTATGCCTACGGTATCAATAAGTGTGAATGAATAGTACTGGTATAGAGAAACGACGTGATGTTGTGAGATCGATGTCAGTTTATTGGAGGATGCAGTGAGAAGTCACAACGTTATCCCAAAGTTAGCGAAATACGTCATTCGGGTACCAGTAGGATTGGCGATCTTTTCTTCAGCGCCATCCTCCAAAAAGTTCCCTTGCGAAAAGGGAAGCTGCATTCATTTTCTTGACAACCGTCGACACAAGTGCACGTGCCAAAGAACCCCATTCACATTCCTCCCAACTTGGATTATTATGATTCATATTCTACCTCAACAAATAATAAGAGGCAATCATTATTCTTCGGCACATTGCGTTTTCTCCTCCTTAACGCTCGCGAATGAAGATGGATCGTCGCTTTCAACACAAGCAACATCTTCGTCGATCGACCCTTGATGACTCCGGACCTGGGCTATGGAATCATTGCCGCTCTAGTTCTAGCAAGTTTTGCATCGTATTTGCAAAGTCTTCGCTCGCAAAACGACTTTATCCTGGCGCCTCTCGCAGTTGATGACAATTTGAAATCCGCCAGCAATAACAAAACAACAACGTTTGGGGACTGGAAAGACATTTCTCGTCCGGAAAACTTTGTCCTCTTCAAAAGAGAGCAAAGAAAAACCAGACCTCTCCGGTCGAACAGCGGTGGGTTCTCATTGCTTTGTTGCTTTTGTTCACTCCCATATTTTCGTTTGAATTCTTCTTGACCGTGAGTCGCCAGTTGCTTTGCGCCTGGAATCAGGATTTTGCGAGCCCTACCTGAATTGGACTCTGGAATGATGGCAGCGCACACATTGCTCGAGTACGGTACATTTTAGCGTCGACTATGCTACAATTGAGGATCGACGAGCGTCGGATAGCTTTAGTATCATCGGAAAGAAAAAAGCCAGTTTATAATTGGTGTGTTCGAATGCCGACTCACTCCACATGCAGCAACTGCGAGGATGTACGGTCACTCTGGTGACCTAGAGACGAGCGAGCGCCAACCCTACTAGTAAACGAAGGAAAATCTCGAATCAGAAGTCACAGATAACGCTAGGCAAGCTTCAATACTATGTTCATGGGCATGGGAAGGTTTTCACGGTAATAATGTGCTAGATTAAGTTGCTTCCCCTTCAACTTATGAAAAGCTGAGAATAATACAGCAGATCCATGTTGGTCCATGTTGTTATCCGCACGAATTTATGCTAGAGATTGCAGTATGCTAATCAAGTTCATGACTTCTTTGTGCTATGAAATCATGTGATAACAGACTTGAATCGCGCAGGTCAACTATCGCTGCCGGTCAAAGGTCTGGTCACTCCGTCGGCTTCTGGTCACGCGGTAATAAGTAGCTTGGAAGGAAATGTTTCAACTTTAAAGTCTCGAATTCAATCATGGATCCCCGTTGCTTGCAATGCTCTCTTATCGGTTGACGTGTCCAGTCTGGCGGAGTTTCATGGTTGGCCCATCTTCGCGGTGTATGGGGATCGTGATATTTCCGGGAAGCGTAGCTCCGAGTTACTGAAACAGCATTCGGCTGCGATTGTACAAGAGATATCCGGTCGACGTCGACACGCATGCTACCTTGACTCTCCACTGAAGTTTGTCGACGCAATCAATGCTTTCTTGAACGGACCTCGATGCGTGAAAACAGATAAGAATTGGAGTGACTCTGATGTATCTCCGAGCTCTGAATTGAAAAAGACAATATACGCTTCCTTGATAGAAATATTTACTTTGATCGTTGTAACTTTATAATCGCTGAAACAATTGTATGTTAGAAAAGTGCACTGAGTTGTTGTATTTGTATTTGCGTAAGGTAGTCTATTAGGTAGCTCCACTCAATCATGCTGCTTGCCACTCAGTCAAGCTCTTATTACAAAAGACCAACACCCTTCAATTCTTGTTTCGCAAGGACTAGAATCTGACCGAGCCAAGCGACTTGCAGGACCGAAAGACTGCTCAACGACACCAAGAAAAACTTCAACCAGCCACGCCGTGTCTTGGTGCGAGCATCATCGCCTTTCAAAGCCAGTAGCACATCACGGCTAAAGTGGTAGGAAAAGATAGGCCAAAGGATGCATCTGCACACAATAAACGCCACGACAAAGAGCATTCCAACAACAACCTTGGTCAAGGGAAAAGCCGATCCTAAACCAACTACACCGTGCTCGTCGTCAAAGTTTGCCAACACGCAGAGGATAGCTGTCGATACTT
This sequence comes from Fistulifera pelliculosa, assembly GCA_026008555.1. Classification (NCBI taxonomy): domain Eukaryota; phylum Bacillariophyta; class Bacillariophyceae; order Naviculales; family Stauroneidaceae; genus Fistulifera; species Fistulifera pelliculosa. The sequence continues at coordinate 684,705 of BROJ01000246.1, read as the reverse complement.
CCGAGATTCCGAAAAGAAAATGGCGTAAAAGAGACCGATACCGCCCGACATGCTTCCGTAAGCAGTAAAGATGCTAAACACATGATGAAAGATAAACTCGGGACCGTCGTTCCAGACGATAGTGTCGGCGAGGTTCTTCAGCTGATAACCCAAAAGATAAGAGCCACGCGAAACGCTTCCGGGTGGTAAGTGTACAATCTCTGTTCGTGCCCGGCTGCGGGCATGGCGTTCTTTGGCCTTTCAAGGCGGCCACGAGTGGCTGAAAGACCTCACGAGCTTGCCAGCCTGTCGCTGCGCAAAGTAGGCACGAAAGGGTGTCTACACCAAGATGACGGGCAAGAATCTGTCGATTGGTCTGGTTCTCGAATAGTTCATGCGAATCTTGATAGTTTGCAAAAATATAGCGGCATGTGTGCTCGACAGAGGTCAAAAACAGAATCAGCAACGCGATCGTAAGGACGCAAGAACTGAGGTTTGGCTTCTCGTTGCACTCATGAAATGAATCCCTTGACCAGAGCACACGAAGCGCCTGTTGCTGCGGTTGATTTGGTCGGCACATACTTCAATTCGATTTTCCTTTCGGCAAGTTTAATTACTCACAGGTTCTTTGTCGACAACGAAAAAAATGCGCGTTTTCTACTCCGATTTTTGGCTGGTGTCGGTACAGTGCAGTGTGCAGTCCAGTCCTACATGCATTTCTACGTCTTTTGCGCGTACGCTTTTGTACGATGAACGGTGATTGTAGATGGTGACAAACGACAACGTCATCATTTCCCAAGCCCTATCCTTTATGTACGTAACTGAAAGACTGCTGCTATGGTTACATCAGGGGCAAATGCTGCAGTAGTTATAAATGTTCGAGGTAGCTCTCTAGGCGTCTTGTTTGTTCGGACTTCTCAAGGACAGAAATAAACTCTTCTAGAGCATCTCGAATAAGACCGATGCCGACATCCTTTGCTTGCAATTGAGACAAAATTCGTTCGTGACACCGCTTGCTCCCAGTACAACAGAATGCAGCTATTGCCGCTAAGCGGTGGCATAGATCACCACCGCCGCTCAGTTTGGTCTCTAAAGCACCTAATTGCACTGCTGTCTCGTCGTCAATGGACTCTTCAACATCCGAGCGAAAAAATTTGTACTCGGCCAGTCGTGCTTTCTCATCATAGAATATAATCTTTTCGACCAAACGATCGCAGCGCTCATTGTCTACAAACTTGGCTAAAAGCGTTGTTTACTTTCGTGCGGAGAATCTTCGTCCAAATGTCGCGATAGAGAGTAGAGAATGCGAATTACCCATTCTCCTATCTTGCTGTTCCAATCTCGTTTGGCCTTTTTCGAAGTGCCGGCAACAGAAGCCATTTGTGGCAGATTGTGCCCCATGAAAATCGGAAATAGAAATTTCAGTCCTCCTGCTACCACTAATTGTTCACAAGCTGCTTTGTGCACAGCTTTGGAACCATTGAAATCGAGGAGTTTCATGGAAGCGCCGCCAGCATGCACTTTCTCTTTCAGACAGCGGACAACTAGCTGGACTCCTTCTCTGTCCAAAAATAATTGTGTATTTAGGTCACTGTAAGCAATGGCTGAAGATAATGTGATGCAAGCATTCTCGAGCGATTCCACTTCCTGGTCCGTTTCGGGTTGCTTCTTTCGATGCGCTGCAACAACTTGTAGAAGTAACTCGATTCCATCGATTTCCGTCAAGGGCGTCTGCGTCTTGTTTGGGCCTTTGTCTTCATCGTTTTCAACCAGTGCAGCAGAATACGGTTTTACTTTACTCCAATCTGGAACGACTGAGTACACATCTTCTCGGGCGGAAAGAAGCGCAAGCAGCTCAAGCGCCCTATCCTTCAAGAAGCTGCTTTCATCGATTTGCTGAAAAGCCAAGACAGAAAGAAAGTTTCCCGAGAAAGCATTGCTGCTACAGATAGTCCCGAGGACAGTAAGCCGTTAGCCTCTTCTGATGATTGCTGAACCAGGAGATCCATTTCCATTGAATTTTCCAACAACGCGAGAATGTCTTCCGTCCCTCTCCCCACTTGATCCTCTTCATCACTAGTTCGTTCAACACGAGAGATTACCAACTAGATATTTCGCTCCATCTTGTATCACAAAAGCAGCTACAGCCACCACTTGGGGTGTCAGAGTACCCTCGTCTTCGTCGACGAGCAGCGACGAGTCCAGCCACTCCAGTAGTACAGACACAACAGTTGCCACAACGTCAGGATTCTCGTGGTGTAAAAGTTGCAATAACGTTGCCACCACGTCTTGCTCCATCAAAGCTGAATACAGCTTTGCTGGTTCTGCAGCAAACGATTTCAGCATGGCGATATTCTCATAGAGAGCTATCTCGCTCTCCATGTACTGAGATGGATCATCACTATGTTTGGCTCGCTGTATTTCGTTCGCTTGGATTGCCTTCTGAAGCGCAGATGCTGCTACTTTGACTCCCTTTGCTGAAAGATCGACAAGTTTGGTATTACTTGCAAGTCCTTCAGCTTGTTCAAGCAATTCGGCTGAGGACATGATAACACGAGTCTCATTCCGATCCTCGGCGATTCTTACATCTTTTCGAGGTTTCTTTTCGGTTGATTTTCTACGTCCAGATAGTAACCAGGACCTTTGGGGCCAGTTCCAAAATAATATCCTGATTTAGTTCCAGTAAAGGAGGCAGAGGGAATAAAATCAGAGCCTCCGATGACAATGCGGTCCAAAGCATCATCCACTGATGACGGGAGAGGCCGCTTCGCAACTGATTCAGTACTCATAATGAAGGCCGGTACGATCTGGCAGATTTTCCTGACTTCTAATCAGTAGCAAATATGAATGAAAGTTTAATTTAATGTGACAAGGTCGAAAAGTCAATCTAAACGGTGACAGATGATACACTTCTTGTGGTCGATGAAGCATGTAGCATGTTGTTTTATTTGAAAACGGAGCAACGCGCGCAATGAGAAAATGTAGTCAGGCAACAAGGTAAACTCGTAGCGGTACAAGGTAGACAGATCCATAATATGACACTGTCGCACCACCATCTCCAAGGATTCACTCCGGTAGATAAGTCGTCCACATTTTCGATCGGCAGTGAAAATCAAAAATCAAACTCGAACACAAAATGCACACATGCAAAACGAGTTAGACGCCGATCTTGATCATTTTCTTCGCGGCAATAATGAAAGGCTAGGGCTGATTTATGCGGGAAAAGGCCAATGTGGTACGAAACCAGGATGGTCACGTCGGAACCGACTTTCGTCGTTTGTTGAAAAGGTATTGTACCATGAAGCACAAGCAATGAAAATAGATTTCGAAAATACAATGCTTTGATTCTTACAAAGAGTTTAGAACTTTCGAAGCGCTACTGGTGCTGCGCTGTGAAGTGGAGTCACTGTCACGTTGAAGAGAGCTTTGATAGTCCTTTAACTGGTCGCTCATCGCTGTGCCTGCACCAGGTTTAACCACCGGTACTTGGGATGTTGAAGGGGATTTTGGAGGTGACTTGGTCAAAAGGCTGCGATAGGCATCGAAACTCTCTTTACGACTACCGCTGATAATTTCAACTTCTCCCACATCTCCTTTCGTCTGCGTTTGTCGCTTTACGCGTTTCTTATTCAAGTCTCGAACCAAATCCTTTACCAGCGATTGAAGATTCTCTCGTTCTTTTCGGAGTCGAGCGACTTCGGCACTTTCCTTGCTTGGGACCATTATAGCAGCTTCAGGAATGACTTCCAGTGAATCGGTACAAAGCGTTGCTGGATCAAATGCATCTGTGCCTCTCCTTAGTGAATGAATTTGTTGCTCGAATCGACGGGAACGGATATCGCCTTTTGGAGTTTTCCAGCAGTTCTCGGTGAAAGGAATGCTGCAGAATCATCTGTCACTAGTGCCAGCTTTGTTGGATCGCTGGTAGGAGAGGCAAGCGGTGTTTCTAAAACAGTAGCTCCATCCAGCGAACGTCTCTCTCCGGAAATGGATGCCTCTGATGTCGATTGTGAGTGGAATTTCCGGTTGATATGTCCCAAGCTTTTCACTTCCCACGAGGAGATTTTCTCGTTGAAGAATGACGGTAAGAAGGGACGACCTCATCGGGTATAGGAGAAGCCTCCGACCCACTACAACTCCATTCTCCGCTTTCTTTCGAGTTACCAGAGATCGTGCTATTATCATCTCTTGTTGCATCACTAGGTGCAGAAGGAGTATCTTCTTTTATTCGGCTACTTTTCCCGGATTGGGAACTTTCGTCTTGTATTGCACTAATTTTCCCAGATAGCGAGCTGCTCAAAGAGACATTTGTGGGGACTTTCGCAGGATCTTTGACATCTCCTTCTTGATGGCTGGAATTGTGGGAAGACAATTGACTACTGTTATTGCTCCTGAAACTCCGATTCACGCTTCCGTAACGCTCATCGCACTTGCCATTTTATTAACAGCAATCTCGAGCGGCTTGGTGTACTGCGTCATTTCTTCCTCCGTAATATCGTTTCTTTGCAATATGCGTTTCAGGTCGTTGACAGTCTTAGTGAGTTCCGCGTTTTCTTTTCAAGCTGGATGACTTGCCGTGCCACCACTTGCGAGGAGGTCAACTGCTCGTACTTTGCCTCAATTTTCTTTAACCGATTGATTTCTTCGGCCATTTTAAAATTCTCTTCATTATGTTCCGTGAGCATGAATTCGAGTTTCTGTGCACGGTGTTCCAGTTGCTCCCAGGCGATTGAGTTTTCTTTGCTTTCGCATGAGGATTGAAAATCTTTGCACCATATCGAAATTGCTTGCTGTTTCCGCTTCCGGACCGCCCCAAAGCCATACTCTCTCTTGTTGCAAGTGTATAGTCATCGGCATCGGCCTGTGAATCGTTCAACGCCGACTGAGAACTGACACTTGCACCCGCACTGGGCACTCGTCCGTGTTTCATTTTAAGAGTCATTTCTTTTCGAGCCAGATTCCAAAACGAACAGCCTCGCAAAATAATCTTCTCGATTGCTTCCTTGTGCTCATTGTTACCGCCCCGTCGATTTTGAATAATCTGAAGAGCTGTACGGTCAAATATATCTCTTTCATCCAGTGCCTCTGGATACGCCATTAACAAAATGGAGATGATTTGCGGCGACGCATGGTGCCAGAGAGCTTCATGTAGAGGTAGACGGTCGTCGTGATCTCTTTTCTTTGCGGCATCGGGATAGACAGTGACCAATTTACCAATCAGCTGTTCGACTTGCCCCGCAACACGGTGTCCTTCACCCGAGCAAGTTCCCCACAAACCATATGAAGAGGCATTTGTCGAAACGAAAACTGCACTGAACTGTTGATCGTGATACTCGTCTTCATCGTTTGGTCGTCGTCGTAGTCAGGAGCGCGAATGGCTGAAACCCACGTGCTGGCTTCATACGGTGCTTTCTCTAGTCTCCGAATTGCCGACTCGAACTTTTGATGCAATATCAATCGCGAGAGGGTTGTGGGACTGTCGTAAAAGTCGACCTCGGCTTCTTTCACTTTCTTTGAACTATCATACGAACGGCTCGGCAGAACGACACTGTTGGCAACAGAGCCGTCCGAGGATCGACTTTGTGCTGAGTTTCTCACATAGTCAGGCTTTCTATTCTTACTACGAGGTGATTCCTCCATGATGGCATTCGATTGACGAGGAAGCGCGTCACTGTGTTTATCGGATTCGACGAGATTGATTTCGAATGATCTTTTCACAATCTTTTGGTCAACATTATTTTTTATCATACAAGAAGCGAGGTTTTCCGAGAGGAGGTTGTGATTGTTGAGCTGTTGTGATTCGTGACAGAAATCATCGGAGTGTACTGTAAAAGTGTAGAGAACCTAAGCGACGAGGCCTAAAACGAAACCAGAGCGACAAAGAACAAGACACGCCACATTATTGTTGACTCTGCAATAAATAGTACTACTGTGGAAAGGGACGAGCTAAGTCCTTCTTAAGTTGATCCAGTGAAAACTGGCATCCCTAGCTGGGTAAGTCGAGAATGTCCTTTGACATCTCAACCATCGCCGCTGTCTTCACCAAAGGAAAAGTCGTCCAGGTCCCATCCTGTACCAGGTCCATCCTGTACAGAATGCAAAATTGAGATTGTTGTCCACTGGAAACTCAGCCTTCTGGAAACCTGAGAAAGCAAAGCGATCCTGCAGAACACACAAAATAGAAAGCGGAAAGCCCAAGGACGACCGCATAAGCACTCCAGTCATACGCATCGTCGCTAGTGCTACCGCTTATCACATAGAGCAACGGACCACCGACCATTGGTCCCAATGCTGTACCCGCAAACGCAGCAACTCCCCATATTCCCAGCAGCTGTGCTCTGTCATTTCGATTCTCGGGACAAGGTATCCACGGCCAAACTCGTTTCCATTGTCAAGTAAATTCCATTTCCGACGCCGAGAACCAGACAGATAAAGGCCATGTCGTTAACAGTCTGAGCACATATCAATGTTAACGTTGCAATGGTAAGGATCATACATGAGAAGTAGACCAATGGCTTTCGACGCCCTCCCCAACACCGATCCGAAATGAATCCAGCAGGGTAGCACACTAGCGCTCCACTAAATTGTCCCAAAATAGCCAGTTGTGCCACCACAGTCTGTGGATTGTCCTTGACGTTGATGACATCCCGTAAAAAATACAAAAGAAAGTTTGCACAGAACTACCACAGTAGTAGAAAAGCCGTGATACTGTGACGATGAAAAATCATGATGCAGTTCCACGTCCATGGTGTATGCTTGTAAGACGTTCCGGCAATTCAGCTCGTAGGCTGGTTCCAGCATGCTCGCGAAAATTTGACTGGGTGTTACCACGACCATTTTATTTGTCTTTTGATCACTTTCTTCAACCGAGGAAGATTCGCTTCAGGAAGAGGTGCGAGCTCGACATTCGTCGATGCAGAAGTCGTTTCGATATTGTCGGAATCGTCCGAGCTCGTCCGCTGTAAGCCGCGTTTCACAGCCAAGTCGACATCTTTATCGTTTCCGTACAATCCAGTTAATATACCAGCGACGACGACAATGCATGTGTATAGACCGTACATGCTCTGTAAATCTTCAGCCAATACGGAATGGAACAATCCAAATCCAAAAAAGAGACCCCGTCACAATCTGGAATGCAAGAATACCATTCGCTACTCCCATTTGTGAAGAAGGGATCTGGTCGGCCAAGATAGCAAGCATTATGGCGTACATAATATTGAGTCCGACCATTGTGAAACAAAATGCGATACCGTAACGAATCCAAAGACTGGCAGCAGCGGAAAACATTTGACCGATCAATCCCAATACAGTCAACATGGATCCCACAATATGGTAGGGAAGCCGTTGTCCTACATCTGGCACTGGGCGGTAGGTGTCGCTGATCCGACCAATGACAGGTGATATCAATTGCGTGAGTCCAGCGAGAGAAACGAACATTCCCAGGGCAATGGAAGAACGTGCATACATTCGCTGACATTCCAGAGGAAGTGTTATTAGAAAGAGAGTCGTCAGAATGCACCCGTATGCGAAGGCAGTTGACAGAATAAAGGCTATTGACAGCAGAGGCATTTCGGACTCGTTGTCGACTGTGTCTTCGTGTCCTTCTAGGGAACTGTAGACATTCGTTGCCGATGGCGCCAACGGCCGCCTTTCCTCCTCGAAAGCTCTTCGGTTGCCGCTCCCATTTCGCATTGATCCGTTCAAAAAGTAGAAAAAAGGCTTGGTAAATCAGGTCCTAAGTGGTTAGGAACACGATCGTATCAGTCACAATGACAATGTGTCGATGAGAATGAGAAATGAGAAGATGAGGTTGTCGAACGTCGATTTTATTGTTTCGAACGATGAATGATGGCTGTTGGTTCTGTACGGCGTACGCCAAAGACGACGAGCACCTTGTCGCGCGACGGCGCGCGAGCGGTGGAGATAAACGCGAACGCTACTGGACCTCGCCCCACCTCTTCCTTTTGCTTCTTTCGTCGGTAGCGCGAAAATCGAAAAGACGGAGCAATGATCCCAAAAACGAAACCTTGCAAAGGCGCATTCTAATATTTGTACTCACCCATTTATATATCAATACACTCATTGATCGGACATTGGTATCATCAAAGGGTCGCGACAGGAGATTATCAAAATGAGTGCATTCAGTCGAATACCCCGGCACACGGAACATGTGTCTCCTTCCGCGTCGCAGCCCGCCGCAGAAACTGTAACACCGAATCATCATCCTCACAAAGAAGATGAATGGCTACTCATGTGTCGCTGTGAATCAGCTCGCGCAGTCGTAGTTCTTCTACAATCGCTCGAGTCCATCACCAAGACGCGCAAAGCTGTCCAGCCTGTGACCGTCTTTTGCAGCCCGAGTAATCTCACATTTCACGTGCAAGGAGCGACCAAGCAGCTTCAAGCTTCCATCGACATGCAGTCGACTATGTTTTCCGAATATCGAGTACAGACGGATCGACGTGACGATGAAACGGAGGACTGGCAAGCTGGCGGAGAATTCTCCGTGAATCTCACTTCGATTTTGGAATGTTTGCAACTTCTCGGGAACAACCCAGGCATTCAATTGACATTTTCGTACAACTTGACGCATGAAGTACTCAAAATTGAGTTATTGCAAGAAACTGTATTGTGTACGGCGGCTATTCCGGGGATGGATTTGCCAGCCGATCATACAAACCCTTCGCTGGTAAAAGCGTTCGGTGACTTCCCCATCGCCGCACGAATCATCTTGATGTCAAATACTCTGCAGCACATTACTACTGAACTGCAACTCGTCCCAGGTGCCACTGTTGCTACCGTTTCTCTGACAGAAAAAGAAGGCTGGGTAGTAGCGGTGGTTGGACACTTGGGTGAATGTCTCTTGTCCATCCCTGCGCACGGGAGTCACGTCATTAGCCTCGAGATCAATGGCCAATATCCGTCTTGCTATTCCTACCCGCTGGCGTCGCTTCTGGCTAGTCTCAAAGGATTAGATATTGCGCAAGAAACCTGTATCACAATCAATGCTATTGGGATGATGGCTATACAGCACCAGATTCTGGATCCTTCGGTGGGCGGCGAGAGCCCAAGCTTCATTGACTTTATTCTATGTAGTTTGAAAGATGATGACGACGATAATGATGACGAGGAATCTCGCCGCTCGCTCGGGTCGCGGCCACTGAGTCAAGGGTCTGTTACACAGCATAGTCAACGCTTGCTTGATATTCAAAATGACGAATACACCGCGCGATCTCGGGCGTTGGAATCGCAAAGTAGACATAGTACAGCCGATAGGCGTCTTTCTACGCAATCGCGAAGTCAAGTGGCTTCTCGAAGCGCTGTCGGTAGCCAATCACCGTCATCAAATGGTACTATGAGTCCTGCTTCGGCCCGCAAGGAATGGTGGGATGAATCCGATGATGAGGAAGGAGGCACCGGAGGAAGCAAGCATCAGAACCGAAGTCTGTTTGGACGCCCCAAACAGCGTGCGCGCCACCTGAGCCCACCGACGCGACGCAATCTATCGCCAAGTCGATTAGAGAGTGAGACTCCGCAGAGCGACGACGAATACGACGACGAAAATGGTGGTATGCTAGACATCACCGCTGCAGCATCGCCGCAGCCGGGCAATCGTGAGGACGACTGTTCTTCGCCTGAACTTCTTTACGGAAAACGATAGACCTCTAGTAGTTGACAAAACTATTGCAAATACATGAGCACGGTTTAATTTCTCCTAGCTATGTGTTCATTTAAAGTGCATTGATATACTCGTTGGGTACACAACACAGAAGCACTCCCTGTCATTAGCTTAACGCGCCATGTAGGAGTTTGAGCGAATTCTGCTCGGTTGAGCGCTGTCCTTCGATGCCAAGTTCAAAGCCTAGCTCGTATCGGTACGCGCTTCGTCGCCTACCAAAAGGTTTTGATTGCCATATTCACTTTGCTATACCCAGGAAAGAGGAAAGAAATTATTCGAGCTCAATGACCAGGTTACCTCTAGCAGGTCCGCCCTTAATTGGCATACCGAGATTCGGTACAGTTATTGTGGATCTTCTTTGAACCATTCGTTTGTCAATTTTCCTGGACCAAAGTGTGCCATCGAGGAGTGTGATTGTTAGTTGCGAGTCATCTTCCGATAGCTTGTGTCGAAAGATCAAATCATTCCCCTTTCGAATAAATCTCGGGTGTTTCTTTTCTTTCACGACAAACACAATGTCAGGAAAGCGGCCTTTGGCGGGAAACTTTATCTTTGTCCCTGCCTTCCATCCTGGTTTGAAATGCACTGGGTATATCCTGGAACCGATTCCCGGAAATTCAACCTTTAGCTTCTTGGTTGCTCCGGTTGACAGCTCTTCTAGTGAACAAGCTACCGTGCGTTCGTAAGACTGCCGATTAAATCGTGCCCCTTGCCTCGTCGATGTTGGGCCTTGAAACATCGACTCTCCCATCATTTGACGCAAAAGTTGATCGAGAAGCGGATCACCACTCATACCTCCTGCGGTATTCCCATTGAACGAGAATGACGTCGAATCGCTACCAAACGAGAAGAAAGGAGAGGCCCCGCCGCCCTGACGAAACGCGCTTCCATAATTCGGTTGTGCCTGTGAAGGGTCGATAGCAGCATCCCCGAACTGATCATACATTTTCGTTTCTCTGGATCCGAGAGAGTTTCGTAGGCCCTTGAAATTTCTTTGAATTTTTCTTCATCTCCTCCTTTATCTGGGTGGTGTTTCAAAGCCGCTTTCCGATAAGCTTTCTTGATATCGTCTGCCGAAGCATCGGAGTTAACGCCAAGTAACTTATAGGGGTCGACGACGATTTATGATGCCGCGCCGCATGAGCTGTTGCTAGGATAAGAAAGAAAAGCCATAGAGAAAGCTTCCTTGTTGCTCGCATGATAAAAATATTTTATCGCACTTAATTATTCTCATCAACGACAGTGGATGGGAATGACGACGAATGATGTTCCGGTTTCTGCTGGGGCGATGCGAAAAAATAGGTGAAAGGGAAACTAGAGCTGCCTATTAACCTGAACGCTACAGTAAACCGTAACCGGTTGCACAACTTTATTTTTAAATATATAAAATAAAAAAGAAGATTCGCACCTGTACGACATCCGTTTCTCCAGAGCCCTCTGAACTCTTGAGCTAGAGTTCGTGAGCTGGAGGGGATGAAAGTGGAACTCTTCGTTCGGACTGGAACTCTTTCGCTCTTCATAGCCTACTACGATTCCTTTGCCGCTTGCAATACACTGAGCTCGGTAATCGAGAACACCCTCTTTCCAATTATCTTCGTGAAGGTACCTCAAATAATTGTCGACGAGCTCAGTACCTTTCTTGATGTCGAACAAGGTCTTGTCGCCCGCTGTCATAACTCTCATAGAGTTGCGATCGATGTAGGGATTATAAACATGGGTTTCGGTGCCATAATTTTCCAGCACAGGTGGCATGCGCTCAATATCAACAGTCATTTCGGTAAAGGTAAGCGGCTCACCCTCGCCCATGACTTCGGTTCCGTTGCATCCGTGATTGATGAATGTCAGTATACCCGTGTCGACCAAATAGCCAGGCTTTCCAAAGTACTCAAAGGCAAAGCCATATCCATATAAATACGTATAGAAGATGCTCGAATAGCGCAGAAATTCCGATGCGTCCAGAAAATCGATCAAGTTATTGATCAAGATGGTTGTACTGGGATATACAAGCATGTCATACACGGACTCGTCTGCGGCAATATACGTATCTTTCGCGACATCCGTTTGGAAAAATACACCGCGACCGGCTCCAGGGATCTGACTAACTCCTACCGCGAACGAAGAAATGGGAGCATTAGGAATTTCAGGGTCGAATCCATGTCCTCGTCGCACATGTAAGGCTCGTCTGGTTGACTGCAAAATGAGTCTTCCACCATGCGTGATGGGTACTGATAATTCATCAGGGTCGCCTCATCAAACCAATGAACGATTGGAGATTTCTGAGACACAGTTCCGACAAGGCGACTTAGAATCTTGACATGTAATTCAGCAGCATTGGCGAACCAGAGAGTTCTTGATTCTTGTCTACGGAAACAGACAATGAAAGAGAAGCTTCGTTTGAACGAACTCGTCGTATCGGTGTATTGCTTTGAAACGGACGGTAGACAACGTTTCAAGGATGCTGAGCTCTGCGCTTTTCTCTAATGCACCGTGAGGAATGACAAGGACACCATCTGTCGACAACATCTCCGATAGATTGGCAAATATCTTTTCACGTTTGCCGTGCGAGCTCCAGAGGATGTCACTGGAAAAAGATACTACAAGATCAGAAATATGTTCGCAATACTGAATGACCTTTTGCTTGAAGATAGAAAGTCACAATTCACCGGAAGCAAGGCACTCACCTCTTTTCGAAGATTATCACGTCAAACTTATCCTTAAGAGCAGCATCTCTATCATCACCTTCTTTGCTCAAGAGCCATTCCAGGGCGCTTCCGGAATCAATTCGACTCTTGCATCATCGTAACAATTCGGGACAAAGCCTTTAAGATTGCCGCAATCGCTGTGCTGATGAGACAGTTGCCTTGTCCTTTGAATGAAATCGGCATCAGCTCCAACAAGAACGACCTTCTCCAACGTCCTGTGTTTCAAAACTTCACGTAGAGCAGCGCCAGTTCCGTTGCCGATAATTGCCACACGTCTTGGATCATCGTGCGTGAACATTATGGGATGGACAAGTGTTTCGGAGTAAATGGTATCGTAGTTCTTTTGTCGTTGGTCGTTCGTGACTTCTTGCTGAGGAGTGACTACAGGCTTGACATTGACGCCGTCGAAGTCGGATGAAATTTCATAGCTGCCGATGCTGTTGGTATCGAAGGCCGTCGCTGGTGTCGCTGGCTTGTACGCCATCCAAGTGAGCTCGCTGGTGTCCTTTTGTCTCAACGACCAGATCAACAAAGGCTCCTTGACATTCACTTCGTGCGAGGACATTGGAAAGGCAAAGATCTCGCTTGCAAGCGGTATAACCAAACTCCAAGGTTCGCGCACGTGACTTCGAACGTTCAGGGAAAGACTCCCAGAGTCCGGCCATGTGTAAACAGAAAAGGTATCTTTTCCAGCATATCCCATACAGCATATCCCTTTTCCAGACGATCGTCGATGACACTCGTAAGTAAACGCACCGATGTTTAGCCTTTTGACGAACGTTACGAACCCAGTCTCCGGATCTTTTTCCGAGTCAAGGAACTCGCTGTCCACATTTTGCAACTCGACAAACACCTGTTCTGGCTGTCCAGTCAGAGGCACCTCCATCGGTTTACTGTTTACGCTTTCATCCACATATTGATTCCACTGGACGAGCTGTAGAGAATCACTCTTCGTCGGACTCGAATGAAAGGAATCAGACACCACAGAGGGCAGATTTCTTTTCAAATCCTTCAAGGCTTCATTGATCTCAATAGGTAAATATGGCTGATAACTTTGGGAAAGGTACCCAGCTGTGAAAGCAAGCAGACACGGGCCAAGTATAGAGGCGAGAGCAAGTGGCAGTGAAAATTCATTGTTTGATGCGATGCTCCTTTTGCTTCATAGCAACCTTGTTCTTCAAATAATTGTTTTCAATCAGCATGCGGGCAGTTTTGTTTTTGTCGTTGTTTTTTGCCTTTGTGCCCCGGTTCTGAATGCAGATCCTCTAGCTACGGTACCCGGTACCTGGTACAGCTGTTTTTTACTAGTCACTCTCCTAGTAGGCTACGTAGAAAATGTACCACATGGTACAAAACGTACGTCTCATTTTATCGTAGGATCTAGAGCCCTTTCATCTAAAATAAGAATATAAATTAGTTATCTCATTTTTACTTGTATTTTTTTAAACACAATACATCCTAACAATAATAGAAACATTATTCGACTTAATTCAGCATTGAAACTCGTCAACATCCGAAGTTATTTCATAAGATACATTGGCGTCGTCGGTCACGAACCAGTCACGCATTGAGAATCCAACGACAGAACCAAATTGTCGTTCGACAACATCTCATTTTTTCTTCGATCTGATTGCCTTTGTTGTCCTTATTAAATCGTTTTTGTCATTATTTCGATGATATAAAAACATATACTTGAATGAAATATATTATATATTATGTAAGTTACATTTTTATTCTGATTCTGTGTTCATTTCGATGTTTTTTCGCCCTCGGATTCACTGACCGAAGACGACGAAGAGTCGTCCGATGGTAATCCGAAGGCATCATCTTCGCCGTTTACAACCGATTGCGAAGAATCGTCAACAAATATCGGTTTCTTCGCATTGTTTGTCAAAAACTTTTCATCCTCGGTCGTTTTCACGACCATTTTGACAAATTTTGAATCGAAATCTAGAACGCACCGATGTGTTCTGAACTTGCGCATCGCGCGTTCAATCTCCACGTGTGTAACCATGTTCTTGCCGCATCCCTTTCTCGGCTGTTGTGAGCGACTGGCTTTGTACCGCTCTTGTACCAATAGCCTATGCCTTCCCAACTCCTCGAAAGGAATGTCATCTGGTTGAACTTGCGCTTCTTCGTCTTCTTCTTCTTGTTCTTCTTGTTGTTCTTGATGCAGTGCCATGTAGCCTTGCATGTAGTACCTTGCTCTCCTGCTGAATAATCTCACTCTTTCCTTGGTAATTAATTTAGCATTGATTGCTGAATCAACTAATTTCCGGAAGCCCTGCCTTGTTTTCTTCGTTTCTAACGGCGCCTTCGGTACTCATTCTTCGACAGGGCCCATGTGTATTCGATGCCTTCTCCTGCGATCTCCGCATGAAACTTGGCGTTGTGTACACGGTGACGCCTAACTTCTCTCCAATTGCTTCCAATTGGGTCTTCTCTTGAAAAATCCACGCAAGACCCCATCAGATGCATCAACGAATCACGCAACGTCGATTTCCCGTTTTGATCTTTGACTCCTGAAATAGTATACTTTCGAGCTCGTCTGGATTGAGAAAGCCGCTCCCATAATATTTGAAATAGTCCCTTCGGTTGGTTGAGCCAACCCTTTCTTTTTGGTTCGTCTCGGAAAGAGCAATGTTGCTTTCTTTTGCCATTCGTTGCAGCTTGGCCTTGTTAAACTTTCCGATTTCCTCTCTTTAGAACCGGCACCTTTTCAAGTAACTCTTCTATTAACTGGGCTCGAGTCAGCTCGCGTGTTGTTACACCATCGTCAATGTAGGTGTCGTCTGCAAAGAATCTCTTTGTTCTTGTGATAGGTAGAATGGGCCTTCATCTTCTTCCGTAAACACCATGTTCTGAATAGATCCAACTTCCAGTGTTCGTTGATACGGCCCCAAGTAACCTTCCTCTTGGACGATCAATGAAGGGCGATAGAAGGTTGCGCTCCGCCATATCCCTTTAGCATGTGCCCTGCACTTAGACCGTCAGTGCGTTTCTTAGCGTGACCGGAGGAATGGTCGAAGAGGAACACAAAATGGAAGTCGCCGTACTTGTATTTTAGGACGTCCACGCAGTCCTCTAACTGGAGGACCATGTTGTTGTAAGTCCAGTACCCGTCGTCGCCTCCCACATCTACTTTCCTGGTAAACGGAGAGCAAGGCAACGGGCGTTTCTTAGAATCGCCGTAGCGTTCGTAGCCGCCTCCTCGTCGCAATAATTCGTTTCCCGACGCAACTGGTTGATTGCTGCAAGGTCTTCTTCGGTCAACATAGGCCCACCAAAACCAAACTCCCTTGATTGAAAACCGGAAACCATGATGGACAAGCCTGCCGACTTAGGACGCAGAGCCCTAATCCCGTTACGACCAACCCACTGCTTACTGCTTAGTGCGAACTGTGAAAAAGCTCTCGTCCTGACCGATGATCATGACTCGTGGCTTGTCCTCGTCCATTCGGATGCTGAAGTTTCCTCCGTACTCTGGATATCTAAGTTGCGATTTGTCGAATACATAGTCGCAACAATCCACATGAACCTCCACCCACTCGTCACCATATACGTCCCGGTATTGGTACCCTACCATATCCTTTGGAACATGCCCTTTCTCTTTCCATCTGTTGAAAGATTCCTGTTTCGTCTGAAACCAGCAGCGGTGCCTGTGGTTCCCATTCGGTCAGGTATTTTGTTGCAAACTCGTGTCGATGAAGTTGTTGCGCCGAAGCTCGTGTCCGTCAACGTAGTACACTTTCTTTACGTTGTCGTAACTCCACCCAAGCTTTCTCATCCACTTGTATATTGTTGAGATGCAAGGTGGCTTGGTCTCGAAGTTCGTCCAGAATATTCCAATCACAACACACTTCTTTATTGATGTTTGCTGCAGATTCCCGGACTGGACACATCCTGCCAGTAATCCTGATAATGTTCATCGTTTGGGTTGATTGGTGCGTCTTCGTCGAGCCTTCTGTCTTTGTTGGCTAATCTCCGAAGGGCAGTAGCAAACCATCCTTTGACGACACGAAATCCTGTACCTTCTGGATTGTTAAATCGGATAGATTTGACTCACAAAACTCTTGTATCAACTCCTCTGAAAAGAGGTGGCTTGCCCGTTGTTCGAATCTTTGGAGCTGGGAATCGATCTCGATTCGGAAAAGTCTGTTCCACTTCATCACACTGCTCGGAGCAGCACGAATTCCAATAATACCCAACACACAACAGGCCTCCGTGCAGCATTCAAACCAGGATCGTGCGGGCATCCAGCGGAGTGCAACATTGTAGGCGAAACAGAGCAATTGACACTTCTGCCGGAGGTGGTGAACCTCGTATTCCGACATCTTGTGGTCAATGTCGCAGCCGTATACCATGCACCTCCATGCTTCAAACTGAATGGAAACAGCCTTCAAGTGTTCAATCCGTCGCTCTATAACCTTCCTGCAGCAAATGTTACCGTCTTCCTTGTCCGATGCACCATAAAATAGTTGTTTAGCCTTGTGGCTATTCCAGTAGGTCATCGAACCTGCAAGTTGTGCAGATAGTGTAATGCCTTCTTGCCTCTCTTCCTGGCTCTCTTCCTGGTTCTCTTCTTCGTCAGTACGGTTCCCCTCGTTAGGATGCAAACTTTGCCTCTGTCTTTGCCTCTGCCTCAGCGTGGATTGTTCAAATTCTTCGACATCGGCTCCACCTGCTCCTGCAATTGAAAGACGACCGACGTTGTCGGACGCAAAGACCCTGCTCTAACTCCTCTGATGTCGGCAAACTGGCAAATTTCAAATGCTTGGAAAATTTGTAGAACCAAATTGTCCTTTCCGATTGTCGAAAGGGCATCGCAGGAATACTTTGTTTCT
Organism: Fistulifera pelliculosa; assembly: GCA_026008555.1. Taxonomy (NCBI): domain Eukaryota; phylum Bacillariophyta; class Bacillariophyceae; order Naviculales; family Stauroneidaceae; genus Fistulifera; species Fistulifera pelliculosa. The sequence continues at coordinate 667,501 of BROJ01000246.1, read as the reverse complement.
AAAGACACCACGGTCGTTGTCCAAAGAATCACACTGTTTGTAGCAATGTGGGATGGCGCGGTTGATTGAGACCCTGTCGAGGTTACCGCCCAGTTCCACATTTAAATTGGGTCTTTGAGTAAGCAAAACTTGACGGATGACTTCATCGCAAACCCACTGATCTTTGTAATTGGCAAAGTGTTCGTCAGTGAAGAGGTCGAACACGCTTGCGCGATTGCAAACTTGTTGGAGCTGTGCATAACCTTTGAATCTCGGATATCTAATTATACCAATCGATTCAGATTTTTTCGTTGTTTAATATAAGTCTTAGGATATCCGAGATGAGAAGATTTGAATGAGATACCGATGATCGAATGCTATGGTCGGCATCAACAAAATATCGCGAGAATAGTCGTGATGGATGAGATGTTGGAGGAGTTTGCAATCCGCGTCTAAATTTTTAAATTATCCGTTGTGGTACGTTTCTACGTAGCCTACTAGAGATTATGACTCCTGGAAAACAGCTGTACCGGTAGGCAGATCCAACGGAGTTCCGCGCGGGCCGCGAACAATGACATAAGAAGTACATCATACTGCACTGGTACTCTCACTACAGTGACAAACGGAAGCGAAACGAGTAAGTTACTGGTACCTGGTACGGTACCGTAATAGTTCTCTGGTTCTCGTCCAACTCGAGAGGACCGCGGAGTGTCGCCTAAATAATAATTCTCTCACTTTTCTTTCAAAACAGCAAGAGCTTCTTTCATGTTTATTCTTTGTTCCTTTGGTCTTCAGCCAAGGCAAGACAAAACGTTGTCAAATGGAATAAATTTCCATTGATGCTTACGAACGATAATTGAAGGATGCAGGCGGTACCACGTCTCTAGTGATAACGGATTGAAATAGCGCGATAATGATGTGATCCAGCATTAAGCACTACTCATCTTTATCCATGGGTTCAAGATGATCATAGAGAACAACGGAGAGAAGCAATGTTGCTCCGCTAGTGATCGCAAAGCTAACAAACGTTCGATTGAGCAAGTGTTCGATACCCTCGTTTCCGTAGAAAGACAACAAGACGTCACCCACAGCCCGTCCAGCTGTGCCTGCTTCTGTAGCCAGAAGGCCCACATTGAAAATACCTCGGCTCCACCGTTTGGGAATCGTTTTCGACAACAAGCTCATATTCGGACCTTCCAGTGCATTCGAACTTATGAACATGACAAACGTTGCGATCACGTACTGTGGTACAGAGTATTGCCCTGAATATTTGATCACGCCAAGACATCCCACAAACATAAATAGCTGCATCAGAATAATCAGCTCTCGGTCGTCATATTGTCGAGCCAATAGGGAAACTCCCAGATTTGCTGGCAGCATTGATAAACCCAATGAAGCAAGGTAGACACCGCTGATACTGCTGCTCCAGTCAAAGTAGAATTCAGTTAATGTGGCAGATGAGCTCAACACTGCTTCCAGGACGAGCTTGAGAACAAAGTAAATCAAGAAAGTTGTGATAACTGGAATATTGCGCCAAATAGGGCGTTCCTCCTCAACGCTGAAAACAGAGGATTCCGATTTTCCTCCAGAATGAATCAATGGAGTTTCCTCAGTGGTCGTCTCGATGGCCTTTTCGTAGAATGGGGCTTCGTTTCGGAGGATCTCGGAACCATAGAATCAAGGCTATCAAATAAAGACCCCACGCAGCCATCATGACAATGCCTGGTGCATTTTCGACTTGCCAGTATCGATTTTCAGGATCGTCGGGGCTAACTGCATCCAAAATAGAGGCCACGAAAGGTCCAGCTGCCATCCCTAGTGCCCCAGCCGTAACGAATGCAGCCGAGGCTGCAGTTCTTTCTTTCGAGAAAATCGATCTGCGATATAGCGTCGATTGATCGATCTCGCGCTCCCAAAGCCGTTCATTAGGCGGCCGATCATGACGAGATGTAGTGAGTCGCAGGGTAAACCAGCCGCATAAAAGACGTTGCCGATAAAACTGCATGAGCTGGCGAAGATCAAGGCATTTTGTAGGAATGATTGGTCCACCATGAAAACAAAACCGTGGAGACAAGCGCGGCAACTGGGGTCATACCGATGATCAAGGAAGCCAACGACGCATCGCCCCCGAGCTTTCGAGCGTAGCTACCCGAAGTAGGCGCAACAATGTAATAATTGGCCATGTATAGAAATGTTGACATGAGATTCAGAAAATCTGATAAAGGCGTAGCTGTAGTTGTCTCATCTTCGTCATCATCTTCCGACATTTGTGGGTCTTCTTCCATGAGCAAAGTAGTCGCTAACATGCCAATGAAACTGCTTGTTTCTTCTAGTCTATGTCGAGCTGATTGAATTCGAAGCAGAATGAGGTCTGTTGGTGTTTTCTTATGTGCAGAGAACGAATCCCAGAGAAACGCTCGCTGGGTTGATGCTATTGAACTGGGACTCGGCACTGTTCGATGGCTGACCGGCAATTTCGATGATCCAGCATGCGTCCATGAAAGACGAGGACCTCGGCTGCCGGCAGCTGCGTGATACGGATGACTATCCGTGGCCGAAACGATGTTTGTCAGTGCCATGGGATCTGAGTTCAGGCGTTGATGCTGAGCACCTTTGCGAATTGTTTGCGGAGCCGTCATCAGCAGCATATTATCAGACGACTGCTGTCGATTCCATGCCAGCTCGAGTAAACCTCCCTCAAGAACAGTTGTCAAGGCCCCAAGGTATGGTCTTGCGCCAACAGAGGCTCTACTAATCGACTTCCGCGTAATCGAATCCCTGCACTTCGATTTAGAAAAAAAGCTTTCGAAAGTTTGACGGACATGCATTTGTCGTGCTTCTTCAAGATTTTCGGATCCCCGTCACATTTAATTCAAGGAATTGCACCAGTCGCAAAATATGCTCTCCTGCCTGTTCGTATCCGCTGTAAATGTCATGGAATTCGTCTTCTGTTGTTGCGGTGTGTGATCGATTTCGACATGACAATAATTCCGTGGCGATGCGGCCCTGCTCTTGAATCACAAAGAGCAGCATCTTCTCCAGTTGCGCGTGAAATACACTCAGAAACTCAGCTGTCACGGGATGATACTTCAAAGATGTTGTGTGTTGAAAACTGCTCGTCATGGAATAGTCGGCATGAGAGTCGCTTTCCGAATAATGAAAATATTGAGACGATTCGCGGTCTGTTTTATCAATCACATCTTTCAGTTGCTCATAATCCAAATAGTGGGAAACCCATGGACCATACTGCTGATCTAGAAGCTTTTACCGAACTTCATCGTCGTTCTGGATTGTTATAAAAAAAGAAACAAGGAGCAAGCGAATGCAAGAGATGCACGTGTGAATTTTTTTTTGAAGTGGAGAGAAGGCAAGGGGCAAAAGGGTAACAGTTTTTCTTTGTATCTCTCATAATGTACTCTAATCAAAGTGGAGATTCATTCGAGGCTCTGTTAGAGTTAGAGGTTCAGCATAAATTGCTGATGGTCGACGCACGTCGCACGTACGCCAATCGAAATCGTCAATCGTCAACGACGCCCTTTTCACTATTCACCATTATTTTCTCGATTGTATCGGCATCCACTGCATTCGTTTCAATTCGCTTTTAATACTTTGCCATCATGAGATTTATCAAACCACCAGTTTCCGTAGTTCCCCTCCTTTTCACGGTTGTGCATTCCTTCACGTTCCCGATCCCTGATGCCCGACCGATTGCAAATGCATTGGTTGCCGAACGAGACTGTAGATTTCAAACACCAGAGGACAGCACCGCGCACGCGTTTGAAGGATATTCACGCAATCTCATGGTCGCCGCTGCTCTTTGTACAACAGTTCTAGCAACTCCGATTGCACCGGTGCATGCGGTCGAGTCACAGGTGATTGGCCAGATCACTGGATCTGGTTTGGTGTTCAAAGACACGCTTCAAGTCGAGTCCTTTGAAGACCCCAAAATTCGCGGTGTAACACTCTACATCAGCAACTTCCAGAGACCGATCAATGAGCGTCTTTCTTCGGCTAAAACTTCTTCTCGGATCCCTCATCGGCGGCGGTAGCTTGTGCCCGTACTGGAACGACAGTGAATGTCGCCGATAACATTAACAAGACTCCTGCTGGAGAAGAAGTCTTCAAAGAGTCAAAAGTCTGCTTTTCAAGTCTCTAAAAGTCCAGAGAATTTTTGACAACGAACACAACACTGTCGTTTACGTTTCATTCAACACTCGCTTCGACAAAAACGACGACGATAACAAATCGAGATTCCAGAACTCCTTGTGTGCTGTAAATCTGGATAATTATGGGGTGGAACCGAGTACCGAAGCAAAGGAACTGTCCGCTTTATCAGGACCCTAGAAATCATGGTTTCTTTTCAAGCAACGGTGTATTCAAGTCCATAAACATTGCTACAACCGATAACTTTATTGTTTAGCCTCGCAGAAGTCTTGTTCAGATCCGAACTTTATATGAACTTATTGCTTGTTTAGGTTTGTTAACACTTTGTGTAACGATGAGGCGTTGCATTTCCTATCAAGATGTCCTCAAATCGACCAGCATTGAGAATTGAGCACTTTCTTCAAGGGTCTGTGAAATCGTATGCTCGATTTTTGTCAGCCCGGACATTTCATCTTGATGAGACATTTGTTGCAGAGAGGAAATCATGCATCATACAGACGAGAATGTTTTCTTTGTCTGGAGGAACCAACTGGGAGGTGGGAGGATTACCGGTACTGTCTCCTTAGCACTTGAAACTAGTCCAGCACGGTGTTCCTTTCGCACTGTACTACGTATAGAATTGAGCAGCGACACTTTTCGTTTTCCGCCTAGGCTGCTCAAGGAAGCCAGAAACGCACTGAGTTTCACTTTTGGATCACGACTTGTCGCATAATAACAAATGAGGCACGTGCGCCGAAATACATGGAGGTAATGATATTGCCTTGCATTCATTCACCTACCTTTTTTACAAGCATGCGTGGGGACTAAAATGGGCAGCGACTTCTCCGGATAAAGATCCCTAAAGGCAATTCTTATTATTAAACAAGAAGGAAAGTGATCGAGATGGAGTTTATCGACAGCAACGATCCAAATAGTCGAAAGCAAGGGCTTTTGACGCTGCTCTTCCTGGTCGTTGTCTCTTCGGCTGCAATCTCAGTTTCATTCATCTCCGGACGGCACTGTCGATTGATAATTCTCAGGATGTTGGAACGGCCACCTGTAGATGCTGCCTATACCTATAGCGGTAGTTCAAGCATTGCACAGGTGCAAACCAAAATAGGGAAAAAAGATTGACGAGAGACGACATGAACATCGTAACGACGAGGACTCCGAAGATCCTGAAAGCATATTCCGTCCAAAAAATGATGATATCGTACCAGGGCGCCAGTTACTCGTGGACATAGAGAACGTTGATGGTATGTTTCTTGATTCAAAGCACCGCCTACAAGCTGCTGTCATTAAATACCTCGATGAACGAAGTAGCCGCAACGTTTTATTTGAGCCCATTTGTACGCCGGTGGGGGTGGACATTTCTGTTATGTGATGCTAAAGGACGGAGGTCGTATCACACTTAATACCTGGCCGTTGAATGGTACGATTTCCATCACCATTCTAATTAACGATTCGGAGGAGAACTTGATTTCGGATATAGAAACTATTCAAAAACTGTTCGGTATCCCCAGGAAGCGAAACCGGTTCGAGTCAAGGTAGAAGACCCGTACCTGCGCTGGGGTACAAGAATGAGGGGATTTTCGAGAGCGTACAGATTGCTGACCAGATTGATCTTAAAGCATACACCACAAGTTCGTTGCAAAGACCCTGGAAGAAGAGAGTAGCGTCACTTGATACAGCATATCAAAGCATTGATATATACGACATGCTGCACCTCGCTTAGATCAATGCAGACGTACAACAACATGAAAAACAATCCCTGCTCGTATGAAGCGCAACATCCGCACCTCTTTCGTCCTGACCGACTGGTCTACCTCGACGGGGTTCTGCAATCTCGCTTTTCGGAGAAGCTGCCTATCATGAATCCTTGGTTCACCCAGCAGTACTGGCGCATCCTAACCCGAGACGAGTCGCCATCATAGGAGGTGGAGAAGGTGCCACTATGCGAGAGGTTCTCAAACACAACACAGTAAAAACCGTGACAATGATTGATATCGACGGGGAGATGGTTCGCGTCTCGCGGCAGTTTCTTCCAGAGTGGAGTGATTGCAGCTTTCTTGAAGGGAATCATGGTTCATGTTACGACGATCCTCGCGCCGAGTTAATTGTTGCGGATGCTGTCGCATGGTTCCTGAATCAATACGGTGAAAAACAAGGGGAAGATCGACAGGAGAAGTACAATGTCATTATCATGGACGCTCTGTAAGTAAATCGACGTGCTTTGAAACCACACAAAGATGGATTCTTACTTTGCTCTTGTTTGTTGGGGAAAAAGTTACCCCGATTCTCAAACGCCGTTCTCCGATGTTCTCTATAACAACAGAGACTTTGTCAAAGCCCTGAATAATGCGCTTACAGAAGATGGGATCTTTATCCTTCAGACGGGTGTGGTCGCTGATGGAAAAGAACTACCACTTCGGTTCCTAGACGAGACCAGCCATGAAGGAATTTTGAAAAAACACCTGGAAGCGGAAGGTTTTGCTCGTATTTATGAATATGAAGATGCGCACGGCGGGTTTCTCGCTGCTTGGACTTTCATGATCTCTTTCAAATCGTTCAAATCCGAAAGGCGTTGGCTTGCAAATCAAGCTCAAATCGACATAGAACTATACAGCCGTGCAATGCCAACCAAATCGGGCCGGTCCCCTTTCGATTCTTTGATGGAGCAACAATGGTATCGTTTCAATTACCATCACGCGTCAACTCTGACTTCAAATGCAAGATGGACGTTCACCCCAGCTACTGCGATGGCAATTATGGATTTGATCCTGATCTTTACCACTTGAATAGTTCTTCTGTGGTCAACTTAGATGCGCCTGCTATCCGGCCGGGATCATACGTCGGATTGGATCAGGCAGTGGACGCTGTTGAAGTTCAACTTTCGACAAAAGAGGTTGTTGAAAAGCTTTCAGGAATCAGTCCAAAAGTTCGGATCGTTGAGAAAGTCATTCATGACTTTGTCGCTCCAATGTATCGAAAACTTCGCAGGCGTGATGGACCCTTTTAGTCTTGAACTTGCTCCGTTTTTGAAAAATATGAAGATTGGTGATGGTTTGTTTTGTGAAAATGATAAGCTGCATGTCTGGAACGAAAGGGGCCTCCGCACTCGCAGAGCTGTCCTTCTGCACAGCGAAGGAAGTGACTTCTATTTAAAATGGCAAAACGTTGCCTAACTGCATAGATGATGATTATTCTTGTTTGCTGGCCGCGCTTCACGGTTCTTCATGGTTGGCTTGGACTTGCATTTCAATTAAGGTTACAGTACTTGACACTTGAACCCTGATCGCAGAAGGAGTTCTCGCACCGGTATCTCGAAGGTCAACCAAAATTGAGGTCAGAGACCAACGATCAACGGCGTTCGGTTGTTCTACGAAGTATATAATGTTTGTGTGGACAGTTTCGGTTGCGCCCATTACAAAAAACAACTTAGGAGGGTCAACAGACAAAAAAGTCTCGAAGAACATCGTGTGTTGCAGAGTGCATCGATTTGAGGTGCAAGATGCTGAAGTCCCCTTGTTCCTTTGTGTTCCGTATCTTCTGGCCTCTAATACCACTCACCGTACTTCACCAATTTGGCTTTTCTGTCATTAGACTGCCAAGTAGCGTGACAACAGCTGTAGCTACAATCCATTCAAGCGCTATTATTGTATATACAAATAAGAATGTTCAGTAGTCGGCTGAGGATTATTGTCAGCGGTGTTCTCATCCCTCTTGTCTGCTTTGCCTCGAGAGAGATCGTGCCTGCCCATCTTGGTAAAAGAAAGTCCTGCTCACCGGCGGCGCAGGATTTGTGGGCAGCCATGTGGCCGAAATGCTTCTGGCGCGGGGCGACGATGTCGTCATTGTCGATGAAGTGAATGATTACTACGACACAACAATCAAAGAATCGAATCTTCAGAGTTTAAGAGAGAAATATGGGGACGAGCGAGTGAAAATATATCGTCACGATTTATGTAATACTACGATGCTGACGGAGATGTTTGAGAGAAAAACCAGAGTGGGTTTGCCACTTGGCAGCTCGTGCTGGCGTAAGACCCTCCATTCAAGACCCCTTCCTCTACATTCACTCGAATGTCAGAGCAACGACGAACTTGCTGGAGTTAAGTCATATTCATGGAGTGCGAAATTTCGTGTTCGCAAGTTCCTCTTCCGTTTACGGTGGATCGGAATCCACGGTTTTGACGAAACAGAAAATGTAAATCGGCCCATAAGTCCCTATGCGGCCACCAAAAGGCGGGGAACTCCTTCTGTACACCTACCATCATCTCTATCAGATAAACACGACGGCGCTGAGATTTTTCACTGTCTACGGCCCAAGAGGAAGACCCGATATGGCACCATTCAAGTTCATCGACCGTATTAGCAAAGGAAATTCGATTCAGCAGTTCGGAGATGGGTCAAGTAGTCGCGATTATACATACATTGAGGATATCGCAAAGGGTGTCCTTCTAGCCATCGACAGACCGCATCCTTACGAAATCTTTAATCTCGGCAAAGGCGATGGTACGAAACTTTCAGAGTTTATATCCTTGGTGGAAAAATACGTGGGGAAGAATGCAAATATTGAATATCTTTCCGACCAACCTGGTGATGTACCGTTTACTTGTGCCAACGTCACAAAAGCGCAAATCTTTTGGGCTATCAACCGAATATAACGTTCGAAGAGGGTATTCGGCGTACTACCGAATGGTACAAGAGCGTATTTCCGGATATCAAAACATCCAAACAGCTCCGTGGGCTCGCAGCTAGACCTTTATTCGCCAACTAAATTCTCGACGCGCTGACGTTTCGAGACCAAAGCTCGGCGAAAATTTACCGTGGACGGGCGTCAAGCTTGTCGAACCGCACGTTGGTAAAAAGACGGTACTGCTAACAGGAGGTGCTGGCTTTATCGGTAGTCACGTTGCTGATCAGCTACTAGCTCGAGGAGATGACGTGATATTGATAGATGAAGTGAATGATTATTACGATGTATCAATCAAGGAATCTAACTTGCGAATGCTTGTGGAAAAGTACGGTACGGACAGAGTTCAAATTTATCGCACAGACATCTGCGACGAGGAATTAATGAACCAAATCTTCGAGAAGCATCATCCAGAATGGGTATGTCACATGGCTGCACGCGCTGGTGTCAGACCATCTATTCAGGATCCTTTGCTTTATGTCCACTCAAACGTGGAAGGAACGACGAGACTGCTTGAACTCAGTCGTCTATTCGGCGTCAAGAACTTTGTCTTTGCTAGCTCTTCATCTGTGTACGGTGGGTCTAAATCGACCTACTTCAGTGAGGATGAGGTAACCGACAGTCCGTTCTCGCCGTATGCCGCTACAAAGATTTCGAGCGAGCTGATGGCCTACACGTATCACCATTTATATGGCATGAATATTGCTGGACTACGCTTCTTTACAGTTTACGGCCCCGTGGACGACCGGACATGGCGCCTTTCATGTTCATTGATAGAGTTAGTCGCGGTGAAACTATACAGCAGTTCGGAGATGGAACGAGTAGTCGCGATTACACATACGTTGACGACATTGCAAATGGTGTTATCCGCGCCATTGATCGCCCGTACCCATATCAGATATTCAACCTTGGAAAAGGGAGCGGAACAACTCTCTCGGATTTTGTTCAAGTTGTTGAAAAGTATGTCGGGAAATCTGCAATTATAAAGGTTCTACCAGATCAACCCGGTGACGTTCCTAGAACTTGCGCCGATGTCCGTAAGGCTGAGCGTTTGCTTGGCTATAGATCACAAGTGTCCTTTGAGGAAGGTATTCGGCGGACTGTTGAGTGGTATAAACAGCAATTTTTCTCAGTGCTGGAAACCGATGCTGGATCACTGCAAGATAACCAGCAATCGTCGATTTCGAGCTCCACTTTGATCACAAAAGGCGGTTCTGATGGGAATGTGTCTGGCATACTGGAAGCTCGGCTTTCTCTTGATGACGTGTCCTTTTAAATTGGCGTGTTCCGCTGGCATACGCGCAGTGGCTGGTCTTGCTCGCTTTTTTGGTCCGGCGCTTCTGGCTTAGACATAAAGTGAGCTCGACTTGAGATCAATGAAAGCAGAATTATCTGCCTATGTGTGAGTAGCCACTGTGTGTTTGGTATACCACATATCATTGAAGACTCGTGCTATCGATGGACCAAGTCAGGTCCGCGAATGAACTCAGATGAAAGACTTCGGATCTGGAGATGAAAATTCCGCAACAAGGTACATACGTTGATTGGATTCTACTTCTCCTACTTACTGATTACCACACAGAGAAACGTTTCGAAAAGTAAAACATCGAGCTACGTCTGGTCGAAGCGCAAAGCGATTTATAGCATAGTCTAAGTGGTTCAAATCACCGAGAATTCACATATTATTCAACTGGTACATATGTACATGCTGTATTCGTCAAATTATGAATCGCCGAGCCAAGAAATCAAACGAGACGAGCAGCAACGGATCCGGAACGAGGAAGCCACTGTGGTGCAAGCGAGCGGTAGATCCATTCCTGTATGAGCGGGCAAACGGGGTACGATCAATAAATAATGGCAAATCAGTTTGGAAGATGATGAACGATCGAAATTGTGAGAGGAGGTATTTTTATTAGACTACCGTACCGGTACCGTACGACAGTACATCAACGTCGATCGTCAACCGTCAACAGCGATTTTCAAACGAACCGGTATTAAAACGGTACTCGTTTTGGTACACATTGTCACGTACAATCCTACAGAGGCCAAGTGCCCGCACCGCAGCAAGGCTCTTGCGAAGAAAAGATCAGCGGTGGCGTTTTGACTTCGCATTTTGCAAGTGTTGCGTGCATCGTGCCTGTGATATTTGTTGCTATCGTCACAGGATATTCATTTAGCAGAGTCTAAATAATAACACCTCGTTTCTTTAGACGCGACTCGGTTTGTGAGAAAGCGCTAGGCAAAGTGTTGAGCTTATGCGTGTGCAGATGGAACGAGCACGGCAACGACAAACTCCGCCTCCGTCGCGAGGTGACAGTGTAGAACGAAAGCCTTACCATAATCAAGGGAGTATCTTGTATTCCGATCCAGGTAGAGCGCATCAGCTTAAGCGAAGGCCAGCGCCTGCACTGACGACGTACTATGGGGCCGTCATCACAGAGACAGAAACGAAAATACCCGAAAGAGCTTTTCGAAAGATCGGTCGCAGCCAACATCGACCATTTATTCGCGCGATGATAGAAACCAAAGAAGTGTCAGAGATCCTGATGCTTCGTTGTCTGTCTTGTCTCAACAAATGCAGCGTCTCAGTTGACTGAGAACCGAGATCGATATGTCCATCCGAAACTGGCCGGTCGTTTTGTCCCTGCCAACGAAGTCAATAAAAGAGGAAACTGGAAAGTATAACACCACAATCCACACCAGATCTTTCCGAAGCCGATTCTCATTTCACTATTGGCAGCGATGCTGCTGGTAATCACAATTCGGTTGAAGAATGTATAACAACGTCAGAAACGATTGCTTCTGGTAAAGCTGAGATTGTAGAAGGGGTACAAGGTCAAATGAAAGCTTTCAAAAGGACAAGGCGTCTGCCAAAGCACCTTATTGACCAAGCGATCGCCAGTTTGTGATGTTGGACCGCGTACTTCTACTGAGCCATCGCAGCCTGTCGAAAAGGAAGACTCGTCAAACACCTCGGGGCGAGAGCCGACCATTGATTCAAAGTCTGATCAGGAGAGAACGGAGGGATCTGTAAGGCCATCATTACAAGCTGGGAAGGGAAAGACTCCTGGGTTTTGAAGGAAAAGGGTTGCATCTCAGGCGGGCTGTAATATTCAGCGTCCGCCGAAAAGAGAAAGTTGATAGTTTCCCTGACGAATGGAAGGACGTTCGAAATATCAAAGTGGGATGTAGGGTTGCAGTGTATTGGGATGGCGAAGACGATTACTTTGAAGGACGGTGACCCGTGAGCGTGAGAACCACAAGCGTCGGTTCTTTATCGAGTATGATGACGGTGACCAGGAATGGATCAATTTCAACAAACAGCGCTTTCAGTTATTGGAGCAGCAGCCGAGACGCACTGAAAGTGAATCAATCGATTTGAAAAAGTTGCCGCGCGAGGAGCAGCAACCTCCCAGACCAATGCAAAGGCACCACCTGTTACTAGCGCCGGAGATTATGAAACAAAAACAATGACAAGAACAGCGGATTACCAAAACCACAGTCCGAAAGATCAAAATATTCGGACTTTGGCGATAATTGGGTGCTCACCTACAATAACCCAAAGTTACATGCAGAACCTGGTAGCTCCGATGAATCCGAAACCGATGAGGATGAGATCATGGATTGGGCGGTGAAAATGTTTGGCATCCGACCGCCGATTGCGCGCCCAAAGATTCAAGCAAATGATACATCAAGGAGTTCATCTCAAACACAATATTCCCCGTTAGATCAGAACTACAGTGTATACGGTGGCATCTCCGAAGCTGTGAAAAGGAGAAGGAGTTGTGTGGTTCCGGCGTCAAATGTACAGGAAGTGAAGAAAGTTGGCTTTCAGTCGGTGCACAAAGCAACAAATCATTCCAAGAATAACAGGGTTCAAATTCGGGTTGCCGTCTCAAGATAAGAAAACCGCCTTCTTTAGCAAAGCCGATTGAACCGGAAAGGGATGAAATCGAGGCGAAACGAAAGAAGGAACTTGCTAGGGCGTTGACGACAGAGGAAATCAATTCAATATTGGGAGAAGACGATTGTCTTGCTCCATGCTCCACAAACTGGGTACGCCGATCGGTGAGACAACCTTCCCAGTACGCACTAAACTCCCCGAGAGTAAAGGACTTGATAGAAAAGCTCAAATGCAATGATCCAGACATGGTTGTCCTGAAGATGAAGAAGTATGTCAATGATCCCAACACACCGTGTCTGGTGATTGATGCAGTCCTTGCTGCGCTGGAAGAGAATACAAACTGCGAAGCACTGTATATTCAGGTAAGCCGATGAATTGGAAGACTCTCTCTTTATTTATATCAATGCCTAACCTTTTCTCCGTAGAATTTCAACGAAGGCATGCGCGACGAACAAATGATGAGTCTGTTGCAAGTACTTCAACGTCCTTCGTGTAAAATATGGTGTTTAAATATTGGGGAGACGTACAAGGTCAAGCAGAAGACATGGAAGCGCTTTGCCTCCGGCTTGCAGAAGACAAAGATCACCCACATGTATGCTTCCGAGCACGTTATATCGACAGAGTTAAAAGATAGGATTCGGTGGACGATTCGAGATAACCGGTCAAAGCACACGATGCACTGCGACCCTAACAATCTGGACACGATTGTAAAGTGCACCCATTGCTGGTGGAACCCAGTAAACACAAAAAGCTTGCGACCTTACCTGAAGAAGAGAGGATACGAGCAAATCCTGAGAGACACTGAATTCCAGGGCTTGCCAGGGTCAACGTCCGGTGCGACTCTTTTGTAACATGCAGTTGAGGCTTCCAACAAGATAACGGGGTATATAATTTTGAAATAGTTTACAATGTATGATTGACAGAAAATGGGGAGTGCATCAAAAGGAGATTCATACTATATGGTGTTGTTTATGTAGACTCAAAAGAGTCTTTGTCTAATTGTCGAGGGTTTTAGCTACCGGAGAATCACGTGCCGCATTTCTAGCTAACAGAGAATCACTTGCCGCGATTCATATTTTCTTGATAGCCATGAGCTTCTGTCGTCTATTCCGTAATTGCTGTACAAGCTCTTCCGCAATTTCAATTCCACCATTCCAGTCATCGGCAGGAACCTCTTCACATTCGTCCACGCCATGTGTCTCCTCGTCTAGTTTTGACAGATCGAATCCCATTAGCGAAGCCTTCATTTCCATTAGCATGGCGGGTGTTTTTGAATTTCTCCGTTGATATCTCCTTCGCTTCGTTGCTGGTTCTATGTCTGGAGAAGCGTCACCGTATTCGTAGTCTTGTTGATCCAGCTCAAAAGAAACTGATTTCGGCTCGCTTATATTTTCAAGATCTCGAACTAGAGCCTTATGCACTGCCTTTAAAGACTTTCCGCTCGACATTATCTTACTAAGAGACAAGGGGAGCCGATTGACTGTATGCATGGGCAGTTCATATCACCGTAACCGTAAAACTTCGCAGCTGCTTTGGAAGGCAGCGTATGTTCGTCTGCTGGCTCCAAAGACTTCATCGCATTTATTGAATGGTTAAAAGAGGATGAGATATCGTTATTGCTGGCAACCATTGTTTAAAGTCTTTTGTTTTATTCGAAACGTAATCAATCGTATTTTGTGCGTAAAATAACCGGCGATGAATTTTGACGCGACTGCTGTCTTTTGAGAACGAGACAGCAGTTCGATTTGCGAGGACTGCGAACTGCGAAAAGACCACGCAAGGTCAGTCAAAACAGCGACGCACCGGAATACCACTATTTACGTGATCCATGAAACTTCTCACTGGAAAAATGTTAAGTTTTGAACGGTTGGGCCTTTGTAGGAACACGCAGGCCGGCTTTTCCAAAGCGAAGCTACAGATTAACTATCTACTTAAATGTATCTCGGAATATCCCAACCCCAAGGTTGGTCCTGTTGGGAAGTTCGCGAACTAATATCTCTGTCATGTTTACCAAATCATAGTAGCAAACTGCACGTGAAAACAGATGCAGGATTGGGAAACCTTCATGTACACACCAGTATCTCACAATATAAATTGAATAGAATCGCTCACCGAACACTTAATCACTTAATCATACAAAAGAGAACGTAAAATAGAGGCCCAAAGCGCAAATTTGGTTGGTGGTGAATGCAGTATGACATGAAGAGTGGGCCTAGCTTAATCAGTTTATTAAATACGAACGGCAATCTGCGGAGTAAAATTTTACTGTAAACATACGGCGCATTCCCAAAACGTGAAAACAGGCGAAGGCGAAAACGGCGAGGACCAACGTGACCGGTCGGTCGGGACTGCGGCACGATACCTTGGGACTTGGGGCTTAGGGGCGTGATCATTAAGCTTGACTGATTGTCTCTTTATTAGAGAAAACTAGGGACGCTGCGGAGATGACCGAAACTGAGGAGCGCCTCGAGTAGTCACGTGATGTTTGATGTTAAGCGAAGTAGACTGCGGCTTGGCGTAATCCAATACTGTAGGCTAAAACTAAATCAGTCACGCCATAGCTGTGTCGTGAGCTAGCTACATCATGGGCGAACAAGAACAAGCTAATCAAATTCGTTTAGAAAGCCTCGGAAGTCTTGAGAACGCTTCGGCACACAAAGTAGACAATAAATGGAAACGCAAGAAATCTAAATTTATAACATGCACGAAATACGCGCCACTCTGAATTTACGCAATTCCGAGCAGGCAAAGTTGCGCGCCGTCGTCTACCTTGACATCTGTCTCATGTTTTTTGAAAGCTTGAATTCGGGTCGTTCATTCAAAAGATTTGTGACCATATCGCTCTTGGGTTCTTCGCTACTTGATCCCAAGCGAATTGTTGTCTCGCCTCCATACGCATCTTCCAAGAATGCAAAAATCTGCCAATCGTATGGATAGGCTTTGATGGCAACACACTCTTCTCCCCGGCAACTAAACCTTAGACAAACGTAGGTTTCATCGTAGCCGCGGTCAAAATGACTTTCTGAGCTTTCTTCTTGGCTCCAGGAGCCAACAAATTTATTCCCCATGAATCGATATTCCTCCAAAATGGATTTATGAGTAGAAAAGTCGGTCGCCCATATGTTGATCAATTTTCTCGATATCGTTAATGTACTTGACGTCGGTATTTGCGAGTACAAGAGCCTGGGTATCAAATTTGGCTCCTTCTTGGGCCTCGGCTGAATGTATCGCTGAACCATCAAAGTCCCATATATCCTGATCCTTGACAACAGGAGATAAGACTTGATCCGACGAAACTCGGATACTCCGAAGCAGTTCACGGGAAATTGGTTTTGCTGCTTCACGGTACATTTGCTGCGCTCCTCCTGGCCATTGGTTGCTGCTTGTCAACGAGTCACCCTCTTGAAGTAAAAAAGAACCGAACGGTTTGTCGCGTCAAACCGTCGCGATAAGCTCTCTCCACTGCACGCGCTGCCTGTACAATCATATCATCTCGTGTCACTGGAACTTCCACCATTCGTCCACGGTCCATTGGTTTTCGTTTGCCCGTCGTTGCTTTCGTTCTTCGGCGGCTTTGAGTTCGCGGTCCTTCTTCTCCTTTGCTTCGTTTTCGACCTCATTGACTGTTTTCCCTCCATGGCAGCGATTTCCGCTCGAGTTGCGCAGCCTTGTCTCGAAGTGCCTGAGCTTCGATGGCGGCGTCATCTTTGGTCGACCACAATGATATTGTAGAAGGGGAGATCGTCATCGGACGCGTCGATGACAAAAGGCGGCAGTTTCTGTCGCCGTTATGGTACAGAAAGCAGCAATATGATGAGCGATCTTCATAGCCACAGAGTTGTGTTTTCTCTTGCTATCGGTCTGTCTCTTTCATGACCAAAACAATACGAATGGTGCCTTCTTCCTTTGTCGTTTGTGTGTGAGAAAACGAAACTGAATCAGAACAATCACAAAAACAATGTCAAACGGCTGACATTCAGACGAACGGCGAGTGAAGAATACCTTTACTGCAAACGGGACTTATTTGATCCGTCCGTTCCACGACCCGAGCTTGTTTTTTTGTATCAGAGTTCAGGATCTGGGACGAGAACCGTTTCCTCCAGGTTTTCACGCAGCGTTTCTTGACATGGAGAAAGAAGCACCGCAGGTGGAGGTTTTGATGGAAACGGATCGCAATGATAAACTGCTCCTGTCGTTTCACATTGTAATGTACGACTGACTTTCGGTTAAGCTTTTCTTCATTCTGCTGACATAAATTGCTGCGAGGCTCGACATTTGCAAGTTCACAGGCCTATCATTGCCTTACATATTAGCATGTCAAGTTTTTTGCGGAACTTTCGAACCATGGCCAGCAGTCAAGAAGGATTGGCAATTGTGGATGAGAAGCTCACTTACACCAACGTGATTGAGAAGATGGATGAAGAAGACTCGGTCTTATCCGAATACGTTCTGACCGAAGAACTAGAAGGCTTGCTACCGGGGATGAATCATTCTGTCACCAAGAACAAGGAAGAAGAACTCTCCAAGATCGAGGTAGTAGGATTCCCAAAAATGAGGAAGGCAAAGAACCAGCTAGCCCGAGCGGGTCTGATTTATCCGTTTGCGCCGACGAGCTGTCCGAGTCCATTTTGGAGAATCTTCCTGTTTCACCGTCGTTGCGTGAAGATCAGGCGCCTGAACAGCAAGTCAGCGGCGACGATGCGAATGACAAGGTCTCCTCCGGAAAAATCGTCGACGAAGCGCCTGATGGCTGCGTTACCGAGAAGCAATTGTCAGGACTCGAAGATAAAGTCGCAGATGCTGAGCCTTCTCCTGCTGCGGTTTCTCGTCTTTTTTCGCTCTTTCGACTTGCTTTGTTGGCTCTTCTTGTTTCGTGTGGCCTTCACACACAGTTTCAACTTTCTTGGTCTTTGTTTTCAGGCGGAGATGAATATGGAGAAGAAACGAGTATGGCGCCCTTAAAGTCTGTACTTGACAATGAGAAAGACATTTTGGACCAATTTGAAACGGAAGAATTGTTCAAGTCTGTTGAGTTGTCGCACGGTCATAATATGGAAGAGTTGAGTCCCATCAGCACCGAGATGAATTCGCTTTCCATCATTCCTACCCTTGATGGTCCTGAAAGCAGCTGGGGTCTATTGCCGCACAAGTTGTTGCCCTCGTATTGTCCATGTGTTCTGTGACGTACTTGTCGAGCGAGAAGACAGTCGAAGAAAAAACGATTACCAAACATGAGCAAGATGACACGACTTCTCGTTTCGAAAAGATGCGTCGTATTTTGATCGAGTGCAAGACGGGCTTGCGACGAAACGGGCGTCGTAGCCGTAAAGAGTCTGAGCTCAAGGGTTACAATATGACCAACTACGAACGCTTGTCGGTCGAAGATTTGCAAAAGATCATGGGCTTTATGGGTAAACACGCGAAAGGAAGCAAGCAATGCATTATTAAACAGGTCATTACGGAATATACTCGACAGCTTGGGCTTTTGACCAAGGCAGAGATAAGCGAGCTTCTAAAATTCCACAATATCACTTGTATGAGTGCCAAACAGAAGAAAGCCGAAATGATCAAAGCGCTTGTCGAAGCGGCCTTTTAACGATCTTTGATACAGTGAAAACGTATGATAATTAGATCAAAACTTGTATGGATTCAGTTCTCATTTGCGCCGATTGTGACTGATTCATTATTTGAACGACGGTCTCTCTGTCGGTTTCGTCGCATAACATGATGGTACAAGTAGACTAGGCTTTGCGGGGTAATGCCGCTGATTTGGGACGCCTCGTGAAACGTATTTGGTCTGATTCTCGCTAGTTTTTCAAGCTCCTCGTTGCTCAATGTAGGTAGGCTATTGTGATCATAAACGACGCCCGGAGGTATTCGTAAACCCTGAGCTCGTCTCCAACTTTCCATGTCTTTGTATTGCCGACGCACATATGACTTGTACTTCACCGAGGCTTCCACAGTGTCATAAACAGACAACGGGCACTTCGCAAACGTTCCCACATAGGCTTCGTCGGACGAGTTTTCGGCGGACTCTTTTCGCACATCCATCATGATCTTTTCGACATCTTCAAGAGTTACATGCGGCATGATGAGAATTTCCTCTGCGGTTTTCTTCTGTCCTTGCTTTCGGTTGACCTGTGCGCCGCCCATGAGATCATTACCGCCCCGAGCAGACCATTCTGTTACCTTCAAGTCAAAATTTTGCAGCTGCCCTATACGGTCGTCGATTAACATTTCACGGGCGTCAAGAGCAGCGATGCGCTCTTCATCTCTAACCAAGCCAAAGTCGATTCCCTTTCGAGTCAATCGGAGGTCTGCGTTGTCGGCTCTAAGACTGATGCGGTATTCTGCTCGCGAAGTAAACATGCGATAAGGTTCTAATGTTCCCGGGTAACCAAGTCATCAACAAGAACGCCAATGTATCCCTCATCACGTCCGATGATGAGTGGGGACGGAGCCTTTTCACCAGAGCTTGCTGCTACAGCGGCTCGACCAGCATTTGCTCCAGCAATAATCCCTTGTGCCGCAGCTTCTTCATATCCTGTCGTTCCGCAAATCTGCCCAGCGAGGAAAAGTCCTCCGATACTTTTTGCCTCGAGAGTGTGTGTTAATGCCTGAGGATTAACGAAATCGTACTCCACATCGTAACCAGGGCGCACAATGTCAACAGCTTCAAGTCCTTTCATACTTCGAATGATCTTTAACTGGATTTCTTCGGGATACGGTCTGCAGTTGTGTATAGGTGAGAATAACAACATCATGGTTCGATCAGCAAGCAGCACAGTATAACTCACCCACTCATTCCGTTCGGATAGACAATATTTGTCTTCAGTCCTTCTGGCTCTAAAAAGCAATTGTGACCTGTTCGATCCGGAAAGCGCTGAACTTTTTGTAAATTGACGGGCAATATCGAGGACCGTTCCCTTGCCGTCCAATCCATCGTAGATAGGGAGTGTGTGTTCATGTTTCATTACGAGTTCATGTGTCTTTTCGTTCGTAGCTGTCTGATAGCAATCGATCAATGTACCCGCAGTGACCATCGGAGGCTGTTCTTCATTGAACTGTCGAACGTGCGAAAATGGCTGTGCTGGGACTTCGGATGGTTGGATAATGCAGGCATCCCAGTCGATCGAACTCCCATCGATACGAGGAGGCGTCCCCGTCTTGAGACGACCGAGAGGAAAGTTGAAACGAGCCAGTGTCTGGGCCAAACCTACAGAAGGCGGCTCGACTAACTCGGAGTCTCGCAAATGGCGCCCGCCAGCATAACGGTCGTGACCAATCATCAAGACTCCGCGGAGAAAAGTACCTGTTGTAATGACTACTGCTCTCGACTGAATTTCGTGCCGATCTGCGCCTTCTGTTGTCTCTACAATAACTCCACGAATTCGCGCATTTCTACTTGTGGACGCTGCCGATTGCATCATCCTTTCCGCTTCTGGTCGTCGTTCCGTTTGCGATTTTATCCCCAATAAGCCGGTCCCCGAAACACTGACCGTATTCTCGACAGACATGGGAGCGAGCGACTCAATAGGAGAGCTTGATTCGTCAAGAAGTAAGTCTTGAACACTAGCTTCGATGAGATGTAGATTGGGATAGGACTGTAAGGTAGCTTGCATCGACGCTTTGTACAGGTCGCGATCCATCTGAGCTCGCGGCCCTCGAACTGCGGGGCCCTTACTACGATTGAGAACGCGAAAGTGAATACCCGCTTCATCGGCAATCGTACCGATCAGTCCGTCGAGCGCGTCTATTTCTCGGACCAAGTGTCCTTTCCGATACCTCCAACAGAAGGATTACATGACAGCTCACCGATTGTATCCAGACGTTGAGTCACCAGCGCAGTTTTGGCACCTGTACGAGCAGCGGCTGCAGCTGCATCACATCCTGCATGACCACCTCCTACGACTATCACGTCGTACTCTTGATTCAACAACGCATTCTGATTCTTCAAACTCGTGAGGGCGCACGGTTTAGGAAGAGTCCGCAGCGCCGGTCGCAACGAGAAACTCTTCGCAGTGTTGAGTCTGAACAGCAGAGCTCGACTCATTAACAATATTAGTGACGAAATAGCGATTTTCATATTCACGATCGTCGATTGCCGGCATTTAATAGCCAGTGTCGACCCATCGTTCTGCTGCTTTTGTTGTTTGTTGCTTTCGATGGTGGCGACGAAGAAGGCGCTTAGGTGATGGGCGGTGACGTGTCAAGTGAGACGTACGTCGTACGGACGGAAGGGTTCCGTTTTCTTTTCGCGCGCATCGAATTTCTATGGGCTGATTTTTGTGTAGCTGAGTTTACCGTGTTCTTTTCCTGTGTAAAGATTTTCGATGCGTGCGGTTTTGCCATAGCGGAGGTACTTCGTCAAGCAAAATAACGCGATAGCTAAAGTCATTACTCTAGACAACTAGAGTTGATTCAAATTTTCGTGCTTATGAATGAATATCTATAAATTTGACTAAGAAGAACCCCTCCCTAAAAATGGATATTTCTAGTCTAAACACTCTTTTGAGACGAGGTGAATTTCCCATTCTCTTGGAGTGATAGATCGTTCGTGAGCGACTCGATAGACTCCTGGCGAGCGTTGAAGCATTGGAATGCCATACTTCTATGTTTTGGTATCACGAATGAATTACGCCGTTGGTATTTCACTCCACGAGGAGGAAGACAAGGCTCGTCATTATCGTGGGGGTCCATTGTGCGAGCGCGTTTGTTCGAAGGATCTGTGCAGAATTATCTCTTTCGTCTGAACCTCGTTTCTTCTGAATTGAAGAATCGGACAGCAACTGAGCGAATCGAACAGCCTTGTCCAACATATCAGAAGTCTTGACTCGGCGCTCTTGAGTTGCCAAATTGAGCGATTTGTTGCTCATCTCCATTTTACGACGAAACTCGAAAAGCATGAGCGTATTCGTCGAAAAGTAACGTTGATTTTCCAGTGGTGTACCAATCCTCTTGTTCGGGAGCAACTTGGCGTCGCTACTAGAGCAACCGACTTGGTGGGTGTTCAACTCATTCCGGGCGATGAGTACGTTGGCTTGACTTGTCATGATGCTTTGATACCTTGGTGCGCGTCTCTTTCTTGTGATTCTCTTGGACTCGCCGAGAAAAATGGGCTTGCTGGTCAGGTTAATGATTATTTGTGAAAGTTTGCGGGGCCTGTCCCCAGAAGCGACTTCTTGTTCCGGCACGTAGTTCCCGTATTTCTTGAGCAGACATGAATAGATCGAACTAACAGATAGTCCGTGACACCATAGTCAAAGTTCATAGTCAGTTGTCAGTGGCCAAATTTACTCACGAAGGAACGCAATAAGGTTTGTTCTGGGACCAAGGAACTTTTTCTCCTGGCTTTTTTTTGCTCCTTGATGCCTTGCGACGGTGCGACGGTCACGCTCTAGATGACTGATGACTCGAATGGTGTTTCTTCGCTACTTGTATTTCTGCATTACTTTCAGGCTTTGGATCACTCATTAAACTACTCATTCAGGCATTCAGAAGGAAGAGAGACTGAGAGCCGAGAGACATTCGACTTTGTCGTTCGAGCTTACTGGTAAAAGGTAATCGTTCTTTGCGTTCGCCAAGTCCCAAATCTCCTGTTTCCTCCGTTTCTTGTTTCTTTCCATGTTTATTACCAGTGACAAAAGTCATTCGAGCAGTCACAAGTAACAACAGTCTCACTCAACTCTACTCAACAATAGTCTCTACACTCTACAGTATATATACCTGTCCAATGTATACAAGCTCTAGTCGCTGCGGCATTCACCTTGCTTGTTCGTTTTCGTCGCCTTTTCTCCTTTTCTTTTCCCACTCACATCGGGTGAGTGAGTCATTCTCTCACCATGGATGTTTCCGATGTCGACCACCAACTACCGCACAGGCATAGCCCACAATCACAATGGCTGGCTTGCCTTGACTTGTGATCATTAGAAGGTGTACTTCGAGAAAGATTATGTCAGGATTTCGTCTATCTCTGCTGCATTTGGTGACAATGATTACTGTTTGTTCGAGTCTTTTGAGATCGATGAAGACCTCATCCTTTGGAGGATGTAGACGAATTCAGTCTACTGCGCTTCGTGCGTCTTACGCTACAAAAGCTTCAGAAAACACCAAGAAGAAACTCCTCGTATTGGGAGGCACAGGCTTTCTTGGGCAGAACGTTTGTGAGCAAGCCTTGATGGCAGGCTACGATGTTGTGAGCCTCTCTCGACGTGGTCTTCCTCCTACTGGTGGCATCTCGAATGTCGACTATCGACAGGGCGACGCTCGCATCAAAGATTCAGTCGCAAATATTCTGGATGAAAGTTCTGATTTTGCGGGGTTGTTCATTGTATCGGTTTGCTGTTTGATGATCAGTCGGGCCTCGGTTCACTCAATATTTATGTGTCTGGTTCTGGATCACTTCCTGATTCGGAATCCACTTATGAAACGATTACAAGGCAAACGGCGTTTAATGCGATTGAAGTTGCAACTGAATACGCAAACAAAAATTCTTTGCAGGCTTTTCCTTTTGTTTCACATCGGCTGCTGAAGCTGGGTGGCCAGATGTTGCGGGTGGGGACTTTATCGAGCAGTACCTTGCGCCAGACTTTTGAAGCGATATCTTGTCGCAAAGCGCGCTGTTGAAGCAAGGCTGCTTTCGAGTGAACCTACGCTCCGCCCGATTATTGTGCGACCGTCTCTGATTTACAGTTTAGATCGACCTTTGAGTTTCCCTCCAGTGGGAGCTTTCTTTGTGGGAAATAAAATCGGTCTTCCTTTCGTTGATAGACCAGTAACAGTTGAGAACTTATCAAAAGCTATGGTGTGGGCGATTGGGAGAGGTGATACCAAGGGCTGCTACGATATCAACAAATTGATGATATCAGTTCCAAGTCCAGCACATAAGATCGGCGTGTAGTTAGCTTTAGTTCTTTTCTACTAGCTTTGCCAAGTTTTAAATCTATAGCTATATTACACCTGGATTGTACAAGCCGTCGTATTGAGACGCTGATTTTTGGTTGGCTTTCTGCGTCTCGGAATACGTCACAAGCTTTTCAGGAAGATCTGGGATGGTCGGTGTTCTACTCTTCAAATGAAGGAGCGATTCGTCCTTCCCTGCGCGGTCAAATACCCCTGCTGCTGCACCCCAGTTCACCGAGTCTGCGTGAACATCGCTCAGAGAATCTGCTATCATTCGAAGTATTTCTCGAACAAAGTCTTTTTGGTCTTTTGCGGATCTCTTTGAAGACATGTTCTCCTCGAACTCGGTGATGATAGCAGGCGAGACTCCTGGTAAACATGCAAGGACCTGTCTGGGAAAAACGCACGGGCTTACTTGAATGCCGCCGCCATGCAGAGGGTCGTTTACTGTTTTCGCCTGTTCAAACGTCGAAGGACCAGCCTGATTTTGTTGCAATGCTGGTCCCTGGCCTCCGAATTGGAGTGTCTGTCCCAAAACCATCCTGCAATAGATATCACGCACGACATTGATCATATCCCATTCGATACCAACCATCCATTTGGGCTCTGTTACAACGTTCTTCACCGCTTGAGAAAACATTTGTTGACCAAGAAGCTGCACATAGTGAGGAGACCAACCGGTTGTTTCCAGAATACGATGACAAATCTTAGTGACCCTTCTACAAGTATAAGCATCAGGGTATCCCAGACATTGAATAATAGACAACGTCAAATTGCTTGCAATAGTCTCACTTTCCAGAAACAAAAAGTGACAGAGTCCCTTGATACGCTGGAGCTTTCTGGCGTCTTCATAGATTTCGTACTCTGTTCTCGCTGTACCATTCGCGTTTAACAGCAATCCTTCGACGCTTTGTTGGTTTGGATCCGACTTTTACTTGACTGTTCCTCCCTGGCAAGATTAGCTAGCACCAGAGCCCATTCGCCTTTTAAGGCAAGGGCCGACTGCATTACATCACTGAAAGTCCTACTAAGCTCGACGACGCATTTTTCCACTGCTGCCTCGGATGTTACAGCATCGAGCTCGCCAACAAACAAACCCGCGTGTCCATAATACCAAGCGTACCAATTTTCGCCGCCTTGAGAAGCAAGTAACGCTGCGCGATCGCAATCTGGGGTAGAAAGGGCCTTCCTTGGAGACAAGGAGACGCCGTTAGGGTTATTGACATTCGCGTTCAATACTGGGTCCCAAGTTTTCTCGAGGCGAAATCTAATGTGCTCGAAGATAGGGCTAACAATTGGCTCGATGTGGGTCTTGTATAATGTCGACGGAGAGCATGTGAGGAGGAACGTGAATACATGCTTCAAGAACTGATTGAAGTGTCTGTGCTCCATCGATCTAAGCGACGACGGCTCGATCAGGATCGCAACGAGTCGTGGATACAAATGAGAAATTTCTGGTGCGAATAGCACTCTTTGGGTGCAAAGGAGGCCCAGCAGCTGGAAGCAGGTGTTTCGCAGCTCATTGAACCAGCCGCTCCATTTGGGAACCAGATTTACATCGCGTCGGGTTGCACCCGTGACGACGCTTCCAGCTGCTCCGTTTTCTCCGAACACCCCGCCAGATTGAGCATCGTGGTTTTTCGAGAGGAAAGCCTCATCTTCCGAAATGGCAAAATATACCTTTGATAGGGGTTTCTAAGCAAAACAGCCTGCTGCTCTGCTCTCCAAACGGCCAGAGTTACCTCGTATATCTGAACAAGCACGGGTAAAAATCGTGGCCATAAAGGAACAAACGGGTCATCTACTGCAAGATCGATGATACTCACAGGCCCCTCGTCCCGGAAAGTAAACTCAGAACTCATTTTTATGACAGAGCCATCGATTGGATGGACCTCTGGCCGCTTTTCCTCGTTGCCTCTTGGCATCGCTTCCCCACGGAAAGAAGCTGGTTTAGCGGAGTAAACAATCGGTAATAGTTTTGAGTGATTCGATGAACATATTCTGGGTCTGTTGCTGCTGCTGGATTGCTAGCTACTTCTGTCACGCCAAAACATTCTAGCAGTGACGGCACAGACGAGACACATCGTTGAATATCTTGAGACTCGAGTGCCTCGATCGCTGTCGAGAGTACACCACCGACAAAATTCGACCGCGCCTGATGGTCGTCGACAGCGGTTGCGACGCACGAAAGAAATTCAAAAGGTGGGTCTGATTAAGCGGAATGAGCCCTTCCATGGCTAACAGCGACCTCGTGGCGTTACTCAACTGAGACAACCAGGGCACCAGGTGCTGCGGGACGACTTTCGCGATTGAAACAAGGGCCGATCCGCTCCTTTTTTTCAATCCAGTTGTTTCTGGACTAAGTGCTTTGCCAATCTGATTATCGCTCGTGGTCCATTCATCGTTCAAACCCAAGTAACCTATTAACGATTCAACCCCTGGAGTAATGTTGATGGATCGTATTTCCACACAAACCGGGCTGCTTCCAGCAAGTAGGTTCTCCGGAAACGAAGCCACAAGTAAGCTGGGTTCCAAGTGACCAAACTTAGGACAAGTTCAGAGAGCGCTGCCTTAGTACCAGCTCTCAGCTCGTGACGAGTCCTATTCTCTTTCTGATTTGAAGATTGCTTTGCGTTGTCATCCATGGACCAGGATGGTAAACCGCTTAGAAGGTTCTCCATAGGCAACGCAATACCTTCAAACTGCATGACGGCATCGCTCAGTTGTGTCACCTGTCCGCTGGAAGGATCTAAAAGTTCAAAGGTTCTCCGGTCGCGTGACTTTGGAGAAGCGACTTCATCTTCGCCGCAAGGGTCTGAGCAACAATGCAAGGCTCGACATTTCCCGCATATTTGAAGACTAAGCTCGCCCGTGACCGGAAGTCAGATACCCAAGCATCATAAACATCCGAATCTTCAAAGCTCGTCTCAAGAAGTTGTGCATGCTGATGTGTCTCGTTCTCAACATCCTCCCACCGAACTCGGGTCATGTGATGCATGAAGGAAAGGATGATACCTTGAATGAAAGGAGCAAGTAATCGACTTTGTATGATTTGAGGATCACGGAAAAGTGTTGACCACGTGTTCAATTGCTCACTGCAAACCCTTCCAGACGGGTGTCGCAACATTTCAACTGTCATCAATGTGAATGCATGAAACTTGTCATATTCCGTCCCTGATCGATTGAGGATAGATTTACTGGAGGTAATATAATTAACGTAGGACGAAAGGTGATTGGAGAGAAGACGCGAAAGCGCTTTGTGAAAACCCAGCTGGTCAGTCAGTGGGTCGTAATGTCGGCTCGTGTCGCCTCTGGCTGCCATTTCGGTTCTCCAGAACTCTTCTACGGTACCAAAGACGTGATTAGCTTCTTGCACCGCAGCTGGCAGTTTGACAAGAAAATCGATCCATTGATGTGTCTCCAACTTGCCGCGTATTACCAGCTGGTCCAGACACTCTAAGGCCTTTACCTGGATATCCGCTGCTGGCTCACGAAGCAAATGTAACAATGGCAAAGAAAATCTGGAGAGCCTCCAATTATCCAAGAAAAGGGCATTGAAAAACAGAACTTTTGCAGCAACACTAAGGTATCAGCGATGAGAACGGCCAGATCCTCCGCTCTCTTCTTTTCTCGCTTGTAGGAGGCGGCTTCATCGTCTGACAAAGTGTGAATAGTTCGATTTTGAGTAATGAGGTATTTGTGCATTTCAAAGAGCGACGTTTGTGATTGCTGAAGGAAAACATAATGTTCGAGCAGCTGATAAAGGAGAGGCAGAAAACTTCCGACAACTTCATTCAAGCCCTTGAGGACATCATTCCGCCTGGAAGTAGGTACTTTCGTGTTGAAGTCGCTATCAGTACAATCCTCTGCAAGAAGCTGCAGGCATTCGAGACAGATCTTGATACCAGCATGATGCCCTGATTCCGCCGACGTCTCGTCGTACCAAAGACCACCTTGACTGTAAGGAGCGAATATATCCGATATGAACGTGGACCATCGCTGTGGGAAATCACGAATCGCTATTGATTCTATGATGAGTGCAAGCTTTCTTCCTAGGATCCGTGTCTGGCCACTATCTCCTGGTTGTTGACTCTGTACACAAAGCAAGCGCGCAGATTTCAACACCGCCTGGCGCAAAGTAATCCGATCCTGTTCAGATAACGATGAATAACTGTAATTTCCCCTTTTTCTCCTGAAGAAACGAGGACAGTAGTTCAAGAGCTAAGAGCTTGGTTGCAACGGTAATATCATTGCCTTCATAGAAATGAAACTCTGACTGTATCCAAGCTACGCAGACAGCGATTCGACCTTCGTATTTCTTGAATTCTTCAAGAACAGTAAAAGAGCTCTGTCGGTCAGCTGAAGAAAAGGCAGAAGTATATAGCGACGAAACGGCGATAGCGCGGAGAACGGTTTGCTCCTGATTTGGGTCCATTGGATGCGACGAGTGATGTTAATCAATCGCAGAATAAAAACATGAATTCCGAGCGGCAAGTTCGAAGCAAATGTGCTTTGTTTAGGGCTGTTGGCAGGTTCTTTCGCTTGTTCCCTTCGCAGAATCGACTTGTACTAATGTCCAAGAGATTTCTGACTTTAATTTGAAGGTAGAGTAACGTTGTAATGGGTATTTGTTGCAATGCGCTTGTTTGTTGTCACCACAACGGTTCGTGTGGGTTGTGTGAGAGGAAAATCGAGGGGCACGATGCACGATGTTTACATAGAAACGGACGACGTACAGTAGAATGCTGCGCACGGCGCGCGCATTTCGCTGTGCAGACTGTCCTCAACTGTCGACACTCATACCGGTACCTACAGCTACTGCTATCTTGTATAGCAACACTTTCCCGCCACCCGCCAAGCAACCCGTTCCGTTTTCTTTTCTTCTCATTTTTTTTCTCGAGGAACGAACAAGAGCATCGCCATCTCTTTCTCTTGTACTTGCAACAGCACAATCCGTAAAGGCAGCTCAGTGAAAAGGTAGATTATGAGCGGAACAGGGACCATAGATCTCAGCAAACCAGTGATTATCGGTGAAGATGCTAAGCCCTTCGTAAAGGAGGAGGTACGTGCGATGCGACAATGATAAACACAAGACAATGGCCGACTCCTCCTCTTCTCGTCGCTAATTCGGACTCGTCTTTGACTGTTTATTCTTCTTTCTCTTCTTCATTAGCACGTTTATCCACCGGAATATGAAGGGCACTTTGATGGTGTCATGATTACTTGTGCGGAGATCAATGAACGTATCAAACAGCTCGCAACCCTAATACACGCCGACTACAAAGGCAGTCGCCCTGTCCTGGTGTGCACACTCAAGGGCGCATCGCCTTTCTATATTCATTTATCCGATGCATTAAAAGAGGTTAGACAAGGCTTTGATATGGAGTTTGTTCGAGCATCAAGCTATGAAGGGACTGAAACCAGTGGCAATGTCGAATTTGTCGGCGAATTGAAGATGAATTCGTTGAAAGGAAGGCATATTCTCCTTATCGAGGACATCGTTGATACTGGAACTACTCTTAGCGCTCTTATTCCCATGCTGCAAGCGCAGGGGAACCAGCTAGCATCGAAGTATGTTCCCTGTTGGACAAACGTCTGGAGGAGAAAAGTACGAGGCCAAGTACGTTGGCTTCTCGATTCCCAATAAATTTGTGATTGGGTACGGCCTAGATTACGAAGAACTGTATCGTGATCTCAAGGATATTTTGTGATCTCCGAGGTGGGCATCAAGTTTGATGCCCGAACTTTGCACAAATAATGCAGAGCAATGATAATGAATTGTGTTGTCCTAACGACCTACAAAGTCGTGCGATTATAGTGCAACACGGTGTGACTATGTTTAGTATCCTACGTCTCCATAGCTTCCGATTCTTTCTCTTCTTCACCCTCTTCGTCGTCATTGTCTGCTTTTTTGTTCCAGCTGATCTATGTATTGTTTGAGAGCTTCTCCTTCAATCAATGTAAAGCTTTGGTCTTTACCGACAATCGCAATACTGCCATTATCGACGGTAAGCTCGTCATCGCCACTCACACAACCAGCCAAGGCCTGCAGAGCATGAACAATCAGCTGGTCGGTGGAACACGAAGCGAATGTCTCGTAATGTTTCTCCAAATACGTTCTTGCCGATTGACTGCGAGCACCAATCGCGCTGGCGTAAAACTCATAGAGATTTCCGCTGGGGCATGTCTGATACAGATGGGGAGTACCACGACTGTCCACACTGGAAATCAAAAGACCTACACCGAAGGGTCGACGGACGTAAATTTGAGTCGTTCGCTGGTGTTTGTCGGCGAGATCAGCCATCAACTGATGCGGGGAATAGGGGTTCCGTAGACATACTTGTGATTCAGGCACTCCGTCTGCATGTACTTTGCCAAAGATCGAGCGTCGGCGGTGAGACCGGCAATGCCGCAGGCAATGTGATCGTCTATTTCCAACAATTTCTTTTGGTGACTTGATAGTTCCGACACAGAGCGCTTCAAGGCCCCAAAACGCAGACTGTGTCACTACGAAGCCCCACACAAGCGGAACCTTGCTTCACAGATTCCATTGCGTATTCCACCTGCGAGTAATCGTGTTAGAATAACGAGTTTGAGGATCATTCATGTCCAAAGCGCACTTGGTTTTACTAGCTACAGCGGCAGACGCAAGACGAACAAACTCACCTGTAGCAAGCGGCCTTCGGGGCTCCAGACCGTAACATCAGTATCGTATTGATTGCGGAACATTGTTTATAGGAAATGCAATGGGAGAAAACTTAGTTTTCTATTATTTCCAAACTTGGAGTAGGAAATAGAAAAGGAGTGCAACAACGACATGAGCACTTTGTCTCGCGAAAGATCCTCGCAGATCGTTGTCCTTCGTCCAAATGATTGACGTACCAAGCACGGACGGTCAACAAGAGTTTCGGTCCCGTGTTTCAAGTCCCGTTCCATGAACGGCAAAATTGCAGCACTTGATGAATGCACGCCTGTCGGCACAAAACCTACACAATGAATTACAGTTCGAGTCTGAACTGCCCTTTTAACGTCCGTATTACGAAACCGCTGAAAATTCTATACGGTACTGTATATGATTAAATAAAATCAACCTATTGGAGGACGTGTCACATGGTGAAATACAAAACTGTTGGCTTTTGTCGCTTGCCGAACCTCGAGCTGCACCATATTTTCTCATGCGAGATTGTTGGTCTCGTTCTACGTTGCATTCTTTATTTGATCATCAAACGTGTGTTCAACATCATCTGAAATGGCACCTCAAAACACAGGTGATCGCGTGTCCCTCCCACAGCGTAATGACAGGCGCGACAGCTCGGTATCACGTCGTCGCGATAGTTCTCTCTCGCGCCGTCGCGATAGTCTTCCTTCGTCATGCGAATCGTCCACTGTTGTTACAGAGAAAAATGTGCGACTTCGTCAAGCCGCCAGGCGTCAATCGATTGCTGAGTTCAAGTTGCAGGCGAAAAAGCAACGCGATCTGATCCTTCGAAAAGAAAATGACCCTCCTTCCGACCCATATTCACCTCCATTGACACGTTCTGCCAGAAAGTCCACTCAAGTGATTGGCATTCCTCGTTGCAGCTCTGGATTGGTCTTGAATTTCTCCCTCCCAATCAGGAAGAGAATGAAGCCCGTGAACGGCTGGAGAAGGAACGCAAAGAAGCGGCCAGGTACGTAAAGCTTCCGCATTCACAATTTGAGATACATTTGCGCAACCTCACCTTCTGCGCCTTTTATGAATGTTAGAGCCATGAGAGTTCGAAAGAGTCGCGACAGTGGAAATCTTCTCATCTATTCGCCATCTGGGCGTCCTCTTTATAATCCCCTTGACCGCATGGACGATGGCTCTGAAGATCAGCAGATGACCGACGTGTCTCCAACAAAAAAGTAGCCAAGGTTTCAACAGCAGGGTAGACGACGAACTCAAAGGTCTTCTGGACGAAATGAAAGAAATCATGAAGAGCTCCTCAAACTCAAACGTCGATGCCGTCCTTCAGCAGCAGTTTCAGCGAATGGAAGTGCTGACGAACGAGAAGGCAAAACTCGAATTCGAGAACAAGGATCTCAAACAAAAGTTGAGCTCTGTATCAAGTCTCGAGGCCCAGCTCCAAGAAAGCAAAGTTGAAAAGGAAAAGCTTCTTAGTGATAAAATGAGCAGTCAGGCTCAGTGGGAGCAGAAATTTCGCGCTATTGAAGATGAGAAGAAAGAGATGCAGGGAGCTATGCATGATCTTGAAAAGCAAATGATATCACTGAAGACAAAGAACGCCGACGCAGAAGGACGTCTTCAACATCAGAGTACGGTATTTGATGAAATGAAAGAGACTCTGGCTAGAGACAATACCACTTTGCGGCATCTCGTTGAGAAACTCGAAAAGGAGAAGGAAGCAATCGAAGAACGCACGGTTCAATTGGAGCAGTCGTTCCAGACCGTATCGGAGCGAGCTACAGAAGCAAATCAGCGTATTGAGGGTTGCTTGGAAGAGAAGGAAAAGGCTCTTGCTCAAGCGAAGATCGACCGGCAAGATCTAGAAAACAGTCTCGCTGAACTAAGGCGCGAAATGGAAGATGATGCTCACAAAGCTGAGGTGGACCGAGAAGCATTCATCAATATGAACGAAGAGAACCAGCGTATTCAAAGCGATCTTAAGCAGTCAATCGCCGAAAAGACAAGAAAATCGGCGAGTTGTTCAAACAGCTTGGTGAGAAACACTCGGAAGTAGAAAAGGAACGCTCTCAAGCTTCATGCATTTCTGATGAAGTAGAGAAACTCAAGGACGAGCTTGAACTGGCTGCATCTAGGTCGAAGCAAGCTGAATCTGAAATCACTCAAATGCAAGAAAAGATATCAAAACAAGGTGCAGAAATCGATCTACTCGCCGCTCGCTTGAAAGAAATGGATGTGGCAAATGAAAGACTCGTCGAAGAAAAATCTGCATTGGAGGACGAAGCCAAGAAGATGGAGCTTGTATTGATCGACACGAAGAACAGAAACAAGACTTTGGAGGAAGAAGCCAAAGAGCTGGAGACTGCGCTGACTGACGCAGAAAATCAAAACAAGACAATGGAAGACGAAGCCAAGAAGCTGGAGGTTGCATTGACAGATGCGAAGAATGAAAACCAAGCATTAGAAGACGAAGTCGAAGAATTGGAGGCTGCATTGGCGGATGCGAAAAATCACAGTCAAACTTTGGAGGACGAAGTGAAAGAACTGGAGGTTACCTTGAAGGATGCAAAGAATCGTAACCAAACGTTGGAGGACGAAGCCAAAGCACTGGAGGAGGCACTGAATGTTGCGAAGATCGAAAACAAGAAGTACTCAGAGTTGCAAACTGTGGCGAAAACTGAGTTGGAGCAGTCGCTTGTTGATGCCGTTACTGCAAGAGACGACGCCGAAAAGAAGCTCGTCGACGTCAAGAAAGCAATGTCATTACAACAGCAAAAGCTGGCCACTGCAGTTGCTCGTATTGAAGACCTCGAGTGCTCACTGCAGACTGTATCAGACGAAAGAGATCTAGTGAAGAACCATATGTCTGGCTTTAGCGAAAGAGAGGACGAGCTCAGAAGAAAGCTTTGGCATGCAGAGGGAGTGCGAAGAGCAATGCATGGTAAACTAATCCAGCTGATGGGTAATATCAGAGTGTTTGTCCGTGTTCGACCAACGATTCAAGGAGAATTAGGCGCATCGACAAACGACGAAGGGTCGAAGAAAATTTCTCCTGGGGATAAACGAAAGAGGTCGGAGTCACAGTTGACAACCGTCACGACACCGTTTCACTTTCCTGGAGCCTTTTCTGATGCATCATTAGATGACATGACCAAGAACAAGATCGAGGTGACGGAGCCCCCGAAAGACAGAGGCGGTCTTAAAGACCGCCGCAAAACATGGAGTTTTGCTTTCGATAGTGTCTTTCCGCCGGAGAGTAGTCAAAAGGAAGTGTGGGATGCCACTGAGCCACTGGTGCAGTGCGCCGTCGACGGATAACGTAACTGTGTTTGCTTATGGTCAAACGGGTAGTGGCAAAACGTATACCATGCTTGGAGAAGCCAACAACGAGGGAATCATCGCGCGAGCTGTAGGCAAACTGTACGCTGCCAAGGAAGAGCTTGAAGTACTGAGCCTAGACGAAACAGAAGTGAAAGTATCTGTTGAACTCCTTGAAATCTATAATGAAAAGGTCCGTGACCTTCTCGCCCCTCAAGGTAGCGACTTCCTCAAAGTGACTTCTCAGGACGTTAGCGGAAATCTCGTCGTAGAGACCAGCTGTAAAGAGCAGGTCTTGAAAATTCTGCAACATGCTCAGAGTCGACGCTGCGTGAAGGAAACTCTGTCGAATGCTGAGAGTTCTCGAAGCCATTTGATATTCACGATTCACTTTGATGTCAAAGCAAAGGACGGCACCATCCGCAAAGGCAAACTCAACATATGTGACTTGGCGGGTAGCGAACGGTTGAGTAAAAGTGGAGCGCACGAGCAAGGCGTAAGTACAGAAACGTTCACTTTTGACGTGGTCCCAGTAGCTGACAGCTGACATTCATTGTTTCATTTCTTAGGGAGCACTGCTGAAGGAGACGCAGCACATTAACAAAAGCCTAAGTACTCTCTCCAACGTAATCGAACGCCTCCAGGCAGGGGACAGCAACGTCCCGTTCCGCGAGTCCAAGCTAACGCTTCTTTTGAAGGACAGTTTGAGTGGAAACTCTAAGACGCTGGCAATCATCTGTTGCAATCCCCTACCATCGCACATGAGCGAAAGCATTAGCAGCCTTCGCTTTGCGTCGAAGGTCAATCGAGTTGATCTGAAATCCGCGACAAACTTCTCGTGCTGAGACCAAGGAAACTGATTGTGCCACTTCACGAACGTAAGCACCAAACACATTCTTCGTAGTAAACGATCCTCCTTGACGCCGTAATACCTTTATATTATTAAGAATTTCAAACATAGTCTTATTTTCAGAATTTATACATGGTAAACTTTTGGGTTCTCGTCGTTCTCTTCCTTGGACTGCGAAAGCATCGCTTCGTACTTCTCCTCCATTTCACGGAGCCGCTGCCAAACCAACTTGTTCTCTCGTTCTACAGCTTCACATCTCTGCTCTAACTGCTTGACAGCTCCAATCATCATATCCACTAGAGGCATTGGGTTGGGAGCCAGCTGAGGTGTTCGAGTTGGATTCAGCACTTGGA
Source organism: Fistulifera pelliculosa (assembly GCA_026008555.1). Taxonomy (NCBI): domain Eukaryota; phylum Bacillariophyta; class Bacillariophyceae; order Naviculales; family Stauroneidaceae; genus Fistulifera; species Fistulifera pelliculosa. Next base: position 632,689 of record BROJ01000246.1, on the reverse strand, counting down.
ACGAGATTGGGGAAGGCCCAGTGAAACGAGGGACAAGCTTTTCTTTTTCCTTGACGTTTTCTTCTTCAACGTTTCTGTTGTCGCGTGAACAGAAGCTTTGGAGGAGAGAGCTTCTACTTCATTTGTCTGGGTAACCGAAGTGGTTGCTTCATTGGCACTTGGATCTATAGCTGGTACATGGAAGGCTGTATTTGCATCAGCAAATTCGGTTTTGTGTGGACTCGGATTGCACGCCGAACTGTCTGCGAAATGAACCTGCGTAACCCGTTCAATGCCGCTTGGCGTATTTTCGTCGGCCCAAGAGACTGTTTGCTTTGTGCTGTCTATCGGCGTCGAGGAAGAGCGCCAGCCTCGTTCTTTGGCACTCGGGTACAGTTTCCGGAGACACATAGACACCTGAGGAAATCGAACGCAGGATCGTCGATGCGGTCGGAGAACCACTTTCGTGTCCCAGACTAGGCGGTATCGCGTAAGACCCAAACTCTTGCCATTGAAAAGCATCCTTCACATAGTCTTGACCCGAGTTTGGCTCTGTATTGTTGACATAGACGGGTCCACTCTCAAATGGGTGTAAGCCTGGTGTCCGCAATGGCGAAGGCTTGAATGGAATCTCATCCATGTACGCCTGTAATAGAAATTCTTCGCCTTCGAGCGTAACTTCGCAGGGTTCTGGACGTGGGGGCTCTTTACTGCTCTTTCGTTTCGTCTTTTGCGGGGTGCTCCCCGGCAAATCCTCTCCGTCGCGCTTTTTTGACGTACGAGGCGCATGACCATTCTTTTTCGTTGTGTTTTGATTGCGTCCATTTCTTTTTTTCAGTTTCGCAAGAATACTCGATTCATCCTTTTCAGGACACAATTCTCCATTCGCATCCTTCCGATAGACTTTGAATTGCTTTCGAACAAACTCTGGATAGACTTGTTGTTGCAACAAGTTGTTCTTGAACTTTGTGCCTGCGTATTGCGGATACCACTCGAAGAGCAATTCTTGTACCTTCTTACTACAATGTCCTTTCATTCCGCGGCGACCAATGATCAGATCAAATTCCTCCAGGTCGATCGTTTGGCATTGTTGTTGCTCCTCTTCGGGGCTTGCTGCATTGGGTTGTTCCATTTTTTTCCGTGAATATAAAATGAGAATCGAAGCCCGCTTTTGAATGTCTTATCAACAAATGTACAGTGACAAGAAGATGCTTTTGTTTTGTATATGCTGGTTGTTTTGAAATCGGGATTTGGAATCGTTGTGCTCGGTGGTAATTGCGCTGGAGGTGGAGTGATGTTTTGTCTTGCACTAGAGATGTTTTTCCTTTTTTGTACCCAGGCGATTTTGTTTCTCTCAACTCGTTTGTCAAAGAAGTAGTACTTTGTTTTCAATGATCTTCTATATTACAAATTGGATCATTGATTATAGGTGTGATGCATTCGGGCAGAATGAATGTGTGTGTTTTTTCTTGACGTTTCGTTTTTTTTTGAACGATCGTAATGTGCATCATGGCTCTGTGCGTTTTCACGTTCTCTGGCAAAATGTATGGCTAAAGGGATCTCGAGGACAGATTGCACTATTGATTTGATACCTGGTACGACAAATAAATCAGTAGCCTTTTCGAGTCAACGGTGAGTCTTGGGGTTTACCCTTTTAGTCGTGGACGCCGATGACTATTCACTTTTGTGTGAAAGGAGCTCGATTTCACGGAACCTGGGGCGTCTTGCGAGTTGCGAGTTGGGGAGGCATTCAATCGAGGCAAAAAATGACCCTCTTGAATGTCAAGCTTGGTCAAACAAAAAGTATCTATTATTTCTGGAAGCTTTGTTCAACAATATCTTTGATCAACGCATAGCCAAGCTTACTGATAAGCGAGAGTATCGTTGTTGATAAACAAGGAACGACAGACGAAAGCGCAAACGCTGTTTCAGTCGAGAGACGAAAGCCAATTGCATTATTCCATTCTTTGAAACATGTCGGACGACGAAGCAAACCAAAAGCTGGTGGCTCCGGCCGACTTTGATGGTCCTACCAGCGTCCGGCATTGTACAGATGTGTTCTGTTTGCTCATCTTGATTGCAGCGTGGGTGGTCATGACTGGTGTCGGAATTTATGCTTTGAGCGAAGGAGACTACCGACTTGTGTTGTATCCACTCGACTATGACGGCAATATTTGCGGAACGGGTGCGTGTAGTTTGAGTGATTCGTGCGTTTCCAAGAGCTCTTCTTTGACTCACTTTGGGATATTTTCTTGCTTTTTCAGATTTCAAAAACGACATGACAGATTATCCTTTTTTGCTTTACGTAAATTCCTTTTCGGGCGGAGTGTGTGTCGACGAATGTCCTGATCTGACCAACAAGACAGAAGATGGTGTCTCCGATGTGAACACGTTAATCACGTACGATGGAGTTTGGCAACCGTCGTCTGGAGGATCTCAGCTTCCGCTGGATTATGTCAAAGTGGCCGACTACTCGAATGCCTCGGACGTCATGTCCTGCACGGACGTCAAATGTTGGGATACGGAAGCGTATAGGAGTCCTTACAGTCCCGGGGTTCGGCTAGGTTATGGTTACGCTTTTATGCGGGGACCACATATGGCGTTCTTGGGAGATGCTACATGACTACAGCAGCACTCGAACAAATTGAAACACAAATGGATTTTGAGATTGCGTCTGCGACAGAAGCGGCGTCGGATCTTTTAGGAATCGGAGCCGTCGAAGACGCATACGCTTTCTGGAATAAAGTGTTTGCCGACCTGTGGACTGCACGAGCCTATGTTTTGGGGTTTGGATTTGGTGTGTCATTGGTTATCAGCTCTCTCTACATTTTCATGCTCCGTCTGCCGTTTCTTCTCAATTTCGTCGTCTGGGGTTCCATCTTTCTTACCATCGGCATGTTCTTTTCGGTGGATACTACGCTTGGAACACGGCTACAGAATGGGACGAGGCAGATCCGCAAACTGTGGAAGATAAAACGATCACAGCGACCACTGGCGCTGCTATTGCACTTTGGGTGATTGGTGCACTTCTTGTCGTGTTGACATGCTGCATGCGCAAGGCGATTCAAGTGGCTGTGCTGTGCGTTAAAGAAGGTGGTCGAGCTGTCAACAACATGTTGCTGATCTTGACAGTTCCGTTCCTGCAAGCTGCAGCTTTGGTCGCCTTTGTTTCGGTCTGGTCCCTATACGCCGTGTACTTGGCAAGTCTGGGTGAAATTGTGACAAAGGAGGTTGAGCTCGATCCTAGCTCGCTGACGGGTCAGGATCTTCCTGACTTCGAAGAGGGTCTTATCCAACCAGTACATTATCGGGTTTTTGCCTTCGATGCTTTCGTAACTCGGTGTGCATACTACCTGCTGTTCTGTCTATTCTGGACAGCCAATTTCATTGTCGCTGTCGGCGACATGATAGTCGCAGTAGCAGTTGCAAAATGGTTTTCGCGCGAAACAAGTTGACAGTGGGGAGCTGGACCGTCATTAGCAGCGTTCGAGAGACCCTCACCTATCATCTAGGGACGTGTGCATACGGTTCGCTCTTGGTCGCCATTGTGCAATTTATCCGCTACATTATTGCAAAGCTCCAGAAAAAGCGAAGGAAACGAAAATAAAGTTGCTGAATACGTCCTTTGTTGCTGCCAATGCTGCTTCTGGTGCCTGGAACGGTGCATCAAGTTCATCAACAAGAACGCGTACATCCAAACTGCGATTTTCTCTACCAGTTTTGCAAGAGCTGTAGAGCGTCATTCTTCTCATCGTCCGGAATGCGGCTCGTGTGGGCGCCGTCACATACGTGTCGTCGGCCGTTCTCATCATTGGAAAGCTCTTCATCAGCGCAGTGACGACAGGTTTTGCTTATATTGCCATTACCGAAAAGCTCAGCGATGAGCTCTTCTCCGTCGGCGGGCCTGTGACAATCATTTTCTTCATTTCGTTCTGGATGTCCGACTTTTCATGGGTGTCTTCGACATGGCGATTTCGACTGTTTTACATTGCTTTATCGCTGACGAGGAAATGTTTGACGGCAGAGGAAGCTACGCCGATCAGCATCTGAAAGATTATGTGGATAAGCACGGAGCAAAAGAAAGATGAATGGTTTCGCCAGCGACCCGTTAGATACACCCGCGCCATAGTATGTATTCTCCGTAAACAATAATGTGTTTTATGTTTATGTTACAATTTTATTCCATAGCTTCAGGAAAACTTCTACTTTCGGTCGCTTTGTTAGAGGATCATCCAATATTACTTTGCCATCATCGCCATCACGCTTTCGAACTTCCTGGTCCAAGAAATACGAGTCCAGGTATTTATGAGGGTCCGACTGCTGTTTGGAAAAACGAGACAAGTCTACCACAGGGTCATCGAGGCACCAAACTTTGCAAAGAGCGTCCATACTGTGACATGTACATACTTTAGCCACCGTTTGGCCCCGGGAAACACTTGTGGCAAATACGGTGTGCGAGGTATAGGCGTACGTCGACTGCTCATAAACTCACAAACGACATATTTTGTGTTCTTGTAGTGGACACCGTAGCGCACAGCTTCGATCAAATAATCTTGTACCACCTTGGTCTTGTCCAGTAAAAGTTTCGAGTTGTAGCCAAACTCTTGCTTTGATTGCAAATTTACTTCGGAAGGTTTCCGGAAAATGCTCGTATTGTAGAGTGCAGGTCGAGCCAAAAGAACGCCAGCAGCACCAGTAGAACTCATGAACTCGACAAATTCGTCACGCGTATAGAAATCACCATTCACGAGAATGGGAATTTGTGCAAATTTTGTCGGAATGCAATGACAACCTTACGGAGACTCTCCCAATCTGCGGGTTGAATGGCGTCGTCGTGTCGTTGTCGACCATGAACTGCAACAGCATTCGCTCCTGCTTCAATCAAACCAGATAAAAATCGATGGTACTCTCCACATCACTTAAAAGTCGTATTTTCGCTGAAACAGGAACTCCTTTGGGGTGCATCACCTCACAGACAGCTCGAACAACCGCACATGCACGCTTCTTGTCGGAAAGCAGTGCCGACCCCATTCCTCCCGATACAGAAAACTTTTCGGGCAACCCATGTTTATATCGATCGCATCTACATCCTGATACACTTTCAAAGCAGCTTCTGAAGCCAATTCTGGCTCACCACTTCCAATTTGACAAATCAGCTTTCCTCGTTCAAGCTTTGGATCGATGCGGAGCAAAAGGGAGGCACATTGCCATTGGTGATTTGCTTTAGCCTCTTTTCGGAATACTTAGAAGTGTCTCTGTTGTAATCAATTGTTCCCATTTCTTCATTCACTATTCGCGTACTCTCTATAAGACTCCGATCGACGAATTCTTCTGTGTAAACGAAATCGGCACCATACGTGAGCGCAAGAACCCTCAAAGGTGTCGACGACGCCCTCACCATTGGCGCCAGAGCTTCTCCTCTGTATAGCAAATTAGCTTTTCTTGAACCGATAGCTCTGACAAATCTTGATTCATGTTATTGTTAGTTGATGACATAGTCAGGTTAACTGTTTGACGAAAAGAATGAACTTCGATGAATGGTTGTCGTTTGTAGTTTCTTTGTTTTCTCTCTTGAGTGCAATTCCTCATGGCCCACTAAGTATAAGGTTTGCGACAGCCAGGACCGGGGAATTCCGCTCGAATTCCAAAAGCTTCGACGAGAAGAATTCCATGGTCGTTGAATGTTGGTTGCTCGGAAACCGAACGTACAGCAAGTGCAAAAGACACACACAATCCGATCAGACAAAAGAACAGAACAAACAAACCGCATCATGATGAAACAACCACAAATCCAAACGCATTCCAACGAAATGAAGCCCTTCTCGGCAACAGCAATTGGCAATATGAGACCCTTAACATTTTCAATTACGTCTTTGGCTACGGCTCGTTGATTTGTTCCAAGAGCCGCAGTATCACGGCCCCAGAGACATTAAATCGAGAAGTTACGCCCGTTTTAGTGCACGGATTGGAGCGAACCTGGGCCAAGCGGAGCGCAACCGGAATGACAGCCATGGGAGTTCGTTTTCAAGAAGGTGCAGAGTGTGTTGGAGTATTTCTTCCATTGACAGATTCCGAGCTGGTTCAATTCGATGAACGAGAAAAGGGTACGATCGGATGCCCTTGCGGCCTGCAGACATTCAGACTGTTCCGTTTCTAGATCAAAAACATTACAAAGGAAAGCAACAACAGCAATTTCTTCGAATGCTCAAAGAACGCCCCAAAGACATCAATCTGTGGGTCTATGTTCAACAAGAGAACCAGTACCCGACACCCGAGCACCCAATCGTTCAAACATATGTTGACACAATATTAAGGGATGTTTGAGTATATCCGACGAGTTTGCGGCCGAATTCATTACGGGTACCAAAGGATGGCATCCAGAAGAGATCCCCGCTTTAGACGACGAGTCTGTGGTTAGTTCATCCGATTCATCATCGTCCGATGAGGAAAGTGTTGTATACGAACCTAGTTGGGTCGACGACCGCGACGACCCTGTCTACATTCGAGGGGACCCCAACTACTCCCGCAGCAACTCGGGTGACCTTGACAAGCTACTGAAAACGCTTAGGCCTGGCCATTTTCGCCATCGACGATCCAAGAGTGCATAAAATATTCATTTGAAACGCCCTACATCTGCGTTAATATATTTTTCTCCCGAGATACTAATCATAATTATTAGATAGAGACCAATACTATATAATGCTATACTCTTGTAGTTCCTTCGATCTGATAAACAAGGATCCAAACTGGACTTCCGGACGGGGCAAATCAATAATGATCTACCAGGCACGCTTAGGGTACGAGTTTACACTTCGCACCCATAATACGCACGACAGCAAGACGGATGCCAGCAACGTGACGTAATCCGTCGGCTTCTGAGCTGACGTCAGTTGAAGCTAACAAAGTGTACAATGAGATACGTCAGCATAAACTTGCGCACGTGTGCGTGTCGTCACAGCATTTTTTGTTTGACTTCCTTTTGGAAAATTCGCCGAAAAGACGAACGCAAAAAAGCCAACAATTGCTCTCTTGACAACCTTGTAAAGATCTTGACTGTTTTGTCTGCGAATCTTGACTCAAGCTATATATTCTTTCCGCAAATACCAAGAAGAATGATGATGCGATTTAGCAGCGCAATTTTTGCATTGATTGCGTTCACTTCCGTCTCGCAAGGAGGCGCCTTCGCCCCATCGTCGACATCACGTGTCGAGACGGCACTTTTCGGAAATACCCAGTCGCCTCCTCCTATTCCCATGCCCAAAGCGACTTCCTACGGAGAAGAGAGCCGAAAATACCGCCGTACGGTTTTTACACATGATGACTGGGTCAAGCATCGCTCGCCAGAACGCTTTGTGCGCAACTTGAGTTCCATTTGGGGGTCGGGGTCTACAAGAATCTCGCGAATGAAGTCGTTGCCACTACTGGTGTAGCCACATTTGTCGTGCTTTACAATGCTTTGGTCGGAGGTTACACTGACTTTAGTGGAGTAGCTCAACCAGCTCCTATCCAGGGACTTCTTCAGGTCGGCTTGCCTTTGGCTCCTTTCACTCTTTCCAGCCCCTCTCTTGGTCTTCTTCTTGGTACGTCTCTTTTCTTCATTTCTGCAAGCTGTGTTTACTATTTTATCTAATCTCACCTCTGTATTACCATCATTTTATAGTGTTCCGAACCAACACGTCTTACCAAAGATGGGACGAAGCACGAAAGAACTGGGGTAAGTTCCAACATGTCATTATTATTATTGGTTGTCGTCGCGACCCGTGCTGTCTTTTTTCTGGAACATTCAGTCTCACATCCTATCACTCGACTGCTTAGAATGAACATTAACCACACCCGTGACCTTGTTCGTATGGGAACTGCCATGTACGACCGACGAGGCGTACCTGCAGAAAAGGTAGAAAAGATTTGAAGAATCTCAGTCTGTGCACATGGGCGTTTGTTCGCGCAATGAAGCGCCACTTGTCTCCCGTAGCTGAAGATGAGGAAGCTTTCAAGACTGAGCTACGCGAAAAGCTTCCTGCTGCTCAAGCTGAGGCTATCATCAACGCCGCACATCGACCAAACCGAGCGTTGTTTGACCTTTCGCTTGCCATTGAGAACTTGAACATGCATTTCATGCGGAAGAACGAAATTCACAAAGCTGCCACTATCTTTGAGGACAACCTTGGAAGTAGTGAACGCTTGCTCTCTTCTCCCGTGCCACTTTTCTATTCTCGCCATTTGGCTCGATTCTTGTCACTGTGGTTGCTCCTCATCCCTTTTGCGTTGTACGATCAGTTGGGAGGCACCTGGAACCACGTTGGTCTTATTCCCACCACTGCCGTTCTTTCTACCTTTTGTTTGGTATCGAGGAGCTCGCAGCACAGATGGAAGAACCTTTCACTATTCTTCCCATGCAAGCGTTTTGCGACAAGATTGGTAACTGGTGCAACGAAATCGTTTCGTGGACACCTGGTGACAATGGGATGGAAGTCACTATTCCATCTGCCGTTGAGCAAGATCACGTTGTTGAAGAGATGGTGGCTGTCAACGGTAGCTCTCGTCCTAGCATCCGTAGGGCCTTGGGCTTGAAGAAATAAGTTCTAGCTTTATAATATTCCGGTCTAATACGATTTAGCATTGTCGTTTCGCTTTGCTGGTAAAATACAACACAACCGAAATTCTATGCACGAGAAAATAAGCATAGGACCTCCACATGATGACATAACTGCACGCATCGAAATTCTATGTGAGGAAACTACGGTAGAAGGCAAAACTGCACGCATCGAAATTCTATGCGCCAGAAAATATCACGGACGAAATAGAGAAGTCGATGCACGCGTAAATAGCGAAATTTGTTTTCTGTCCCCATTTTCATTTCCTCCGTTTTTCTTCATTTTCCATTACTCTTTGCTTATTTTAAAACAAAATGCTATTCGATAATATAAATAAGAGTCAGGATGTTTATCATGTCGCTGTACTGCATAAGTCTTTTATCCGCCGTCATCGCAATGCGGTCACTGGGCTCCGCTTTCGGACATGGTCGATCAGATGCATCGTCAAGGGTTCTCACTCGAATGTCCTCATTGTGGTGAGTCCGTTTCCTTCATAAAAGATAATGGTGTGCTACAGAAAAACCCGGAAGACGCGACAGTCACGTTTAAGTTTGGCAAGGTCGTCTATTGTCTGAGTGTTCCTGGCGGAGCAATCGTAACACCGATGGGATGGGCCGAACGTATTTTGCAACGATTCGGTGTTTATCAATATCGCAGCACCGCCCAAGCGCGAATTGCCGAGGCTCTTATGTTGGATTCTCAATCAATGAAAATTTTGTCCAAGGGGAAAATAGTCTTTTCCGCATCAAAAGAAAAGACAACTATCAGGATTTTACAATCTCTCAAACCTTGACTGATTCTGTTACGGACGACAATGGACATGCGGCACGTAGCACGACACCTCGTCTTCTGGTCATGGGAACACCACGGGCTGTTTTGTCGCCGAAACGACCGCCTATGATGGATATCATCCGAAATGCTTCAATCTACGATATACTCGTGTGGACGTTCCGAACGTTTTGCCATGTGGGCAAAACTTTGATTCGATTTCTATTCCTAGGACAAGCGACTAGCAGTCAGGAATAGTTGCATCAATTCAATTCGCTACATTTACACTATACGAAGCAATTAACTAAGTATAACTTGGCGCCAGTACGGTGTTCAAAATCAGAGGATGATGGACCCCTGTTGATACGACGATTGGGATGCATTGCCCGTCAGTACTTCATTGGCAGTTTGAGATTTCGATGCCAGCAAAGCGTCAATCTTTTCGTCCAAATCAAATGCGGATATCCAGATGCTCTTCACGGGCCGTGTTTGTCCAATTCGCCGCACTCTGTCTTCGGCCTGGTTCGCTTCGCCGGGAGTCCATGGGCGATCGATTAGAACTACGGTACACGCAGCGGTGAGAGTTAAGCCGACTCCACCTGCTCCAAACGTACTCACAAAACTGGAGAAAGACCTTTTGGAAGTTATCAACCATGTCCTGACGTTTCTTGGCCGGGGTCTCGCCCGTCAAAAGCTCAGCATTCCAACCCGATTCCATCAGCTTTTTATGTACAGTCTTGGCAACTTCCACAAAACTCGTGAAAACAACAATAGCAGCTTCTTGGTTCAGCACCGCAAGAGCCAACTCTATTGCAGCATCGATCTTGGCAAGAGAGCTGACCATTCGCAACTTTTGGGTCGCCCCGAGTACGGCATCGTTCCCAGCACTAGATCTGGATTCACAGTTATTCTTGTAAACTTTTGCCAGCTCATTCAATGCTCTATCGTGCTGAGCTTGCATTCGGCTACTGACAGGGACCTTTTAACGATTCGAGTCTGAGGTGGCAGCTCTTTTAGACATGCCTCCTTGGATAAGTGTAATAGATGAGACTGAGACAACTCTCGTAACTGAGGAACATTGGATGAACCGGTGGCACTCCATATAACCGGACCATTGCCAAGTCGTATTTCTTTTCCCGCACAGAAGTGAGTTTCGTACATGCGTTGATTTCTCCCCAGAGGGTGGCGCACAGCTTTGAGAAGCGGAAAAGGTTCGATGGTTTTCCATTCTTCATGGGAGTCCCCGTCAGAAGTAAAACTCCAACACATGACGGCGAATCCATCAACTGCAGAGCATTCTTGGTCCTTGCCGCTTGCATACTCTGCATCGTGTGCGCTTCATCCGCAACAACGACGAATTTTGATGCATTTAACTTGGCAGGAACTTTGGCCCACGAAACGATAATGACATCACTGTTGACAAAGTCGTTCTCGGAATCACCGTCGGAGACGGACAAGCCTGTGGCATCTTCAGCTGTACGTTTCCATTCCTTCTTGAGTGATACAGGGCATACAACCACAACTTTCGTCCCCTCCATGGTGCGCACAAACGACTTGGTCCATACACAGCCAATTAATGTTTTTCCAAGCCCCATGTCGAGAGCTAGAATCATTCGGCGCATCAGTATCCCACATAGAATAGCCTTCCTTTGATGTGGGAATAAATTCCATCCATTCAACAGAGGGACCGACAGAGAAGCATTTGCAACAAGTGTACTCCGATACGAGTCTTCGACTGGTGCTGTAGACTTTGGGTCGAATCGAAGTTGTGGTGGAAGCGACACTTGCCGAGGATCGACTTCGTGTTGTTCCGTGCTTGCGGATGATAGAGCAGCGACTGACGAAGAATTGCCATTTTGTGGAATCAGAGACAAGTGATGAGAGGTAGTTTGGGCCGGGGCGTTTTTCCAGGACTCTGGCCGCAGCGTCGTCAATGTGTCTCGGTCGCATAATTTCTGCCGTTTCGTATCAAGCTGGTTACTGAAATCATTGCTGTCTTCATGTCTATTAGAAAATTGCTCAACTTCCATCGCTGGTAACTTTGCGTCTAAGAAAACTTGGGGTGACTCGTAGTTGTTGAGACAGTCCGCGGGCGGTCAAGTGGAATTTTCGAAGAGTTCGAATCATCGACAATTCCACAGCCAGAAGACGCGGACGAGAATCTTTGCTCGGTCGGTAATTTGTTTTGTGCGTGTTGGGGAGACGCAAGAGGAACGGAAACGTAATCTGTCTTCGATGGGCGTGCAATTTTGTGGCTTGATGTCGACATGGTTCGGTCGAATTGCTTCCACGCGCCGCGTTTTACTTTCTACAGCGTCAATGAGAAGTGAAGCAGCATCCCAATCAATGTCACAATCGAACGGATCACTATCGTTATTTTGCTGGACATAATTGACTGTTGACGCTTCCGTTCTGACGACATGTTCGTTCTTTCGAGAAGGACTGCCCGACGCATCCCATGGTCTGTTCGTTCGTTTTGTTGCGTCGTTGCGCGGCTTGCATACGGATTGTGAAAGCCTGGTGTCATTCTTTATACCGAAGGGTGTTTGTGATCTCTATAATAGCAAGACAGATAACAGAAAGAACACGAACGTTCCGATCATCATCATCATCGTGCTTTTGTGCTTGTTCGTTGTTTCGTCGTGTCGCCGACGAGAACATGATAAGGGGAATACATTATGCAATCCTGTACCGGTACGTACCTTCCCGGTTCTGGACAACGGACAAGAAAGGAGAAAACCGGTAAGATAGAATGACCAGCCTGTTGTTACACGAGTCAGAGTTGTGTGTATGCTCAACAGTACATTTACTCTACCGTCTACTGTCCACGGTGCCCGGCCGAAAAATAATGACCAAAACGATCGGACGACAAACGACAATGATAATTACGGTACGTCTCAACTGCAAACTGCAAATACCAATCGACAACAACTGATCGAATCGCTCTTGTCGCCTCTAAAAGAAAGCAAAGCAGTCGTTGCTCATGTCTTCCGCTGCTACTTCGCCCAGAAATCCCCACAGCGGCACGGAAAAGGAGAATGGGCATCTCCACGCGGCGTTGAAAGATGAGGTCAGCGTACCGGAATCGATGGCTGCTGCACTCGATTCGGAGGACCCCGTGCAAGCGTTGCATTTAATATCGAATCATTCGAGTACGCTAGCGACCGAATTATCAGAGAAACTACTGGAGGATGTTCAAACGTACAAGTTGGCTCTGCCCGATCTTCTCTTCAACTCAACAACCAGATCATCCTCTTCATTCGGCTATCGCGTGCTCAGAATCTGTTCGACAATCCTTGAACAAAATCGCTTCCGGAGGGTCACAGGCTTCACAAGAGATTCGTTTGCTGGAGCAAGAAAAGAGTGAATTAGAGGAGCATGCGCGCGCCGTCCAAATGGCGTTGACGCTGCGAATATCCTCCGATAAGGCGCTGCAGGCGATGCAGACCAATCAGTTGCGAGAGGCTGCGGAGGCCGTCAAGCCCTGGCTGGAATGGCACGAGGCTCATAATCAAAATAATGGCAAACATGCAGAGTCTGTGACGGGCCGGTGTAGGGCATACGCAGGAGAATATTGTCTTAAGCAACTCGCAACTACACACAATCACCTCAAAGAAACGCTATTGCAACAATACGAGGCCGCTGTTCTCAAATCGGATCTTGCCGCACTTGGAGAACTCACTCCTATCCTGAGTCTCGTACAGCTGGAACCGGATGCTGTTCGGTTTTATTTACAATTTCTAAAGAGTATCATCGTGGAAGACTTTCAGAAAGCATCGCAGGAGAAGAAAAGCAACAACGGCCAACGACAACCACCGTTTATACCGATGGCTCGAGTTTACAACGCTGCTGTCTCCTGTTTACGCCATCATCTTCCCATGGTCTCGCATTTTCTATACAGAGCAGATGGTGACTCATCCGTCGTCCAGTTAGTTCATGGTGAAGTCGAACAAGCAGTACTGCCGCTGTTGGAACAATATCAAAAGGACAGACAGCTCACAGCAGTCTATAATCGCGCCCAGCAAATTTATGCAGCGCTAGAAGAACGCTACACTGGTCGGGCTATTATGGATCACAAGCAGCCCGATGATGCAGCTATGGATGATGAGGAGGCAGATGATTGTAATTTTTCTGTCGCTATCGGCTCTCTTAGCGATGCAGATGCCGCCATGGAAGAAGCAGCGCGGTGCATTCAATCAGCGGAATCGTATTTGCGTTTTATCCGCCATTCATCGGATCAGATCAATGAAGCTCGAAGAATTCGCTTTGAACAATCACGGCGACAAAACGAGCTGGAAGGCGAGCGGGCGAAATGGAACAACTCGATGAAAAGAGTGAAGGAAACGACGAGGACACCGGCGAAGAAGATAAAGAGTATCGCCCCAGTATCATTATTCCAGACAACACGTCCCTTCACACAATGATAACTGAGATCGGTGGAAAATATGCTGGAATCGAGAGATGTCTTCTTTTGGCAAGTATGCAACGAGCGTTTGTCTCCTCTGATCAAGATCCTCGTTATTACCGACCAATCTCGTTATCTTTGGAATCTTCAATGGCGACACCTGAGCGTGCTCGTACCAAGGCATTGCAAACGTCTCTTGTAGAGGCCTGCATGTACGCTGCTAGGCATGGAGCCCAGCGCGTTTGCTACCGGTCACACGAGCACCGCTAGTGCCATGACTAATTTTGTTTCCGATTGCCTCACGGGAATTCTTCTCGAAGTTTTAAGCCAACGGGCCGAAGAGTTGGGAGTTGCTCTTTTGAAACCAGGAGATGGGCTTCTCCTTGGTGCAGCTGGCCTTTTCAACAATGCTTCGAACTTGATCCGACAAAGCGCCCATGCAAGCGGAGTAAGAAGGAACCAAGCTGAAGAAGCGATGACCAGGCAGAATGACATAGCGCATGCTTGTGCAACGTTAAATGACATTGAGGTTGCAGTGGATCAAATTCAAAAGCTCTCCAAACTGTTGACCGATGCTGTTGCTCAAGGGTTCCCACCCGACATACACGAAACCGAACAGCTTAGTTTGTGCGTCCAGTCGCTTTCGAATGTAGTAGATAGCTTCAAGATCGCTTCGAATACTACGGTAGAGTCGCTGGAGTCTGTTCTGAAACCTCGCTTGCGGTCTATTGTTGGAGAAGCAGTTGGTAGTGAGGGAGGGACATTCATGGGATCTTCTGTAGCTGCCATGGGTGGCGTCAAATCGACCGACCGCGGAGTAATGGCGAGAATGAACTACAATCTTGACGAGGAAACATACAATCTTCTCCAACTATCCGAAGGATACGTCGCGCGACTCTGTCATTCTCTGGACGAACTACTGGACCCGTTGAGGCATTATCTAGCTCCCCAACTATGGGACTCACTCTTGCTGAGTGCTACGGGAACAGTGTCAAAGCGATTAGAGACCTCGATTCGGAAATGTGAGTTCACAGCTCTAGGAGCTCTCACCCTCGATGCTGATGTCCGTGATATTGTCAACTTTGTGAAGGAACGGCTTTTCTCGCCGGATTACAACTCCACCGCTGCTGTGACGAAAGCTTGTCCTGCTCTTTCACGCCTGTTACAAATAGCCAAATTGCTTTCCGTGGATGATTTAGATGACGTCGTGGATTTGATTACGAGTGCCAAGCGAAAAGGTAATTGGGATTTGAAATTAGACGATGCAAAATCTCTATTGAGCTCAAGAGTTGAATTTGAGAGTTCCAGAGTAACGGCGTTGCTTCGTCTTCCTGATAACGAATAGAGCACCGAATTGCGGTTAAAGATATACAGGAGTCGGAAAATATGAAAACAATAATTATAGACTTTTGCCGATTAGTCTAGTTTCGACAGCACGTGCTAAGAAAACGCAATATTTCTTCGCCTACTTTCTCTGGTTGTTCTAACATGACGAGATGACTAGCTTGATCAACTATCGCAAACTTCGACATTGGGAGATGGTCGGCGAGATGTTGTCCACATTCTAGTGGAAGAATTCCGTCATCTCTGCCGTGAATGACAAGTGCAGGGATTTCGCGAATGGTCTGAACGTCGTCGACAGTAGCCCATTGCATGTTGCGATGATAGTTTCTGGCAAGGGCCATATCATTGTGATTGCTAGACTTTCGAATTGCTTCACGAAGTTCCGAATGCTCGGAATGCACTGACATTTTCACGAACTCCTCTGTCATTGTCTTTTGGAGGAATCTCAATAAGAAAGTGGGTAATTTCATGATTGGATGTCCGCCATCGGAAAGAGGAAGATGAGGATTGCGAATTGAAGTGCCGAGGAAAACGACGCCTCTCAAGTTGGGCATCGGATTTGTTCGAAGATAATGCAGAAGAATCGTCGGACCATAAGAATGTCCGATCAAGATAGTTGGTACAGTCGAGTCAGTGAACTGCTCCACAATCGCAGCAAAATCGTTTGCAAGCTCCTCGTTCCGGAACGCGGCCGAACTGGACTCTTGGGGAGGAGGTGACTGACCACAGCCTACGCAGTCGTAGAGAACGTGTTTCACACGCGTAGAGGGCACGAAATCACTACAGCGCTGTTTGAGAACATTCAATACAAGGCTATATTGTTGTTCCGTCGCCATCGTTCCGTGTTGAAAAACGAGCTGAAGACGGAGGGCATCTTCGGCGTGTCCTTGATGATCCTGCCTTACAAAGACGCTGCGGCCGGGTCTTATCTCATGTACACGAGCGTCTGATGTACAATTCGTAGCCATTTTGATATAGGAGAGGGGTTTTGCTTCCGGCTACAGGAGTTTGATTTCTTATAATGATTGAGGTGTTTTTTTTCTTCAAGCAATTTTTTTGGAGAAGCAATGTGCTGTACTGTACCTATTACCTATACGACAAAATGTAAAATAATCCGTTCGCGCGAATTCGCGCGCAAAAAAACTGGTCGCGTTCCTCGTTTCTCGCAAACACGACTGACCAGTTTTCACCGAACATGCATTTTGCTCGCAAAGCGCAAACCGGAGCAACAGTTTACAAAATGAATGTTTTCAATTAGCAACAATACGATGCGTTTCATTCTTATGAGTGGTCATAAAATTCGAAACCGGATCCCAAGCCCGGTTTCGACGTGGACAGCGTCTTACATCCCCCTCGCTTGACATTGAGATCACAATTCACAACATCAAATTAATTGTTGCCCCTTTCTCAACTTCGAAAAGAGACTCTTACAACCATGAACCATGTCATCTCACCAAACGCATCTCGAGGATGTTTGCTCCTCTGTATGTTTTTGTCCGTATTACATGCGGTTGCTTCTGAGCAAACATGCGGTGCCTCTTCAACACCTTGCAAGGCCGGATGTTGGAATCCGAATGCTCGCATGCAAGCGGACGGTATTCGATTTTGCGAGCCTGTGTCGCCCGGCTATTACAGCCCTGATGGTGACGATGTTCAATATGCTTGCAACTCTACCAGTCTGGGGACCGAAACAAGTCCATGCAATCCTTGTTCTGCGTCGAAGCAATGGCTTCTCCGGGGTCCCGCTGGTTGCTCTTCATCGAATGCCATACATCAAGACCTCGACGACAACTCCCCGCTCAAAGAAGTGAATCAGTTCTCTCGGCGCAATGCAGAAAAGAAGAGTGATCCTGTTACTAGCTTGAAATACGTCTTGATCTTTTCATTCCTGGTTGTTTGCTTTATATACATCCGAGCACGCATTATGGATTGCCGAACACGGCGTAAGAATACAAAAACAAGACCTATTCCTCCACCACCATCGGACCCTAAACCTTCAATGAGCGAAAGTGCAGTTGCGGTTGATGCGGGGTGGTCGGCGACGGCCGCGCAGCTGCGGAGGTGAAGACCATGGCCGATATTGAGCAAGGATAGTTCTTTCTACCTAATACAAATACGGTCAACTAGTTAGAAAATGGTTCATACGTCACAGTCATCAGATGTATTATACTTACAGCAGGGCACTCTGGCTTGCATGGACGCGCAGATAGGAAACAGCACGTGTACGGAGAATTCTCGTCGGTCCACCGAGATGAATCATCATTCTTGCGATACGGGTACCGTTGATGAAAGGCTAATCAAGGAAAGTTGTACTAGACTATCTAGATTATACAGGAGGGCACACGACTGAGCTTATTAGACTGGTCTAAACTGCGTTGCGCCTTAAGTCTATAGTTCACTCTTGAAAACGAACAGATCTGCTTCAAGAAGATCAAAGGACAACCAGAACCGCTTCGGAAGATCCCAATCTAAGTATTGATTACTGTACCGGTTTCTACACCTGTTGCGACCAACACCTCACATTGTTTCGTCACTTAGTCACATTGGTTCTTCCTTCCCATCCTCCTCCTCCGCTCTCGCGCCTCTTGTCGTTTCTTGTCAGCGACATTTGATGCAAAAGACACAAGAACCATGGCTATTAAACCAACATGAAACAAATAGCTGTCTCAGTTCTAAATTCATCTTCTTTCTCTCCACAAACAACAAAAGACCTGGAAGGCTTCCAACATTTACATGAAATGGACGAAAGGATTTCTTTTCATAGCGAAGATTATGGCGCGCCTCCATCACAGTCGTTTATAGATGCTCTTGGTCATTCTCCCAGAACGAAGCTTGCTATATTTATTTCTCTTCTCGTTATTGCGCTAGCGCACTGGAAATGTGAGTTTCATCGAATTTGTTACGGGATGAGTCCGGTTACTGAGATTCTCATTGCTTTTGAATGTTTTGTCTCCTTTCGTGGTTGGCGTTCTTTGAATTATTTGCGCAGCTTCATTACAAAAATGGTACAGAAGTCTGAAGTTTCAACTGAAGTATATTTCTATTATGGACTATCTCGTGGACTTGTGGTGGACGAGCATTGAGTACGGTCGAGGAGCATGGTATATTGGGCATGAACTTTACGGAATACTTTGTTCATCTTGAGAGGCGTTTCCGACGATTCAAGACGGAATGATGTGTATCTGGGCTCATTGGCTAGTCAAAATGGACATCGGGCATCTATGCCAGGTTTGCTGGATGATAATCAACTATCAGAATCCCTGGAGGAAACAACAACAGTTCCGAAGGCGCACCCCTCACTGGATGAACGACATTCTAGTCCCAATGGAGGCAAACGAGTTTTCAATCAAATAACACAAACAGTAGAGGAAAAGCAAACTCGATACGGGGAAGTAGAACCGGCTTTCTGCCAGGAGACGAATTACCCTCCGGGATGGCTAGTATTTCACTCACGTTTGGGGGTAGTACAGAAAAGTGTTGCCGATGAATACGATCGGAGAAGGAACCACGCGGTATCCGAAGGTACAGACGCCACGCGCACAAAATCGCACGTTGTATCATCATCTCCTTATGACATACAGTCACCAATTGTCGGGAAGATCGCTCCATCTCCGCGATCTGCCAATGGGCGAGGCCATTCCTCGCCAAGGCGCCATTTAACGTGAGCTGATACCGCACACCTTTTCTATGACAGCACGGCGACGCGTTAAGGCGTAAAAGAATGAAAGATTAGATCGCTGTAGGCCTTTAGGCGGTCGTCGCTCAGTCAGACCTTAGATTCCTGGTGGGGTCAAGAAGCCTCGCCCAAACGTTCTTCATAGCGCACAGAAACGCAGTTGCGGTCTTATGTAAGCAGTTCGTCGATCGCCTGATTTTCAACTGTTGTCTGCTTTCGATCACTTTTCCCGTCGATAATATCATAAAGTGTTCTTTGTATCCCTAGCTACTCTCTACTCTAGAGCATTATTTAGCATGATGTTCAGTCATCCAATTTTCTGTAAGGTTATCAGTACAATCGTCGATACCCATGACGTTCGGCATATACTGTAATACTACCGGAGTGATGTAAATTTCACGTTCCGACCGACCAACTATGACGCAGGCGCAGCCCGAATGAACGAAGAAAGAAGGAATCGTGTTCGGCGAAAAGGATTTTACTATCCATCAAATTGTAGTTTCGGTCCTGGAACATTCGTACGTAGATCCCCTACCATTATTGGGTACACATTGTCAGAGTGTAACCTCTTCAGCGGAGCTTTTATGTTCACGCGTAGAAATGCCACTCAATCCTACACGATTCCCCAGCAGAAAATCTACTGCGGCCGGCGTAGGAAAAGGATTGACATGGCCGAACCATTTCGAAGGTTTTCGCCGCAGCGGAAGTTTACATAAAACTTTCGTATTCGAATCGATTGAAGACGTCGTTGCACTCATATCAAGAACAAACAGATCCAAACATGCAGGTGAGTTAATCGACAGGAGTTACGATGATATACTTGAATTTGAAGCGGCGCGCGGCATTGCCCGAGGGAGGCGGAGAGTCTTTTCGGTCGTGAAACAACAGCAACATTGCGCAGTCCTGCCAGGTCTTTGTATCGCAGCTTTTCGAGTAGATGGAATGCTCCTTTGAAGGAAATCGTCAGATATCGTTTATTATTGCCGCGTTGATGTGTGCTTTTTCATGGATGAAAGTCTCACGCTCGTTTTGCAATGCAGATTTTCGTAAAGACTTTGACGGGAAAGACGATCACCCTCGATGTCGAGCCCTCGGACACCATCGACAACGTCAAGACCAAGATCCAGGACAAGGAAGGTATCCCTCCTGATCAGCAGCGTTTGATCTTCGCGGGCAAGCAGCTCGAGGACGGCCGCACTCTCAGCGACTACAACATCCAGAAGGAAAGCACCTTGCATTTGGTGTTGCGTCTTCGCGGAGGTATGCAGATCTTCGTCAAGACCTTGACGGGAAAGACGATCACCCTCGATGTCGAGCCCTCGGACACCATCGACAACGTCAAGACCAAGATCCAGGACAAGGAAGGTATCCTCCTGATCAGCAGCGTTTGATCTTCGCGGGTAAGCAGCTCGAGGACGGCCGCACTCTCAGCGACTACAACATCCAGAAGGAAAGCACCTTGCATTTGGTGTTGCGTCTTCGCGGAGGTATGCAGATCTTCGTAAAGACCTTGACGGGAAAGACGATCACCCTCGATGTCGAGCCCTCGGACACCATCGACAACGTCAAGACCAAGATCCAGGACAAGGAAGGTATCCTCCTGATCAGCAGCGTTTGATCTTCGCGGGTAAGCAGCTCGAGGACGGCCGCACTCTCAGCGACTACAACATCCAGAAGGAAAGCACCTTGCATTTGGTGTTGCGTCTTCGCGGAGGTATGCAGATCTTCGTAAGACCTTGACGGGAAAGACGATCACCCTCGATGTCGAGCCCTCGGACACCATCGACAACGTCAAGACCAAGATCCAGGACAAGGAAGGTATCCTCCTGATCAGCAGCGTTTGATCTTCGCGGGTAAGCAGCTCGAGGACGGCCGCACTCTCAGCGACTACAACATCCAGAAGGAAAGCACCTTGCATTTGGTGTTGCGTCTTCGCGGTGGATTCTAAGACTTTCGTAGATAACTTATGCTTGCATTTAAGTAACATACGATAGCTTATAAAATGAGTTTCCTTTTAGATAGTGCAGTAGACGTATATTCAGTTTCGCTTGAAGCGTCGTCAAATCTTCTTTGGAATCGAGGAGTCGATGTTTCACTTTGTGTTGCGTTTTCTCAAAAGATTCTATGAATTTTACAGATTCGGATTAACGTTCAGCTTACGGAAGGTTATTGAGTGGATTCAACGGGTTGCTAGTTATGCTTCAAAATGGTATGCCTAGGTAGCCCTCCTTAAACAATTGTGCTAGCTCCTTACATGAAGACTACTTCCGGGGCTGTGAGGGCCTCAATCGTCTTAAGTATCAAAGGCGATGCGCATGAAGAGTAGTCAGTCGACGATCGTTGAATGGCAAGGATTGAGCCTCCGATCCTGCGCGAAAGCTCCTGTGAATCGTCAACACGTGCAAGCGCCAGCGAGGAAAATGGCAGGACTACCGTCATATTACAAGCCCAAAACCAGTTTACAATCGGTCACGAGTACTTGTTCATAGGTGAAACGAAATCCTTGAAGGCTACACGACAGCAGCCACTACACGTTCGGTCGTCCCTTTATCCTTCAGCATGATTGTGATAGAAGATGTCTGGTACGATTCGCTCTTTTCCGGTGACCTGTTTAGCAGACATTGAAGAAAGGAAATGAGAGATATTGTAGTAAAAGGATGTTCCTTTGAAAAACAGTGCTGCACCCAAAACCATCTGTCCTAGTAAACAATGCCTTCATACAGTAAGTCAAGAGATGGAGATCTTCATGTGGTTTGTTAATCGATGCAAGACTTGTAAAACCATTTGCATTCGGATATCTTACCATCCAATGTGTTAGTCAATCGAGATTCAAGGCGTAGTTGGCGCTGTTGGTGTTACAAAGCATTCAAATTGAGGTCTATCAACCACTGACACAAGATGAATTACAACGGGCCATGGCCAACCAAAAAATAATCATCGTGCTAAATACACGTGACTCAACCTGTCTCGGAACGGCAACTATGCGGACGAGTGAGTCGAGTCGTCAGACTCCCTCTAGCTAGATGCATCAATTTGTGGGCCCCGATTGTCGTCAAACGAAAGGATTCACTAATCTAACTCGTTTTCGCTTTCAGAACGTTAACAGATTCGTGAAATGCGTGAACGAGCATCTACTCGGCAGGATCACGATGAAGTCGACATAATCTAGCTAGACTATCCGCGATTATTTCATTCACTAGACTACCGAGACGGTAGATTTGTCTCATTGCTACCTCAAAAGTCTTTGCGTCGAAGAAGTGCTATTAAAGGTCAAAAGAATGCAGATTTATGTTACGGTTGAATGAACAAGCTACAAAAAAGATTTGTATTCTTTCACATCTTCCTTGGTAGTCAGTTTGCCTGAAGCGACAGATCCTCCGTAGATGCTTCCGGGCGCTGGCATGTTTTTCGGAATGGAAACTGGACTGGCAACACTTGGCGGCATATTTGTCATTCTCGTAGCTATTGTCGATGCCCCAAGCGAAGCACCCGCATAGGAATCGGTGTCGTTATATTGCTCTTGGCCGCGGTAAGATCCATCAACTCCGCGGGGATAGCTCATCGCAATAGGAGGGCCAGCAGATTTTCGGGTTCCAGTGCCATCTCCCGATGACGACGATGTAGATTCTTCGTCGGAGTCATCCTCGGAATTGCTTCCTTGCGAGTTGGAATCCTCCCTTCCTTGTCTGTAGATGGCGTGACTGTACGTGTCTTACCCCAGGAGAAGTCGTCCATATTAGCAAATGCGTAAATGGGAAGAATAAAATAAAATACCGGAATACCACCGATGCAGAATACGGCGAACCACCATAGATAATCAAATCGTGACCGAACAAGGAATGAAAGCATCTGTAGTGAGAACGACACTGCGTAAAAGATCAGAACGAAACTATCAATCAGCTCAGGCTGAGTGATAAAGAGGTAAGCCAAGTAAGCAATGTAGACCAACGAGGCTGGGAGAATCATCGTTACGATCAGGTCCATTACGACGACCATCTTCATGGAAAACATGCAAATACCGCACATTGTCTGAACCTTCAGCAGCTCGTACATATTATGAAACGTAGAATTGATCCATCGACGACGTTGAGAAAGAAGAATCCACATCGTGTGCGGTACGATCGTCCAACACATCGCTTCCGGCACAAAACTCAGTCTCATTCCTGGGAAATACTGCAACAGCAGTGTTGTAAGCATTCGATCCTCTCCAAGCTCAAAAGATTCTTCTCGTGAAGTGAAGGAATATCGTTTCGAGCATAATCGACGTAAACCAAATCATGTGCAATCAAACATTTCATGTCTTCCGTCATGACGCGATACCTTTGAACGATAACAGACATGACGTGAGAAACAGTAAGAACGGAAAAGAAGATTTGGCAAATGAACTTACATCGTGAAACATCCAGGTAAGCATGTCACGCAACCAAATACAGATTCGAAAGCTTTCTTCAGATGGTGACTGGAATAGTACTCAAACACTTGGATCATTGTAACCCAAGATTGCGCTTTGTTGTCCACTTGAGTCTCCCCGCAACAAGCGAGAATCTTTTATCCTGTTCCATGCTGTACACCATGTGTGACATCGAGTCTACATGGACCCTGGTATCAGCATCAATAGTCATCAGGTATTCAATATCTTTCGCGGGCATGCCTAGACTGAAGAAGGCTTTCACAAGGGCCATGTCAAGCTCACTAGGTTCGCGATTGTAATGAATGCGATTGAACATACCAGCCAAAACAAGCTGCGAATCACGCTTTCCACGGTTACCAGGACGGCCGGTATTCTGCTCGTCCGGAGCACCACGCTTTACCACGACAACATATTTTAGCGACAGCTCGACTTCCTGAACTTCTTTCTCGTAAACTCCGGCATAGACACTTGCATAATTGTCACGTCGACGTCCAAGAGACCGATAATGATGGGTCTCGTCGTCTTCGTCCATTTCGAAACCGAGAATACGGCGCAGATCTCAGGAGTGCTGTACTTCTCGCCACTTCCTGTGATAACCCCATCAGCGACCACGCATACCAGTTTATTCTCTTCGGGATACGATGTATGAATCACGGAGTCGAGAGTTTTGCGCAATTCGCCATCGCCTTCGTTATAACAAGGTACCATGACCATGACTGCAGCCTGGAGATCGTCTTCCGCAAACTGCCTGTGCCTGTGACATTGTAAAACCGTCGATGAGAAAACAGGGGAACGCACATCATAAAGTTATTTACTGGTAGCATTTACCTTCGACAGAGATATACGAACGAGCACAAGACCTGCACACCCAGCATACCAGTGATGAAAAAGAGAAAGAAATACATCAGAACACCAATACTATTGCATGCTGGGTCGTAGCGATCGTCCACCTTCGCCTCGAAAAGAGCTGATCCAAACAACTGTAATTGCAACAAGTTAGATTTGCTTTCGAGTCGGCGCCAGCAACAATCATGCATACGAAAACTCACTATAGATAATCATCCGTGTCAAAAGCTGATAGTACACTTCCGTTGCATCTCTGTTCAACTGAATCATAATGAGCTGATGAAGTTTTTCGAAAAGGTACGCATTAGGATGGTCGGTGCTCTCGCTGAAGGTATTTGTCTTGTTGTCCCAAAGATCACTAATGTATGTTGTCACGTTGTAGACAGTATTTTTGATTCGGATGTATTTCATCCCATTTTGACCGAGCTCCCATTGTGGAATGACCAATTCTCCTGCCACATCATCCTTGAACTGTTCTCTCACAGCGTCGATACCGACAATCTGATCATGACAAGGAATTCCGGTCAATTGGTCGAGTTCCGTCAACTGCGTGCAAGTTGATGTATCGTGTGTAGCCAAGTACTCGTTCTTTGTCGTATTCAAGCAAAACGCAGGAAGCCGAGCGGGTGCCAAGCGCGGAAACAAGCGACTAGCGTCGTTACCGAGAAACTGAAGAATTCCATCTTTACCACCCGGGTGGCGATCCACATACGTAGACATGTCATAAATCTGACCGTAAATGGTGATCCAGGCCTCTCCGCTTTGCTTCCAAATTTCCGACTGCGTGTACTTGTAACTTTCCTGACAAAAGTAAGGGGTAGAAAACCGATTCCTCCTACCGTAATGGCAGACATTAAGATTGCGATCATACAGATGGTAATCTTTTCACTGCGGAATGGTCAGAATGAGAGTGTTAGTCAATTGTGACGCTTGACAAAAGAACAAATAGTTCAAATAAGAATGACGTACCGCCACGCTTGCTTGGGACCAGCGCCTTCCTTGGGAACGCACGCATCAGGAATCATAAAGGTACAAATGAACGCAAGCGAACGCCAGGCCTGAGATCCAGGAGGACTTTCTGGACGTTTGTAATCTTGCAGAGGCGGCTCAAAGCCGTTCTTCGCGCGTTTCGATTTTGGGAATTCTTCGAGGCAGCCGAGCGGGCACTTCTCGCACTACGAATACTGCGAACTGATTTGGAACCGGTGCTTCGTCCACTGCGGTTCGATCGGCTACTGCGAACACTGCGGTCTTCGTAACTTCCAACCGAGACGTTGTCCACCGGAATTTCGCTAACGGGGCGACCGACAACCCGTGGCGATACTCATCATATAAAGCAGCGTCGCCAGCACGTGGAGGCCCAGCGTATCCGTTATTGTACGGAATCGCCATTTCCTCGGGGTATCGAGGAGGGCCTGGCGGATAACCTCCTTGTTGGTAGGCGCCTAGGTGATTGTACCCGCTTGCGACACTTCGGTCGTCACGAACGCCTTGACTGTACGACATTGAATTCCCTGCATACGAGTTTCCTCCAAAGGAAGTTCCTGTATAAGAAGCTGAATTTTCCGAATAGGAAGCAGACCCTGAAGCTGCTGTTTCAGCATCATTACTTGTTCCGCGAGTTCCGCTTTCTCCTCGCCAAGCGCTCCGCTTCTTCGGGAGTATAGTGGCCGCCATGACCCATTCCGTTATCCGTCATCATTATAAAACTTAGCAAATCGGAGACAGCAGTGATTGAATGAAAAGAGAAATGAAGCTTCTCTTTGTATTCTCGACAAAGAAGGTTTGTTTTAGGAATAAAAGTAGACTACGACGTCGACAAAGGTGCGCTTGACATTCCGTCTTTTTTTTTGACCACGGAAAACGATGGGTGCAAGTTGGCTCGTCTCCCTCCGCGTTTTGTTTGACTGGGCACTGGGCACTTTCCTCTTTCCAGTGCCATTTCTTGTTTTCGACTTTCGAATGAACCTTGCTGTAGCTTGTATAGAGCAGATAGCAGATAGCCTAATTAAACAAAAACAAGATATTTTCATGGTCCTGACTTACGCCGGTCGTTCATCACGATGAACATTTTGCCGATAGTTCCATTCCCTAATGGTATGTATGGTGTTTAGTGTGACGAATTTACCCATCAACGACTGGATCACATTCCACAAATAGCGATAGCGCGTGCCGCAAAAGGCCAAATCCTATTCTAAAATATCAATCGAATGAATAAGTACTAAGTTTCATCGTTACATAGGCGAGGCCTGCTTGTAGCGCAAGACTGAATGAATGGAAAGGTTATTTCGCCCTTCCGTTTGCAATTTGCAATTGTTCCTTATTACCGCTTTTGCTCGTTGCTCGATTGCTTTACGTATAAGGTTCATTTCGCGTTTTGTCTTCAAAATCGTACTCTTCAGTGGTCACTGTTTTCAAAGCGGACATGAAAGATGAAAGGACGGGCGACGGGCGTGTTCCGTGTTCTTTGAATGTTTGTATCGCGGTGAACGGTGAAAGCACATTCAGTCACTAAACCAAGATTGCAAGATGCAAGATTAATCACTCCAAAGATTGCTTGGCGGAACGAATTGATGTACTCCGTACTACGTATCCTATACGCGTCTGTATGCCGAGATTCGGATAAATAGTAATCAAAACCGCTACGATTCTCCATAATGCGAGCCAAAAGTCCAAGAACTATGCAACGTTTTCGGTGCGCCACGCTGTCTCACGGGATCCGCGATCCAAACTGACCCTACGTACTCTTTGCTCTACTCTCTAGGAGAACAAATGTCACAAGTCACAAAAGCCAAACAAAAGCCGTAGAGATTCCACAGTACAGGATATAGTAAGCCGAACCCGGTTAACAAAGTCACATAATACGGAGTACTGAACAGAAATATCCAGTCCCCAGTTGCCCCCACTGGGTCTCATCGTCGGTCGTTTTCTGCTCTCCCAAACAAAATAATTCCAGCCAACTCTCTCAATCACCACTTCGTTCGTCAATCATTATCGTCAAGAAAGGCCAACAAATCCGTAAGCGTCGTCTTGGGTCTTTTCTTCAAGACTTTGTCTTTGTTGTTCATTGTTACTGCAATCTGAACAACAAACTCTTGTTTGAGGAACAGACTATTCAATCGAACTTGCAGAGAAGTCTTTTCACTCGAAAATGGACACTTCCACCATCTCGTCTTCCCGGTCGGAAAAGTCATCGCGCGCTTTGACTATCTTGGCGAAAATGATGCACGAACAGACCGAACTAGTCAATGCCATGGCGGCAGCAGCCAATCGTCCTGCACGAACGGAGGAAGAAGCGGCGGATTGCACAAGAAAAGAAGAGCTTGCGCAGCGTGTGTTGTATTTGCAAGGACAAATGGCGCCGCGACCGAAGATGCCAGTCGTATGAGCGCTTATACAGGCGGTTCGGCGTTTGCAGGAGAATCGGCTTTGCCTGCTGGGTCTACCTATACCGGTGGGCCTTCTGCGCATCCTGGGAATTACGTAGACGGAAACAGTTATCCGGGGCGTATGCTGGGGCCCGCCCTTTGCGAATGGTCCTGGTGGATATCAAGGCGTTATCCTCCACCCCTGGTCACTTCAATGGGTCCGGTGCTTCATATCCTGGAAGTTACGCGAGTGCCGGAGCGTATCCTCCTAGTATTGGTTACTCTCAGGACGCCTATTCACAAGGTTTCACCGTCGACGGCTATCTCACTCACAGGGATATCCGCAGGGTGCGTATCCCCAGGGTACGATATGCCTCCCCAGGTCCCTTACAATGCCCAAATGGTCATGCCGCGAGGGTGGATATCCCATGGATCCGCACGACAGGAGCCAAGGATACGGAGGCAACTACGTCAGTGGAGGTTCGTCCGTGCACAGTGGAATGGCGCAGTGTAAGAAGTAGTCACAGTCGTTTCGAGTCGCAGCCGCTGAACTCCGCTACCGTCAGACGATGGAGATGCCACCTACGGTTCCGGTCCCAGAATCCCCATCATGGTTTCAGCGGAAGTAGGTGGACAGCCCATGCACATGGCCCGCTCCGATGACGAGTACTCGATGGGAAGTCAAAGCTTCCACAGCAACCGAAGTGGGCGGTCCAATCGGAGTGGACGCAGCAACAGGAGGGGCGTAGCTCGGGTGCCTCGATTAGTAGTGGTCGGCTTCGCGCAGTGGAAAAAGTTCCAAGTCCAAAAGAAGAAAAGAAGAATCATGGTTTCGAACCGCCGATTCAAGAATTTGTGCTTGACGAGAATCCACCTGGTTCTCGCACTTGGAAGCGCATTTCGTGGTTGTACCTTTCTGCTTCCCGATTCTTGTGTCCCAAAGGAAGGTGCCGGGCGAAGCAGGCGTGGCGGTAAGTGATGGCAGTCGATGGCTCTTCATGTTGAACGCTTCATATCATCTAACGATTCTTTCTGCTGAATGAACAGTGAAAAAGTGACCATTTGCTTGATTGCGATTTTCTTTTCTCTGGTGATTGTCGGTGGTATCGGCTTTTTACCAATCTTCTTCTGCCGCTTCGTCGACGAGATTTACAGCAGATGAAGCCAAAAGGAAAATCCCAGTTGGATCTCGGTTTACGGCGGTATCTATAATTTGGGAGCTTTTGAGAACAGACATCCCGGTGGTGCACAAACCATTCGTGACTATCGCGGCAAAGATGCGAGTAACCTTTTCCCGACTTCCCATGGGTTGGATGCCGAATATTGCATGAATTGAACAAGACAGATTACATCAAGGGCACTTTTGTCGAGCCTGTCTGTGATATGAGCACTGAGGAACTGGAAGATAACGCGTTTTGTCACGTCAGTCAAGCGGGCCTTAGTAGTGTACGAAATTTGTTGAGTGATTACAAGGAAGGTGCTCTGGTGGTTCCTCAGTGGGATCTAGGAAAGAATGGGCAACAGTGGATTCGAATCGACAAGAATATCTATAACGTTACCCAGTACGTCGACTCATTGCGAGACCCTGCCACAAAGAGGATCGATAGGGACCCTAGTCACCCAAACGCTTTTGAACGAAAACCTCCATCTTGTGCTCGTCAACAAGCTGAATCAAGACGCCACGTCTGTGTTTTACGCACGTCTTCCATGAGGATGCGCAGACATATATGGAGTAAGTTGTTTTGCAACCATGCTGTCTTATCAACCGCGTCTCACAACGCCTTTAGATGTTTCAATGAACTGTTTTACGAGGCTCGTCTGGACGATCGATTTGATCCGGCATGCCGCAGTATCGGGGTCTTCATGTACTTTTTCCTGTTTTTCATCGCTGGATTGCTATTTGTACAAGTGGGATGTTCTATGTTGTATCTTGCCAAGAAAAACCGTGTGCTCCACGAAGATGATCTCCAGGCTGCTGTTATGGTGATGGTCCCTTGTTACAACGAAGGTAGCACGGAGCTTGAGAAGACATGCAACAGTGTCCTTAGAACAAACTATCCTGTCGAAAACAAGGTTATGTGCATTGTTGCTGATGGTGTAATTACTGGCTCGGGAGAACCTTGTAGAATGCGCCTGAAACCTGTGCCAAAATTCTTGGATTCGAAATTGACTTTGAAAAGACGACACGCACCACTATCAAAGTCTGGGAAAAGTCGGGACAACTGTGCTGGCGTTTACACAGGAACTTGGAAAAGAAGTGCGAAGGAGTCGAAGCGAATTGAAGTACATCGTGGTCGTGAAACGGGGTGGACCTGATGAAAAGGCTCCAATCGCTGGTAATCGCGGTAAGCGTGACTCTCAGCTTGTGCTCACAGGACTATTCAATCGCATTCATTACAACCGAGAACCAAGCGAACTTGATATTGCGCTGGTGAAGTCTTTATTCAGTTTGGGGTTACCCATGAAGGACATAGAATACTTGATGACTATTGATGCTGATACCAGGGTCCACGAGGAATCGATGTCTCATATGGTCTATCACATGGAACACGACAAGTTGGTTTTAGCATGCTGCGGTGAGACCCAAGTGGACAACAAAGCGCAATCGTGGGTTACTATGATCCAAGTATTCGAGTACTACTCAAGTCATCACCTGAAGAAAGCTTTCGAGTCGGTGTTTGGTTGTGTCACATGTTTGCCCGGTTGTTTCACTATGTATGCGTTCAATACATCAATCGATGTGGCCTTACATGTTCTGGAAGCTCTCTAACCGCACATTTTTCTCATGAATGACAGGTATCAGCGTGTTCACGGATGAAATGAAATGTCTCATTTCGAACGATCAAGTTTACATCGATTATTCCCGCAATGATATCCCTTCTCTGCACGAGAAGAACTTGTTTGAACTTGGCGAAGATCGAATGCTTACAACACTGCTCCTTCAGCATTTCCTGGTATGCGATTGAGTTTTGTCCCAGAGGCCATGTGCTGGACCATCGTACGCATACACTAAAGATCCTTCTCAGTCAACGTCGGCGATGGATTAACTCCACTTTCCACAATATGTACGAGCTGCTCAAAGTTGAAACCATGTGGGATTTGCTGCTTGTCCATGAAAACCGTTGTGATCATGGATCTTATCATTACGATGGTCCTCCCAGCATCTCTTGCCTACATTGTTTACTTGACCTACCTCTTCGTGACTGAACCTGAATCAATCGATATGTTTATCATCATTTTCTACGGTATTACTTTCGGGATGCAGATGATTTCATTCTTGATCAGATCACGATTTGATTATCTGTGGTGGTTCTTTATCTTCACCTTCGTAGGCATTCCAGTATTTTACTTTCTGCTTCCTATATATGCCTTTACAAACATGGACGACTTTTCGTGGGGTAAAACTCGTACTGTGGCTGGTGGAGACGAAGGACAAAGTTCTAGGAAAGCGGAAAGTGCCAAAAGCCCTGACACCAAACCCGAGGAAGCCGCCGAAACCCCAGGCTGCAGGATCAGCCTCTGGCGTCTCACGATCAAACAAACAGAGCAAATCTACCCGTGATTCCCGGACTGGTTCCTTTGTTAAAGCTCCAGATGGAGAGGCTTCCGTTGTATCCGGGACCCCTCTGCTGTTTCTGGAAATCCCGATGGTGCAACTTCAGTGGTATCCAGGCTGACAGGATTTTCGGCGTGCCCTTTGATACCTCCGGATTCGAAGGGAGTGGTCAGGTCGAGCTTTGAGAGGCTGCTGGACATTGTCTTTCGTTCAACTACTTGTTGTCAACTAGTCATTACACACTATATTTTATACGACTGCTGGTAGATAGAGAGTTGTTGTTTTGCTATTTGCCCTCTTCATTCCGGTTCCTCAACCTTTCCATCGGACACACTGCCGAAAGCCCAGCCTAGAGCAGTCTTAGTGAATTTGCTTTTGTTTTGATGACCATTCGTCATAGGCCAACCGAGGAGAGGTGATATTTGACAGCTATTCCCTGAACCATTTGAAAAAGCAGCCACGAATGCTATAGAAGTGCAGAAAGCGCATACTCTGTATAGCGCTTCTAACTTACTACTATTGAGCGAAAACCGAAAACGGCGCGTTCTGTAGCGAGACCGATAGACCAGAGAGAGTAAAGCGCTTTTTGTTATAACATAATGTTTGACCAGTGTCGAAGACTTACGCCTCGACGAACTGATTTGGGTCTACTTCACGCAATAGCTTTTCGTTATCCTTCTTCAATGTCGCCCCACCGCCAAACGCGATAGCTCCTTGTCCTTTGACACCAGCGGGCTTTTTTGGTTCATATTTTTCGCGGCCTCGATAATATGTGGCTGAATCTCTTTGATGGGCGGAAGTTCTTTTCCAAGCGCTTTCGCCACGACTTCAGCCGCCAATTTTCCTCCGAAGACAGCACCTTCCATGCTTCCGAGATATTTTGCGACGTCCAGTCACCAGCCATGGTCAAGTTGGGAATAGGGGTACGCTGACTCGGGCGGTATTTGTTGCGGCCAGGAATTGCGGCATACACGGAACGCGGCACCTTGACGACAGCATATTTCAAAAGCTTTGCTTTCGCATTTGGATAAGCAGCACCTTGTGTCACTGTAGCGGGCCACTTTTCATCTGCGGCTATTTCGGTCGGGAAAAGTCGTGCCAACTCGCCCATTGTCGCATCAATGATCTCTTCATCCGATTTGGCAATCCAGTTGACGTTTCCACCAGCAAGAGGCGAGCATGGAGCGAACACAAGTTCAAGCATACTCTTATCCGGATCCGCGTATTCCTTGCAAGTGACGCTCATGTCGGCATAAACAGAAAGCAAAGGCGACCGAGAAAAGCACAAGTGATCAACGGCTTTCAACTTGCGATCAAACCACATGTGCAAGTTGATCACAGGGATACCCTCCAACTCATCAAACTGACGGAAATAAGGCATGTTTTGCCACTTCATGGGAATGAAGCGCTTGACAATGTCAACGGGCATGGCCGAGACATATTCGTCTGCTACAACCTTTTCGCCCGAGCGAAGCAACAAATAATCTACAGAACCGTCTTCTTTGTAACGATTTCTTGAACTGGGGCATTGGTAATGACCTTTCCCCTCTTGCTTCAATGTGGTCGACCATCGGCTTGCACACACGGTCTGGTTGATTTCCATCCAAAATGCCATCTGCAAACCATTGTCTTCATTGAGGAATCGATTCATGGCCGTGAGAACAACCGTCATGGAGAGCTTGTCAGGGTCAATAAAGTCGAGGGCTTTGGCCATACTGATAAAGACTTCCTCGTTAATTCGATCCGGCATACCATACTTGCGCATGAATTCCAGGACGGAGAGTTCATCCTGTTCATCAATAAAGTCCTGTCCTCGAATGAGCATGGGGATGAGCGGAGGAGCAGTCTGCAGTTTCTCTCCCAGCGTAAGCATCTTTTGATTGCTCAAAATGGCGAGAGCAAAGTTGAAGGGCGCCGGAATGCCGGGGATGAAGTCAAAGGTAGTGAATTCACCAGGCAACTCTTGCATAGCAAAGATCATCTTGTGGACCTTCCATTGCAAGCGATCATGAATGCCCAGTTCATCAAAGAGGTTCATTATGTTGGGATACGCTCCAAAGAAGATGTGCAAGCCAGTTTCAATCCAATCACCATCTTCATCTTGCCAGGCCGAGACTTTACCACCGAGTACATCTCTTGCTTCGTATACCACAGGCTCGTGTCCTGCGTCACTCAAATACTTGGCACATGCCAAACCGGAAAGACCTCCGCCGATGATGGCAACTTTCTTCTTGTTGGCCGGCGAAGCCTTGAGTTCGTTGCGGAACGACGACGACAGCTCATTGTAAAGACGATAGTTGTCCGTGTTTTCGACATTTGGCTTGGGATAATCCTTCATGACGAATGTGGAAGAGGACTTGTGCTTCGAAGACAAGCCCACTGGAGTGTGAGGTGCGAAAGCCAGGGTGCTCGAAGCGAGCGCTGCCGCGAGCAGTGAAACGAATGCCTTTGCAAGTTCATTTGTTGTGTGTATTGATGTGTATATCCTTCTTTGACTTCTCTAGGAAGCAAGGTAAACGATTCTCTCAGTCAATCGAAGAATAAACAGAATGAATGACCTGGTAGGTAGACTAATAATAACCACCGAAAGAAGTTGCCCCTTGATGTAAAATCCTGACTGACGCTAAAACGTTGGCATCAAGTGAAATCCTGTGTGATGTGTGATGCACGGTGCACGGTGCACGTGAGTACAACTCCTACGTCAGTGAAGAACCGTTCCGTGCGTCCATCGCTCCACCGATAGCGCGAGATCAAACGCTGGAAGGAAAAGCTAGGTCTATCCTCGACTGAAAACCTCTAAAGGTCCTAGTTTTGTTTGTTCATCAAAAGACTTCTTCAAACATGAAGAGTGAACTGAAACAATACTACGTAGTCTTTGCGTACAATCAATTGTAATAATCATTATTTAAACCAGATCAATCTTGGCGCCCACGGCTTCTAATCGAGCTTTGAGCTCCTCAGCCTTTTCTGCACTGAGATCTTTTGCAGAATGGTAGGAGCACTTTCTACAAACTCCTTGGCTTCTTTCAAACCCAACCCAGAAATAGCACGAACTTCTTTAATGACTTTGATTTTTGCCTTGTCATCGAAACCAGACAACTGCACCGAAAACAGAGCCGGAGCTTCTTCGACAGGAGCACTCTCTTCGGCACTGACTCCTCCTGTATTTCCAGACGCCAACATTTCCAGTTGCCGTTCGATGGCAGCATTTTGTTTGGGTGTTATCGTTCGTCCCAATTTAAAATTGATGCTGGCTGTCAGCAGGGCCGTTTCCATGGTATCCAGCCACAATATTTTGTGAAAGATGGAGTCTACTTTTGAATTTGCTCTTGACTGAGACGATGTGTCGTCCAAACAATTTCCGGGCTGGCGGCGGCTTCCTCGAGCCGTACGGCACTGTTGTGAAAGTGCGACAAGAAAGGGCGTTGCAGTAATTTCCGTACTGGTCTCAGTCCGAGTCTTGCTGCGGATGTCGATAATGGCATTGTTCTTCTTCTTCTTCTCCTTCTTCTTCTTCTTCTTCTTCTTCTTCTTCTTCTTCTTATTATTATTATTATTATTATTATTATTATTATTATTATTATTATTATTATTATTATTATTATTATTATTATTATTATTATTATTATTATTATTATTATTATTATTATTATTATTATTATTATTATTATTATTATTATTATTATTATTATTATTATTATTATTATTATTATTATTATTATTATTATTATTATTGAAAGAGGAAAAGAGGAAACGTTCGAATGAATAGAAAGGACTTGCGTTGTACAAGAATACAAGCAGATCAACAGCAACAAAAAGTCGGACGGTTTTGCCACTGTCGCTCGAAATTGTGAAAATCGTAGCGTACGACATGCAGACGAGAGGCCGTGACTCACTCGTTTCTACTCGTGACTCCTCCTCTCATTGATGTCAAACGCCAAAAGTGCACTTGAGCGACAACACAGAACATGAAGCAACTGTTGCGTCGAACAGTCATTACCATCATCAACTAAGTAATCACTTCCCTTTAAGATGCCGATGAAGATGACAGCAAACAGGTTGCTACGCTCTCGAAATAGTTCACGTTGCTTTTCGTCGTCAGCAGCGCCTTTTGTTCTCCCAGCAGATAGCAACTGGATCACCTCCGATTCTTCTGTCTACAAATACTTTAGCCAAAATGATTTTGTTGCATCTACTACGTCCCAAGACAAACTGCTACCCGTCACAAATCCCGCCACGGGTGATATCATAGCTCGTGTCCCGAACCGCTTGTCACGTGACGAATTCGAAATAGTCATGGACCGTGCGCAGACTGCCTTTCAAGAATGGAAAACAGTCCCCGCAACAACGACAACGCCTCTTTCTCGAATACCAGCGCCTCATTCGACAACATACAGACGAACTGGCTGAACTCATTACATTGGAAAACGGCAAGACGTTGACAGATGCCCGCGGGGATGTGTTTCGGGGACTCGAAGTCGTTGAAACCGCATGTCAGATTGCTTCGAGCCATTTACTGGGGACGCGCTGGCAGGAGTATCTCGCAACATGGACTGCATCAGCTACCGCGAACCGCTCGGTGTTTGTGCGGGCATTGCACCATTTAATTTCCCGCCATGATCCCTTTGTGGATGTTCCTCTGGCCATTGCGGCGGGAAACTCGTTTGTTCTCAAGCCCAGTGAAAAGACGCCCGGGGCGAGTATGAAGTTGGCGCAACTTGCTGTAGAAGCAGGATTTCCTCCGAATGTATTGCAAGTCGTACATGGCTCGACGGAAATGGTGCAAGAGATTTGTCAGCACAAGCACGTTCGATCCATTTCATTCGTTGGGAGCAATGCGGCGGGTGAATCCATTTATCAGCAGGGGACGCTCCACGGAAAACGGGTGCAAGCCAATTTGGGAGCCAAGAATCATGCTGTGGTGCTACCGGATGCCATGAACAAACACGCGGTTCTACAAGCGCTGGTGGGCGCAGCCTTTGGTGCGGCAGGTCAGCGATGTATGGCATTGTCGGTCGTTGTCTTTGTTGGAGTCGATTGGGTACACGATCTGAAGCAAGCGGCTCTTGAACTCGTTGTTGGACCAGGGTGGGAGACTGGAGTGGATGTAGGGCCGTTGATTACGAAAGAAGCACAGGAACGCGTGAAAGCAATCATCGGTCGAGCCGTGGAAGAAGGCGCCGAATTAATTTTGGATGGTCGAGATGTGAGCGTGGAAGGATACGAAAAGGGTAATTTCATCGGTCCTACTATATTGAAGTGCTCTTCAACGGATAATATTTGTTATCGAGAGGAAATATTTGGGCCTGTATTGACTTGCATGCACGTTGATACGCTCGAGGACGGTCAGTACTTTTTGTGTATTTGACTGTGACCTGTTTCGAGCTCATTGTAAAAGTGATCTCTGCTCACTTCCTTTCATCCCACTGCTTTATAAAACAGCGATTACTTTGATTAACCAGAATCCGTACGGGAACGGGTGCGCATTGTTTACTTCTTCTGGCAGTGCAGCTCGTACCTTTCAGAGCCAAGTTGAAGTAACTCAAGTAGGAATCAGTAAGTATCACGTCTTCGTCATTATGCATGATTATCACAAGAAATTTCACGAAAGTCCATGTTTGTGTTTCAGATACACCCATTCCTGTGCCACTGCCAATGTTTTCTTTTACAGGAGGCAAGGCCAGTATTCGAGGCGACTTGAACTTTTATGGAAAATCCGGTGTTCAGTTTTATACAAAGCTGAAAACAGTGACAAGTCACTGGCCGGAACTACCTCACTCTTCTTTGGGTGGCACAACAATGCCCATTATGGAGAAATGATAAGGGTCTAATGCTGGAATTGCACCGCGTCGCGATATCTTTCACCCTGGCATTTCTCGATTTGACAAAAGATTTTATTATAAGTGGTATATTATTTTGACTTTTTAGTTGTGTATAAACGAGTTGTGTCTGAATCTCAAAAGATATACATGATTTTGTCCCTTATTCATACGGATAGGTGATAGGCCATAGCACGCCGAAACAGTCCGTGACTGCTGTCGTTGACCCAGACACGAACCCCAATGTGTCGTCTGGATGTCAACGGTGCACCTTTCTGACGCCGCTCGCTCGACCGCAACTTATTTCTCGTCTCGTTTTGCGTTGCGCAACAACATGATAAAATTATTACCAGATTGTTTACAATCTATTGAATCCTCTCCGTACCCTTCAGTCGGACCAGAATCTACCAAACAACAAAACTCCTTTCCGTGTGAAACTTTCGAAAAATCGGGGACGCACTGTTTGTTTTCGTACACGAGCCTTTGACGATCCAACAACAAGTTTTCTCTTGATCTGGTTGCGCCTTTCCCATTCTCGGTCTTCATTCAATCACTTTCCGCTACTGAATATGGTTCGCTGTTCACAACTTTCGCAATCGATACAGCGCCTCGCGCTCCTGAAACGAGGCGGCGTTTACAATACCGGACGGCACTTTTCCTCTCTTAGTAATTCAGCACGTTCTCCTGACATGCTCGCGAGAACGCGTCCGTTCCGATCCATGTCTCGAATGATTCACTCCTCGCCTTGCCGCTGGGAAGAAAGTAGTAGTAACGCTGCTACAGTAACAACAACACCCAACAACGACGCACCCAAGGAATACTCGACGCCCGAGTTGACGCGAGATGCCGCTATGCACAAAGCCGGCTTGGAAGATCCGGACTGTCCTTCTTGGCAGAATCCTCTAATTCATCAGAATCCTCCCAGTGACCAAGTATTCAAGGAGGACTTTCCCAGCGAAGAAGCTTTTCAAGCCGCTGTGAATCCTGCTCCCCTTGGAGGACGCGTCGGGCGCGCCTCCGGTACCCGAGTACCTCAATGCCTTGGCAGAAGAAATTGTGCATTTGACTGTATTGGAAATGAACGAACTCGTCAATAAGATGGCAGAACATTATGGTTTCAATGAGGGTATGCTTTCTCCTGACGACGTGGCTGCAGGAGATTTTGGTGACGGTGCCGAAGAGACTGAAGCGCCAGCGGCCAAGACTGTATTTGATGTCAAGCTGACTGGTTTCGATGCTAGTTCGAAAATCAAAGTGATTAAGGAAGTTCGTGCTATTGCTGGACTTGGTTTGAAGGAGGCGAAAGAATTTGTGGAAGGCGCTCCCGGTGTTCTCATGAAGGATTTGAAGCAAGACAAGGCTGATGAGATTAAAGCAAAACTAGAAGCTGTAGGTGCGACTGTGGAAATCGCTTAATAATAAAAGTTAAAAACTATATTATCATCAGTAATTGCAATGATCAAACGTATAATCAGTAGTTAATTTACAATCGGGGAAGACAGCGTCCAACCGTATCATTGTTGTCGTGCTACAGGACACCAACGGCATACAGAGTACTAACGACCGTGGCAACACCTCCACACAACAAACATACGGCATCGAGACACCGCACATCAAAGGGCGCCTCTGGGGCCAATTTCAGGTGCAACAGCGGTGGCAAACACAGTCCCAAAACTCCCACACACGCGCATCCCACCAGCGCGAGCGCATCCACGAAACTAGGTACTAGAATGGCGATTCCGACAGCAATGGCACCCACACCGAATCGGACGACATAAATGCTGTGATGATGAGACCGTTGTTGTGAAGAAAATAGTTTTCCCTCAACGAGTTCACTGCAGGGCACCAAGAGCAAAGGCGCCGTTAGGATTACGACTCCAGCCATGGCGAACCGCGTAAAATCGGACACTATACTTTTCCCAAGTTGTTGCAAGAGTTCTCCTTGTACATTTGGAAATAAATAATACAGGCCGAGTCCGAGCAACACATAAAAAGCAAAAAACGGCCGAGAGTGCTAGAGACGTAGCTTCCACCATGCGATTTGGTTCTGTCATGGAATCTCGTAAATTGTACGTAAGTGGGACAACACCATACCCAATGACGACAATTCCAAACCAGTGACTCCATCCTCGATGAGAGACGGGCCACCAATTGTATTGCTGCAGCGATAGCGGTTGCTGTAATTGTAATGTCTGTTCCAGACCCACCAAAGCCACCAGGAGACAACTAAACGCCAAGACGGCCAATCCCAGCGCACTGATGCGTGACAAATCTCCCATATCTTGCACGAGCGATAGTAATACCATCCCAGACCTGTCAAAGAGTCACTGCGCCCTGACGATAAAACGACATGTCTCTCAGGAAATCATCCACCGCCGCCAAATACGCCACAAGGACTCCCATGAAGAATATGAGCAAGAGCATTTCCAAGACCCACAAACCCCGTTTTCCAAACGCACACCATGTGACGGTTCCCAGCTGTGTTGTGCCGTGTGGAGGAAGCAACCTTGTACTTATAGTACTCGCAGACATTGTGGTCGACAATTCCCAACACCGACACAATCGTTCGACGGCATAGACATTCCAGAGAGCAATACACGCAACTCCCAGTGTATAAAGAACAATTCCTCCTTGTTGACAGGCAAAGGGCAGTGCTAAACAACCGGTTCCCATGCAACTCTTCATAATGTTGAGGACAGTTTCGAGGAGGGAAGCGTGTCCGTGTGTCAATTTGGGTAAGAGGCAATCTGCTTCGTTGAAGACATTTCTTGACATGTTGCGTTATGAAACGATAGAAAATCCTAATAGCGCGGATATATTAATAAATAATAGTGAATCAGCAGAAATAGAAGAAGGACGTAATGCAAACAAAGGATTGATGCTAGCTTAGAAGAAGAAGTGTTTGCTTCGCTTTCGAGTTGCTTCCGCCGTTTTTGGGTGACAACTTATTTGGGAAATCCCCATGTTCGCGGTGTCGCAGAGGCTAAATGACAATCGCTCGTAATGTACCCAAAATGGGAGGATTTCCTAATTAAAATTGGGCGCGAAAAGTTCCAAATTAAATTCGACCCTCCCAAAAACGCCGACCGCATCTCATTCATTCATTCATTCATCTAGTCGGCGTCGCATCATCGTCACTCAAAACAAATAGACACAATGAAACCACCCTGCTTCCATTCCTATTATTCCTGTTTTATATTAACAACATGGCTGATGCTGGCCAAGAAGAGTCAAGGATTATTGACCCACTGCGCACATTCGTTTGGGTCATCTCACGTCACCTCACGTTGTGGCGTCGTCGGCACGGATGCTTGGTCACTTCTCACACAAGAATATCAAGACGCTGATACAATTGATTCAGAGTGCTTTCAGACAATCTTGAATCGAATACAACTACCAATGGAAAGCAGTAGTAATCACTGGTGGCAATGATGAAGTCAACGCCTTGTCCTCTCATTGTGAATTGGAGTCAGACGGAACGATCTGTCAGCCGAGTGATCGTTTTACCGTCGGGCATGCCTTTGACGAGTCCTCTCTGCGAACCGGAAGGGACGGTTGTCATGACGAAATTACTATCAGGGGCTCTGGTGTCTTCATCGGGACGTCCAAAGATGAAACAATCAAAAGATCAAGACACTACATCGTGGACCGAGCTGGGAGGTGCGGATCGTATGTATCAGGCGATGGACAAGGGCCCAGCCGTTCTTTTGGAAGTGTTGTTTCTTCCTTCAGTATTATCAGCGACAGAGCCAGTAGGATCTCTTACGACAGGAGACAATTTGTGCATCAACTCGGTGGACTTGGACTGGCCAGTGGAAGAGCGATTGCAGATAATTCACAGCAAAGACAATACGAAAGGAAACGAAGCAACAGACACCCAAAGACTACAAACAGCAGTAGCCACTCCTCGATACATTCAAAATTTCAGTCTGCGCTGGGAGGGCTGCAACCACAAATCGATACGATTGTGCGGCGTATCTTGGACGGTCGTGTCCTGCTTCGCTCGGAGCCTTCCACGACGGCCATGGAAGCTCGCGAATTAGCTTGTCTTGGACTCGTACCGGTGCGAGGACTTTGCTCTATGGTCCACCGGGTTGTGGAAAGACAGCCTTGGCTCGAGAACTGGCGCGTGCTGCGAGCCAGAGAACCAAAATTGTGGCTGCGCCCGAATTGTTGGATCGTTGGGTCGGTGGCAGTGAAAAGCAAGTCCGCGCGCTCTTTCAAGATGCCGAAGCGGAACTTGCTGCGTGCAAGGGAGATGTTACTAAAAGTGCATTGCACGTCATTGTAATTGATGAAATTGATGCCGTCTTTCGCAAACGCACATCATCCGAAGACAGTGGAGAAACGACACGCTCAAGTGTTGTCAACCAAATTCTTGCTAAACTTGATGGTGTTCAGGCCATCCCGAACGTACTCTTGATTGGAATGACGAATCGGAAAGAACTTTTGGATGACGCACTGTTGCGTCCGGGGCGTTTGGAAGTTCAGGTCGAAATACCCTGCCCGATCGGAATGGCCGTCGTGAGATCTTGGCAATTCACTTTGCTGCATTAAGAAAAAACGGACGCTTGTGCCCGCAATTGTGCGAATCGTTGGATGGAGAGTTGATCGAGAAACATCAATTCTGGCACAAACGGGAGAAATATTTCGATCTAGCCTCGGATCGAGTGACGGGAGGTTTTTCAGGAGCCGACCTGGCAGGTCTGGTACGATGCGCTGGATCGATTGCTTTGGCGAGAGCTCGAAATGACGGCTCTGGTGTCGCTGGTCTTTTCGTTACTTTCGATGATGTTCAAAAGCCTTGATCGAAATACGAAACTCGAGGGTCTAGATACGCCCCAGCCACATCTTCGCTGCTGCATTATCACTTTGTTGTGATTATGGCGGTGGCATTCCAGCGTGACTCCTTGTCTAGTTTTGGAAGTTTGCCGTATCGAAACTCTCACGGTCACAGTGACGGTATTCCAAAGGGTTGCGTTGATTGCAAATCCCGGAAATAAAATCACCACATCGTAGACACGCGTTATTCTTACGAAGGCTTAAACCAATTACACGACCAATGATCTTGGATTCACAATGCACACTTTTCGGTAATTTCATAAAGATTATCGAGCACCAGTCTCTTATTTTTGCTAGTACCAAAACTGTTTTGCTGGTTTATTTGAACAGAAACTGGAAGTGTATCGATTTTGTTAGCAAATCAAGTCTCTTCGCTCGAGCCTCGAGCCTCATCTTCAAAAGATGAGACGCCCCACACCCGAGTACCGGATTATGACGATAATAGAACCATGGTGAGAAAATTTTAACACGGGTCACCGCGGGGAAATTTTTTTGGAAGACAGTTACCTGGTACTATCCCGAAAATAGTTTCGCGCTGAGATTTTTTTAGGATAGTGTACAGTACTCACTGTAAACCTTAATGTACGTTGACTGAAAGGGTCTGTCCCTATTCCGTAGCTGCCTCAAAACCGTTGCGGAATGATGATGGGGCAAATGAGTGACTATAATTCTAATTGAAGTGAGAGACTATGAATACAATGCACCAACAATAGCATTATTAGAATGGACTGTGAAAGACGAAAGCGCATTCACTGCACAG
This sequence comes from Fistulifera pelliculosa, assembly GCA_026008555.1. Taxonomy (NCBI): domain Eukaryota; phylum Bacillariophyta; class Bacillariophyceae; order Naviculales; family Stauroneidaceae; genus Fistulifera; species Fistulifera pelliculosa. The sequence continues at coordinate 590,321 of BROJ01000246.1, read as the reverse complement.
CGCTTCACATTCGATATGTCGCAGCTTTTTTCATTGTTTTCTTCTTCTCTCGACTGCTTCATCTTTGGCACACGGTCGAGTCGTCGTTTCCTCAAGACCACAAGCTTCAGTTTCTATCTGAATTACCACCCAACAGAACAGTCGAAAGTGACAGAATATCACGAAACATTGTATTTGTTCACGTAGGAAAAGCGGCAGGAGAGACAATCAAAAACATTCTGAAAGCTGGATGTCTCGCTCGAACGGCAAGATGGCGGAAGGAAAGATGTTTAGCAGCACTCCCAGACAGTCGACTCTCTGACCTTGGTAAGATTTTGCGTACACACAAATTTGATCGTATTAATGACTAGCATCCGACTCATGCTCCTTGCAGTCAGCGCATACTTTCACTGCTTTGATGTTCCCAGACTCAAAACTTTGAAACCGACATCTTTTCTTTTCAACTTGAGGCATCCTGTAGATCGGTAAGTGGATCACAGAACGAGTCATGGCAGTTCTGAAATGTATAAACTCATCGGTCTTGGCGCATCAGCGCTCTTTCATGGTACGGCTACATACACCCTGATCATTGTAAACTATTGGCATCTGCAGCATGCCAAGCGAAGGGGCAGCTAAAGGATGAAAATACATGGGTCCATCGCTTTTTTGAATGTTTTCATCTGCAGAAGAATGGACCATGCCTAAAACGACGCAGTGTCGTGAAATTGCTCAACAGGCTTGGCAAGGATCACTAAATTACAAAGAGGTGCCTTTGGCCGCTCACATGATTGCGAATTATCAACACTATGTCAACAACACGATAAACGTATATCCCGATATCGAGATCCTTGTGGTACGAACGTCCGAGTTGTGGCATGATCTCAAGGCGCTCGACGAGTGGTTGGGTGGAACCGGAAGCTTTGGGAGCGGGATTGAAGGTACAGCCGTTACGCATGGAAGTCATCGGTATTCGAATCCTTTATTGAACAGCACTTCCATGCTCGCCGCTTGCTGTGCATTACTACCGGAGCTCAGCGTATATCGAGATTTGTTAGCCAAAGCGGCAAATCTAGACGAAGTAACGAAAGAGCTCGAAAGGAAGGAAGCTGTAAAGCGTTGCGGATCGGATTCTTGGGAGGAGCTCGAGCAACATTGCCTCAAAGTGATAAATCCACCTGAAGACCGCATAACAATTTAGCATAACTGAACATCATATCTATCGATAAAGCTTGTGATACGCCTATTTTCCGTTTTGCATTATAATATTATTAAAAGCTAGCATCTCGTGCTCAAGGTTGGAAATCTAAATCATACGATGTTCATTCAAGGGATTCAAGCACTGCACCTATGATTCGTGAACGCCTTCGACCGCTTTCGTGATTACGTCAAGTTCATCCGTCGCCATGACAGGGACACTGATTGGGGATTGCTTCTCGGGGTCTCGCTTTTCTTGTCGCCGGATGCATCTTCCAGTAGAGCCTTGCGACTGAGTCGTATCTTTCCTTTCTCAACACCCAAGTACTTTACTGTCAATTCTTCCACTCCGAGACTCTTGATGTATCCTTCGCAGTTTCTTATACGATCACGAGCGAGTTCAGATACATGAACCAGCCCTTCCAATCCAGGTGTGGATCCATCCTCGGCTCCAGGTAGAATTTCAACGAACACGCCGAACGGGTGAATTCCAGTTATTTTACCTGTGTATGTCTCATTTTCTACTGGTTCAGGTCCTGCGTACTTGGGACGCTCTGACTTGCCGCCTCCGCCGCCTCCTTTAATAAGATTCATGACGAATTCTTCAGCTTCCTTCATTTTTTCCGTATTGAAGGAAGAAACCTGAACGCGTCCGTCATCCTTGACGTCCATTCCACTCAGCTGGAAGTCCTCGATTATCGCACGAATTTGCTTGCCACCTGGCCCTATGATCTTTCCTATTGATTCGTAGGGTACCGTAAACGAAGACATCTTGGGTACGGTGGGAGGAAGTTCCGCCCGTGGCGCTGAAAGGGCTTTGTCCATCTCATCGAGAATATGGAGTCGGCCTAGACGAGCCTGCTCGAGGGCCCGCTTCATCGTTTCAAAAGTTAAACCTTCACATTTGATATCTAACTGGAAGGTGGTAATACCGTGTCTGTCACCAGCAACTTTGAAATCCATAGTACCGAGAGCGTCTTCAGTGCCAGTAATATCGGACAGAATTAGTGCGTTTTCATCGGACAAGCCTCCCTTATCACCTAGAAGCATACCCATGGCAATGCCTGCAACCGACTTTTTAATGGGCACCCCAGCATCCATCAAAGATAGGCAGCCACCACAAACGCTTGCCATACTGCTGGATCCATGGGACTCGGTAATAAGTGACTCAACACGGATCGTGTAAGGAAACTCGTCTTCCGATGGCAATGTGGGAATGAGAGCCCTCTCTGCTAAATTTCCGTGACCAACTTCTCGTCGTCCTGGTGCTCCCACTCTTCCTGTCTCCCACGCTACTGGGCGGGAAAGTATACTGCAAATAAAAGCGCTTCTCTTCCAAACCATCCAGCTTGTCAATCTTCTGTCTCATTCCCGAGTCACCGAGCGTTGCTGTGGCGATTGCTTGCGTCTCCCCACGAGTGAACAAAGCAGAACCGTGAACTCTCGGTAAGAAACCGGCTTCAATGTCGATTTTCCGAACAGCACCAAGAACGCGTCCATCAGCGCGCTTGCCAGTGGTTTTGGCTCTTTCGAACATTCGTCGAGACAAAAGATTTTGAAAGCCCCTTGATGGCGACAGATTCCTCCGGGAACTCTTCTTCCAGTGTTTCGACTACGTTTTTCTGCAGAGCAGACATTAAGGCGCCCTGTTCGTCCTTTGTGCCGAGCGTAGCATACATTTCGTCCACCTTTGCCGCGAAAAGCTCGTCAACACGTTCCTGTAACCCGGCGGGTGGGAGCTTGAGGGTTTCCATATTCTTCGTGATCCCAACTGTCTCTCCAAACTCCTTGATACCTTTGCAAAGAATCTGAATAGCGTCATGACCATGTTGCACAGCTTTCAAAAATATTTCTTCTGGTAAGAAATCAGCTGCGCCCTCAATCATCAGAATTCCATCCTGTGTTCCAGCCACAGTCAAATGCAGTGACGATTTCGCCATTTGCTCATTTGTTGGATTCAGCAAGTAGCTTCCATCCTCCGCCATGCCCACCTGCACTGCTGCTACGGGCTTGAGGAGAGGTATATCGGATAAGTACAAAGCTGTCGCGCTGCTGACGATGGCAAGAGGATCACACGATCGGACACCGTCATAAGAAAGGACCCATGACAATAACTGCGTTTCATGACGCCACCCGTCCGCCACCAAAGGGCGAATAGGCCGATCAATCAGGCGACACGTCAAAATTTCGTGTTCGCTGCGCGCCCATCTCGCTTGTTGTAAGACCCACTCGTTAGGCCGGCTGAACTGAATCGTTCCTGATGCTCAACCGAGAGAGGAAGAAAGTCAATTTCAGCCTTTGGTTTGTCGTCTCTTGCAGCTGTCGCATACAGAACGGAGTCGCCTCGCGTCAATGTGACGGCGCCTGCTGCTTGGCGACCGATCTTTCCTGTTTCTATCACGAGGGGCGGCATGTCGTTGTCTTCATCATTCAGCTTGTGGAAAATGATTTTATGAACAGCACCGCCCTGAGGACCATCGTTTGTTGTTTCAATCGAGTAATACTGCTCTGTGGCGCTGCTAGTTGAAGGTATAGAAGTCGATATTCGTTGGAATGCCTGTCTATGTGGCGAGAAAGCCGTCGTCACAAAAACGGACAAGGAGCTGACAATCAAAAGCAATCGCATTCTCGTCAATGTATCTTTTAGAAGTGATGCAACTGGCAGGGTTGAAAAATGTAAGTCCAATCACCTAACACAGTATCCAATTCTTTCAATTCTTCAAATACAATGAATGACGAACTCGACACTCTCTCTGACTGCGATCAAGGACGTGTGGAAGAGGAAAATCACAGCATGCCGATACGGGTCGCACCACGTACGTGCGAACCTCTTCTCTAGTGCGAATGCATATTGTCCCGGCTTGATTGCAATTGCAATGCGAAATAAATAATAAGGAGCACAACATCTAACTAAGTTCAGGAATAATCAGCAAATCCAGTTTCGGATATAAGTGCCGACTATTTGTGCACAGCAACGAACTCTTTACTTTTTAGATGAGAAACCACCTCCAGGTTCTTGCAATTGCTGTGTTGTAGAGACGAGTTAAATCGACTACGCTTTCAATAATAGACACACTAAGGGAGAAATTAAAAGAGGCACTAGTCATTTGTATTACTGCTCGTGTTGGTTTTTCTTCTTCGTTTTGTGCTTTCCAGCAAAAGGCGCTGCCGTTTCCATCCTCTCGTCCTTTTCGCTTCGCAGCCCTTACCAGCGCATCCGATGGGTCACTGCCATCTGCTTTCAGTGCAGGGGAATCTCCATTGCTATTCTTGGCATTCTTGGTATCCGAGGGTTTTGCTGCGCTGCTCGGCGATTCTATTTTGTGCACACGAAAGCCGAACACGCGGGGCACATACATTGTTTCCACGGGTAATGGGTCGGGAGATAAATTGTTAAAGGTCATGAGGAACAAGTGCGGAAAAGTGGTACCAAAAGCAGCTCCGTCCACACCGGATGTATTTCCTGTCCGACTGCTTCGAATCGGCGGTGGATGGTAAACTTGTGAGCATTTGGGACAGTATATTTTACCGTATCCACGCCCAAATCGTCCTTGAGACCGACCGGAAGAACTGGTTGACCGGCGCACTGCATCAACGGGCAAGTCCCAAAATCTTTTGCTACATACTAATGGAAAGAAGAATTTAAAAAGAGTGAGTCAATTGTCGAGATTGACACGAGAAAGGTTCTGCAAAGAGAAATTCGAGAGCACGAACATTGGCAGTAATAAACATCTCGCTAACAAAACGTACCTTTGAATACATCGCGTCCAGACCATGAGCTGTTATTACGTATCGCGCATGAATGAGTGAATAAAGAGTGCAAGCAGACTGTGTCAGGTGGCTGTCGTCTGAATCATCGGGTCCAATTCGATCCAAAATAAGATCCAGGCAATCCGAAAAGTTGGATACGCAAGTTCGCAGACCGTATAGGTTGAATCCATCTTCAATGTAGGATCTTTCTACTTCGCAAAACATCTCATGTCCTTTTAGGCCACAAAACCTGTGTTGTGGCAACAGCCAATAAAGATGAGAAGACGTTGTTGTTTGAAAAGATGCGGCGTGCTGAAACAAGGCTTACCACTGAATCCAAGGTTCATCGTGACCGGATACCGAAGAGTCTTCATTGAATGCCATGCTGCTTTTGTGGAATAGATAGTGATGCCGCGTGCGTGCCTTAGATTTGTATTAACTGGCGGCGAAAATAATTGTGTCAAACTGGCAGATTGAAACGATTCAGACGTCAGGAAAAGAACCGCCCTCTTTCCGCTAATATAATTGCTGTGCCTATTTGATGCTTCTACTTAGATTCCTTCACCTGTCAGAGTTATTCGTTGTTCTGAATGTGAATGAATCAAAAAGGATCTTCTGCTTGTTTTGTTATCCTTGTTGCTGTTCGCTTCGGTTTGCTGTTGCTGTCAAGCTTCGATGCCAATCATGTTTTGTTCGTTCCCACGATGTCGGAAGGACGGCTGGACGGTCGTGGTAGTTTCTCCACGTCGCCGTTGACTACACTACAAACGATAGTCCGCGATAGGCAACATAGCATCCCAAATCCCAAGCTAGAGACGACACAAACAATGTAAATGCGGAGCAACAAGATCATATAGTACGACCTGATGTTACGTTGACATGCCAGCTACAAGTTAAAAGACAGAACTGGATCAAGAAGTGCGCTCTAGTCCACGCAATAATACGAGACGCCTTTACGAATATGGTATACTAAACACACTGAAGGCTCGAAAGACATGACCTACAATATCTTCCTTATTTCCTTATTAGGCATCACTCGACTAGAACATCATGAGATTGTCGGGAGGAATACTGGTCGTCTCCAGCATCTCTTTCCAACCAATCTTGTAAGTGAAATCCGCGCTCGTCGTCGGCAACAATCGCATCGTCGACATTTTGTACAATCCAATCCCGAGCCACACTAAATTCAATGCCAAGAAGATCATTTTGGCAGTCGTCAATTCCACCTTTGCAAAGAACTAAACTGCTGATTGACTCCAATCATATTCGTGAGAGGACTCAAGATGGCCGAACTGCAAATATTAATGGAAAAGATATTGAGTTGACTGCCCGACATGTACATCATAAAGGCATTCATGAGTATCTGTTGGCCCGGTTTCATGGCAATCGACATGGCCTTGGATTTGCGTTTCGCGGTGAGAGCATTTTGCTCGGAAATGCTCAGAGTCGGTCGCTGCGCCGAAGAAGCGGACTGCGACGACTTTTGCTGCCACCAAGATTTGTAACCAATGGGAGAATCACACTGCAATATAACGGTGTGACCGTCATGACCTTCCTTGATATTCAAGTCGATATTGTATACGGATCTGTCGGGTGATAGTCGAAATTGAATTGTGAGAAGATTATTTTCGGAGGAAATGATCGTTGGTGATATTTTGATGTTACGACACCAAATACGATTCGAATAAATTTTCCGACAACCACTAACCTTCTGGGCATTTTATTCAATAAACTAGCGCTCCTTAAAAGGTAGCTGAATAATAAACAATATTCACTTGCAATGAATAATGCTTGCAATGGCAACAAGTGTTCGCCGTTTGCTGCGCTGAAAAAATACGTAAGAAATGTGTGAAGATGACGGCCTCGTACCGGTATTCCTTCCGTGCGATCGTCTGTCGTCTGCGCGCGGTGCGCGAGACAAGAGAAAAGCCTATTGAAAAAATGACGTCATAGTTATGTTGTACAGTAAGAAGTTACTGTCAAGGCGAACTGAGTCACCCATTCTCGTCGTTTCGGACATAGTACTCTTGGCTCTATTCTGGCGGAGTCGCTGTTCTGGCTAAATTTATCGATCTACTGGTACAAGAGCCTCTTGCGTTTGCGCTTTGCGCAACTTTCGTCCGGTCAACGGCTTTTACCTTTCTGCACCGTCATCGCCGCACATTGCACATTGCATTCTCACTTCAGAAGATATTTGCCAATCCATCATAACACAATCATCCAGATCATCTCCTTTGGACACTTTGTAAGCAAACCATGGCTCCCACTAACGAAGAACTCCTCAAGGCGCAGAAATTGATCGACGATATCATTCTCGAGAAGAATTGCGGACCAGTTTTGGTTCGTCTCGCATGGCACGATTCGGGTACCTTTGACAAGGATGTGAAGGGCGACTGGCCAGCTGCTGGTGGTGCCAACGGATCCATTCGCTTCGCTCCCGAAATCAACCACGGAGCTAACGCTGGTCTCGTCAACGCTGTCAAACTCCTCGAGCCTGTCAAGGAAGCTTGTCCGACGGTTTCGTATGCCGATATCTTCCAAATGGCTTCGGCTCGCACGATTGCCCTCGCAGGAGGGCCCACCATTGACATGAAGTACGGTCGCCTAGACACCACTGCCCCGAACAGTGCCCTCCGGAAGGTAACTTGCCCGATGGAAACGCAAACCCCGTGACTCAGGAGTTTGGTGGTTCTGGAGGCACCAAGCCAACTGTATCCAAGTCGGCCGAAGGACACTTGCGTGCGGTCTTTCACCGAATGGGGCTTTCTGACGAAGACATTGTTGCCTTGTCGGGTGCTCACACTTTGGGACGTGCCTACAAGGACCGATCCGGAGAAGGAGCCGAAAGCACCAAGTTCACCACTGGAACGCAAACCCGCGCCGACGGCGCGGAGGCGAACTACACCAAAGGCGGATCGTCGTGGACACCAGAGTTCTTGAAGTTTGACAACTCGTACTTCAAGATCATGTCGGATGAAAGCGCTGACCCGGAATTGTTGAAACTAGCTACCGACAAGATCATCTTTGTCGACCCTGATTTCAAGCCATTCGCCGAGAAATTCCGTGACGACCAGGACGCCTTCTTCGCGAGCTATGCAGCTGCGCACAAGAAGTTGTCCGAGTTGGGATCCAAGTTTGAGCCGGCTGAAGGTATTGCTTTGTAATTACAGAGTTTCTATCAAACATTAAACACTAGCAAGCGCAGGATAAGTAGTCGGTATAGAAACTATTTGCATGGTAACGTAGGAACCATCTTCATCAAAGTATTGAAGAAGCGAAATTTGAAACTACATCCACAATGATCGAGGAAAATTAATTTATGTATATTATGTGAAAGTTCCTGAAAAATGAATGTATTTGATGAAGATATCATAGAATGATGAAACCATGAAGCCGGGTATCAATGCAGAAACAACGAACTCGAGACGCATCAAATGAAAAGCCCAAACCGCGGCCGTTTGTCGATATCATCCTCGTCACCGCGCGAGCGAGAACGCTTTCGAGTACTGTGAATGTTCTCCAGCATGTTTGTCTCCTGGAGTCCTGCTGGCTTGTGGACGACTCGTCGACTGCGTCCTAGTGGAGTCGTGATGGAAGGAATGCTGGAAGCAGCATCGACTAGAGGCCGCCATGGCGCTGGTGGCGTAACTATGTTACACGCTCCAAAGTCTTTCGACGGTTTATTCCATAACTTGTCGATGCTAATAGGAGGTGGTTTTGAGAAGCCTTGAACAAGTCCAAGATCTGAGAAGTCGCCTTGGGACGAGGAGTGACGACAACAGGGTCAACGTCGCTTTTATTGTCTGCGTCCCACGATCCTGACACAGAAATAGACTCTTGTAGACAGAGATTGCCGGTGCCGTGACCAATAGGCTGCAAATGACATCTGTTCAAATCTTCAAAATCGGCCGGGTCGTCGTGAGAGTGCAAATACAGTTCAAAGGAACGTCGATTGTGCAATCCTACTCCAAAGATGAGCACTGACACCCAACCATTCCCCACTTGATAACACGACCTACACGTCCTTTGAGCGGGCCAGCACCGACGCGCACTGTCTTTGAAACCAGTGGTCGGTGGAAATCGTGGATAGCAAAGGTTTCTGGCTATCTGCGTCAATTTCAGACATTGTTCTGGTCTGAGGAGGTGTTGCCCTGACGGCATCCATAGAATCCTCTGAAGCAGACGAGGTAACGGATTGAGTGCGGGACTGATAAACGCTATCTTCATGAGCAGCTAACACTAGATTGTGTGCTAGTTGACGCACTTTGGTTTTCGATTTCTGTTTTGGCAGACCTCGACGCGGTGGTGGGTTCGTATCGTAGTCGGCATGAACGTTGCAGTACTTGGAGTTTCCCACTGCGATGTAGGCACATTCTCGGCCCCTTGTTGTAGTTGCCGAGCATCGAGTCTCGTTGAGAGATGCTGTATAACGGCGATCTTGTGGCGAGGTGGAAAGCGTTGAAGGATGATGCGCCTGAAGACCAACGGGCTGTTTTCCTTGCGCTTCTTTGCTTTGTGAGGAAGAACGGTGACCTTGCAATTTGCGATCTCCCACGAGCTAGGATCAGACTCATCATCCAAGCTGCCTTTCATCCGCATACTTAGACGCTTGATACAAATGTCCGACTCCTGTTGAGAAGACGCATCATCGCTATCTCTGGAGATAGCGGCAGCTATTGTTTGCTCCAAAATAGGAACAAAACCATTAGGTGCACCAAGGAGATACTTGGGATCGGACGGCGCGCCAATCTTCTTGAACGGTTGAAAGATTCGCTTCTTGATAGGTAGTGAGCCACATAAGAGGCGTGTGCTGCGAGGACTGGCATGGCTGTTGTATCCTTTAGCTGAAATCATCTTTAACTCACTTTCGGAAGAGACGTCGTGCTCGGATGGGATTCACGGATTGTGACCTGAATCTATTCGAAATGAAACCAGGATGGCGAAGATACCTCGGGATACAGTATACTCAAACGTAAGAACAACGAATTAAGTGATTGCTTGGTATGCGGAGACTTGGTTGGAGGAATAGTCGCTTTTCAGACGTGGCTTGAGAATCCTTTCGATTGCAGTGTTGTGCACAACGAAAAGTTTGAGCAAAACGATACGAATGAGTGATCTCGACTCCAGGTTCCAGATAACGATAGTGAATTAGAAGGCAACAGAAACCGCAATATCTTTTCTATTGCGAAGAGCAATAGACTAGGCAATAGATACGTTCGACAGAATAATTATTGATGGAATGAGATAATTCCGTCAAAAAATCGTGTTCGTTCAATTCCTGCCCCTTTTGTGCTAGTACAAAACCTACGTATTCCTCGTGTAGAAAATCTGTCAGTTGGTCCGTCCTGTCATCAGGTCATTAGGGTCATGGTGACGTATAGTATCCTCCCTATGCCGTGTTGTACTTAATTGTTTTGTACCACTCTGACGCGTTGACAGCACTTGTATTGAATTTACAGTAAACATAGACAGCCATGAAGCGGTTGGACACTGCATGAAGGCGAAAACGCCTTGCACTTGCGCGTCTCATCTTTGCGCTCTCGGTCCTCTTTTCATTGCTGTCCATCTTTACGCAGCCGTCCTTGTCCTTCCTTTCATTCTTTTCGCAATTATACAGCATCATGGCCCCCAATAAGAAAGCAAACACGAAAAATATCAAAGCTGCTCACAGTAAAGCTTGCGAGCAAGACCCAGCTATTGATCGACGCTTTTGAAAACTTGACGGATGAAGCTCTCGCACAGCATGTCTTTCCCGACAGTGTTGTCAAGCCGTCGAAGGAAGAGATCATTATCTATTTTATTGAAGAGTTCTTTCAGCGTTTCGGTCTCCGGTTGTGCTACAGCAAAACGGCAAAAAGTGGTACCCTGGGACTGTCCCTGGTAAAGAAGTTCCAGAATGACACCCGTTCCCGCATTCTTCAAAAAGCAATCTTTCGTTGATTTGTACTGCAAGGATTGTCGCGATTGCCGTGATACCTCCGTGATGAGTGATGGTGATGTCAAGCACGACTCAAGCACAATGGCGAGCTGCACGTGGTTGCCACCCTAAAATTCGCTCGCACAAGTGATGATGGCGAACAAATTTGGCAGGGGAAAGTCTCCTTTCTCTATTTCCACAACCTTCATAACGAAGTTGGTGTTTTGAAGCAGCTGTTGGCTTGTGGTTGGTGTGTCTTGAAGACGCCTTGCGTTGCCAACGATGGTTTACCAGACTGCCATTGATCACTGCCGAGACGTCATTCACCCACCGAAGGGGAAAAAGGTTTCGTCAAATGATAATTTAGTTCCTATCGACAATGCTACAGGCAAGACCCTCGATGACAACTATGAACTGTTGGTGTCTAAGACCTGCTGCGATGATCGAGTTGGCGAAGGCACCCTTGTTCTACTTTCTCAACATCGACACGTAATTGTTTCGCTTTTCTACGCGGTGTGCAACAGTCTTGGGTTGAAAGAAGCTGCTTCTGCGTTTGTCTACAGCATGTACAATTTCAGGGTCAACCAAAGTGATGTGACCCCAAATCAGTCGTTTCGGTTGTTTTGCAATGGGGACTCGTTGCTGGTTGGCGGCTTTGCTGATTCGTCGGCTGTACCTCCTAAAAGTTGCATTATGACAATCGAAACAATGGTATTTTTGCAGGCAAGCGTGCAGAGAACTACCCTCCTACAAGTGATGATTATGACAAGATATTCGCCGTGGGCATGTCCTTGGTCCATCCTGTGGCAGAAGAAGGAAACTCGTACATGTTCGGAATTCGTCGATTGATTTGGATCCAGAAGAAACTCTTCTTTGCTTGGGCAACGTTCCCCATGGTGCGGCTACTCACATCCAACAGGAGGACGACTCTCGGTCCATCTGGCCCGCTCTCCGTGTCAATGTGGACGTGAAAGGCTCCATTAAGGACGTCGGAAATCTAACTTATGTGAATGAAGTAGACACTTACATGGTTGAATAGAGTTTACCGAAGGCACCAGGAAGCCGGCGCGAAAGTAAATATTGAAGAATCCTCATTCTATGATATTTAGAAACGTCCAAGTTTGCGAAAACACCACGGAATTCGCACTAGCCTAGTCTCTCTAGATTAAACAAATAATTGTTCACTCGCTTCACGAAAAGCGGAGATTTTCAGTTCAGTCACTCACCGCCTAAAACGAATTCTTTACGCTTGATTTGAACACAGCATGTCATGACGATCAAAGACATCGTACACGATTTGTGTACGCTCTACTCTATGCATACTAACTACCGGTACTCTGTCTGTCAAACCGTCGTTGTGAGTTTTGCCGAGGTTCGTGCTTTGTCGCACAGAGAAGCTTTTGGCTTTTTCGCAGATTGGAGCGGCATGCTCAAGACAGTCCTTGGCTTGCAACACGCAAAGTCATCACCATTATCATTCTCAAGTTGCCTATTCTTATGTCGTCCTTTCTTTTAGCAGCTGCCAGCGCCATGGCTTCTAGAATGAAAGCAAGTGCAGATGACAAGGCTGAGAGTACAGCTAGCGAGCAAGGCCCTGCTGTTGATCGGAACCTCTTTGAAACCTTGAACGATGAAGCTCTCGCACAGCATGTCTTTCCTGACTGCGTAGTCAAGGATTCCAAGGAAAAGATCATTCTTCATTATATTGAAGAGTTCTATCAAAGGTTCGGTCTCCGGCTGTGCTACAGCAAAACGGCAAACAAGTGGTACCCTGGGACAAAGCCTGGGGACGACGTTACCAAAATGAAACCTGTCCCCGCTTTCTTCAAGGCTCAATCATTTGCTGATCTGTACTGCAAGGACTGTCGCGATTGCCGCGATTCCTCGGTCATGAGCGGGGTGATGCCAAGCACGACACGAAGCACCATGGTGAAATGCATGTGGTGGCCAGCTTGCAATTTTCTCCCCTGCGTGACGATGAAGCACTTCTCTGGGAAGGAAAGTCTCGTTTCTCTATTTCCACAACCTTCATAACGAAGGCGCTGCTTTGAAACGGTTGATGAGTAGTGGCTGGTGTGTCTTGAAGACGCCCAACATCGCCAACGATGTTTACCAGGCTGCCATTGACCACTGCCGAGACGTCTTTCACCCTCCGAAGGGGAAAAGGTTTCGTCAAATGATAATTTAGTTCCTATCGACAATGCTACAGGCAAGACTTCTGATAACAGATATCGTTTGTTGATGTCTGGTGATGGTAACGATTGGGATGATAGGCTTCTTAACTCATGCTGCAATGATCGAGCAAGTGGGGACACCCTTGTGCAACTATCCCAGCATCGACAGCTGATTGTTTCGCTTTTCTACGCGATAAGCAACATGCTTGGATTGAAAGAAGTTGCGTGTCCATTTGTCTACATCGTATCGAACTTTAGGGTGAATCGAAGCAAGATAGCCCCGAACAAGTCGTTTCGTTTATTTTGCAACGAGGAATCCTTGTTCGTTGGCGGGTTTTCGTTTTCGTCAACCGTGCCCCGCTGCAATCTCGTCGTGACAAGGGAAGCAAAGATTCTTTTGTAGGCAAACATGTCGAAAATTATCCACCGACCATGAATGATATCGACAACCTTCTCGCCGTGGGTATGTCCTCGTTCATCCCTTGACTGCAGAAGGAAGACAAGTTCATGTTCGAAAATCGTCGATTCACTTGACAGAAGAAGAAACTCTTCTTTGCTTGGGCGATGTTGCCCTTGGTGGGGCTACGCATCACATCCAAAGTCGAACGATCACAGGCCCATCTGGCCTGCTCTTCATGTTCATGTGGACGTCAAAGGTTGCCCTAGAAGAGTTGGATATCTAGAAAATGGGAATGAAGAAGACACACATGTGGCTGCGCAGACAGCGCAAAACACACAAAACAAGCGGGCGCGGAAGTGAAGATGATTTCTTTACGGAGTATATTTTGTGTAGTCTAGGTCTATTATTAATAAATGTGTGAATGTTATAGTCTGCTTTTCATCTTTTGCCGCGAAATGAGAATTTCGCGCACAAGGTTTATGGACATGATAACATGTCAAAATTTATGTTGCAAAGCACCTACTTCTTGTAACGTAAATGGAACTCTTAAATAATGACGAACTGAGCTAAGAAAGGTTTAATCTTTTAAAACCAAATGTCATCCTCTTCGTCTGGATCTTCTATTGGCGCGAGTGCCAGCCCCGTCATCCAATTTTTGGCAGGTGTCACCGGTTCTTCTTGTCGGCCGAGGCTGAACGTATTCATACTGAACGATTTGGACATGGTTGGGGCACCAAGAACTACTCCGTCTGACAGAGAACGCTCCCCAACTGATGTCAGCTTCGGCAAAGAGGCGAGATCCACCGCGGAGTGGAAGCGGTTGCCTCTTGTCGAGACCTTCACTAAACCTTCTAGCAGTTCCAACGCTGAGTCGACGTCGTTCAGGTAGCTCGCAGCTGCACTGGGTTTCTTTCCGACCGTACAGGTAAATATTTCCAGATCAGGCGAAATGTAATTATCGCAAGAAGAAACATCAACCAACTGCAAAGTCGCTGGCATTGGCAACAGTGGCTGGTTTGGGCGCGGTTTAGCTTCGAGAACGCGTCTGCCAATTTGACGCATTACTGACAGCATGGGCTCATCGCAGTGGTCGTCTCCTAGGACAAGGGCGTAATCAACCATAGCCTTTTGAGCGATGTCTGGGAAACGCTTGATAACGCGCATGGCAAGGACGCCCTTGTTGACACCTTTGGACGAACCTCGACGTATCCGCCCTCTTTCAGTCCTCCGTGCAAAACATCTACAGGAAAGCTTCTGAGATACTTTGACAGATGGTCTTCGAGCTCTTTCGCTTGTAGCGAACCGAATTCGGTGTCTGCATCGCGATATTGCCACAGCACTTTCATCTCGGTTTCTTCAATGTAACTTCCATGGGTTCTCGATGTGTAGACCTCCATTATTGTTACAGCTAGTGATCGCCAAGTCCGATCGGTTTCGGGTACAAGTGTTTCCCATCGTCTCTTTGACAAAGTTTTGGGTGTAGGCCACGAAATAAACATACCATGCTCTGCAGCCAAACCAAGATTTGGTATGTCACCAAGGGTCTTCGTGAGCGAATGTCGTTCCTTTCCACTCACGACAAAACTGTATTCCTTTTGTCCTCGCAAAGACCTCGTAGTGCCTCGATCATCCGAGCAGTCGGAACGGATTTCCGTCTCTCTTTTACCATTTGAAATCTGGTGAGAGAGTCCAGCTAAGAGAACGAAGATATTGCATAAATAAGGGGCCAAATAACGCAAAGAGAGGAGCAATTCATGCGAAAAGACTTACGTTGTCGTTGGACACAATGGTTCCGCCATAGTCTAGCAAAATCAATCGTGCCTTGGATTTCTTGTACGCTTTGGTGACTAGCGCAGAGTCAAGCGATGTGAAACCTGTATCCATACCAAGCAAGCGGTAATTCAACCCTAGACCAGCTCCTGAAAATTGAACTGGATTGATGTTCTTGTGGACGCCTTTGAGATCTAGCATTACCGCGAGCGCCCAGCGCTGTGTGGTGACACGCGTGACGAATTCTGAAGCGATGCTCAAACGACGAAGACGCTCTTCCTCCTTCATGTTTGCTGCCTGGAAGAAAGCGTTTGCGATCTCCGAAATTTTCCACGGGTTAATGTGTAGTGCACCACGCATCACGCGTGTGGAACTGGAGAATTCGGAAAGAATACAAAGACCTCGTTTACGGCCGTCCGCACGTCCGAGCTCTGTGAGGGCATCTTGATGGGCGATTGTGAACTCGAGCGGAAGTAAGTTGAGGCCATCACGAATAGAAGTGACGACGCACACATCAGCTGCTCGTAGAAGTGCCACGCGCTGCTGTAAGCGAATTTCCCGTTCATGAAGAATCTGAAGGTGAACCGACCCTGGCCACTTTTCGTTGATCTTCTGTGCAAGCGCACAAGTTTCGGACTCGGTGCGATGGTAGTCCTCTCCACGTTCAAACGCTTTGATTCCAACTTGAATTAGAACAATCTTGCCCACCCACTCTGGGCACCGTGTCAAAAACCGATCGAAGCCGAGTAGCTTCAATGGGATTCCCTTAAGACTTTCCAGCCGGTCGACACCACAGAATATAAGTTTATCTGGAAATTGAGTGCGAATGCTGGCAACGCGATCCATGGTACTTGCGTGGACCAAAACTTGTCTCAAGACAGGCGGTTCAACACCCGCGTGGATGCTCGTAACAGCCACATTTCGGCCAGCAGTATCAATTGCAAGCGTATGCCCGCCTGATGCATCAGGGATCATTCCGTAGTGTAGACCGAGTAATCGACGGCAAGACGTCAAGAAGTGACGAGCGTACTCGAAAAGGTGGAACCCGACTTGATCTGCGTTCAGCATACCGCGAAGCAGGTCTTCTCGGCACCAAAGCGTTCGGAATATTTCAGACGACGGAAAAGGAGTGTGCAGAAAGATTCCTACCTTCGCCATTGGGATACGGCGAGTCAAATATGAAGGCAAGATAAGCAAGTGGAAACCGTGAACCCATACAAGATCACCTTCGTGAAAACACTGCACGACCTTCTCGGCAAACTGACGATTAACAGCCGTGTACGCAGCCCACAATTCCGCTTCGCGACCGCGACCGCCGTGAATGGGTCCTTGCTCGACGTCATCCAAGCTGTATTCGGAAAATTCGTTTCCATCGACATCAGTGACATTCGAAGCACCATTGCCACCATTGTCATCTTCTGGACCGTTCGAGTACACCGATGTCACGTTGTGTAGCACTGGCCAGAGGACACCCTTACAGAATCCATTGTACATTTCACCGAATAGAATCGGGTCCACCCACACGGGGACGCAGTTGAAAGGCAACAAGCACTCTTCGACCAGGCGGCGCTCGTTACGAGGCACTCCTGCTTTCTCTCGAGTGTTTCCATGCCAACCACGCCACTTGACAACACCAACGCGGGTAACACGCAAATGTGTTTGCATGGACAAGAGCATTTCATAGTCCCATTCTGCGGTCCACTTTCCGTCGTCGCTGCGGTTCATTATAACAGGAAGAAACGCGCTGACGACGACGAGACCATCCGTCGAATTCAAGTGCACAGCTTGTTTTGGACCCGATTTGGATCCGGCCCCTCCAGCTGAACGGTGGTGGGGAAGCGGAGCAGGTGCAAAACCCACTACTTTTTTACGTGGGGCACCAGCTGGAGCCCCAACGCCTCCCTGACTACCCGAAATGCGCAGAGCAGATATTGTCAATGCTCCATCCGAACTGCTTTGCCGTGCGTGCAGTGTTTGAGCTCGCTGCAGCCCTTGATGTGTTGGAAGACGGTTGTGATCGATGCTTGGAGGACCACCAGTGATGCCAAGAACATCATTTACAGTATAGATCTCGCGACTCTGCATGAGATGAAGAGGTACTTCGTGAACTGGCTCACCAGCTGCTGGTTGCATAGCGATATCACCAGCGTGAGGCTGCTCCGGACCACCATCGGAAGGGCTCTCCCAACGGTGGAAAACACCGGCTCTATGAATAGCATATCGGTACGTAAATTTCACTTTCGGGCGCCCCTCCGCACCGCTCTTGATGAGATCCGAGGAAGGCTTCGCAGAGAGCGGTAAAGTGAGCGGGCTGAGAGTGTGATACCATGGGAAATCGGCAGGCGTTGTGTGAAGAACAACGGACTGAAGAAAAGAGGAACAATAAAGTCAGTATAATAAATAGATGAATAAGAAAAGCTGACTTCTCTTTGCATGAGCGGTGTTTAGTTCGAGTAGAGGCGCGATGATCTTCATGATTTACTCTTTTCTCCTTGACTTCCTCGGAGCTCAGTGGGAGTACACAGCAATAAACTCAAAGAAACAACGTAACGCAGAATCGAATTACCTTTCGCTGTCCCAGATCGCCCGTAGGTACCAAAAGACCTCTTCACCATGAGACATCGACTCACAGCGGACGCGAAAGTTCACATGCGCCACCGCGCCCAATTCCTGGTCCGCTTTGTCGGTCGCGTTCATTTTGCAAGCCACTACCACCAGGTACAATAAACGAATAAGAAATTAATCCAATTTAGATTGCAATGAAGAATAATCAAGTAAATCTTCTCCTCCGGTGCAACTCTGAACTCTGAACGTGGTGCGATACCTCCTCTCGTGTTCGTCAGGGTGTTTCGCTTTGCGCTTGACACTTTTGGAAGTGCGGTGAAGCTCGCACGTCGCTGTCCTACATAAGTGCGGATAGTACTTCGTGCTGTAGGCCAGAAAGTAACCAAGGCGACATCGCGTGCTGATGTTCGTGTCTCATCGGGTTGAAGCACGAACGGTGTCTGCACCCTGAAACCTGATTGTGACGTCATCTTACTTTTCTCCGTGAAACCTGTACCTTACTTCTTCCCGCAGATCGCCGCAGAAGCTGGAATGAAATCGAATGAACAAAACATCCATGGACGATGGAAACATTCTCATGTTCATTGCTATTCAAACAAAAACAAATTATTTGAAAGAAATACTTGATTACACTACGAAAAGATACAATGGACACCTGTTGGTTTGAAAAGATCCCGGTCGGGGAATTTGACGAAGAGAAATCGACGCTCATGTCACAACTTCGCTCGACCAAGCGGAGCTCCACGATAGAGTTCTACCGGCAAGCTCGTGCTCCTTGCGATGCTCATGATCTCGTGAAGAATATGAAAGCCAAATATCTCGTTTGGATGGACGAGGAAAGCTTCATTACGACAAGTTTCCTACCAAAGTCGGTTCCATACCGGATCAACTTTCGAACGGCTTTCATAAGCATCACCTTTGAACGAAAGTGGGTGGCCATTTACGGGAGATCAAATGATAGTGTTGCGCGTGCTACAGCAAGAATCTTATGTTTGAAAGATGAAGGAGCAAAAAATGTCGTAGTTGGGCGTAACCACGGTCGTCGTGTTGATCCAATGGTCCCAACAACTTTCATAGCGTCACGATTTCTCAAGGAATACGTAGAGACAAATCCACAAAGAAAACTCTCCTGGACCACGGGTGCTGTCTTTCCAAAGCAGAATCTATTATTTTGGCATCACACCCGGATCCCTTGCGCGTGGTCTTGATTGCACATTTGTAGACGGAGGAAGAAAGTTTGCTGAAATGCTTGCACAACGATCGAGTGAGTTTGGTACGCTTTCGCTACACGATAGCTCCACATTTGGATACCTTTCCAAAGTCGTGGGTGCACTTACTCACGTTTCGTTGGAAATAAGTTGCCGTACTTCCTCCCGCTGTCTGTATCTGCGCGGCGGGTCGTGTACACACTAGGTTTCTATCCGGCCTTCGATGAGAGCTTCAATGAGGTTGAGTCTCTCGCAGTGATCCCGAGAGTAGTAACGTTGGACTTTTATGATTTCTTGCCATCCTGATTTCATAATCTGTTCTTACAGGCGAGTGGGCACTTGCAAGAACTGGGGCTAATCTATAACGTCAAGTACCCATTTTTCTCCAGCAGCAGACAGAACTGTTGACAGCGATCGCAACGAACCAGAACCTATTACGGCTAGAGCTGGGGTGTCTTTCTGTTCTGAGCACGATTTGGAACGAGCTACTCGAGATTATTGGGTCTCACGGTAGTATGAAGACTGTGGTTTTCCTAGTTCGCAGTAAACCTGATCGGGATCAGGAGGAAACGCTGGTTGCTTTCATGAAAGCGCATACTCACTTGGATGTTTCATTCGATTGTCGGGATCCGCGGAAGGACGAGAAGTACAATATGGAGATCATCGCAGAGCCTTTACGTTGGCAACGCCAGCTAGAGCCTTGACCCGCAAGTCCTCCCGTGATCGAGCAATTGGGGCTGCGTTGACAAACTGGGCAAGTCATGATTTTCGGAAAACCAGTCTATTGCTACATGAGAACCCGGATCTCCTCTCTTCTTTCTTTGAGCATACTTCTTCATCGACAACCCCGCAACGACGAATTCGACAGACGGCTCCACAGTCCAAAAAAACAGAAAAATCTTGAGCAACAAAATTGTCGGGAATTGAATGTGTTTACTTAATTGTTTATATTTATTCTCCGACGCATTCATGGGAACAATGGTCTCTGAAGCGCTGTTTTAAAATCACATGAGAAGAGAATTCGGCACAGCGAAGCATTCAAGAAGCGCGAGAGCGAGCACTCCCATTCGCTCAACGAACGATAAGGGTGATTCGGACGCGTGAACCAGAATAAATGGCAATTCGCAAAGGGGTGGAAACCTGCCCAAGCTAGGGCTGTGCTGTCGTGGGGTCGCATGGCAGCGAGCGCCATCTACGCCGCCCCTCATTCACAGGGGAAATGGTGTGTCTGGAACAATCCTCGTACTTCATGGGGCTTTCGAGCTGTTGGATTAAATGAACAACGAATGAGAAGGCTCAAGTACATGAGGGTTTGTCGCATTCTTAGCTCACTTGGCACATGTCGGTTCCAAGCTAAGGATGAAGAAACGTTTGTAGGACCTTCTGAACAGCACCCAAGTTGTCAAATACGGCGTACGTGCAATGCCGCTTCAAAGACGTCGAGAAGCTCTAAAGTCGTTTCTTCGGGGCTTTTGCATGAATAAGCAGCGCCTGCAGTGCTACTGGTTGAATTTCAACTAACTTCGACGAGTCGCCGAGCAGTACAGTTGTATGGAATTGTCGCACATTGCTTCTCTCAACAAAATTCCAGTAGCACTATGAAAAGAAGTTTTCACAAGCAGTTTGAGAGGAAAGCTGCACGGAATTTTGAACCAATACAGTAGACAATTCCGTGCCGTAGAGCGAGGTTTGCGGTCATAGCCATCGCCACTGCTTGAGCAAGCCAGGCGTTAAACGTTGTCGACGCCATCCCGTTTCAATGTCATCATAAACTGAGAGAATACTTTTCGGAGGAATGAATCATCATCGTCGCTTTATGTTCCTCTTGCTTTATGTGTCGGCATGGTTTGGTGTTTTGTTTCAATAAAAGGCCGCCGTTTTCTCTTCTCTGGGCTGTTTCGTTCGCGCTCGCGCGGCACGTCGCGCGCAACTTGTACGACCGCCAACCGTGATTTTCACGTGCTCTTCTTCGATGTTCAGAGGAACGACGCAACAAATAAATTTTCGTCCCGTTCATTTCAAGGCAAACATGGAGGTTCTTGCAAAGGAAGAGACAAAGTATTGCGTCGATCTAAACGACATCAGAGATGCTGCGAAAAGGATTGAAGGAATCGCCCACCGGACGCCGGTCTTGACGTCCAGCTCCATGAATCACATTGCAAAACGGAATCTGTTTTTCAAAGTGGAGGCCATGCAAAAGACGGGATCCTTTAAATTCCGTGGGGCACTCAATGCCGTAAAGAGCGTTCTGTTAAAGCAGCCGGACGAGAACATCATGTTTGTCTCTCACTCCTCCGGAAATCATGCACAAGCGTTGGCGCTCGCTGCCAAACTCTCTGGGCAAAAGGCCACCATTGTCATGCCCAACAACACTCCGTCCGTCAAGAGAGCTGCTGTTGCTGATTTTGGGGCATCGATT
Source organism: Fistulifera pelliculosa (assembly GCA_026008555.1). NCBI lineage: Eukaryota > Bacillariophyta > Bacillariophyceae > Naviculales > Stauroneidaceae > Fistulifera > Fistulifera pelliculosa. The sequence continues at coordinate 568,945 of BROJ01000246.1, read as the reverse complement.
GTATTTGTCGAAAACACGAATGAAGCGCGGGAAAAGAAAGCAACGGAAATCGTGAACGAAAGCGGTGGAGGTGAGTTTTGAAATACAACTTGACCATTCGTACAATTATATCTCAAGCACGTCGCTTGCTATGAAAAGTCTTCATTCATCCCAGCGAGGACCCCGTGTCATAGCAGGACAAGGCACTGTATGTCTTGAATTGTTCGAGCAAGTGGGGACATCCAATTGGACGCTGTGATTATACCCGTAGGTGGAGGTGGTTTGGCGGCTGGGAATATTACGACGGTTCGATCGTTGCACCCAAATGTGAAAATTATTCTGGCCGAACCATCCACACTGGACGACGCTTATCGTAGTTTTAAGGAAAAGAAGTTACTCCAACATGCAGAGGACAACAACCTGGATAGTGTTGCCGACGGCCTCAAGACGACGCTGGGACCCAACACTTGGCCGATTGTGCGTGACAAAGTGGACGATATCTTCACAGTGACGGAACAGGAAATTTTACAAGCAACGAAACTGACTTGGGAGCGCCTCAAAGTAATGATTGAACCCAGTGCAGGGGTGGGGGTTGCGGTAGCAATGTCTGAAGCGTTTGCCGAGAAGTACGGAGATGCACAAAATGTCGGTGTTGTATTATGTGGTGGCAATGTAGATGTTGTCAAGATTGCTACGAAAATGGAGCAGTATGGTATAAATTAATGAAATATATTTTTGATGACTATTTCTTGGTAGCGGATTTGAGAACTTGAGAACGCGCTGTGAGCTGTGACGACCATACCTTTGTTTGCGACATTCTCAATCATCGTTTCTCAGATAAACTCTTCCTAATTACCTAGTCACTCGATCTCAGCAAATCATCAATACGGTCTATTGACAAGTGCATAACAATAGAAAGAATAAGATTGTCGAGGCCGCTGGGGAGGTAGCTTCCACAATAGCAGCAATAGCTCCATACGATAGTACCAGTCGAAGAGGAAAAAATCGAAACCGAGAAAGTAAAAGAAGATATAGATCCCTGCCACTGTACCGAGAAACACTCCTACCACGGAACCTTCCATACTTTTGCGTGTTGCAAGAGGCATTTGAAAGACGTGGCGACCGTACAATCCACCTATCAAAGGAGCCGCACCTGAATCGCCCAGACCAAGGGCAGCAATCAGAATTGCAGCCCGTGGTGTCATGAAATGATAGAGCCCCAAGTAGACCAGAATCCCAGTAAATTGCATCGGTCCCCACAATAGCTCCGAAGGAGAAGACGAACGAGAAAGCGCCTGAACTTCCGTGTCGTCCGGATCCTTACAAATATAACCCTTGTACCAGAGCCGGATCATGAGGGCTGCAGGAACGACCGTATTGAATCTCCACGTCCAGTCCGATGTGTCGTAATACGGCCAGAAGATAAGACTGCTGCTCAATAGCATATGAATGCATGGTTTCGTCCAAGTCGATCTGCTTCGGTCCGCGCTGCTCAGTCGATTGACGAGTTCGAGGCATACTTTCACGAATAGCAAGTTCCACTGCAACACTAAAATGTTGTTCAAAGTACCGGAGATATTTTTCCAGGGTAGCATGTCTCGAAGAATAGTCATAATTGAGAGCGCGAAACAAAATGGAATTGCCGTTATAAAGAAGTCGATCGACTACCGGTGTACGAGTGCTGTTCGGTGAACGAAAAATACAAGTCTTCGATGGACGGAAAAATGTTCTATGTTCCAGATTCAACTAATCTGAAGGCATGGTGTTTTGAAAAGATTATCCTCGTGAGGAAATGAAACTTCAATTGCTATTTTTGAAGATGGAGGCCTACCAGATTACGGATAACAACAAGAAGGTTTGTGATGAACTCTTTTCGCTTCTTCTCACGGATCGTTTTTTGGAGAGGACGAACAGATAAATTCTTGCGTCCGTCTTGCCGCTGTACGTCTCATTCATGTCCCCGCGCTCGCGCGGTCCAACCTGCGACCCTTTTCGATTGTCCGTCTGTCCTGAACCCCGAAACAAAAAACAGGTCGATCCTGTGGCAAGGATTTCGTTTGCGACCTTTGCGCTTTTGCATGTTGCACCGATCACGAAAGAAGAAGCGCATTGATACCTTTACTTTTTGTTTTCCTTTCCATCTGCATTTTGTTCACCAATGGACGAGGAGAAAACAAGTAGCGATCGAATCGGTCACGCCGAAGTGCACTTCAACGACGATGATGAAGAGGATGAGGAGGAGGACGAGGACAATGAGGAAGAATCGAGCGATGAGGATGAAGAACTATCCGATGTATCGCATGAAGACGATGCTTCAGATGATGAAGATATTCTTCTTTACTCAGCCGATCATTACGACGAGGAAAACTTGCCGGATTATGCATGTCGTTATTGCGGCATTCACAACCCGTCTTGCGTCGCAATGTGTGTCGAGTCCAAAAGTGGTTCTGTAATTCATCTGGCACCACCGGATGCAGCCATCTCGTGCATCACTTGGTGCGATCGCGCTCTCATCAAGTTCAGCTGCACCCCAACAGTCCGCTAGCAGATACCGTTCTGGAATGCTACAATTGTGCCTCGAAAATGTGTTTGTTCTGGGATTCGTCCCCGCAAGTGCCAGTTCGGTTGTTGTCTTGTTGTGCCGCGTGTGCGTTGAGACGGTGCCTGCTCTCAAAGACATGGATTGGGAGCTATCACAGTGGCATCCTGTATTGCAGGATCGACAGTTCCTCCCGTGGTTACTCTCGGTCCCTTCCGAGAAACTGCAACTGCGTGCTCGAGATATTTCGCAAAGCCAAATGGCCCGATTGGAGGAGTTGTGGAAGACAAATCCCGATGCTCGCTATGCCGATTTGAATCGTCCAGAAATTACAGAGGAACAGGAAGTGCCTTCGGTGCTGCGAGTGTATGATGATGGGTATCATTATCAAAACATTTTGGCTCCTCTCGTGCAGCTCGAAGGTGATTACGACCGACAAATGAAAGAGAGTTTGACAGAAGAAAGTATATCGATTCGTTGGGATAAGTCTTTGGCAGGAAAACACGTGGCGTCGTTTTCATTTCATAGGCTGCAAGCGGAACAATCTAGAATTGTGGTGGGAGATGAACTTCGAATCAAACTAGGACAGGGTTCGCAGTTTTATATGGAAGATCATGGGAAGGGGTCGGATATGTCAAAAGCATTGTCGATGGTGAAGTTGAGCTTGAGCTGAGAAATGTCTCTGTCCCCGAGAGTATCTCGGATGATTACGTTGTGGAATACGTGTGGAAGAGCACATCGTATGATCGTATGCAGAATGCCTTGAAAACCTTTGCGATCGATGACACGTCGGTCACGGGGTATATCTATCACATGTTACTCGGGCATGCGGTTGAGGAACAGCGAATCGCTACGGCAAAGATTCCTGCCACGGAAGCTGAGTTCCATGTTCCAGGTCTGCCCCTTTGAACGAGTCGCAACTCGAAGCCGTGAGCACCGTTCTACAGCGCCCCCTCAGTCTCATTCAGGGACCTCCAGGTACGATCTAAAACTCGTCGTAAACTTGTTTCAAATCGATTGACACTCACAAACAAGCCCGCCAGGAACTGGCAAGACCGTAACAAGTGCAACTCTTGTCTATCATCTAACGAAACAGAATATGGGGCAAGTGCTAGTGACTGCTCCGAGTAACGTCGCTGTCGATCAATTGACTGAAAAAATTGCCGCAACGGGTCTTCGTGTTGTACGTCTTGCTTCAAAGACTCGTGAACAGACGTCCTCAACTATTGATCACTTATGTTTGCACGTCATGACTCCTCTTGCTGCCGGTGACGAGTTTCAAAAGTTGCAACGCCTCAAGGACGAGATCGGTGATCTCGGAACGCGATCAACGCAAGTATCGATCTTTACGAAACCGTACCGAAAAGGAAATTTTGCAGGCAGCTGATGTGATCTGTTGCACGTGTGTTGGAGCTGGCGATCCGCGCTTGAAGAACTTTCGTTTCCGTCAAGTGTTGATCGATGAAGCGACGCAAGCCATCGAAGCAGAGGCCCTGATTCCTATTGCGATGGGAGCAAAGCAGGTAGTTTTCGTCGGCGATCACTGCCAGCTAGGACCTGTTGTCATGTGTAAAGCAGCAGCGAAAGCTGGGCTGACGCAAAGTCTTTTCGAACGACTTGTTCTTATTGGAACCCGGCCCATTCGTCTGCAAGTCCAGTACAGAATGCATCCCGCCCTTTCTGAATTCCCTTCCAATATGTTTTATGAAGGCAGCTTGCAAAACGGTGTGACTGAAGCCGATCGACAGTTACTAAATATGCCCACCTTTTCTGGCAAGGAAGATTTTCCATGGCCTGTTCCTGAAAAGCCCATGTTCTTCTATTGCATTAACGGTATGGAGGAGATCTCTGCATCAGGGACATCGTATCTGAACCGCACAGAAGCATCTTACGTGGAGAGAGTTGTTACATTTGCTGCGCATGGGCGTGACTCCAGCGCAGGTCGGAGTTATCACACCATACGACGGACAGAAAAGTACGTTTCGGACTATATGCGCCGAGCTGGAGCGCTCGCAAGCTCGCTCTATGAAGCTATTGAAGTGGCTTCGGTGGACGCCTTCCAGGGCCGCGAAAAGATTTCATTCTCGTATCATGTGTCCGTTCCAGCGAAACACAGGAATAGGTTTCTTGTCGGACCCACGCCGTTTGAATGTGGCGCTGACGAGAGCTCGCTTGGGGATTATCTTGTTTGGTAACCCCGCGTCTTGAGTAAAACCCGCTCTGGGCTGCTTTGTTGATTCATTTCAAGGAGTATGAGTGCCTTGTTGAAGGCACGCTGAGCAATCTTCAGACAAGCTACATTACTGTTTCGCGTCCGAAACGTAATCCAGCCAGTGATTCTCGATACGCTTTTACTGCTCTAGCGAGAGGTGCTTGGGACGGACGGTGGGAAGATCGACGAGACCGGTCCAATGAGGCGCCTGCCTTCAAGCGACGTGGACGCAGTAAGCAGACGGATTCAAGGTTCGATCCTCGGTACGAAACATCAAGCGGTTCAGCCAACGCTATTGGATCAAATGGAGGTATGCCTGTTCCGAGTTTTGCTCCCTTACCGAGTTACGCTGGCGGTGGAGATGATTTGAGCAGTGTAGGAGGTGACAGTGCAATCGACTCGCAGTATGGTGGAAGTAGGGCCAGTTTCTTCTCACAACAGACGCAACGCAAAGAAGAATCTCGCGGGCCTTCGTTGGGGTATTTCGTCGGGGACAAAGCGGCAATTTTTTCGGCGGCGATCCGAGCAAGAAATAAGACTGATTGCGTTTGAATGCACGGATTTGTATGAAAGTTGTGAGCAATTTTCCGTGTTGCTTCAGTGACCCTTTGCAGGATGTTAGGAAATTAACTCGTTCGTATTCGAGGGCTGCTCCATCCTTGTTGATGCGCAACGGTCTCCTGCTGCAACATTAGCCAATCTAGATAAACAGACCAACTATTCCATTGGTAAAACTCCTTTTATTGCATGATCCATCCACTCCGTTTGTCCGATTTCGCGCGGCAAAAGTGGATGTATTCGAGTATTTTTGGCGATGCCTTTTAATGAAATTTTGTTAATTAATGTGCGCAGATTACTTGTCTAACTAGGAAATTCTTTACAATTGTTATCACAACTGTTGAATTCTGGGAGGCGAATTTCTTATTGAATTTTCTTACTGTGTCGACCGCTTGCTATTTGACTAAAGAGCGCTTCGAAACGAAAGCTTATTATTTTTATAATAAAATAAAATTTTTTAAATTAAGGTTAGTTGTTGTGCAGGGTGACCAAGAAGTGGGGAAAAGCGCAAACCCAAAACCCAATGCCGTCACACCTTCAATGAACTCAAACAAAAGAAATGGATAAGATAACAATAATGGAGCTGTCCATCTTGTCCTCCTTTTAACTTCCGGTTCTTTCTTTCTCTTGTTGTTTTCCATTCAACAAACCAAGCCATGCTGGCCACAGACAGAACCAATCGTGCAGAGAACAAGGGCCTGAAATACTCGCAGCAACACGAGCGGCGGATTCCAGCTCTTTTGGATTTAAATTACGTGACAAAACAACTCATTGCTGCTTCACAACCAATTCCTGATGATGAAGCGACGTATCAAGATACCGGACGGTCGACCTGGGAAGGAGAGTCAGTTTCAGCCGAACAACAAAACAATGCCTCTGAACGAACTGTGTAGGAACGTCGTTAGAATCGGAAGACTCTGTTTCATCAGCCCTTCCACCTTCTGAATCAAATCTCGGAGACAGCAGCAAAATAGACTCTCAATGTGTCAATGACAATGATGATACTTCATTGAGCTTGCAATCGGACGTGCGTTCTCGCAGAACATTCAACTCCTCAACAAGATTCGGGAAGAGTCAACGCAGGAATTCTCCTATTCGCTCGCTAAATTTCTGAATAAACGGCATGGAGAAGGCAACTATCTCCTGTTCTCATTATGCGATGATAAACCCGATGATGCAACCCTCCTTCATCTGCGCAGACAAATTGTGCAGCTGCCTTGGAGGTCTTCTTCGAACAGCCCTCCGAACTTCCGACAGTCCCCTCTCTATTAGCTATATGCTACTCTATATTCGCGTGGCTGAATATGGAACAGGTTTCAAGCGGCAATGGCGGTCGTTCTTTTCTTCAGAACACGTGGCTGTGACTTACTGTTCCAATGGAAAGACTCGAACGGCCATTACTACCGCTTGCTATCTGAAATTCACGGATCAAGTGGACAAAAGTGAAGATGGGTTCCTACTGTTTCTTGAACAACGCTGCCCGGATAGTGAGCTTTCACCATCAACCGTCGCAGAGGCTTTGCCCGCTTCCATACGCACCTTTTTCAGAAATTTCGATGCCTCGGTCGAGCTCAAGCAGTACATAAATCGACAACCACTCTTGCTTCGTTCCATATCCTTACAAGGCCTTCCAGTCGAAGAAAACCATGTTTGGACATTTTCAACTCCCGAGGTGAACATTTGTATTCCAGTCATCCTGATTTGTTTGAAGATCTTGTTGAGACGAATCAATATGCTCAACCTCCACAGAGTCGATGGGATGAAGCAGAAGGATATTTTCAAGTGAATGAGATTTTGGAAGGGATTTTTATTTGTTGTGTCGATTTGGAGGGCACTACGCAAGCGATTTGTCCGACGCATCAAAGATAATCTTCCGCTACGCAAACACAACGGGCTTTCTTGGAGCCGGACCAATCGGACTAAGATCCGACAAAGTCGATTTGATGCGCCGCTACTCGCATCTTATTGATCGTCAGGAGTTTTTACTCTCGTTGGTATTTGAAGCATACTGGAACTCTAGTGAGCAAGAGGCTACTCTTTTGCAAAGAGAGAGTCTATCAGATTGTGCGCTTGTTGTTTTCAATGGGTACCACGCGATGGAGCAGGGTTGGAAAGTTATTGCACGCCACCATAGCGCCAAGCCGCTGGACATCGATATCGACCGTCTACAAGCTTCTTACGAAGGTCTTCGCGACTGCCCCTCCCACATATCGTCTTTGGCCTTGCAGCTTAGTAACCTAGATCTGAGTGCAGCTGAAAATATGTTATGCGCAGGAAAAATGCGGATCTGGTGGAGTCCTGATAATGCGATCAGAGCTGAACCCTCCCTAATCAACCCGCAGTCGTTGTGCCCCCGAGATGCGACAAGGACAGCTTGAGATCAGGGACAACATTCTGAGTTTGGTTAGGGGCGTTGCTGCCATATCTTCCATCGACAATGAAACGACACGGACAGGGATCTTCGGAGCTGTCAGTCCATCATCCATCAAAGATGTTGACGAAGTATGCACTCCGGTTGAACTGCCGGATACAGGTTCCTGGTATACATCTCCGTTGATGCGACCAGAGTCTGGTGATATTACGAACGCTTTAGGGAACGGTAGTATCGCGTATCCGTTGACAGACCGTCCTTTACGCCGCTGTGATCAAGCGCTCCTTCCTGTTTTTCCACATCCGTTGCCGATGAAGGAAGGAACTGCTACAGTACTTGACGATCCTCGGAACCGCAAGGCTTTTGAAATGTTGATGCTTGTCAGTCAATCTGATGTTTCAATGAATGATTTGCTTGTTTTGCAGCACAGGCTCCAGGTCGAGGATCCATCAATGTGAACGATCCAGCTGAGACATGCGGCAACGAGACAAATGTCACTCAATGTACCCTCGCAGCGATAGACAACTGTAAACCAGCTCACGAAGGTCAAGCAAACGCTGTGGAAAGGAACACTGGCGCCTCTGTTCCAAAGAGTCTAGATAGGCACAGGCCGTCCCAGACTGTCGCTGCAGAGACACCTTTGAAAGACGACGCATGCTTCTCGAAATACTTCAAGATGTTGAAGATGGGTTTGCCTAGAGGTGCGGTGGAGAACGCCATGATCCGGGATGAGGCCGACGTTTCGCTGCTCGACCTCGATCCAGAAAGGAGCTTGAAGTTTCAGAGGTCGATCCCGACGGAGCCGCCATCGAAAGACGACGTGTCCCAGACTGTCGCTGCAGAGACACCTTTGAAAGACGACGCATGCTTCTCGAAATACTTCAAGATGTTGAAGATGGGTTTGCCTAGAGGTGCGGTGGAGAACGCCATGATCCGGGATGAGGCCGACGTTTCGCTGCTCGACCTCGATCCAGAAAGGAGCTTGAAGTTTCAGAGGTCGATCCCGACGGAGCCGCCATCGAAAGACGACGTGTCCCAGACTGTCGCTGCAGAGACACCTTTGAAAGACGACGCATGCTTCTCGAAATACTTCAAGATGTTGAAGATGGGTTTGCCTAGAGGTGCGGTGGAGAACGCCATGATTCGGGATGAGGCCGACGTTTCGCTGCTCGACCTCGATCCAGAAAGAAGCTTGAAGTTTCAGAGGTCGATCCCGACGGAGCCGCCATCGAAAGACGACGTGTCCCAGGCTGTCGCTGCAGAGACACCTTTGAAAGACGACGCATGCTTCTCGAAATACTTCAAGATGTTGAAGATGGGTTTGCCTAGAGGTGCGGTGGAGAACGCCATGATCCGGGATGAGGCCGACGTTTCGCTGCTCGACCTCGATCCAGAAAGGAGCTTGAAGTTCTCAGAGGTCGATCCCGACGGAGCCGCCATCGAAGGACGACGTGTCCCAGACTGTCGCTGCAGAGACACCTTTGAAAGACGACGCATGCTTCTCGAAATACTTCAAGATGTTGAAGATGGGTTTGCCTAGAGGTGCGGTGGAGAACGCCATGATCCGGGATGAGGCCGACGTTTCGCTGCTCGACCTCGATCCAGAAAGGAGCTTGAAGTCTCAGAGAGGCGATAATATTGTTGACGGACTGGCAGTCAAAGGCACTGCATCACTTACAAAACAAGACAAGCTGCTTGGGACCCGTCTTCGCCTGGGATCGGTCATAAGTGCCGGGGTAAAAGCCAACGCGACCACTAATCTGAATCTGGTTTCTCAGAGTGATCGTGCGACCCGAGCACATACTGAGCCACGACAGAGCGCCGCGAAAAGAACGTTAGACGAAAAGAATATACTGGAATCCAATCAATCCTGGGGAGTTGAAAGAAGATTCTCTTTGGTCTCTGGTGAAAGGAAAAGTACAGATGGATAACCTCGTCTATGACGTGCGTGAATTCGAGGATCTTTTACCGAATCGCCGGATGCAGCAAAATCCAGAAAGGCCAACACTGTCAAAAGACAGAGACGAAGAAAAGTGTGCAGGTAGTCAGTGCGAAGCGGTCGATGAACGGAGGCATTATCCTGAAGCGATTGAGGATTGACTACAAAACGCTTGCAGAAATGGTTGATTCGATGTAAGTGAGTCGGTTTCAACAGGTAACTCTAATCAAAAGTCTCACAGCAATGCCTTGTCGACCCAGGGAAGTGGGAAATCTGGATGCAACATCTATTAAAGCGTTGAAAGAGTATCTCCCAACTTTGGACGAACGAAACCAACTTATTTCCTACTTAATCGGGGCAGGTGATTCCGAGGAGAAAAAGGAAAAGCTGTATGCGGATCTTAGCGATTGCGAAAAGTACATGGTTTGTATGATGAATGTATCTAAAGCTGAACAGCACTTTGACTGCATGTTGTTCCGATCTCAGTTCCGATCGCGATTCGACGAACTTACTGAATGCGTCAAGACCGTGGACAAAGCCTGCGACGAAGTCAGATCTTCTGAAAAGTTCCGTCAAATTATGGCGATAATACTGACTGTTGTAAATCAAATAAATACAGGTGGAGAAGGGAAGGGACAGGCTTTGGGTTTCAATCTTGATGCACTTTTGAAGCTTAATGAGGTACGTCTGGAAACTTTCATGCGCCAGAATATGCCTATTTGGCTCTGACATCGCAATCAAAACAGGCAAAGGCTTTCGATAAAAGACGAGCGTTCTTCAATATCTCATAAAGTCGTCAAACGTAACGACGAGTCGCTACTTGATTTTTATGAAGAACTCACACACATCAACGATTCCGTCAACATCATAATCGACTCGCTCTGCACCGATATTAAAGTGCTGAAAGATGAAATCGAAGGCGTCTACAAGACATCACAAGAGCAAGCGGACGAACTCTTAGACCTTGGAAAATCAAGTAAAATTTCCTATCTGAACTGAAAGAACAAAGAACAAGTGTGCGTACATTGGCGGGGTCTCACAATTCAATCAGGTAGATCACCTTACGGGCAGAACTCAATGGAAAGATTTTCTCTCCATGCGAAAACATTGATCGACGAGGTCTTTGAGCTGACTTCACAGGTGCAGGCCAAATACAAAAAGCTTTTGCAGTACTTGGGGAGGATGAGAAGATGGCCAGTAATGAATTTTTCGGTACTTTGAAACGCTTCATTATAGATTTCAATAATGCCAATCAGATTGTACAAAAGAGGAGAAGACAAGGGTATGTTCCATGCAGATATCAGCACCTTTATTCCAAGCTCCACTAACTTTTCTATAGCTAAGGGAACTGAAGAAACAAGAAAGTATGAAATCCGCCACCCCGGAACAACCCGATAAAAGACGCTACGAGAACGGACAAACCAATTGATGCTTCTAAAGCCGGACCTGTAAGCGCAGCATCTGCGATCAGTGCTTTCTTCGCAGCAAAGGGTCATGCAATCAGATGGACGAAGACCAAGCGCAGGGCTCGAAATTGGAAGCCCCTACCTTGAATGTCGATGTCACTAAGACTACATCTACAGACGTCGGCGATTCTGTTTCTGCTTCAGTCGTTCTGTCCCCTGGTGCCGAGACAGTAGAGGACTTCCTGCGTCGTTCGAGACTGATGGAGTGACGACGGAGACGGAAGACTATGGAGGCAAGCCCGGCGCCGTGAGTGCAGCATCCGCGATCAGTTCATTCTTCGAAGCAAAGAGATCAGGGATACAAGCCGATCCTCAGCGAAAAACTGACCCTGATGTTCTAATCGTTCAGAAACTGTTGAATTCAATACTATTTATCAAAGAATCCCAAAAGCGATTAAAAAAATAACGATTCATTAATTCATTGCTATGGCGAGGACGCGCTTTGCTGCTTCGACCATGCATATTTCACCCCACTTGCATAATTTCCCACCGAAACATGCGTTTGTGCGGAAAAACGGCGCCAGAGTCCCAGTATCAGCATCAGCGGCAAGAAATTAAGTTTTCTCTTGTAATAAACACCAGTATATTTGATTCAAAGCATCTTCTTCTTGCCGAAGCGATGATTGCGGCTTGTCTTGCTCTATTTCAATCATACAACTCTTGAAATGTATTCTGACCGGTCGCAGTCGAGCGGGGCTTTGAACAAGCCTACAGGCTGCCGACAGACGAGAGATCGATCCGATGGATGCCGTGTTGTCACGGATATGCGGGGATCAGACAGACTGCTCGGGACTCAGCTCCAAACGCTAAGCGTGAAGCGCACTCGGAAGTTGACTTGGATGACTTGGCGAAGGAGCAAAGCTTGGGCCCGATTGTTAAAGTCTTTGGTCTTTGCACGATTATCCAAGATCAACAAAGCTCTAAAAGCTTCCAAAGAATGCAATACAAGAGTGTGGAAGAAAATGACGTTGCCTCACATTTTCAAGACAAGATCGAACCTACTTTGTTAGCAAGTGACTTTTACGGAAACTCCGCTAACCAGCGAGTTTTCATCGATTCACTTTCTAGAGTTTCCTAACGATCATAATTTCTATTTGGTGTTGATTGTTCATCGTCTTTACCAGATAATTCCTCTTCTGTTTGTGTGCTAACGACGACTTGGTTGTCTGTGTGTGTTGTGTGTCTGTAATGCGCCACACGGTCCGTCCTACGTGAAGGTTACGAGCCCAGATCACTATATCTGGTAAAGTACTTTGCAGTTGTTGAAACGCTTGCTTCTTTTCTTTGTCTTTACTCTTTCACCATGTCTTCTGGTACTGAAGGTGGTGACAAGAAACTTCCTCCGCCTCCGCCCCAAAGACGCCTACTACTCAGCGTTCTGCTGCGGGTACCGGTCAAGAACGGCGTTGTGGGCCAACGCAGCCTTGATGCGCAGGCCACATTTTCGGTTCTTGTTGTTGCTCAATTCGGTATCCTGGTGTTTGCAACGTGCCTGCTATCGGTGGACGCCCTCTCCCGGATTTACAGGTAGCGAACACCATGCCTTTACGCCGTTTTGCTTGCGCTGGCGATCCGTCCAACGCGAACGCGGTTACAAGCACCGCATCGGTGGTCTTGATCTCAAGTTCGGCCGAGTGTTACCGACTACCGCCTTGTCGAGTTTGCGGATGCTGCGTTCAACCATTGTATCAAAACACATGGTATTGATACAGCTTTCTATCTCGAAGATCCTGTTGATGGTCGGAGCATGCTTCACTTGTTCAGCTACCACGGCAAGTTCACTTACGATGAAGTCAAGGCCCACATCGAAGGCATGATTGAGCGTGGCGTGTTTGATCAGCACATGCTTACTGCTCTAAATGATGCGGCTTCCTTCCTTCTTAACTCTTTTGGAGCGACCTTCCAGCGTACCATTCGTCTTTCTTTGCCATTCGGTGACACCAGCTTCGGACCGTTGGTGTGGATGAGGATCGTTGAAGAGATTTTGCCCGACATGCTTAATCGTATGCAAGAGCTTCGAGAAGAAGTTCAAGGACCGGCGTGAAGACGACTCCTGGAGAAAATGTCGCTGTTTGGGCACAAGAGCAACTCGAGGTTTTACAGGAGATGGAGGCTAATGATCAGCTACCTCGCAATCATTTGACCTTGTTGCTCGATCAGTTGTGCACGTGTTCTGTTGAAGCTTTCGCGTTCATTGGCATGGACAACGCCATTCTATTTCCACCTTCGTGCGTCTCTCTGCTGGAAAATCGAAGAAGTGGCTATGAAAGTGCCTGGCTACATCACCTACCGCCAGTTGCTGCAGGCTGCCAAGAACGAGTACGCTACTTTGAGGACTAATTGGGGCCCGGCTAATGGTAATATTAATTCTACTGATGCAAATGCGGCAGCCTCTCAAGGGTTTGAAGGCAGAATTCAAGTCGCTCAAGTCGAAATTTGATTCGAAGGAAACCAACTCTTCTTCGTCCAAGGAAAAGAAAGCTGGTAAATCCGCTTCCACCGGCAAGGCTTCTTCGAACTCGGCGGTGGTACTGATGGGAAGAAAGGCGAAGGATCTACTGAGACTCGCTGGACTCGCATTCCACCGAAGGAAGGAGAGCCCACCACTATCACCAAGTACGGCAAGAAGTTCTATTGGTGCGCTAAGTGGCAAGCGCTGGACGCAAACGCCGCGGAACAGACACGCACAAGAGCAGGGCGACGAGGCATGAAGCCCGCCAAGCCCGCTCAGCCTGCTGCAAATGTTGCCAAGGCTTGGACTGCCCCTTGATGACTGGCTGGCTGGGGCAGTGACAGCGATTCGAATAGGGAATCGGCAGGGATGTGGAACCTTCGATCGAGGTCCCATCCTGAGCCTTTTCTCTGTCCTTTTTTCTGTCCTTTCGGTCGCTTGTTGCTCGAATTGTCCCCCTGCTCTTTATTGTTGGCTGGCTGATTGCGGAGTGTTTGAATTGGTGTCGACACTTCTCTGTTGCTGCGACTATTTCCCAGCGGTTCGCGGCGCAAATGACTGCTCAACGCCGTTTTCTTGGTCTTCGTTCGCGATGCGCACCTTTACCCGTCGTCTTATCACTCTCTCTGCTCGATTCATGGCGCTTTCATTCATCATGACAAGCATGTGGCGAGTTACTCTGACACTCGGCGCTCTGGTTGTGTCTTTGGAACAAAACTGGTGCCCGCTGGCATGGTTTTCACCAGTTTCATCCAAGTGATCGTCGCGTTCGGCGTTTGCCGCCCTCCTGATCCTTTTCATCGACAAAAGCTGAACCTTGTCGTGCGTGCCAAAGAGCCGTTTTGTTGATGTTGCAACAAACGACTTCGATGCTGCGGACGGTGCGCCCGGAGAGCGAAGAGACGCGGTTGCGTTTGAGGCCATTCCTCGTTGGGCCTTGGACATTCCTGACCTTATTGATCCGCATGGTCATTTGAATACCGAACCTTGTTCAACGTACGGCGTCTTACACCTTGGCAGAGGCTGGATGATTCTGATATGATTTGCCACCCGACTGGCCACGTGGTCCCAGAGGAGTACTTACACGGGTGTCGCTTGAGAGGAGATGACGTACATAAAATAAATTATTTTTCGCCTTATTCTGCAAGCTTCCCCTGTTGTCTCTGCTTGTTCTGCGGTGCGCTGGTTTCATCTTGCTGGTTCCTCTTCGATGGCCGATCTCTTCCCCGTGATTTGGGATACTGGAGCTACCGTTGCTGTGACGTTTGACCGTGATGACTTCGAGACATACACCCCTACTGATTCTGCTGGAGGCGAATCAGTACTGTCAGGTTTTGCTGAAGGTTCTCCGATTGCCGGCACTGGTACTGTTGCTTGGACGACGACCTTATCGAACGGAAAGGGCTTTACTTTTCGCATTCCTGGAGTACATGTGCCCGTTTCGAATGTCCGACTGTTCAGCCCACAGTCCTACAGTCAAATTGTGAAGGCAAACCGAGGCGTCGAACCTCGTTTCACAGGCGACTCGAGCCTCATTCATTTCGATCTGTTGGATGGCAATCTCCTCGATGTTCCTTACTCTCCGGAAAACAATTTGCCGACAATGGAAATGTATCGCAAACAAACTGTTGCCCTCAATGCTCAGAAGCTCAGCAATTGCGTCACTGCGACTGAGAATCAGAACTTGACAGTTGGACAGAAATGCTTGCTGCGTTTACACTTCCGCTTTGCTCACCGAAGTCTCAAACAAATTCAAAATTTGGTCAAACCGGTGCTCTCGGAAACTCTGCTGAATTCAAAGCGGCTGCGCGTTGTGAATTACCCAAGTGCGCTGCCTGTATGTATGGAAAAGCAAAGCGCAAGTCGACTGGAGCGAAATTGACCGTCGATCGCGAATCAAAAGTTCTTTCGAAGGATGTTTTAATTCCTGGCCAAAAGGTTTCAATGGATCACTTTTCGGTTTCAACGAAAGGACGCCTCTATTCTGGATTTGGTGGTGCTAAGGATGATGAGAAATACAAGGGTGGTGTGATTTTGTCGACCATGCTAGTGGCTATGTTTATGTCGTCCATGTGCTGAATTTTACTGCTGGCGAAGCTTTGCGTGCCAAGTTGGAGTTTGAAAGCGTGATGGCGAACTATGGAATCACTGTGGTTCAATATCATACCGACAATGGAAATTTTACTGCGCAAGAATTCACGAAGCAGATCGATTCCAATTTCCAGATGATGACCTTGAGTGGACCCGGTGCTCACCACCAAAATGCTGTCGCTGAGCGTGCGATCGGGACTATCATGTCTCTCGCGCGCACGACGATGCTGCATGCGAAGTTGCGTTGGCCGAAAGCTATTTCATCGGATTTCTGGCCCCAGGCAGTCGATTATGTCGTTCAGAATTACAATGTCGGACCCAGAGAAAATAATTCATCTCCATCCGATGTGCTGTTCCGAACAACGACCGACCGCAAAATCTTCGCTGATATGCATGTGGGGATCTCCGGTTTACATTCTCAATCCCAAAATGCAGGACGGACATAAAATTCCAAAGTTCGAACCTCGCTCTCGACGTGGTGTATTTCTTGGTTTGTCAAAGCGGCACGCATCGAATGTTCCTGTTGTGCTGAACCTCGAAACCAACCGTATCTCTGCTCAGTTTCATGTTGTTATTGATGATTGGTTCGCAACTGTCTCGAATGTCGTTGGAGAAGATGATGCTGTCGATCCGGAAAGTTGGGCCGACATTTTCACATCGTCTCGCTTCCAAGTTATTTTCGATGAAGACGACCCGATTGATTTGGATGATGAATGGTTGAGTCAAGATGAGCTACAAAGTCGAATTGAAGAGAGATCACGCAAAATTCGGAGTGTTCAAGACAAAACAAGTCCTCCGGCTGATTTCGATAAAGTGCACCAACGACTGCTTTCCGATGCTGAACCTACGGAGATGAAAAGTCAGGAGCCTACATTTCAGAGGGAGCTTGCGCAAAAGACTGTTTCTACTCCTATTAAATTAGTTGAGTCAAGTGCAAAGCCGGTTGAGCCGATTCCTGTTCCAAAAGCCAAAGTAGATACAAAGCCACCCAAAGTGCGCCGCGGAAGAAGACACCAGCTGCCCTCCAACTGCCGAACCTCGCCGATCTATTCGCGAAAGACGTGCTCCGACAAAATTCAATGAGTTTATTACAAACGTGGCTTCGGTTGTTCTTGCGCCGATTCCTCGTGAGACTTTCTCTTTGCTTGCTTCGATTCACTCCGGCCTTCTCGCTTGTTATGATGCAGAGACCGGCGAGTTCGATTTGCGAGATCCTGTCGCTTTTGCCGCTATGCAGCGCGCTACGAAGAAGCCGAAGAAAGGTTCCGACCCTGACTATCCGATGTATCATCAAGCGATGTCGTCTCCGGAATATCGAGAATGGCAAAAGGCAATGGTGAAAGAAATTCGGACGCTCGAACAAATGGGGACTTGGACGAAAATTGCTCGCTCTTCTGTACCTGCGCACAAGCGTGTCATAAAATCCACTTGGGCCTTCCGACTTAAGCGTTCTCCTGATGGGACACCGACGAAGTACAAAGCTCGTTTCTGTGTACGTGGCGATATGGAAGTGAAAGGCGTTGATTATTTCGAGTCCTACTCTCCTGTGGTGCAGTGGTCTACTGTTCGGTTGTTGTTGATAATGTCCATCGTCCATGGCATGCACACCCGCCAAGTCGACTACGTAAATGCTTTCGCTCAAGCGCCTTTGCCGACGAAAGACGAAGAATGTTACATCGAAATGCCCCAAGGTTTTAATGATGATGGCGAAGATACTGTTTTGATGCTGAAGAAGACTTTGTATGGAAAATCCGACAGCCCTCTTCGGTTCTTCAATTTGCTGAAAGATACATTGGAGAAACATGGTTTCAAACAGTTGGGTCGACATCGATGCCTGTTTGTTCGTTCACGAAAATTATTTGTTTGACCTACGTGGATGATTGCCTCTGGTTCAGTTTGGATGAAAAGTGTATGGATGATATGATTGATGCTATTGACAAGGTTTTAACTCTTACTGTCGAGTCGAAAGATGTTTCTGCGTTCTTGGGAATTCAATTTACCCGTCGTGGAGAAACGATCGAGTTGACCCAGATTGGCCTTATTGCGAGTCATCGGCTGCCGACATGTTCGATTGCAATACTTGCGATACACCTGCTGAACACAAGCCTCTTGGAAAAGATCTTTCTGGTGCTGCATTTTCTGAGTCTTGGAATTACGCCGTCGTCGATGAATGTTACTTTATTTGGCGTCCAACTCTCGACCGGATATCGCATTTGCTGTTCATCAATGCGCTTCGCTTTACTCATTCGCCGAAGCAAAGTCATGCTAAAGCTGTGAAGCGAATTATCCGCTATTTGAAAGGAACTGCCCGACGAGGTTTGATTATGCGCGACGAAAAGAAATGAAGATCGATTGTTTTGTGGATGCAGATTTTGCCGGTTTGTGGGAGTCGAAGATCCTGACGATCCGATTAGTGTTAAGTCTCGACCGGATACATTCTGACCCTCGGAAATTGCCCCTACTTTGGGTATCGGTTGCAGTCAGAAATCTCTCAGTACTATGGAAAGCGGTATGTTGCATTGAGTACCGCTATGAGAGATGTCCTTCCCATGCGCGCCGTCTTGTTACTGCAGTTGCTAGAGCTATCACTGGAGAAGATGAAGTTGAAAGCATTGCTCATTCGGATGTGTTTGAAGATAGCAATGGAGCTCACTCTGGCTACAATTCCTCGAATGACCCTCGCCGAAGCACTACGGCACGAAGTATCATTTCTTCCGACAGCACGTTCAAAATGGCGAATTGAAAATCAACAAGATTGACACTAAAGAACAGCTTGCGGATATCATGACGGGGTTTGCCTAGGGAACGCTACTTATCTTCGAGACAAGTTGATGGGTTGGGCTGATTATTGTCCTCTTCGTCTGAGAGGGAGGTGTCACGATAGCGGGGATCAGACAGACTGCTCGGGACTCAGCTCCAAACGCTGAAGCGCCACTGAAGTTGACTTGATGACTTGACTTGGCGAAGGAGCAAAGCTTGGGCCCGATTGTTAAAGTCTTTGGTCTTTGCACGATTATCCAAGATCAACAAAGCTCTAAAGCTTCCAAAGAATGCAATACAAGAGTGTGGAAGAAAATGACGTTGCCTCACATTTTCAAGACAAGATCGAACCTACTTTGTTAGCAAGTGACTTTACGGAAACTCCGCTAACCAGCGAGTTTTCATCGATTCACTTTCTAGAGTTTCCTAACGATCATAATTTCTATTTGGTGTTGATTGTTCATCGTCTTTACCAGATAATTCCTCTTCTGTTTGTGCGCGAACGTAGCGACTTGGTTGTCTGTGTGTGTTGTGTCTGTATCGCCACACGGTCCGTCCTATACGTGAAACGTGTGACACCTGCATGCTCTTGCGTCAGTATCTGGCGAAATTATTGGTGAGGCCGCGGCCTCGTTCGGCTTTCCGGTCGTCCCGTGAAGGTAAATGAATCTTAGTACTAGTTTGGGGATAACTTTCAACAACGTCTTGGCTTCTTCTGGTAGCAAACAAGCCCGAATTGCATTTTTGAGCCGATCTGTCCATTTGTGCCCATGGATAGTAAGGCCGAAATTGAGTGCCGTTTCGGTGGCTGATCAGACATAAGAGTAGTTTTATTTAACGATTGAAAACCATCCAGTACCGTAACTCTGATGAACTCTCAGATGGTCATTTTTCTCATTAAGGATAGCCGAACCAGTTAATGTAAACCTTAATGACCAATTTTACTATTCGAGAGTTCATCAGAGTTACGGTACTGGAATGGTTTTCAATTGATAAGTAAAGACTAATCTTATGTCTGATCAGCCGCGGAAACGGTACCGATTTTTTGCCTTACTATCCATGGGGAAAATAATTTCCTTGGCGCGCCCAATTTTATTATATATAATATATAAAAAAAGCCTGCAACAAAACGAAAAGTCGAACCATTTTTCTGTTTTCGCCGAGAATGCTTCGAGCATATGCAGAAGTTCAGCAAAACGATAGAGATGCTGATGAAGACCACGACGAATCAAGTTGGCGGGAGAGCTCGTTGCCCTCGAGATTGCGCAGGCGGACAGTGATGGCTACGTTGATCAACACCAAGTTCTGTCGTGGTCACATCCGTGGTTCCTTTCGGCGCCTTTAATACTGTTTCTGCAAGTTCCTCTTCTTGTTGCAAATGCTTTCATGTTCTATCATTTGACGGGTCGAGTATGGGCTGCCACGATACCCGTCTTTCATCTCTTGCTGGCGTTGCTTTCCATGCGCTGTTCCGTCGCGGATATTTCGAGTCGTGAGAAAAACACAATCCGATCGGTACAGGCAGTCGCTTTACTCGCCGACCTCCTTCTTACTGGATTTTTCTACCCTTTTTTGTTCCAAATTATAACGAAGGCGTTCTTTATAGAACCAGATGGAACCGATGTCGTTGAATGGTCGAACTACAAACGACTGTTCGAACGGTTCGTCATCATTTGCAGAATTTTTCCATTTTGCGCGCAATGGTAGCTACAATGGCCGGTCTCTCGCGTTTTCAGAAGCAACGTTCCACTCAGGTAGTGCAATGTCTAAACAGACCAGTCTTTTACCCACGTCGGTTTCGGGGCATCGAATTTGGACATCCGTACAGCGAATCTCGTCGTCTGGCGTTCTTGCTACGACCATTTTTTCTGCATGGTGTCTCTTTTCTGTGGCTGTACACTTTCTTCCCCATTTTCGCTTCACTTGGCTTCGAATGCAAACGAATTCTGTGATCTAGTCGATGAAACCGAATGCCTCTTGCCATTCCCCTCTTTCTTTCATATGCGTACCGACGAAACGTCCGAGACGGGATGGCGAGTCAATCTAAAGGAACTGTCGCTTCCGTTACTACGAGGAGGAATTTCCATGCATGCCGAGTTCTACAACGAATTAGATGGCTTTTCGACAATGGGACCCATGCTTTTTATTTGGATGGTTTGAAGGAGGCACATGAAGCTGGGGTGAATCAGCTGAAAGGCCAAAGGAAATTGCTAAATCCGTGACGCAAGAGTCGGTAACCTTTTTAGTGGATGTAAAAGCAGCGACACTGGTTCCGCACAGTGCAGAGATTGACTACCTTGACCCGAAACATCCTATGGTGTTACTGTTTCCAGCAAGACCTTTGAAGCATAATACTCACTATGCTGTGGCTGTCATAAATGCAACAAACATTGGAGGAAATTTACTGACTCGTACCAAGGGAATGGAGAACGTCTTGCTGGATCATCCAATAGGTCAAGTCGCCGAATCGCAAGTGCCCGACCCGGGACGGAAATATCGATACATTACTGATGTAATCCCAGCCCTTCAAAAGCAGCTAAGTGGTTGGATCTTTCACAAAATCCTGCAGAGCTTCAGCTTCTATTCGATTTTCATACGATAAGTGAAGCTTCCCAACTATCGCCAGCTCGTACGGTCCGCGATGTTACTTTTGGCATGATTTCAAATGTTAATGAATGGACATGGGATGACCACGTGAGGACCAATCGCATCGAAGATCACTCCTGCGACGATCCAGATAGTATCTTAGCACGCACTGTTCATGCTGAAATGGATGTGCCGTGGTTTTACAAAACTTTGGCCCGGGATATCGAGGAGCATTCATCGATACCCAAGCCGTGGAAAGTGGCGTTGCTTCTTCATTCGGTAATGCAAAGTTTTGCTTCACATTCCGTGTTCGGTCCGTGCTGCAGCACTTGGAAATAATAACCAATCAAAACCTATACGAGGCGTCATGGAGTATGGACATGGATTGTTTTACAGTCGGTCCGAGGCTTCGGATCATTTCCTCCTCCAAATGGCCCATGACGAAGGATACGTTATCATGGCAATGGATTGGCGTGGCATGTCCGTGTTTGATTTGTTGGTTGTGATCAAAACTCTTATTTCGAAGCCAAGTCAATTTCAGTCCATACGAGACAACTTAATTCAAGGGTATGCGAACAAAATATCACTGCAACATTTCGCGAGGAACGCAATGTTAACGAAAGATTGGTTTGAGTTTGCTACAAGCGACGACGTAGTCTCGAGACCAGTGCCTTTGCTAAATGGGGAGCCTCCTCCGTTTGTATTTTACGGTATTTCGCAAGGTGGAATTCTGGGAGCAGGCTATTGTAGCTTGGCGGGGCCAACAGGTCTGATAGATCGAGCCGTCCTCGGCGTTCCAGGAACTCCTTTGCTCTCATAATGACGCGATCGTTGGATTTTCGAGGCTATGACAGTTTGCTTCTAATGAACTTCATGAATAACCGACACGTGCGAATCTTTCTAACGATCGTGCAAATGGGATGGGATTCTACTGAAGGTTCTGGATTTCTTGCACCCCGATAGCTGAACCGTACCCACGGATGCTCATACAAGCTGGGCTAGGCGATGTAGTTGTCCCGGCCCTTGCAGCTGAGGCTCTTGCTCGAGCCTTGAATGCAACTCTTCTACCAGGAAACCCGAGACATGTTTATGGTTTGGAGCGCGGAAAGGCGGCTACCTCGACATCTCCTGGACCCTACGTCACTTTCACTGAGCTCTTGTACACAAACGATTACTCGTCGCTCCCATCCGACAACACTTTTGCCACCGACAACCCGATTCATGAGTGCGTAAGACGAGACAAGGCTTTGATCGAACAAGTAACTGAATTTGTAAACAGCGGACGCATAATAGACCCTTGTGAAGCAGGCAACTGCATTCGGGAAAATCACTGTTGTTAAATAGAATGAGTAGATTCCTAATATTCATAATACCAGAGCACTTTTCGCAGCCATTTTAGCGGAGCAATTCGCAGATACACCGTTTACTCTTGCTTTCGGCGGTTGCTAGCCCCTCCCTTGTAACATTTCCAGGCTCAATAGCAACAGAGGTGTGAAGAAATTCTGCGGCCTCGGCGGAAGCTTTGACCTTTGCTGCGCTCCGTGGTATCATTTCTGCTTCGTACTCCTGAATCGCCTTCCGAACTACTTCCGACTTATCGTTGCTTTCGTTGGCAGCGCGATATATTGACCTTGTCAGCGACAAGGCATCAAGCAAGGCCTGATTGGCACCTTGCCCTTTGAAAGGGCTCATGGGATGGGCAGCATCGCCGATGAGAGTCACTACTCTATCCCCAGCGTTTTCCAAATTGCCATTTTCTCCTCTGAGTTGCGTCGAGGGGGTGAGCATAGTTCGATCATACACTGGGTAGCCTGAAACCAGATGCGAGGAGTCGACTTCAAGATGAATTCGATTGGATTGTGCCAGCTGCCACACCTTCTTAAAGCCTCCTCCAAGAAGGCCCCATCCCTTTTTTGCGTAAGACTGAGAGAATCTGCCTCACTAAAAGGAAAACTGAGCTGCCACATGTAAGCGGAACTCGAGTAGGGCATCATATATAAACGAGTGGTACCATCTGCAGTCTGAAATACAGTCTCCCCATTTAGCAAATGACTTTGGGAACGATCCGTCTCTTGCAGGGGACATATACCGAGCAGAACAAAGCAGTTCAAGTATCGGAGTTCGTCACCAATAAGCTGTTCTCTAATCTGACTTCTAATTCCATCGGCACCGACGACCAGGTCAGCCGTGTGACGAACCAAGTCTCCATTCTCATTATCTCGAAAAGTCAGCAGCACTTGATTGTCTTCAAGCTTGTCATACTTGACAAGCCGATGATGCCAGTGAATATGACTACAGTCAATCTTCTGAATATCTTCCTGCCCGCTGGCAACCTGCAACAATTGTTTCCGCAACGACTGACGAGCGATGTGTATATTCTGTCGTCGAGGCTGTTTCTCTGGTTCGTCCGATTTTGTTTGCTCACAATCTTGTTGCTGTTTCCAATGGCGCATTCCCCACTGCCCCACCACATTTCCATCCGCTGTATGCACAATATGCTTTGTGGAAGTAATGCCTTCTTCCAACTTTGAAATGCCGAATGCTTTTAGGGCTTTGCTGGCTTGTTGCATGGTCAATCCGTATCCTTGTGCTCGGTCGATGAAATGCGCATCTCGTTCAAACACATGATGAGGAATACCGCGATGACGACAAGCAGCTGCTACAGCCCAACCCGCAAGTCCGCCTCCAACGATGGCGACCCTAGGAAAACGAGGATCTGGTGACAACATTTCGTCGGACTGTACGAGCCCAGAAGCTGCACATGATTTACACGGTTCGCAACGCTCCGATAGTCCTTTTGCGTGCTTTCCGACTGGAAGGCTTTTCAAAAGACCCTTTCCACGACAATCATTGCAGACTTTCCATTCGAGCGGCATGGTTGCAGCGAATGTTCGTTCCGCGGATCCCCAGCAAACGAGCTGCTTGTTTCGTGCGTTTCTAAAACTACTCAACCAAGGCAGCAGGAGCAGTGTGCTTTTCATTTATTGTTTCGGCGAGTGATAGTTTCGAAATTTAATTCGTTCAAGCGTTCGATCATGATCATTCATTTTCATCATCATCGCGAAATAATAATGGCGACGAATGACGAATGGCGATGCTTGAGCTGCAGTAAGGTTCGGGCAATCCGGAAAAACAGCCACTCTAGGATCTACTGTACATGAGAATAAGTTTACGATGATCATCACAGAGTTCGAATGTGCAATAAGATAGAATAGATCCGTTATGTGAATGTCTATTTTATACGAGCTTGAATTTTGCACACTAAGCTATTCTCTGCGGCCATTTACAAGATCTATCTTCTGTATAGCCACTCAAGTAATGCGTCTAGCTGATCAAGGCCCTTCTTCTCCTGCTTGACCCTACTAGGTCCACCACTATCATCGTCTTCATTGCGACTTTGATCACCTACCCTTTTCCAAAGAGTAATGCCGACTTGCGGTTGTGATCAAACTCATCATCCATTTCGATTACATATGAACCCAACTGATCGGCCTCATCGGATTCTCATCAATCTCATTCTGATTGGTTCTTGACAACTCAAAATTATCTCATTACGACCAAATTCAAAGTTCTCATAGTTTCATTTTTCTGCAAAGTCATGGTTCTCTCCCCTCATTTCGTCCACAACACGACAGCGTAAACAACAACACATTTTCCTCTCATCGTCAACAGATAGAAATGCGCCCCAGCGGGTGACATGTGGTATATTTTGCATAGGTATTTTTGTTGCATCGCCGTCTCATTGGCGGGAAACCCGTAGAAACGCAGGTTGTGCAGCATCACGTTCGACAGTGGACAATAATTGCCGTTTGTTCGCTCCTCGCATCGTCAAAATTGATCACGTCAATTTACCTTTCAAGGTCAAATATTTCTTTTTCAGCGTTGAGCCATCCATCCATCATTGAGAAAGATGATTCTAATTCCATATAACGTCGCTTGCTTTTCTCATCACATTGATTCAAGGTTTGCTTGCTCTTACAACACGCTGATATTTCCGAGATCCTGCCTTTTCTCGCTCTAACGACTGCTTGATCACCAATGCCAACGGTAAATCACTGGGAAAATGAATGTATCGAATTGTAGAGCCCCGAATGTGAACAGTATCAAAAGCAAGGCCCAGTGATGACGATAGTGATTTGACATTTTCAAGCATGAGGTTCATTTCTCCGTCGCTAGACGTCAAGTTGCCCCGGATGATCTTTCCATTTTGAGTTCCACAGATAAAGTATGTCCTATAAAATGACGCAAAATGTAGCCAATGATTTAGGCTGTTTCTTCTTTTGATTGTTTTCGGAAGGTGTCATGGTCGAGGCGTTTTATGTTTTATCAAGAACGAAGAAACGAAAATCCTTGTCCGGCAACTTTCCCGCCAAAACGCAAGAAGATCAATTACCCCTTCTATTTTTTTTAGCCGTAACAATATTTTTATCTTCTTTCTTTGGTACTACTAAGAAGAGGGAACCCGGTATTAGGATACTGTAATTTATTGTAGCATGTCCTGACAGGTTTCTCATCAACGGACATGATGCCAGTACAAAATCTTCATTATGATTGCGGAAAAAGTAGGCTACGTCATTCGGAGTCACCTGTCCACCAATCAAATTTCTCCACCTGCGCACCGATGTTTGCGTCTCCGCCCACTCACCTCATTGAAAATGTTGACTCCGTAATTCTCTTTTACGTACCTTTCATTCAAGTTACTTGTTACTTGATCCTTCGTCCAAAACATCGGCACTTTTACAGACCTCGTATGCAATGGTCTCGCCCCAGCGAAGGGAGGAGATGATTCTCTCTTTGTCAATGCAATAGTGTCAAGACATCTATGGAATCATCTGCTTCCTCGTCTTCGAGCAGGGGCATGCTACAGGCGGAAATTACGATCGACGAGGTCTCTCCGATTCAAGATCCTCAAGTGGAGCATCAAGCGTTGCAATCGGACGACGGTATGCACCGAAGCTGCTGTTCTTCGAGTCTTGCTGAAGCAGATGAATTTCCAGACAACTCATCCAAAATTGACTCGTCCATTCCTACCTTTATTTACATTCACCGTTCATGCTGCTCACCCAGCTACCACTACAACGATGAAGCATCCTCAGCTGAGGAAGAACCGGAAATAGTGACTCAGTTGAGCCACGAGTTCCATCAGTGGCCAGCGTTTTCAAACATGTCCGATTTCAAACACAATGCTGCATGGGGTATCATCACCGCGACAGTCAATGATGCCATCATTGCAGATGAGAAGTTACAAATCGTCTGTCCAAACTGGGCACCCGTTGAAGGCAGTCCTATGCGGCAACCCAAGCCGCCTTTATCTCACTGTTCCGTGTCAGCGTCTTCGCTTCTCGTTGTATAGCGAACGGGGCCACGGTTTTGGAGGCAATGGCAGCAAAGACAGCCAACAAATGCTCATTTTTTCGCAGCAACTAGCTAGAGATGAGAAAGAGCAGTCCGTGTACTGTAACACCCCAATAGAGCTACTTGGCGGTGATTTTCTATATGTATTCGCAAGAAGAGTAACAATGTATTTATTAGAACGTGCAAAGTAATGATTTAAAAGTACTTAGGAAAGAGATGCTCATTTCGTTTACATTTCTACATTTACTTTGAGCTTTGGTTGCACTCGTAGCAATGGTGGCCGAACACCGCCGAACTGGGAAATGGTTTGCGGATCGTCCGCATCGTTGTGGACCCCGAAGGTAATGCTGTTCCCACCGGGAAGGTTGTAGCCCACAAAACCTTGCAGACTTCCAAACCCATCGGGGCGGAGCATCGCAACTAAATCCAGACTTAGTTCAACCGATCTCTCCTGGCTTCTTTTCCTTGTTCACTGTCTTTTTACTTGATTCAGGCGAAGAATCTTTGCCGAGGGTGAATCCGAGAACGTCATCACAGTGTCGTTCAGTTCGGCAATAATGCCCCGGATGACATTCTCCTTCGTCAGACCAAGAAATGGCAGTTCAATCTTCTCGAGTGCCGTTTCTACGATCAAACTTTCTTGTCGCAGAGCCTGGGAACCAGTCTCTATCTGCGTCTCGGCGTCCGACAAGACTGTCTTCAACAGTTGCTTCTCCAATCGCTTCAAGGCAGCCGATTTGATGGATTCGACGGACTCTTCAAAGACAGAAGTAATTCCTCCATCCATCAGTTCAATCAGTTGCTGACGAATCTTTCGTCGATAGGAAGCGACAGACGTCCATCCAGTGACGGCGCGCGTTCGGCCGTCCCATTCCGCCAAGACGGAAGCCCGAAGTTCAGCAGCAGTCTCACCCAAGTCATTTACACTTAACCCGCGAGCAGTTCTGCGTTTCCATGTTAGTAGCTGTGCCTGTATACGACGTGTCAGTTGGCTGGCTACGGTACCCAAAGTCAAATAGGCGCTCGCTACATTCGGAGGATCCAGGGCGAGTTCGGTAACGCCCGATTTGCGAATATCTTCGTTTGCCTGCAATAAAGCCTCAGACAAAGGCTTGCCGTTCCCGTTGTCGTTGGACTCACGCGCGAGAGCCAGGATCTACAAGGCAATTACGTTAGGGTACATGTATTGATGCTAAACGAACAATCAAGTCAAAGAGTGTGTTTCTTACCTTGGATGCATCCGCGTTGGAGGTAGCTGCAACTACCTGAAGATCAAAGGCTTCGTTGAAACGCAACAAACTGTTCTGTTCCACTGCTACAGTGTCATACAGAGATTTCACTTGTTGTTTCAAGCTTTCTTGATCGACTTCGTCTTCTCCTGCCGATGAAACTACTAGGATCAGGCTTGTTTTGCTTGAACTCGATGCCCGAAAATAGCAGTCAAAGTACGAGCATGTCTCGAATTATCCACACCAGATTGCACATCGCCGTTGGTGATACCTTCCACGATAATAGTCGGGGCCGTGTGTGCACACAAAGCCAGGGCTATCCGATCGGAAGTTGAAGTGCTCTGCAAGGTTGCTCCTTTGCATAGCAGTTGATTTGTCTCTGGCTCATAGGACAACGTTTCATCGAACGTCGCACCGAGGAAAATAGAGGGAGTACCTGGAGAAGGAATAATAGCTACCAACGAGTCGGAAGAAGCCGATGCAGGGATAGAACCTATTTTCAGTGTTCCGCTCGAGTCCAAAAGTGGCGATTTAGCAACGG
This sequence comes from Fistulifera pelliculosa, assembly GCA_026008555.1. NCBI lineage: Eukaryota > Bacillariophyta > Bacillariophyceae > Naviculales > Stauroneidaceae > Fistulifera > Fistulifera pelliculosa. The sequence goes on along the minus strand of BROJ01000246.1, from coordinate 540,867 downwards.
CTAGCGACACGGAAAGGAACGCCGACAGAACCCGTAAACGCATATCTTTTCAACGATTTTCTTTCAAAGGTATATGAATGGTTGAATCGAATCCTTTTGAACTCTTATTATTGATAAAACAACCGCCGCCGATATGAGTGGCCCGTGTCTTGTGTGTGTCAAAATCAAAACGCAAATCTCGTTTTGCCATCGGCCATCGCTTCCACTTGGCGCTTGCAATCTCACCGTCCGTCAGCCGTAGGTGTCCACCGCATTGTTTTTCTCATCCGTTGTGCGGAGCAGTAAGTGAAAAGTACATACGTAAGTTTTGGGTTTCGTTTTGAATGCCGCTGACAGAGATATATAGAACAGAGTGTATGCGACGGAATTGTTCACATACAAACAACACCTATACTAAAGATATTACTGTAGAAAAAAGAGTACTTGGTTCGATGTTCGATGGTTTCGTTTCCGTTTCCCGCCTCCGCAAAGTAAGCTTGAGTGTACACTCTGATTATTTGGGACTTTGCAATCTGCGACGGGGCCAGCAAGCAGCAACGCGCATGGTGCATGCAGCGCCTCGTATCCAGGGTTCATGTCCATGAAGATATGCTCCATTTGACGACGCCTTTTCTTTTCAATTACAATTAAATCACCATTTTTTTCTTGTATCATCATTAAAACAAAATTGACGCTTCCGCCATGCCAGTTCCGAGGAACAAACGCAAACGCACCGAGAATCCGGTCGACAGCACCTCAGCACCGTCCCGCCGTCGTCGGGATAGCGGAACGGGTGCTGAGCTGCCGGAAAATGGATCTCACTCATTCAAACACAACAATAACGGATGAAGGGAACGATCATGTCGAAACGCCCACCCAAATCACCGTTCCTCAGCATAAAGAAGAAGATGCTAGAAAGAATGCAGAGGCCGTTGAGGATGGAAATGTCTCAGACGAATCTCCGTCCTCGGAGGAGATAAAAGATCCAACTCGTCTCCGTGCGATGCTCGTTCATAGAAAATTGTTACTGACGCGGCTACAAACAATGAAAAAAGCAGCTCAGGACAGGATAAATGATCTTCCAGCAACGACGCAAACGTCAGATGAGGAAGTCGCATCATTTCGGGATCTTTTAAGACATGCGACGGCTCTTGCCCGACAGCAAGCTAAATCCGAAACCCAGCAGGAACGAACATCGCTTTCGCTTCGGCGGGGATCATCAGTAGGAAAGAGAATGAATGCAGCTTTATCTACTTTGTCGTCGTCAGAAGCCGGAACCGTGATTCAGCCGAGAGCGCCGGGGACGATTCAATGACGACCGCTCCCCGCCCACAATCGGTAGCAAACAAATCCCTAGCAGTCAAACGATCCATAACGCCTCAATTTCAACAGCGCCCCGCATCAGCGCCAACTGTGGCTGTCAACAACAACAAATCCAATTTACAACGAGGACCGTCGCTCAAACAACCTCCACGACAGCAACGTACAATGCCTACTGGAAAGAGTATGTCGTCCATGTCCGGCAACAATTCACAACATGTTATTTGTGCAGAGACTGCTGCTCTGCGAGAGCAAAATCAGCTATTCAAGCCAAGCTCAGTGCTTTATACGAAAACGCGGACAGACGTTAGCACCCACCAAATCTCATTCCAAAGGCTTGGAGCTGAAATTGGAGTTACCACCGCGCCGACAAACTGCATGGGATGTGCTATTGCAAGAAATGCGCTGGATGGCCACAGACTTTCGCGAAGAACGTAAATGGAAACGTGCGACCACTCGACTGCTGAGCCGCGCTGTTGTGAGACATGAAAATGACGCCAAAGACGTTTCAGCAAAGAAAGTTGAAAAAGAAGTACGCAGCCCGAAACCCCGGTCATTGATTATTCCAACGTTTACGACGAAGCAATAAACTCCGACATAACAAAGAATATTGCAAGACAATTATCGTCGATGATTTCAGAGAAATTTACAACCATTCATCGGGAACCTGTCAGAATGCAAGACGAGAACGAAGAAAGCCACCAAGATACTGCACATGAAACGGATATAGGACAAGACAAGAAAGTCATCCATGATAAGATTTCTTTGCTTTTTGAGAGCATTCAAAAGGCGGACTCGAAAGTACAACCAGATGCAGGGCAGAAGTACGGGATCAAGTTGTCGGAAAGACAAGCTAAAGCCATTATCACCGTTGAATCGGTGTGGGATAGATTACATGTCGGAAGTTTACTTCATGGGAGTCGATGTAGCGGAAAAACTATTCTCGTCTGTTCCCTGCTGTGGCGACGCCGACATCTTGGTCCGCAGCTGGTTCTCTGTTCCCCGTCAAGGTTGATTCGCTGGGGACATGAGCTAAAGCGTTTCAAAGACTTGCGTCCTCTTGTTTTTGACGCAAACAGTGAACTAGGTACTCTTTCTAACAACGACGTGCTTCTCTGCAATCACATGGCACTGGGTCGCCTGGTCAAGTCTGGTGGAGCTAAAATGTTTGTGTCTCTGATTATGGACTGTCGTCATGCCTTTGGATTTGAAGGGTCGAGAAGACACACTGGTGCCCGACAGAGGGCTGCGTTCTGCTCATCTTCCTTCGCATCACCGGAGTGGTGGAATATTGCCAATGATTTACTAAGCGATCAACAGCGGACTATGATCATTGAGAACGAGACTGGAAATGGCGAACTGCCTACATACGCGCGCGATTTGCCCCACAAACAGACACTTGAAATTTTGTCTTTTCGGACGCTTTTGCTCCTGGGTGGGGATCTTCTTACCCTTTCGCCCAAGGGATCAGGACCAAGGGCAATCCTTTCGTGGGCCCGGAAACAGGTGAAGAGTGGATCATCGAAACCGACGTCTTTATTTGAGGCTGTCAAGCATTTATTGCTTTCTTTTATCAAGCCATTACATGTGAACTTGGGAACCTTTAGCTTGGACCGATTCGTAACATCGAATAAAGATCAAGGTCTCTGGAACATAATCCCAATCCCAATGACGGAATCACAGGAAAAGGCGTATGCTGAGTGCTGCAGGAAAATCAAGTATGCCTTTCACAAGCGTTATCAGAGTCTCATTCAATATCAGAATCTTTGCTGCAACTACGAAGGTGTTGCTCATTCGTTAAAAGTGACTCCACAGCTACGACACTTTCCTTGTATAAAGCGATGTACACGTTTTCAAAAACGATAACGTCACCGTACAGCAATCCTCTTGGTTATCGTTCGACGTCGCTAGTCGGCTGCTAAACGGGTCTGGCAAACTACAAGCTCTTCTCTCGATACTTAGCGAACATTGCGCAGAACCTCGAGCAGACGAGAGTTCGCTGGAACTATTTTCGAAAACAAAAGTTTCTGCTAACTCATCCTCAGGTGCAATTCCAAAGGCTAAGAGAATTGCGATCGTTGCAGCATTACCGGAATTGTTACTAATGACCTCAATTCTATTGAATTGTCTTGGAATCAGTCACCGCTTGCTCATGGAACCCAAATCTGTGTCCGGAGATTCTGTTTTCAACGGATGGAAAGCAAACCAACTTGCACTCTGCGAATTCAACACCGAAAGAGAGCGAGCGTTCCCGGACATTATCGTTTGTTCTCTCGAATCTATCTCCGGCGACCACGGTGGCATGGGCATCGAGTTGGCAGATCTTGTCGTTTGCCTTGATGAAGATTGGAGCGGCCGAGCTGAGATATTGTTGCACCATGTTGTTGCTCGGTCGTATCAGCGACGCTCCGAAGAAGGCAAGACTCCATGCAGCTTCCTACGTCTGGTAGCTGATAAATCATGCGAGTCCACTTTTCTTCTTTCTTCAAGAAAAGGACCTCCGTGCCGACAAGGCCCACATTTTTCCGTGCAACTCAATCCTGTTGGGTGGTTTGAGATGCTCGTTACTGTTGGGCAAAACCAAGAAAATGAAGAATCACAGAGAACCGCTGTATCCTCTTCGTTTGTGTTCCCAGCTGATAAATTGCTATCATTTCGTGACTCGCCTTTATCTAAAGTCCTCGTCGCCGATAGTCTTCCTCCTTTGCTTTCACGTGACGGGGGCGCTTTGTTTCTTCCTTTATCAAAAGAAGAAGATACAAGGAACACAGAATGCTTGTTCATTTGCTCAATGGTCGAGAGCGAGTGGATGGCAAAAGCTGTAGGGACGGATATGCCTATGTCCGTTCAAACTTCGAAGGCAATTCAGGAACACTTCTCTGTTCCTGCAAGCTATGATTCAGACACAGCTTTTTTTCTTCTGGAATGCTGCAAGAGTATCTGTCTCTTCTTATATGCAAAGGTTTGCCGTCATCAACGAGGCAGCAAAACTTGGCCCATCAGAAGCATCAGCTCTTACCAGACCAGTTTCAGCTGCCGTCCCCGCCTACAAGGATGATCGGATTTCCACGAGGACAGACAATACCAGGTCCCGCGCTGATTGGGACAGTAACCCCGGTGTCTCGGCGGCGTCTCTTCTTTTTATCCTTTTAAGAGTACCTTCGATGGAGACTTGAACGCATGCAATCGGCGTGTCAATCTCTATGCTGGTTCATTTGGCACGTCAGCTGCGGCGCAAGATTTGTCTGACGGCAACCAAGGGGACGAGCCATTAATTTACACTCCTCCTCTACTTCCGCGCATCGTGGAGTCGTCCATTGTCGCTCAGAGCGACGCTGAACATATTATATCGTCGCCGGTTGCAGCAGTTCTAGCCACGGAAGTTGCTAGCTCAAAACATAACGCATTAAACGACGCGACACGGGATAGCAAGAGACTGCGTATGGATGACGAATTTAGTCATACAGAAGATGCACTCATTGACCTAGCTCTTAACCTCGAGCATGCTAAGAGAGAAGAAGAAGACACCGTGGTTTCGGTGCCAAGCCTAGTAGAAGACTTCGGAATGGCCGGAACGGGTGCTGTACCGCTCCTGCGAGATTCTGCTCTCACTGCTGCATACACGGCGTTGGTCCCTTTACCTCATTCATACTTTCAAGAAGCCTTGGATTGCTTTGATGGCCAACGTGCATCTGACACCGAGGAACTAGGCCGCGTTGCGCAAAGTGAATCAACGATGAAATCTGTTATCCTGTTTGTTTCGAGGAAACGGCCCCGCGCACAAATGGTGCGACCAGTGATGTCGCAGCCAGGCAAAGTATATCGCGTGCCAGCACCCGGCTCCTCAGGAGTCTCTTCGTCGTCGAATGTCGGGAAACCTGTCAACGGAGTCATGCATGAGCTTAATGGAAGTATGAGCGGGAAGCAAATAAAGAAAAGAAAGGCAACCGGTCCCAGCGATCGCGCATTGGCAGCCTCATCTGCTTTCACTCGCTTGCCTTACAATGACTTGGCACTACCTGGAGCGTCTTGTGGACCGGCTGCCGGGCAGATAACACTGAAGAACAAAGATTCACTAAAGAAGAACTTCCTTATCACCTTGCGTCAGTCTTCTACAGGTTCGACGTTATTCGAATCGACAGGATTTCGTGTCGCCTCAACTGAAGTAAAAAATCGAGTTGGTATCAGATTGATGTCTCACTCCTGGACTTCTAGTGCAGCATTCGAAGTTGGGCCGGGCTTACCTCTGCATGTCGTGAGACCGAAGGGGATTCACAGCGACAAACCGTCTCCTTCGAAGTCGACCGTGGACTGTGGACTAGTATTATCAAGAAACTGGGATCAAATGACAACGAGACCGGAACCGAATCACTTGCAGTCGCAGCGAAACAAAAGGAAATTTTCCATCAGTCGCTCTCGATTCCTTGTAGAATGGATTTCGGGCCGTTTCAAGCAGGTTTTCTTTCGTCGCCTACTGGTATGACATACCTTTCAGCAACAAAGAATCGAATTGGCATATCATTACCAATGGGGTCAAGATCTCCCCTCACTCAGGTAAAGATACTGACCCTGTGGAATGGAAGCCTGGCCACGACGAGCAACTTGTACGTTCCGCGCAAAATTCGGCTTCAACTGGAACTTGATAGCGAAATTGCAGACTGGCTTTGATGAATTTTGCTTTGTTTATGATAGTTCGTCAGCTCATCGGGGAGTCTCCCGTGTTTGCCGTGAACGATGGCAAGTATTGACAAAGATGGATCCTCTAATAGAGAGTTCCGTACCAAGCAACGGTCAGCAGAACAATGTCTTCCGTCGAAAGGTTGTCCCGCCCGAGGAGTCTGATAAAGGTCATCTTGTTGAGCGACCTTCCTTTGGCGCGGGCAACCGAAAAGATCAAACCATTATGCTGTTTATCCCAGAAACAGAACCGACGGGTTATCAAAACGACGACATCAAAACACCTGCAGGAAGTGAAACAATGGATATAGATCAAGCGAAACCAGCCGGGCCAAGACATACTTTCAAGGCATTTAACAAATCCAAAACGTTGGCTGTGGTCCAGAAAATACCCATTCCAGGTGTCGTGGCAGGGGAGAAGCCATCGATCGGACCAAGCCACCCTCCCACGTGCAGTCGGTAGAAGAGGCCGTTACGGCTCTTGGTGCCAGCGGTAGATCCGAAATGTGGCCACTCCAGCTTCTGGTAGCGAGTAACAAACGTCCGCTTACCGGAGATACCACCAAAGCGGTCGCAAATCTCCCCGCAAACGGCCGAACCACCACACATGCGCCTCAAGGCCAATCCAAAACCACCGTCTCGAAAGCATAGAAAGCGGCAAGGCGAAGACATTAAATGCATTTGCGCGATCCATTGGAAACGCTACAACAGACTTGTACATTAGCAACACAATAATATGATAGAACAATTTTGAGCTGTAACTGTGATATCACCGCGATAGGTTGACACGCAAAATCGATGATGCATTCATTCGTCCTGCCCCGAATCATCGTACCGGTACCAGGTACGGTCATGTATAGTCTCTCTAGACGGCGCAATGAATCGGAGCGGTTCTTGATACAGAGTAACTTTACTTTTGCGTTGGAATTCTTTCCTCGAACTTTGCGCCCTCGAAAAGCTTGATGGATGACCATGACCACGACACCATAAAGAAAGGTGAACAATGAGGTTGCTAGACGAAGAGCCTTCAGGGACAACATGGTCCATGTCCATTGCAAACTGCAATTTTGATTCCTTAGTCGGCAAGGTTGAAATAGACGGAAATCAAGTGCTTTTCTGATTGATAGCAAGGCAATTGATGTATCGATAGCATTGACGGATAGCAGCAACGCAGATGTAAGTTAAAAGAGTTATATCTTGAAAGTATCTCGTCGGTTGATTACTCATCACTGCGAAAATGATAGAACTTGCCTTCACATCTATCGAAAATTGGCCTTGTTACAGATGCTCAAGTCGAAAAGTTTGATCAGGCGTATCGACCCTTGAATGACGACTTAAAGCTTCCGTGCAACGCACAAGGCGTACTCGGCCTCGGAAGAAGTACAATTATGTCCACCAACGAAACCAGCGTACTTGGCAACCTCTCCCAATATTGAAGAACAGTATGTTCGCCGTGTATGCCCAAAATATCGACGACACAAATGCAAATGGCGATCTCGTAGCTCAATCTTCAAAAATTGTGTGGGGTGCTTATGATAGTCGCCATTATCAAGAATGCTTAGAGTGGAACAGTGTTGGTCAATGGGAAGAGCAGAAATTGCTCAAGGCTGATTGGAATCTTGTGCTTGAGGGAGCTTTTGTGGGTGGTGCAGACTTGCCGGACAGCAAAGAAGCTCTCCTCGATACATCGACGTACAATATCAAATGCCCACAAACAGCCTTGAAGAAAATCATAGAGATCAATAAACTTGTTTGTTACAGAAAGAGTGGCGATGAAACGTTATCTGTTGTCGACTGCTCGCAAGATGCATACGACGTCTTGGCGCTGTCGTCATGTGATGCGCATTTCGAGAGTTTGGGTTTTACGTCGACGGGCACACATACTATATGAGCAAGGACAATTTAGTATTCGACATACGTAGCGATTCTCACGAAAAGAGATGCGGGCTGAGGTTGGAGGATCGAACGACACGGAAAGCTGGGTGTTAGGGACGATCTTCATGACTCGCTATTACACAGTATTTGATCTTGCGAGAAACCGCATCGGCTTTGCTACGCGCAGCGAAAAAAAGGAACAAAAACCGCTGCCCCGAAGATTGGACGGAGGATATTCGCTACGACGGGAAACCCATTCCTATCCCAACGCCTTCACCAACATTCTCGCCGACATCTGCTCCCACAACAACAGAATCGAAAAACAATGCAAGCAGTGGACAGGGGCCTTCGTTAATCCCAATTATTGCATTTGCAGCAGTCATTTTGCTATGTTTCTGCTTTAGAAGAGGTAGCAAACGCCGGCGGATTCATCAAACCGAGAATAAATATTCATTGACTTCCCGCCACGAAGATGCCGAAGCACCTGGTCTTGAACTGATGTGAGCGAGAAAATAGGTCGAGTTTTATCCAGCAATTACAAGTCGATTTCATGCTATATTTGAAACAATATTCACATTATTATTCTAGAAAAGTCATCCGGGTTTTCCTTCTTTTGTTCATCCACCCGAACTGGATCCACCAGCTGCAATTGTTTCCTTAGCGTCGGACTACGAACGTATTCCGGGTGTACGTAAAGCTGCTTACCCTTGGCAATAAAGTTACACAAGGGATGTAATCCTTTGTAAGGAACTACGTCTGTTTCGGGGTTAAAGACTGTTTCCACACTTGTCAAGAACAAGCTTCGTGAGACGGCCTTGAGCAAGCAATCGGCATCCTTGATCTCTTTCGGTGGAAGGGCTGCTGCACCGTCTTCGCCTTCTGACTTTTCTTCTTTGTGATGACATTTCCGGACAGCAATTTTTTCAATCTTGTAAACATACGGAGAGAATACAAAGTGGATTGCTGCTGTAGATACCATCGAACCAGCGACGAATGTCATGCCGAATGCCAGAATGCCTACCTCGACGTCTGGTATCCTCGAACTGCACAAAACGCCGGCAAGCCGACACTTCCCGTGAAAGCGGATAACACAGAAACGGCCCTCAATCTTGTTACAATACCTCCCATAGGCGATTCATACAATACAGTCGATGTCTCTTTGTCATTGGAGTCGATGGACGAGTAGCGCCATTGCGCGGGCTGAAATGGATTTTGACGTGGCTGTATCGACTGAAAGATAGCGCGATGACACCGTGGTGAGCTGATTATCCTGTGAGCGATCATTGGTAATTGTATTTCAATAGGATAATTTAGTTGGAAAGCGGATAATGATTGCGCATCTTCATCTCCTCCTGTCCACAACAGCGAAAACCAGGTTCAAATTTATTTTGTGTGTGTGCCTTTCTTCCGTGCAAGGACAGACGGCACTGCGCTAAAGTAACGCTGCTCCCCAAATTCCCCGCGATGGCCCGTGTTGAATTTTGCTAAATAAACCTCACCTCCTACTCTTTTCGTGATAGTAAAGGTGCTCCCCAAATTCCCCGGGATAGCCCGTGTTAAATTTGACTTACCTTGGTACTCGTACCGATACAGTAACCGTAGTCCGGTACTCGGGCGTAGGGCGTCATCTTTTCGAAAGAAAATAAAAAACCTAAGCCTCTCCCTTGCTCCCTAGATTATGATCGGATCTCGTGCGATTCTTCGTTCGGTAATAATCGGTCATGAGGAAATACGACATCTAAAGACAATTATGTGAAAAACGTTCCCTATATCGTCTTCTTGTGAATTTATTAAGCGAAATAACCTGTACTAAGGTTCGTATCGTCCCGGCCCCGTCGCCATTGAATTGCCACAACTCTTTAGATCCACCACGACGACTGAAAAGTTGTCGGTAGAACCACATGACTTTGCATGTTCACACAGATTACGAGCAGCCCATTTGAAGCGATCGGTATCAATCATGAGCTTTCCTTGCTCCATAGCACAAGAAGATGCTATGACTACGTGTGCTGCCTCTTCATTGTCAATGACATCCCAGATGCCGTCTGACGAAACGATCAAGAACAAGTCGTCCTTACCAATGTCGTACTCGCAAATCTCTGGTTCTGCAGTAATGTACGGCTTTAAGGAAGCATCTCCTATGGCTCTCGAGACGGCAAGAAGACCTTCGACTCTCCATCTTCCCCAATAGATAACTCTCCCCGAGTTCAGAAATTCGTCGTGTTTCATCAGGTAAACCTGGCTTGTGATCGCGACTCAGCCGTACAATCGACCCATCCCGTCGAACTATAATAGCCCGAGAATCCCCAGCATTCGAACAGACGACACGTCGCCCTCCCACGAGCGTTACAGCACACGCTGTACATCCATCCGGCTGACCTGTTCTCACAAAGTCATCATCAACGGACATGAACGCATTCTTCATGGCATAACCGAGATCATACGGATAAGACTTGTCATTGCGAAGATACGACGACATCCAGTCAGCGCAGTACTGGCTGGCTTTGTCTCCCCATGGCCATCAAAAATCCCAAGGAATGTCAACGGCATGGTCAATCGCTGCATTCGCCTTCGTCCGTAGGTAACTTCCACATCTTGTGAATTCGACTTGACATCCACAGGACTGACTTCCACCTGGACCGCATCGAGATTTTCGATGCAATAACTGTAATTAAAGAACAAAACGGTTAGGAAAGTGGCGGATGCTACTTTCATATAACGAACCGAGAAAACTTACCGATCTTCCATGTAAGGTCGTCCTCCTTCGTCACTCCAGTGACTCACATTGAGATGTATCGCGTTCGGACGCAAATCCCGTCGTTCCATTACCGAAGGACCGCTTGGTTGCTTCTCCGCCCCATCCGTGATGGATGATCTCAAGGAATACCGCACTCGAGTGGGATTTGGAGGCAACGATGCAGGTGTCTGCCCGAAAATGTCGCCCATCTCCGAAGCCAAGGGAGATGGAGGAGCTGTCAGCTCGGAATCTTCCTCTAGAGACCGGTTACTTCGCAGAAACTTTGGAACGGCTAAACATGATTTCGAAGAAATGCCTTTGAATTTCATGCAATGTCGCGATAGCTCTCTCCTGGATCAGACTCATAAGGGTCCGCATCCTCTTCTACAGGTGCACTTCGGTTCTTTCGTCGACTGCTCTCTTCGGCAGGTTCTTTATTCTTTCGTGTCATTCGCTTTCTTCGTAGGTCCCAACCGCCTGAACGCGATTTACGAGCTGTTGTTGGTTCTTCAAGCGACTGATTTTCTTCGACTGTTTCCATGGTTGACTCTATCTGACCACTTCGTGATCGAAAGAATGGTGCCATGATAAACTGCGCCTTTTTACAAATCGTTTTCGGAGCTTCACGGTTTTGTCGTGCCTAGTTGGAGTTGTCACTAGTTCTGAGTCGCGCAACGTTGCTGTTTTAATGTATCCCGTACGTATTCGCTGTTGGAAGAGTCTCACTTAAGTCACCGATGGAATCACTCCGAGAGCAAACAAAACTTGGAAATTACAAATCAAGTCTTAATCGAAACGTCAAACGTGTGCTACTTCGCTCTCGATGATGGTAATCGTGATATCAAAACTTATTGCGTACAAAGGCTCTTCAACAATTCTTGTTCGACAGGTAAACAATTATCTGTCAATCTGCGAGTGAATAAATATAAGAATTGCAAGCAACAAGGATTTCAAGCTATTTCAAATGATCAAGGAAATTGTTAGCATCTGAACTTCTGTTGTTGCAGTTGCAGTCCGCGTGGTGGGAAATTCGCTGGTCTGCAGCTCCAGTTTGTCGTCTCGCTTCTCGTTCGTGCTTTCCTGCTGTTACGCTAAATTCCGCCCCGCCGCTGGCAATAGCAAAAATTAGGTTATGGTGTTATTCCATATACAGCACCGAATATGTTTATTTGTGGTACTATCAGATTTGTTAGACATACTTCTTCTAGTTGTCGCTAAGTCCGGCTTGCTCGCTCTAAATGAACGATCATTACTTAGCATTATGGATTCGCTAGTCTTGATAAGGCTCGTTCCGTTGCTTACTGCGACATTTAGTATTTTCCTACAAGGAGGTGTTCTTTTCATAGGTAAAGCTACTGAGATACAAGAGAGTACAAAAAATGAGTCGTGAATTGTCGTGAACTGTGAAAACGTGTCAGTACCAAGGAGGTACTGGTTACTGGTACTGTTTACCTCCTTGGTCAGTACTGGATCCGCTGGAAACCAGCCCTCCGAACAACGCCACATTCTCCACCCCTTTCTTCTTCGGCAATAAAATTTCGAAATGACTCTCGAATCTCGACCGCACTGTGATACGACGATGGTCGAACGTCAAACGTTCAACGACACATCCTCCGTGAAACAATAAGTTCAAGCGGGTGGACGCCAATCCATTGCAAACAGGAAATCGTTTTTGAAAAATAATAAAATAAGAATAATGAAAGAAATGGCCAACAGGTCTACTTCTTGTAGTGCAGCACAATTACAATATCAAGTGCTGCTCGCTGCAGCAGCACAAGACGGTGCGCTGGCGGAAGTGAAATACCTAATCAACAATGAGAAAGTCGACGTAAATGGGGAGGTGTGTTCGACGAAACACCTTTGTTTTGGGCGTCCTCGTGTGGTGACGAATCTGTCGTGAGGTTTCTATTAGAAAATGGCGCTGAAGTGAACAGGCCTCATTTGAAAACAAAGAGACCCCTTTGCATTGGTAGGTACAAGCTTGAATAGTTCGTTTGGCTGAAATTTGTATCCTTATACTGACATTGATCTGCATTCTATTCAGGGCCTGTGCAGCAGGAAGTCTGAAAGCAGTCCGATTACTATTTGAATTCGGCGCAGACGGTCGATGGCTTGATAAAGAACGGCGAACGCCCCTGCAATCAGCTATCCTGAAAGGGCAATGGCAAATAGCTCAGTATTTTATTGAGGAACAGCCGAGCATACTAGCTTCGTGTCCAGAATTTTGCCTACGGATCTCTCAGGCGGGTCAGCTTTCGTTGCTGAAAGGATTTTTAAAAGGAACCCGCTGATACGTTAGCTTTTTGTTGGGCGATCCGGCACCAGGCGATAGAGCTGGTCACTACATTTTACGAAGCAATGCTTCCTTGGTACACAGAGATCCCCGCATTGGGGAAACCGCCTTGACAATGGCATGTAAACAACGCTCCCCGGACTCGCTATACGTCATGCTACGTTCACGACCTGACGTTTGGCCTGATGTCGCAACTTTATTATCCGGGGATGAACAAATATGAAGCAGCTATACATAAATCCTATGCTAATATAATGGGTTTTTACAAACATGAAACCGCGCTTGTCTTACATTTTCTTTTAAAGCAAACCTCGAAGAATTGTCTGCACGGGCCCGGGTCCCCGGCATTTTCTTCTAAGGATTGTCTCCAGTTCGTTGTAATGTCGTCGTCGGGCTCACGCATGAGTTGTTCGTCCATAACCTGCATCACATCTTTCATGGTAATCGTTTCTTCATCTTTATCTTCATCCCCACCATCGTCGTCGTCCTCTGCTTCCGCAAGCTCATAGTCTTCGACTGAAAAGTATGGATCTGGTAGTTGGTCCAGGAACTCCAGATCCCTTGGTTCTTTAGCCTTGAGTGTAGCCTGTAGTATGTTGAGAAAAATTACCGGATTTACGCTGGGACCATCTGCAACTTGGATCCCATTATAATCGCTCGTAGTTTGCATGAACGACTCGACTTGATGCTGTAGAACGTTTTCATTCATATCATTCAAACCTGAATCACCAGAGATGGTCATCCATAATTCATCCTCGTCAACCTCAGACCGCCTGGGCAATCCCTCCCAACCTGGTTGATCAACGCCTTTGTTCAAGATTGAACGCATGAAGGAAGCTTTGTTTTGATCGTTCTACACTGCTCGTCAATTTTAAAGAAACTGTCAAGGTCTACGGCAGCGTAACTCGGCCCGGCTTGATAGGCATCTACAAACCACGATGGATCAGTGCCTGTTTGGGCCAATAGAGCAGGCCATCGCTGGAGTAAAGCAGGCTCCACGGGAGACGGAGCCCTCAACAAACATTCCAAACCTGCCACTAAACGAACTCCAAGGGCGACACTGTGCCGTAAATGCGGTGTCGCGTCATTTGCGGCTTGCCGCAAAGGCGATTCAATTCAGGCGTTCGAAATGGAACCTGCTCCGAGTCGGGCCACGTTCGACTAACTGCACTCCGAAGTGCAGCGTATTGAGTTCGACCCAGGGTACAAGTAGTCCAAACCCAATCAGCTTTGTCTGCTGCTAATTGAGGATCTTTTGACAACGATTGCTGGATAAACGCAGCCGCGGCGTCATTTCCAACTTGCGGCAGCTTTTGCAGTAAATACGCAACCTGCCGAGGCACAGCTACAGCCGTGCGTTGATATGTAGAAGTAGAGTTCGATACCCTCGATTGAATTGATGATTGAAAACCCGCAGAAGCCACTTCGAAACGATTGTTAGTGACCGCCAAAAGACCTTGTGAAACAGTCGAGCATTCGTTCGGGGAGGTATCAGGATAATTTGACCGTTCCATATCCAGCAACGATTACGGCAATATTCTACTTCGTCGTCCGATTGTGTATGAACCCAATCGGGTAAATGATACGCAGCTTCCGTTAACAATAAGTCCCCATCATCCCAAAATTTCACCACAATAGTGTCATCCTTTGCGTTCAAAAACATCCCGACGAGATACCAGCAGTCTTGTACGTTGCAATATTTGACCTTGGCTCGCAAATGAGGTATTCTTTCTTCGTCAACATGTACATCGAAACAAGGGCGATGCCACCACGGATAGCCGTCGAGTTTGTCATTCCACTGAACAGCCAGACGCGTCAAGTCAACGAAATCGTGCGGATTCGAAAAGTCTTTTGATAGGAATAAACTTCAACACGCAAGTCACTTTGAGGCGAGGATTGCTCCGCTAAAGCTTGTTCGAGTAACGTCGCCATTGAAAGGAGGATGCGATTTTACATTGCCGATCGAAAACAGCAACAAAAAAATAATGGTGGTTGTTTTTTTACCCGAAAAGGAATCCGAATCGTCGTACTATCGTACCGTCACTCACTGACTACTGTTTCGAAAAGACGACAATATTTTCCCACGATGAGGATCTGATTCGGAAGTTTTGAATAAAAAAGGATGATCGATGATCAATGATCAGTAAGGTTATAACCGGTATTAATAATTAATAGGTACAATTTTTTATGTGTTGCAAAACTAGCACAATTCCCCTTGGGCTTGCTGCAAACGCTTTTGAGGGTAATAGAGGTTGTCAAAGAACGGAGAGGAGTCGTGTCTTGCAACGCCCTGGCGACATGCTCTCGGCATTGGATCTTTAGGTTCGCTGATTTCTTGACGTTTCGACCGGGTGCTACTTCGGCCCGTTTCTCTGTCATCGCGACCTTCATGTTCCTCGAGGACGCCAGAATCGCAACCATTAGTTGCGCTTCTTCTTCGTCACGGGTGCGGGGAGCTAATTTGAACGACATGCTGTTGGAAGAAAAGAGTTCATTTATTATTTTGGTGGAATAAAAGAGTTTGGTGGTAGTTGCTTCGCTTCAAGTTTTTCTGTGTGAAATAATAAGATGATAAAGGAAAAATGAACGAACGAAAAAGCGAACAGTCGTGCGCATGGCTGTTCGTCCGAGATGCACGATTCGCAAATCGCGCGTGGAGAACGCTTCGGAGTTCGCATAAAAACAACAGAACTTCGCAATATAAAAAAATGTACGATTTGGTACCGTAGCGATATTATCTTACTTTTGCGGATCGATGCGTAGCAGATCCCTAGAGATGAAACTCATTGCAAGCTAGCCACTAAATCACTATTTTGTTTAAACTACTCCTCTTTTGGGCCAATCATATCCTCGGCAACAACCCATTCGTCAAACTGCTCAGCCGTGAGAAATCCCAGATCAATGGCAGTATCCTTCAGTGTGGCCCCCCTTTCGTGCGCCGTCATGGCGATCTTGGCCGCATTCTTGTATCCAATATGGGGATTCAATGCCGTGACTAGCATCAAGCTTCCGTGCAATAACTCTCTGATACGACCTTCATTCGCTTCAATGCCGCTGACGCAGCGTACCGCGAAACTCTCCGCTGCTTGTCCCAACAAAGTGGCGGATTGAAGCAAGTTTGAAATCATGACGGGCTTGTATACATTCAGCTCCAGCGCCGGTCCTTGCGATCCAGCAAATGTAATCGCTGCATGATTTCCAATGATCTGGGCACAAACCATCGTCAGGGCTTCGCATTGAGTCTGTATACAAATGAATGAAAGAATTTGTGAGGATGCGACATCATTATTTTTGCTTTCTGGACACATTCAATGAAACTAACTTACAGGATTGACCTTTCCTGGCATTATACTCGATCCTGGCTCGTTGGCTGGAAGCGACAATTCACCCAGCCCACAACGAGGACCGGATCCTAGCCATCGCACGTCGCACGCAATCTTGTGCAGACTGGCTGCAACCGTATTGAGTGCGGCGGAAGCGTGAATCAAGCTATCATGCGCAGCGAGCGCTTCAAATTTGTTCGGGGCCGTAACAAAGTCCATTTTAGTCTCGTCAGCGATCGCCTTGGCAATGGCAACGTCATATCCAACCACCGTATTCAACCCCGTCCCGACGGCAGTACCGCCGAGCGCCAAGCGGTATAAAGCAGGGATAGCAGCCTCGATACGATCAATACCATAATCAACTTGCTGAAGATAGCCACTGAACTCCTGTCCCAGTGTGAGGGTGTCGCATCTTGACTGTGCGTCCTTCCAATCTTGATAATGTTCTCAAACTGTTTTACCTTTTCGGCAAGAGCTTCGCGTAACACTTTCAAGCCAGGGATGGTAATGGTAGTCAAACATCGAACAGCCGCAATGTGCATTGCAGTGGGGAAAGAATCATTGGAGGATTGCCCCATATTCACATCATCATTTGGGCTCACATACGCCTTCTTTTCTTCCTCCGTCAAACCCGTCTTATCGAAAGGCAATCCCAGAATTTGATTCGCACGGTTTGCAATAACTTCATTGACATTCATATTCGTCTGCGTACCAGATCCTGTCTGATAAACGACCAATGGGAATTGCTTATCGTGTTTTCCGGAAATAATCTCTTCGGCTGCTTGTTGCATGGCAGCCGCTTTCGGGAAGCTTCCCAATTTGAGCGTGATAATTGGCGCAGCACTTTTGATCAAAGCTTGTGCGTAAATCACATCGAGAGGCATCTGACAGTTGGAGAACGGAAAGTTTTCGATGCTGCGCTGCGTTTGAGCCCCCAGAGATTGCCGGCTTCGACTTTAGTTCACCCAACGTATCGCTCTCAATCCGAGCTGGAATATCTTCAATTGCCGTCATCTTTTATGCTTGGATGCGAGTGAGGAGAAAGACAGGAAGGAAGTCCTTGAGAAAGGTTTGTTTGATTGGACGCGAACAGCTGCAAGCGTTTGCTGGCAAGTGTTGAAAAGGCGTCCTCTCATGGTAGACGTACGAGAAAAGCGAATGATGTGTGAAGTGTGGTTTTTTGAGAAAAAACGTCCCGAGTCACGATGAAATCCGGTCACGAGTGGCCAAATGAAACTGCACTGCTTCGCGGTTTTCGGAGCCAATCATTTCACACGTTGAGTACCGCCAACCGACTGATGTCATTCGCGGTGGAATTCCGACGGAAGCAACTGGCGGGCAGTCGTTCTCGTGAACATTTCCGAACCCCAAACGAAAATGTCACAAAAACAAAAGAGGCGCTTTCTCATCCGACAAACAGCAAGTTCAGTTTCTCCTTTTTCAACGAACAAACAAACAAACTAAGCAAGCATGCTCGCACGAACTTCATTATTTCGTTTAGGAAAGGCCAGCTTCCCGCGGTCGTTCTCCACTGCGTCTGTGGAGACGCAAAGCCAGTCGGAGCACTGTATTCATTTAGAGGAACAGTACGGCGCCTTCAACTACTCTCCTCTCCCTGTTGTTCTTAATAAGGGTAGAGGAACCAAGGTGTGGGATGTAGAGGGAAACGAATATTTCGACTTTTGAGTGCTTATTCGGCAGTGAATCAAGGTCACTGCCATCCCAAGATTTTAAAGGCGCTCGTCGATCAAGCATCCAGGCTCTGTCTGACGAGCCGCGCCTTTCACAACGATTGCCTCGGCGAATACTCCGAGTATATCACCAAGTACTTTGGTTACGACCGCGTTATCCCAGCTAATAGTGGGGTGGAAGCTGGGAGACAGCAGTCAAGTTGGCGCGTCGTTGGGGATACGCTGTCAAGGGCATTGCACCCAACAAGGCTCGCGTACTGTTTGCCAACCAAAATTTCTGGGGAAGGACGTTGGCTGCCATTTCTAGCTCCAATGATCCTACGGCCTTTCGTGGATTCGGTCCTTATATGCCGGGGTTTTCAAATATTCCGTTCAATGACCTAGGATCGCTCGAGAGTGAATTTGAAAAAGATGTAAGTAATGTCGAGAACGAGGAAACAGGCCATGGTGAAAATTGGTACTTGTTTGCTAGGCACGTCACTCATATGATTCTTTTGCTTATGACAAAGGCCGAAAACATTGCTGCTTTCATGGTCGAACCGATTCAAGGAGAAGCTGGTGTTATTGTCCCCACGGATGGCTACATGAAAAGGTGAAGCAAATGTGTGAGAAATACAACGTTCTGTTAATTGCGGACGAAGTTCAGGTTGGAATGGGTCGCACGGGCTACGAGTTGGCGGTTCAGCACGATGACTGCAAACCCGATATGGTGGTCTTGGGGAAGGCTCTGTCGGGCGGTGTTCTCCCAGTATCGGCCGTCTTGGCTTCGGATGAAATCATGTTGCAGCTGAAACCAGGCGAGCACGGTTCCACCTACGGTGGCAATCCTTTGGCTTGCAAAGTCGCAATGGCTGCCTTGCAGGTCATAAGGGATGAAAACCTCTGCCAGAATGCCACGGCGCGTGGTGAACAACTCCGAAATGGTCTCGAAAAGTTAAAGGGCACCACTGCCATCGCCGAAGTTCGCGGACGTGGATTGCTCAACGCCATTGTTATTGACGAGCCCAAGGGCCATTACGGAGCGGCCGGAAAAGCATACGAACTGTGCCTGAAAATGAAGGACAATGGATTGTTGGCCAAGCCCACGCATGGTAACATCATTCGCTTCGCTCCTCCGTTGACAATTACGGAAAAGGAGATGGGTCAGTGTGTTGATATCATTGAAACGAGTCTTGGTGAACTTTAAAGAAGACTAGAGTTCAACCGGAATGCGGGCTTCTTTCTATACAAGGCAATGTCTTCTTCAAAAGCGGGTCTTTTTTGAACGAATCGATTCATTGAATAATTAATCGATAAGGATATTGCTTCAACTATCTTCTCCTTATCAGTAGACTTTTCTGGAACGGAAGTACCTGGTGCGCATACTAGAGTTGTTCATGCGCTCTCCATAGCTCAAGAGGTCAAGGCAAGTCAATGCGCAATGCATAACCTTAGCCGTGACGGATCACGTACTGACTGGACCATAATGGTCCGAACGTAAATTTTCGGCCGATCCTTTCCGACAACGATAAAACATAAACAGCAATCCTTTTCCATTACTCCGTATTATTAACGACAGCCTACCTTTTCAGTCGATCTTTTACTTAGCTAAACACATATTACTCACTCACAAATGGGAAATATATTTTGCGGCGAAAAGGAAGAAAGCGCAAAAGCCACGGCGTTGGATAGCAAGGAGGTCAACAGCGTCCAAAATGAACTTCCCTTGGCACTGCATTCATCGCTTCCTCCAACGAACGGCAGCAATACATTACAACAGCAGCAGCATAACGAATTACTCAATGATCCAGCTGAAGTAGCAAAGCTTCAAGCATCCAGAGAGGAAGAAGCAAGATTACAACTGGTCCTCCAGCAAGCTGGGCGAGCCATGGTATCGGTCCGGTCGACACGAGGCAGCACGCCTTACTACGATCAAGGCTTTGCCGCTGCCTTGCATCAACATTTAGAACAAACGACTAAATTCCCTCCCGTTTCGAAAGAGTTACCTCCAGCGAGTAGTACATCTGTATATTCACGTCTATCAAAGCCAATGTGGCAAGATATTCTTCTGGGAAAGCGAGACAATGGATTGGCTGGCTTGGCTGAGAGAACCCGCATACGTACATGGATCACGAAGCTGAAGCCTTCTTAGACAAAGTACAAGTCAAAAGGAGAGGCTGTTTGCAGGGACAAATCCCATGGTGGAGAATCTGCTATAAAAGCAGGATGAAAGTAGCATTTCAATTTTCGTTTCCTAGTCTAGGAGTATCTTGCAGATAATAATATAAGTGTGCTTGTTTTCCTAAACGAATGAATGATTTGAACCGCGAAGCCAAGACCGAAACTTTTGTCGAGCGTTGCAGGCCCTCGACTAACATTTTAGTGAGGGGCGACTCGACTTGAACAATCAAATTATATGCACTTCTTACAAGCTCAGATGATAGGACAAGAGTGTGCCTAATTTCTGTTCCATCATGTTTTAGCTGAATGCCGAGCTTACCCTCATCCGCATGGATACATGACACATATTCATCTTCGTCTACAGTTGAACTTGGTCAAGGTGAAGCGAGAGTCAAAAAATAATTTCCCAGTCCAGCGATGCCTTCGCAAGCCTCATAGTTCAAGGTGCCATATTCGAGCGATCCAGAGAGTTCTTCAAAAGCCTCTGGTTTTCCGCACAGGACACCCAAACGGGGTCCAAACAATTTATGGCAACTTCTCACATACCAATCCACTCCGCTTTCCTCGACTGCGGCGAATCGATGTGGAACAGCAGCCACTCCATCAACGACAGTCCGCGCACGTCCCCGGTCCCGTGGAGCACATGAGCCTGTAGTGAACGTAAGGCTCGAATCTGACCTAGAACATTGGAAGCATGAGGAACGATAACGAGACGTGTCGCCATACTCAGCAAGGGAAGCTCATCCTCAAATGGATTCCACCACTTAACAATTGCGCCGACTCTCTTAGCAACTTTCACCCATGGATCAATGTTCGCCAAATGATTATCAGTACTGATAAGAATCTCGTCATTGGACGAAAGCACATCAAAATAGGCATCTGCCAAATTGGATATAAGCTGAGAGGCATTGGCTCCTAGAAAAAATGACTGTTATGAGCTCCCAGAACACATTGCAGAGCAGACCGCGCCGACTCCACGCACGCTATACCCCGTGTCGAGCGATCGCGCAGTGTCAGCGACGATTGCATGGCATTCTCAACAAAGATAGGAACTTGAGTGCCTCCAGCATTCTCGAAGTAAATGAGCGGCTTGCTCTTATAATATTGAAAGTAATGAAAGTGCTTTCGAAACTCGTCTACACTGGAGCCTTCTTTGATTGGTTTAGCTTCCTCATTGTTTTGGACCTTGGAGAGCTTTCGCTCAAACATTGCCCATCGCATCTTATTCACCATTGCTACTTTCGACGGTACAATACTCATCTGCGAATTTTCTTCTGGCAGAGGACTGTAAACACATTGCCAGCCACCTGGCTGTTCATCTCGGCCAAGAATTTTGGGATAAACCCACAGATGCAATAAATCGTTGATAACGGTATCGTGCAATGCTTCCGCATGAGGTAAACCAGTGGCAGTATCCTGGGAAGGAGGCGCATAGACTTCTAGCAAAAACGCCGAATCCTCTCCTGTTAATATGAAATCAAGTCCCAAATATTCAAACCCTCCATTCCGTTGTCCTCATTTCAAAAGGGTCTCGTACGCTCCGCTGACTGTGCTACTTTTTCGTGAATCGCCTGTCTGTAGCGACCTAGTCCTATTTCGATTTCACCTTCGGCTGTCAGACAATTGGATTCACGGCTAAAAATGGCACAGATCTCTCCCGAAAACTGAGCCAGGTCATGACTATTCGCACAACAATTTGTAATGTGCACCGTGTCTTGCGCATTCTCCCCAGTAAACGGCTCATTGGCGACATGCAGAAACGCGCGCTCATGAACAAAGGCTTTCCCGTCACAGGTGATAAGCCCATAGACACGAACGTGACACTTGCGACCTTGGAATAACACCAAAGGCCAAGCGTAGGGTTGAGCCACGTAACGATGATTGGCAATGAACGGACTCGAACGAGCATCTTGATAAAATTGCCTATTCTGGGGCGAAACTACCCATATGCCCCCGGCTCCGTTGGAAGAAGCGTCTTTTATGACCCACCATTGACTGAAATCCGTAGAAACTTCGGTACTTTCATACCCCGGAAACAAATCGCGACAGCGTTGCAACGATGACTCCTCTGCGGCCGACCAACATTGTTGATGGCAAAATTGCTGAAAGCCAGCAAGACCAGTAAATCAGTGCGCATCTTGAAACAGCCGCGCGAGTACCCACTTACTATCTAGAATGTTCGTCCCGTTGGGTAAGTGCGAATAGCAAGAGACATTGTCTCGAAACGATTTCGTGGCGGCGCGCGGAGCATTTTCCCACAGGAAATCGACATTTGTCTCTCCTTCGACCCAATCAGGAGGAAGTAAAGGAACAATACGGGACTTTGCTGCACTTCCAGTGACTTGGAATGTAGGGTGGCTGCTGATAGAGACAGTCATTGTTGTTATGTTACCTGGTATGAAGCGATGCTTTTCGGCTTCATCGTCGGCAGCAACGGTTTTGGTTTTCGGCTGCGAGTGCAAATTTTTCCTGATAGTATGCCTTGGTTTTTGACGTTTTTGGCTATCTTGTTTGGTGTACACTCTAGTACCAGGTTCTTGTCGTTTCTCTAACAAATGAAAACCATTTTAGAACCGGTTTCAGACTATTGTCGAATGTGTAGTGTCAATTGTCGCTGATGGTAACCCTCGATTAAGGTTTAATGAACTTTTTTGGATATCCACGACTAACCTTTCCAGCAGTCACGAGCATATGTTGTACATAATTGACCACAGTCGCAAGCGGTTTCAAAGAAAAAATTGCAATGCGGGCTTGTTGCTGTTGCAGCCAAAAGCATTGAACGAATGGTTCATTTCGAAGTCAAAGACAAAGACGTTGTTGAAAACAATTCCCACGCCAAAATGACCAAGCGCATTGCCACCTAATTACAATTTAAGCTGTGCTCGCCGTCGCTCGATCCGCTGTCAATCTGCTCTCAGACGACGCCTTTCGTGTCAGCGAATGCGTGAGAACAGCAAGCGGAACGTTCCTGCTTAATATTAACGAATGAACGGATCACATTGATGGACGATCTGTCGAGACTTCAGCTTCACTGCGGCTGGCTACCACAGTATTCAAAAACGTCTATGTTTCTGGCGGTGGTCAGAAGGACTACAACGAGATTCGAAACTCGACTTTAGGTGAGAGTGATGACGGCTCGGCAACGTCGCATCTCCAACTAGTACACGATCCGGCTACACCCGCTTTGCTCCCACTTCGGGTGCTACCGTGCGGACTCATGCCTCGAACGTTCTGGATCGGTGCAAACGATACTCCCAAGTTCTCGCTGGAGCAAATGGCGTTGGATGTCTTTCATCATCATGTCGGTGCATCCTTCGACCCGTCGGTCTCCGTGGCCGGTGCGGAATGGTGGGTTCAACGTTCAAATACGTCCTTCGCCGGATAAAATTGGGCGATATGCTATGCAGGGAATGACAGAAGAAAATGGAATCACATTTCACTGGGACAAAGATGAAGATCTTCGTATACTTTGTGGCGGAAATACTTACATTCATCCACATGTGTCGACTGTCACAACATACCTGACCAGTTTGGGAGCGCCGACACTCGTCACGAATGCACGAATTCATAGTTTATCGGGAGAATGGATGTTACCCGAACATAGTAATCCTACATCATGGATTAGTTGGCCGCGTCGAGGCAAGCATTTCAGCTTTGATGGGCGCTATTTGCATGCAGCACCGATGGAGTTGATGCCGAAGGGTCTTTGGGAGGAACAACTGATTAATCCGGAACCCGAAAGCAAATCCTCTGTGCGTCAACACCGGCGTGTCACGTTTCTTGTGAATATATGGTTGCATTACAAGCCATTCAATGTGAATCGATTTCCGATGGCAGACAAAATGAGTGGATTCGAAGAAACGACAAAGACTTGTTTGACATTCGAATCGCTCGATCCATTCCATGTTGTCAATGAGGAAACAACGGAAAGCGCCGCTCGATTCACGTGGCCTATGGGTGGGGATCGGATGATTTTGATGAAGTCATCCAAATGGAGATTCCTGTAAAAGAAGTTCACAAGCAGGTGGACGACGGAGGTAGTCTTCAGTTATGCTATAAAGACTCGAAATCAGTTCTCATGGAGAGGATACCACGAGAAAACGATGATGATGGAAACGACTGTGAAGCTGAACCATCACCTTCCTCTCCTAAACGAATAAAAACGGATGATGGTAACGAAGAAGAATAAATGTAACTAAAATAGACAGACGACGTTATTATGCATCATATGCCACGTCCTCCTACATCAAAGCGCTGTCCCACTTTCCACGGGCGGTGAATATTTAACAATGGGTGCTTCGATAAGCCCAAATAGGCGGCCTGGTTTTCCTCCAACAGCGGTGGCTCCGACAGCCCCATCTGAGTCGCAAACATGTTCATCGTTTCCACGACGTCTCCCTTTAATTGCAACTGGTACATTGATAGCAGACTTTTGTAGACACTTTCAGCTTCCTTCACCATTTCAGGAAGTTCGCCTTGTTTCATATCATGTGCAAACTGCGTGAGCTCCAGTTCCAAATCAAGCCAGACCGGTTTGTGTAGTAACCGCGATAAACTCTCATCGACAGGAATGTCAATGTCTTCCAACTCTCTCTTCATGATCAGTTCCTCATGTTCCATCAACAGCACCAACAAACCTTTCCCGGCCTTGTCAGTGCCCCGACCTGTCCGTCCCAGTCGATGAATATAAGTATCACGACTGGCAGGAACACCGATTTGCACAACGGTTGTAATGGAAGGATAATCCATGCCACGCGCCGAAACGTCCGTAGTGAACAAAACTCCTCGTTGAGCTGCCGCAAACGCCTGTCGTGTCACGTTTCTTGCCGTTTGACTCTTTTGCCCATGCATGGACCATACGTGCCGACCGAGTGCCCATTGAAACAATCGAGTAAAGTAAATGACCATACTTGTCGTCGGGAAGAACACCAAGATCTTGGCATTGTCTTCTTTGAGTAGCGTGAGAACAATTTGCGCGATACCCGCCACTAACCTGTTTGACGGGAGCACAACATGTGACTGCGAGACATGAGTATGCGCCAAAGTGGGTGCAGTGGCAGCAGTCAACTTGTTGTCGGCGTCATGCTCCATATCAAACGGATCGTCTTGAACCTCCATGGCAGCCGCGTCAGAGATGCAATCGACGAAGAGATGATTCGAGTCAATCCAGCCCTGTGCGACTAGATCTTTTGGATTTTCGGAGAAATGGTAGCCGAGAACAACAAATTCTGTCGTTCTTGCGGTAAATGTTGAACGATAGCAGCAATGTCCTCGAAAATCCCATTTCCAAAAGCTGGTCAACCTCATCGAGAATCAATACATCCACATTTTGCAAATAATCTCGAACAAAGCTACTACCCTCCAAATGATCGCGAAGCCTACCAGGAGTCGCTGTAATGAATTGAGGCGCAGTCTCTTGCCATCGTTTCAATTCTCTTCGTTTGTCCACACCGCCCACGACAACGAAATGCTGATTCGGTTCGTTGGAATGTAAAATTTTGATTTGTTCATCAATCTGCTGTGCTAAATCTCGTGTCGGCGAAAGAATCAATTTGATTTGTTGTTTGTGATGGAGTGACAAGGACCGGTGCAGCGTCGGCAATAGAAAGGCCATCGTCTTGCCGCTCCCTGTTCTCGATCTTCCCAAAATGTCTCGACCCTCTGCGGCTGCTTCCCACGTTTTCGCTTGAATTTCTGTAGGCACATTCCAACCCAGTTGTAATAGTCGATCTTTCAATGACTCTTGTAAATTGTGGAGCTGCTGAAAGGTTGTAAACGGATGCTGCGAGGATGAGTCGACTGTTGTAAACGCTCTGGCGACTGTTCGTTTCTCGCGTATTCGCAGCGTCTTTGGGAGTTGCGAAAGCCTCCTGCATTGATTTATTCGAATAGGAAACATAATCAACACAAGAGTAGTTTATATTTGTAAGAGAATGTTGGGATATGTTCTCGTTGTTGTGAATGTCAAGGATTTTTTTTATTTTTTTATATAGTGGTACTCTAATTGATGGGAAAGAATGTTGGCATGAAGGTCAAAAACGGAAGAAAATGACTATGTTTTACTACATGTACGGTTAGTACGACATGAACTTCACACGTTTAGTAGTTGGTAGATGCGTTCCGACATGGAGTTGTATGACAAAGTAAAAAACAAATGGTTGTCGGGGCACAGGAGCAGGTGTGACCCATTCTATCGATATCTGCTAGAAATGCCGATTCACTTTTCACCTGTCACTATTTGATGAATAAAATGACGTACTGGTCCCTTCTTAGCAAGGGAGTTTCCGAAGAGACAAGGAGAAGTGTTCGTGGAGGTCTGCTCTGCTGGTCGATCAGATCAGTAAACGAACGTCAAAAAAGGCCGAGAAAGGATGTTATGGAAGCGCGCTCAGGAGTTTTGCGTGGCACAAAGCGCTCGCGTGCACGAAATTGGATGATGGATGGTCCTCCGTTCACCGCCACTGCCCACGAGCTAGTAATATAAATTATTTGTTTCTACTCTAATTGATTGGAAAGAATGTTGGCATGAAGGGAAGGTGACAATCATTTTGCTTTGTACGGAGCACTGGGGACCCTCGCTAATGCCCGATCACGACGAAAGAGGTGAATCCTCCTTCGTACACGCCAACCTATTTCTAGGAGAGCTCCAGGCACGCAAAGGCTCCGAAGACGTCAAACAGTTGTCGACAAGCGTTGACAAAACCCATGTATCCGGTTGGGGCGGAAAGGTTAATGTGGCTCTCATAACTGTTCAGCAGGTGAACCCCAAACCCTGCTCAACCGTCGTCATCGCTGCACCGGTCAAGCAGCACACACAGTTCTTCGGCGTGCCTCCCGGATTCCGCGACTCATGGTAAGGAACTTTCACTCCAGCACAAAGCCCAACATGATTGTTCTCCGAAAGACTGATGCAGGCGTAAACGCCGGGACCAGTCAATGGGAAGTCTCACAAGCGAAAAGAACGAATCCCCGCTTGCAAGACTGTACCACGGGACACCTCACCAAAACCCTTCATGCGCTCCCCACTTTAGTACCCAACCAGTCCATCACTGCGATCGCAGGCCACAGCTAGGCAACAATTGGATACAAGGAAGGCCGACAATCCAATCGCCGCCGACCCTTCGAAAAGAGACGACAGCGAGAGGAGTGAGACGAAAACAAAGCAAAAAAAAAACAAGAGAAACAAAACAGCGATGCGCCACTCCGATTAGCATTTGGTTTCACAAATACAATTTGATTTTATTTTATTTAGAAGGAATGATCTAAGTGTTCATGGTGTTCGTGATTGATTGCGTCCTAGAAAAAAGCTCGAGCAACGGATTTTTCTAATTGATGGGATCCCACGCATCAATTTCACGAGTAGATCGTCTATGTATTTTCATATGCCCCACGCGGACCGGTATTTACTTTCCGGGGCGAACGGCGAACAAGGTGGAGTTTTGCGCGTTTTTTTGTAAAGTTGTGTTGAATGCAAATGCAAATGGCGAGCTTGAGATAACGATGATGATTGAATAATATTGAATTGAATGTTTCTTTTTGCGTGTGTCCTTTTGATGTTTGCTAGTCTACTCTATCCTTGTACTTACTAATGAAAATCCTACGAATGTGTGACTGGAGTGCTTTACTTATGTCTGTGGCCTGACGCCTGACGTCCGTTGCCCATTTCACTGATTCACTCAAGACAATGATTTGACACTGACACGCCTGATACAACGACGGATCTCGAGACGACCTTTCAAGATTGTCTGCCGGATCTCATTACAGTTACAGGGCAAGGACCGGTGGCAGCAAAATGGTTGAGAAGATCACTGAGTATTTGGACGTAATCGAATCGTTGGACGACGAGATGGAAACTATGAACCAACTTGGGAAAATACGCAAGATAATATCAAGAATGATATACAGCAATCGCTTTCAACCATTCACGTTCTCGACATGATACTGACTGAAAGTGCAGAAACAAGAAACACTGCAAATGCTACTCAACGCTCTTCCTTCCTTGATGAAACAACAGGAGATTGATAGTGCGAACGAGCCGGTTGTATCTGTTTTGATCGATACCTGGCACCGCGTACCAGCAGCTCGCTTACCCATTTTGGGGTGCCTCTCGGTTTTACCATTGACTGGAGAAGCTAGAAAAACTTCGTTTCAACAAGCTTTCAAATCTCTTTCGCTTGTTGATGAAGCAGACTTGTCGTTCCTCATCCGAATCGTACTTCGCAGTGTTTCTGAAAAAAGTGAAGCAATGATGCTCTGGTCGACGATTCGGGCACAATGTAAAGAGATCGAGATGACAGAGCATGTCGTGCGTGCTGCGCAATATATATTCGATGGATTTCGTCAAGATCAAAAGCGCGCTTTGTTGATAACAGCTTTCTTGCATGGTGTTAAAGAAAGTGAGGACGTTGCGAATAATTCTCTGGATGTCACCCTTTACTCGGTCTGTCACATGAACACGAAGATCCAGTCGACAAGATATTCGACTCGTGGATAATGAGTGGGTGCTTCCCATTCAACCTTTGTGAAGCGCTCATGGAACGAATTGGTGATACAAGCAGACTGGAGATGCCATGGGGTTTCACAAACGCATGGTCGACGGCTTTCTGCGACTCGCCATTTTCCTTTTATTGACTCCGTTCGCATCCCAAACTGCGATACGCAACCGATTGTTTCGCTGGTACTTCACATGGTCATTTTTTTGGATCGTGTCCATCAAGATAGTTTGCTTTCAAGTATGGTTCATTTGAGTGAGGAGGTTGACGGGTTATCGATCGGGAACACGGAAGGAACAACAAAACGCCGAACGAATCATCGCTTCCTCTGTTTCGGCCTGTCAATGATGTATTAAAAAAAGTTGTGCAGCAGTCCCCGGAGTTGCTCGTTCCGTTCAAGGGCGCTTTCATGAGAAGATTGAGCTGCAATTCGGGTGCGGGTAATTCCTCGTCGACCTCTTCTTTAGAGGATATCTGCAGCATCCTTGTTGCCATCGTGGAAGCAGCCCAAGCAGGCTTTCAAGAGCTCATGGATCTTTACAGCGAATAGTGTTTTTGTCTACAGGAGGTATTTCACTTTCTTCGGGAACTCGACTCTGGTCATCCGTGGTCTTGTACTTGCTAGAACTTTGGTTGAGTCGTCGACATTGTCTGATTCTGAAATAGAACAAATCAAGGAATGGGTGCAAGCGATCATTCTACCCTCGAAAGTCTCGAAATGGATGGGTCAAAATGATAAGGGAATTTGAAATAGAGATGTCCCTAATTTTGCGACTTTTTTTACGGCGGATTTCTTTGACGGCTCGCTTTCTCGCACTGGCACTCGACTGTATGGTAAAGAGAACAATGAATGAAGAACCACAAAAAATCGACGGACCACTCATTTTCTTTGCCGACGATGTGAAGTTGTTAGCTATAGTCCGCTGTCATTACGACGCAAACGCAACCAGCATTCCGATCGATTTTACCGCACGAACCGATACCGAGCGACGGCGAGGGTCACGGCTTTCTGCACATTCAAGGAGCGTTCTGCCCGAAACGTAAAAAAGACGCCTATGAAAAGGAAGAAGAATGTGCAGAACAGTCGTACTGGACTGCCGACACGTTGCACGAAGCACTGTTACGAGTTTTTCGCGACAATTATTCTTCCTTGAGATTGCCGTTTCCAGCAATCGAGGTGGAAATACTCGACACTGCTGCACCGTTTACCAAAGCACGTCTCGTGTATGAAACGGCTCGCGAGGCTTTGCATACGTGCGTGGCAATACGGCGGAGAAAATTGACGATCTTTTCTTTATTTCAGTCGATCAATCTGGCCGAAAATTTCACTTCACGAGCGATCCTGGCGACACTCATTGCGCAACAGCCGCTTTTACCCGATACTGTGGCATGGAATCGATCCAGTCCTCCTAAATTTCGGCGCTTATTGTTGCGTCCAGGAGAATTAGAGTCGCTGTTGCAAGAGGCGAGAGACAACTCGATTTGTCTTTGTCCAATTTGCTGGAACCGGAAAATGGCTCAAGCGATTGTTGGGACGAGCCGCAATACGTCGCACAAGCCATACGCTCTGTACTCTTTGCGGAAGACGTGGAATTTTCGTGAATCATAAATGCCTGTCCAAATATTGCCATGAATGGCGCTCGTAAGCAAGTGTTTCTCCTTGCACGATCGTTGCTATTGATGTCAAAAGACGCCCGCTACTCATGGGAACACATGATTGTAAGCCGAATGATGGACACCAATAACGACATGGTAATTCGACGAGGGATGCGAATTAGCATGACATTGCGAACAGCTCTGGACACGGACGGTTCACCCATGTCACGTGTGGAGTCACATTCCTTCCCACCTACTTGGGGCGATTCGACACTTTGGTCTCCGTTGGCCACCCCTGATTGCGAGCGAAACCATGTGCATGCCGTTTATGATGCAATCGCTACTCAATGGCACCACACGCGGGGAAACGAGGGTGTTGTGGTCCGGTACAACACAGTTCTTGCAGCAGCTTCCTCGAGGTTCCGTTGTTGCGGATGTTGGCTGTGGCGATGGTAAATATTTTCCAGCAATTTGGGAAGCAGGCTCGTACGTGATTGGTACGGATATTAGCTTACCCTTCTCAAAACGGCGACCAGCGGTGCGAGCTCAAGTGACGATGGTGTCCCAGAGAGTAGGAGAGTCAGTCAACGCCGTCATCACTTGAGGAATCGACCGGCTATTGCAGTTGCAGATTGCATGAGTGTCCCCTTGAGAACAAGTTCCTGTGATGCCGTTATTTGTATAGCTGTGATGCATCATCTCTCAAACGAATCTAGGCGGCGCCGATGCATTGAGGAATTGGTGCGAATTGTCAAACCTGGGGTTTAATCAACATCCAAGCGTGGGCGATGGCACAAGAAGAAGGCAGCCGACGAAAATTTGCATCTGATGATGTATGTGCCTTTTAACGCACAACCGAGGCATCTGAAGTTGAATGATGATACGCCCACCGGCGATGGGTAAAGTAATTCGAAGAAGGAAGAGACCGACTCGAATGAAAATGGATCCATTGCTGCGAAAGTCTACTCAAAAGCATTAAACGCTGATTTCGACGAAGAAAAGGGTTTGGTTGTTTTCAAGCGCTACTGCCACATGTATCGACAAGGTGAACTCGACAAGCTCGCCGCAACAATCCCGAATGTGGAAATAATTGAAAGTGGCTTTGAAAGTGGAAACCTCTTCTTGATACTGAAGAAAACGGGCTAACTTGATTTATTTGCATGACACTGAAAAAATCATGCAACAGTTTGGATTGACAATTATAATTAGCTAGAACCAACCTTTTAATGACTCAAGTACGTTGAGAGCGTAGGAGACTTCTTTATGAGTGTTGTAGTGCACAAGAGAAAAGCGAACTACTCGCTCAAAACCTATCTGTTCCAGAAACTGTTCACTGGATAGGAAAGAACTACATCGGCAGATGATGCCAGCCTGGCGACATGCCTGGACAATCACTTCACCATCTAGATTATGGTGCACAAAGCAAATAACAGGAAGCTGTTCGCCCAAACATGGTTGCTATTGGTAGTCTACTATTTCATTTTATCAATACTTTTACGCTCGTCTATCAGGACGTGTCCAACTAGATTGAATGAGACGTGTCGATCATCGATGTTTTGTGCATCCGTTATCCATTCCAAATCATCCACCATGATAACAGATGCTTTCCCCATGGCAGTTCCTTGATGAAATTTGTATCTCCGTTGTTGTGTAACTGCATCTAAACTCGCAGCCAAAGCGGCTGCTGCAATACCGTAGCAGGATCCTCCGGATACCCAGAGGCCCGAGGGAATTGTCGGCACTCGTACTCGTCGTCATCACGTTTCGCATACAAATAAAGTCCAGTCGACTGATCCAGAGCGTCACAGCAACTTTGAAAGTGTTCAGGATTCACAGGTGCAGTTGCCTTGTGCAAGGCTTCTACCGATTGGACGCGGATCAGCGTTTTCGGTCGAGCAATCGATGCGTGGCAAAGGACGACGCTTGCACGTCCGACGCTTGTAAACCCAATGTATCCCGAATCAATCGGAATAAAAGAGCAGAGTTGGAAACCTTTGTTGATTGAATTTCGCTCGCATTTGCAGAGAAACAATCTGATCGGGGATGTCGATCTGAGCTTGATACGCATTTTCTTGACTGTCCTGAAAATGGACCGTCGAGGTCTGTTCCGCCATGCACAGCGCCCCACCCATGGCTGCATGAGCGCAAAAGCTCACTGGCTCACCCGTGGGCATGTAAAACGCCATTTGTTTCTTCTGCGAGTCGACCATGACACTTTCCCATGCGCACGTCTTGGCAAGTTCCGAGCCTATCAAGTTTTCGCCCATAAAAACAGTGACAGGATTACCTCCCGTTCCCTTCCATTGGCAGAACACGCGAGCTGAAATCTTTTGAATGATTTGCGATGCATTATTAGATGACATAATGAATGGGGAGTAGCGCGAAGAAGAAGAAGAAGAAGTGAATTTTGCAAATAGAATCATCAAAGGAGGAAAAAATCAAAAAGGAGGCGCACATTCATGCGGGAGGCGTCTGTCCGGCCAGCCGTTACTGTATGTTCGCTCATCTCCCAAATTTCTCCTCGTCGCAACTCGCAAGTTGAATTGATGGGCGGCCAACGCTTGGCCAACACAAACAGAATGAATCGATCCATTCAATAGAGAATGGCTTTCCGTCTTGTGCGCTGTCTTTTGATTACATTTCAGTGCTCGTCATTTATCACGCCAAGTTTTATCTTAGCATCATTCCGAACAAATCGAGCCAGTTCATTCACCATGAAGAGAGCAAGAAATGATTATTCACCTCTTGACAAAAATTGCAACAAACAGTCCGCTTTGTCGAATTTTATGCAGGTGTTGGCGGATGGTCAATGGCTCTGAAGCAGGTTGTCGAACGTTTACATCCCAGTCGTCCTGCTTTGCAATTCGAATGCGCAGCCGCCTTGGACCATTCCGATTTGTGCAAGATTGTGCAATCACAACACAATTTATCGAATTTATCGAATCGGCCGATCCAAAACTCACTGTCGCTCAGCTAGAAAATGGCAAGCTGATTTGTTTGTCATGAGCCCTCCCTGTCAGCCACATAGTCGCCAGCATACGCATCAAGCGCGTGAACTGGAAGACAAGCGATCGGAGAGCTTTATTCATTTGTGTGAGCTATTACAGCTCCTTCCAAAAGTGCCTTCGGTCATCGCACTCGAAAATGTTGTGGGATTTGAACGCTCGCATAGCTTTGCTTTGTTTCAAAAAAGTACTGAAGGACCGGGGTTATCGGTGTTGCCATTTTAGTTTGCAGCCCAGTCAAGTTGGAATCCCCAACGATCGGCCTCGTTTCTATTCCGTGGCTGTACAGGGTGATTTCGTCAAACTGGAGGAAAATTCTTGGCATAGCAAGTATTTCACAAGGCAGTCGTCGGAAGAGAGCGCCGATATCACAATTCACACCGAAATCCCCGAGTTAGGAGTCCTGGCGACAGAAAGCATCTCAGTACGTGACGTTCCCATGCTCAAAGAATTTCTGGACGATCGGCCCGAACCTCGCTTGAACATACCTGAAAAAAGTGCACCAGAAGCGTGCAGCTTGGTGCCTCGACATTGTCACGCCCGAGCAGCGACGTACTTCTTGTTTCACATCAGGATATGGAAAATTCATGAGGTACGGGGAGCATCTTGTACACTGGCGATGGAAACTTTGAGCTCATTGCACCGGAGCAACGTGAATATGATGCCGATTGGGACAAAGGATTGGATTGGACGAAAGCGAGGTACTTTTCGGGTCAAGAACTATCTCGACTTTTGATTTTTCAAAGGACTTTTCTTTCCCGCCCGCATTGTCACTCGGTCAGCAGTGGAAGTTAGTTGGGAATTCGCTGAATGCCAGAGTTGCTGCTCGACTGTTGGAGTTTGCATTCTCGGTGCGTGGAAACGCATCTGTCAAGATAACAAACGATAATGATAAAGCTAGCTAATTTAGAAATGCAATACAAGCTGTAAAAGGTAGGAAGCGTACAGTCTATGACGTTTCACGATTCAAGAGCTCATCAGTCGGGTGCAATCAATCGCGACTTTATCCAGTAGCGTCCACCGCGCGACTAGTACCCAATTATTCCTTGTTAAGGCCTTCTTCTATTGACTCTCCATCAATGCTGTCGTCGTCTAGTGGTTCCCCGTCAACATCGTCGTCTAACAACTCCCCGTCAATATTGTCATCATCCAAGGGTTCACCATCTATGTCGTTTTCTAATGGCTCTCCATCGACGGCATCAATATTCGCATCATGGTTTCCTTCCGTGCACCAAGCCTTGTGAATGGACAGACTCTCTTCGTTTTTGGACGTCCTCGTCACTGCATCATTCTGCGTTTCAGATAAGGGTTGGATGACAGCCCAGTCTCCTTTAGGTGTACGGTCTCTATAATCGTCATGAGATGATGGTTCTGAATTAGCCTCAGTTCTTTCCGGCTCGATTTGATTGTCAACAGGTGGTTCGTCGTCTTTTTTGATACTTGCTTTCGGGTCATCCGCCTTGGACTTAACCGACTTCCCTTCAAACCTATCGTGCAGTTCATCTAAGAACCAAGGACTATAGACGCTCCAGTTCGTCCACGCACCCAGAATAGAACTGATTTCGACAGCCAGCTTGTTCCGAGTAAGTCGCCCGCCCCACTCCATCTTACCGATGGCTGCGAAGACTTCGGGGCCATTTTCTCGATCGCATCACGATATCGAAACGCGTTTCGGACTCCTGGTTGCTGCGAATTGAAAAGAATGTCGGAAAGTAAAACAGCTGTGCCGTTTTCTGCTCCATTGCAACATCTTTTGGAACGTCCTTCGCGGGCTCTTCCACCAAGAGCTCTTGAAGCTGCCTGCAAATATGTTGGAACGAGCCGCTTTTGTCGAAACAAAAGGCCATTGCTTTACATATCGCGCCACGTGAGGTAGTGAGCTCTCTTCGAAACAAAACATTGAATTCTTCTAGCTCTTGAAAAGTTAGCTCTTGCCCGTCACTATTCCCAGGGTGTCTTCGCCGTGTGTTCTGGCTGCGTTTCTCTGTAGCCGCTCGCTGCTCGTTTTCATCGACAGCACGGTGCAGAGGAGGTGGAATCCACGTAGACCCTCCTTCTTCCATCACAAAAGGTTCTGTGCGCCATAATGCTCCGTTCTCACCGTGCGCAAAACTCCATACGCGCCACAAATAATAATTTCGTTCAGCATCACTGCAGGTAAAGTCAGGATCTCGTCGTAGCTTCTCTTCCAACGGACAATCTTCTCTAGCGACATTGGATGCAGCAGTCGATAAGAAGCGCTCGCGCTCGGAATCTGAAGGTATAGTCACCTGAATATATCCCGCGGAAGCGCCTCCTCCATTCGGTCGAACGGACATTTCTTCGTCGTGATGCGGAACGTGACGACCCCATCGTACGATAATGTACCTCCCAACCCGAAAGGCATCCGTATCATCCACTCCTTCAAAGCCGCTTCCGCATCGGCACGATATCGAAAACACACAAAACCAGAATGTCTATTTCTGCATCGCTCTTCCGGCGTTCGTGCCCACATAATTTTAACGGAATGCAACGGACCTTTTTTCGACAGCTCAACAGGCAAGAGTTAGAAAGTGTCCTCCTCAAGAAAAAGTAGAAAGAATGATCTCGCCAGTTGCACCGACAAAACAAAATGACTGTGTCTCACCGAATTGCACGAATACATCATATACTTGTTCTTCTGTTAGATGGGGCGCTAAGTTGCCAACAAAAGATTGGTGGTAATGTTCTCTTCCCCGGTTGAACAAACGATCCAGATGCGCGTTGATTGAAGGTTGGTTTCTGCTTGACAATTCTTTTCTCGGCGTTTAGTTCTTGCAAAGGGCGTCCATTTTGCTTTCCGCGACGAACTAATTGCCCCATGATGTCGTTTCATAGAAGAGGTGACGGAGGCCTTGACCGGGTTGTTCTTGGGAGCCGCTGTATTGTGCGCTTCCTTACATTCACTAACTTCACTCGTGTCAGCTACGCTCGAAGGAACCGCTGCGGATGAAGAGGGAAATCCGGTATCGGAACAGTTGATTCGTGGCTTCTTGCTCTTCAGCGAAGCAAAGGCATCCTCCTCCTCCTCCGATGACGATTCATTTTCAGGAGGCGGAGCGCCTTTACGATGACGGCCGCTCATACTGGGTGCAACACTTGTTTGTAATTTGTAATACTTGAGGAGAATTGAATGAGTTATAATTGTTTGTAAACGCTTTTGCCTTTTGTTGCGCTGTTTTTTCAGATCATCATTCGTTATCATCGCGTGAATGAATGCTCGTGAAAGATATTGTTGCCGCGCGCACGGACGCGCGAATGCGTCTTTGCTTCGTACGAAAAGAAAGTTCTGCCAACCAAAATCCAAGCCGAATGTTGCGTTCAAGAACAAGGAAAAAATTACAAACTGACAAGGAAAAGTAACTCAATTAACGAACAAAACATTGGATTGGATTGATTTCCTGGTAACATCGAAAGGCTGCAAAACATGGCTTCAGAGGACACACTTCAACAAGCTTCGAGCTTGGGTAATCTTGACCGGTAGGTTCGATTAACTTGAATTGTTGTATTGGAAGGATTGGGAGAAACTTCAGATCATGATCTTGCTCGTAATATCAGTTCATCTGACTCCAATTCGCTTGCATTACTCTTCAATATCTTCTTTCCATCAGCCCGCAGATCTCTATCTTGGACTTTGGTTCACAATACTCGCATCTGATTGCACGTCGCGTCCGTGAACTCAATCTCTACTGTGAGCTATATTCCTGCCAAGTCTCGGCGGAAGAACTCGGAAAGCATGAGATTACAGCTATCATTCTTTCGGGAGGACCCTCGTCGGTATACGATGAAGGCGCTCCACATGTTCGAAAGGAGGTATGGGACTTGATCAGTAGCCGCCAAATACCCGTTCTCGGAATTTGCTATGGAATGCAGGAGCTGGCTTACACATTTGGTGGGCATGTTCAGCCGGGGCTCAAGCACGAGTATGGAAAATCTCATGTGCAGCGCATTGATCCCAACCATGCATCTCCGTTGCTTCACAATATGCCAGATGATTTCGTCATGTGGATGTCACATGGGGATAAGCTTGACAAAACCCCGATGGTTTCAAAGCGGTTGCCAAAACGAGCAATGCCGAGTTTGTTATCATGGAGAACATTGAAAAGAAAATGTGGGGTCTGCAATTTCACCCTGAAGTTACGCACTCGCCCCAAGGCAATATTATTCTTCACAACTTTTGTATTGAAATTGCCGGTGCCAAACCGAACTGGATCATGACAGATTATGCTACTGAATTCATCGAGGCGGTGAGAAAGCAAGTCGGTGATGGGCATGTGATTGGAGCTGTAAGCGGTGGTGTTGACTCGACAGTTGCTGCGGTTCTCATGACCAGGGCCATTGGTGATCGTTTCCATGCAGTCATGGTGGACAATGGCTGCTTGCGCAAAGACGAAGCTGTCACGGTCTTAAAGCGACTTCGGGAAGACTGCCACGTTAACTTGCGATGCGTGGACGCATCGGAACGCTTTCTAAGTCTTCTCAAAGGTGTTACGGATCCCGAGCAAAAGAGAAAGATCATCGGTCGCACATTTATCGACGTTTTTCAAGAAGAGGCGGACAAGATCCAGGCAGACAGTGGCAGATGCGATTACCTTCTTC
This sequence comes from Fistulifera pelliculosa, assembly GCA_026008555.1. NCBI lineage: Eukaryota > Bacillariophyta > Bacillariophyceae > Naviculales > Stauroneidaceae > Fistulifera > Fistulifera pelliculosa. Next base: position 503,102 of record BROJ01000246.1, on the reverse strand, counting down.
AAGGAACTCTATACCCGGATGTGATTGAAAGCATTTCCTACAAGGGTCCCTCGGCGACGATCAAGACCCACCACAACGTGGGTGGTTTGCCGGCGTCAATGAAGTTAAAGTTGATCGAACCACTTCGCGAGTTGTTCAAAGACGAAGTACGCGCCCTCGGAATTGCCTTGGGTATCGAGGAGAACAGTGTCTGGCGCCATCCTTTCCTGGCCCCGGTCTAGCTATTCGTATTTTGGGAGAAGTGACGGCTGAACGTGTCAAGATTTTGCAACACGCCGACGCAATCATGATTGAGGAGCTTCACAACGCTGGTCATTATCGCGCAATTGGACAAGCTTTCGTTGTTCTGTTGCCAGTGAAAAGCGTCGGTGTCATGGGAGACGGTCGCACGTACGAGGATGTCGCCGCGATCCGTTGTGTCGAAACGACAGACTACATGACTGCTGACTTTTACCATTTGCCCTATGAGGTCATGGGAACCATGTCGAGCAGGATTATCAACGAAGTTCGCGGAATCAATCGTGTGTGCTACGATATCAGCTCGAAACCCCGGCCACGATTGAATGGGAATAATTACATGGTGTAAATGACTGTCGTGCACAAGGTTTAAATGAAATTACAGTGCAACACAAGCGACACAAAATTAAATGTAATCGTCAATTTCGTACAGAACACTATTCTTTGAAATAAGATCTCGACTATCCCCTTGTATTGTCAGGGGATTCGGTGCCGAACCGCCATCGGTCGATCGACCCACAATAGCGTCAGGTCCCGAGCTGATCACTTCTTCTACAACTGTGTTGAAGGAACCGCAGTTCACGTTGGGGCACTGAATGCCGAGAAAGTGCCATTGACAATTGTGGGACTTGACCTCACAGTCGTTGCACATAATGTTTACAATACGCTGTAAATCTGCCGGCATGGGATGTTCTGCAATGTCACGCGCTCTTGCTTCCCATGCAGCCGCCATCGACTGCTGACTCACCACCGTTTTCTTACAGATAGGACAGCGATAGTCGAACCCAGCCAGTTTGCGGAAGCAATGTGCATGAATAGCATGTCCACAGGGCAAGTCTTGCGGAGACTGTCGGGAAGAAAACATGTCTTCTCGACACACGGGGCAATTGTTTTGTACTTGTCTTTTAGGCACTGATGCGTTTCAAAGACAGTGACGGAGATGCACATGCAACATTGATCACAGTGACGAAAGGATTCCATTCCACCGACACGACAGAAACCACATTGATCGCAATGAAACGGCTTTTTGCCCTGCGACCGACCGAGTGAGTCAGAAATTGAACAAACAATAATGAAAAGTACAAATAATAGATCGAGCGCAATCCTTACCATTGACATCCAAAGGTTGCAAACTCCGCAGTGATACTCCCCAAACACTGTGTGACAGCTGGTACACTGGTTTCTGCAAAACAAAAAAAGGAAGTAAATGTCAGAATTACAGAAAGGATTCCCTCACACATATCATCCTTTCTTGAACTTGAACAACTTACGTAGCGGCCTGCCTCACGTTGCAATTCTTGCACACCACTTCTCGAATCAAGAATCGATTCAACGGCGGATGCCCCGGAGGACTCAATTCATCATGACATATCCGACAACCGAATACTCGATTGCAACACGGCGCCACAATGTTGCAGTTTCGTTCGTAATGCACACAGGCCGCGCTGGCTTCTTGCGCAGGCACAACCGGCGCTGGAGCTGGTGCCTGTATCGTGCGATTTCCTGTCATGAGCGATTGAATGCGGAATCGTTTGTCATCGGCGTTGAGCGTCGTGTCCGCCATGACGGCTTGAATAGCGCGTCGTCTCGCTACAGCGGCGTCTTCTTCGGCAGGCGCTGGAGGAGCGGTGATATCGTCCATGTCGTTTGCGTCTTCCATGGCGTCTTCTTCGTCGGAAAGGTCGTCATCGTTTGCGCTGTTGTCGTCCATATCCATGTCCTCGTCGCGCAAGTCGTCGTCGTTGTCCATTTTGATTTATAGATCCGAAACGGTATATAATTAGAACGGGGGTAGCTTGCCTCGAAATGGAAGTCCAATGAACGTTGACGGGGATTGCAATATCTCTCAGGCGTACGACTTTCAAAGATCCTTTTGCGTCGGATAATCTCACTTGACGCAGACGATAGGAATCAAAGCTTTTAAAACTAATAAGGATGACTCGAAAGGTGACGACTCTTTGATTGCTGTTGTTGATACAGTACTTCGCTGCAGAGGAGGGAATGATTTCATTCATCAATCAAAGTGAGAAGCATCCTCCGCCTCCGCGAAAGTGCCAAAAGTGCCACCAAAAATCACAGACCGCAAAAGTCTCTTGATGACGTATTCTTCGGTAGACACTCGTCGACAGGACTGATGATGATTCATTCAGTGAGACACGAATGAATTTCACGTCTCTCGTCACGTCCGTCAACCGTGGGCATGCAAGAAAAACGCGAAGAACATCCACAAAAACAAACACAACATGACAAAATAGACAACCTGTTGCATTTGATTCATTTCCCTCCAGAATGATCCGAGCCAGCCATTTTTGTCGTTCCAGTCAACAAGAAGAATTCAATGTGCAGATAGTTGTGCAGCACAGCGAACCGCAAGTATCTTTAGTGTCGTGGAAGGTTTTGCGTCGACTGTCTCGGCTTTCCGGAAGTTTGGTTTCATTGTCGTGTCCGGCACAAAAGACGTGCATCTATACGCGGCTCGTTCTGGCGGAGGATGAAATGAATGAACATGATGATGCGGACGATGAATTTATAGACGACAAAGATGTAGTGATACGGGTCAATGTCTTGACTGCATTCAATTTACTCTTGGGATTGCCGATCAACAAAGATTCAACATGCATACTCAAGACTTTATCCAGCAACGACGAGGAAATACCACCCCCAAAGTGTCACGTTGCGAATATGGGGCATCCCTGTACCGCCTCCGAGCATGAGTCCGTCACCACCCAAAGAAAATTTTCCATTGCCGGCCCGCAAAACATTATTGCAAAACGATATTCTGATACCTGTGCGGCAAGGCGATCAAGTGTATATTTATGAAGTCATCCATATCGATGGTAGCAAGGGATCGAATGTGTACGAACCGTCATCGGAAACCTCTTTTCGGATAGAAGCGGCCGAGCGGAAAACATCGTGTCCTCGCTTGCCGCCCATCACAGCCGTGCACGACCTGTTTTCAAAAGACACTACTGCGCTACCTCCACATCCCGATACATCTGTATTAATCGAAGCACTGTCACTGTCGTCACACACCACCGCCTCCGAACGTGTATTGCATTTATGCGGGGAGACGAAAATGTTACAGAAGCGATTCAAGTCGCAGCCGATTGTCTTGGAAGGCGACTGATAAAAGTTCGCGGATTAGCGTTTCATGCTTATCTACATGGTCGTACTCAAAACCCGACAGGCTCATTGGTGGACAAATTGCACGGACTCGAGGTTGCTTTGGAACAGGCGTTTTATCACGCACCTGCCGTATTGCTTTTGCAGAACTTGGACAAGGAACTTTCATTACAGGACCGCGACTTGCAAGAAGACGAGGAAAGTAGGCTTTGGTCATTGCTGATGGACTATTTACGGCCGTCGTCGCATCAATATGTTTGGAATGGAAAACTGCCGAGCACTCCACCAGTACTTGTCGTGTTTAGTTCCGAAAAGAACTCAAGCCAGGTCCATTGAAACACAACATGGTACACCCGTCAATCGCATGCTCAAATCCGAATGTAGAGTACGTCGAGTATTTGTGGAAGCAGTACATCAAAGACGTCCCGGCAACTGGAAGCAGGTGCGAACTCTTGTCGGGCCGATCTCGTGAGCAAGTCTGTAGAATCCTCGAGGGCCTCAATGTTCACATCAAAACGAGCCCTGACTCTGCAGACCTCGATACATTTCTTAGTGACTTATGCGAAAAGCACGACAACAAGAGCAAGCTATCTAGCATGGCGAAAATTCCTAAAGTGCGTTGGGAAGACGTGGGGGACTTTCCAACGTCCGGCGCGAGATTATGGAAGCGATCGAATTGCCTCTGCAACATCCCCACCTCTTTCCGCCTTCGACGCGGTCCGGAATTCTTTTGTACGGGCCTCCTGGTACGGGAAAACGCTCGTGGCCAAAGCTGTGGCTACCGAATTCAAGCTGCCATTTCTTTCAGTAAAGGACCCGAGTTACTCGGAAGCTACATTGGAGAAAGTGAAGCCAACGTCCGGGACGTTTTACACAAGCGCGGAATTGCGCCCGTCAAAATAAGCCTCCTGCTTGCATACTTTTCTTCGACGAGCTGGATAGTTTGGCACCCCGCCGTGGAGATCAAGCGAGTGGAGGAAACGTCATGGACCGGGTTGTATCGACGTTCTTTGGTGAACTCGACAAGGACACCAAAGATTGTTCTTTATTTGTACTGGGAGCAACGAACCGACCTGATTTGTTGGATCCGTCGCTCTTGCGCCCGGGACGATTTGATCGATTGGTTTATTTGGGTATTTTCCCAGAGGACCGAGCTAGTATCTTGGCGGCGCAGATTAGGAACCTAAACCTCGAGGACGAACCGCACGTTTTGGCCGATTTGGTGGTGAAGAAATTACCAGAAAATTTGACGGGCGCAGACTTGTCGACGATTGCGACGGGTGCGCAGCTTATTGCTACAGAACGGTTGTGTTTGGAAGCGGAGAATGAGTTGCGGATGCAACACGAAAATGTCAACAATGATCTAACGATGGACGAGCTCTTGGAATCTTGGAGTGAAGAACGTCTAGTACCGACTGTGACCTTGGCCGATTTGATGCAAGCGTCGGCCAAGGTGATGCCCAGCGTTAGCGAAGCTGATCTAACGCGTTACGAGCGCCTCAAGGATCAATTTCGTAGGTAGGGCGGGAGATTAGCCACATGAGTTGAGATTGCCAATTCTAATTAAAGTAGATATTGTTTCGTCCACCAATATATCGCATGGTAAAGTCGAACATTAGTACCTTGTCTCAAATGCAAGCTCCCTAGATATTTTGCCAAATCAATCAGGTTGGGAGAAGTTCTCTTTTTTGGAGACCGCCCTCGGATTCTGTGAACGAGTACTTAAACCGCTATACATCGGCATGTCAAACTTCCGCCCAAATTACAGCAACAACAAAACGAAAAAGCTGTCGACTCAGAGCGAGCGAACATCCTTCTCCTCATTCATTTTTCATTCTAATTGTTTGTTGATAAACTAGTCTACGGTGCTCGAGATTGAAACAAGAATGATGTTTGTTTCAATTCTGTTGCTGTTGCTGTCCTTGCCTCTTTCGAGTCATGCGGCGACCGATTTCATTCCGTGCTCCGATCCCTGCAACGGTGGCGATGTGAATTATGAACTTGTGGCGAATGTGCGCAGCATGAAGCTGCTGAATTACACCTACCGCGGAAGAACGTACTCATCGGAAGGTTCAGACTCGTATTTGGGTCCTACCATGCGCGTCAAACCGGGTCAGACGCTCTGGATCAAGCTGACGAACCAGATGCACGAGCAAGTCGGACCTTCGAAAGTTACTGTCGAGGATTATTGGAATATGCTACAAAAGCCGGGCGAAAAGATTAAGTATCAGTATTACAAAAAGCCTGTAGCGAATGCATCTTTAATGACGGTCGATTTTCCGAATATTCCGTCGCATTTTGATGCAACGAACCTTCATCTTCACGGTCTGGATATTGAGGTGCACATGTTTGATCCAGTCAATACGCACAATCCGGATGCTCCGCATATCAAAATCCAACCAGGCGAGTGCTATTGTTACCGTTTCACGATTCCAGAGCATCATCCGGCCGGTATGTATTGGTACCATCCCCATCTTCATGGCTCGTCGGCAGTGCAAATGTGGGGCGGTATGTTTGGACTTCTTTACGTGGACGGACCTATGGAAGAGGAACTGGCTGGTTACGGAATCACCAACACTCAGGAATTTGTGATTTGGGACCCCGCTTTCAAAGCAGTCGACAAGCCGACTCATAACATCGAAGTGGATGAGTTTCTCATGGGGCAAACGACACTTTCCAAGATTCACCCGTTTCTGGTCAATGGCAAAATGACGCCCAACTTTGACATTGGAGTGAATGAAGTTCTGCATCTTCGATCCTTGTGCGCGACGACAGAGAATGAGAATACGTTTATTATATACAGAGAAGGTGAAGAAGAATTGCCGTGGGATGAAGCTGCTTTTCCGTTCTGGGTGATCGGCAGCGATGGAGTCATGTACAAGAAACCTGTCCGCAAGAACATTATCGTCATGGCAGGGGACAGCGCACAGAAATACTCATTCAACTCGAAGAACCGGGCAAATATGTGATTAGTCAACAAGGAATTGAGGGATGCAATTCTTTGACATGTACGGACATCCTCACAATCAAATACTGGCGACCATTACGGTCGAGGAACGTCCTGGAGTCCAGACACCAACGATTCCTATTTCGGAGATGGTGTTCACTCCTGGATACACAGACGACGAAGCGATTCAAGCTCATGACATTGTCGAAACCGAGTCGATCGTTTTCTCCATGGGTGCAAACAGGAATCAGGCGCCTTTTCCGCAATACTATGTGAATGGGAAGCCATTTGATCCCAATCGCATTGATTTCACGGCGCATCCTGGTGAAGCTCGCGAATACATTCTGATCAATGCCAACCACAACGTTCATCCGTTTCACATTCACGTGAATCGCTTTCAAGTCAAAGAAATGGGGTCCGAGTTGTCCACAGAAAAATATCCTGCTCTGAAAGCAGTCATGGACTTTGAACCCGATGTCTGGCGTGATACAGTAGTTGTCCCACCGAATGGTCGAACTCGAATTTGGGTGCAATACAAGAACTACACTGGAAAGACGGTCCTTCATTGTCATTTCTTAGCTCACGAAGACACCGGTATGATGTCGACTGTGTTCATCGGACCCCAAGATTTTGTGTTTCGGTGGAAGGATCATCAGCAGGCTTTTGTCGGTATGGGAGTAGGCGTCGCAGTTGCGTTGCTTCTAGTTCTCGTCGTTTCCAAGAAAGAAAAAGCAGTGGCGTATGAACCTGTTGCCATGAATCAACTCAAATCTAAAGTAATGGATTGATGACAGGTTGGTTGTCCAAAGACTGTTGAAAAGATGGTAGTATAAGTGTTACTTAATTTTGAGTTTTGCTGTTGTCTTTTGAGTAACTGTAGAGAGGCTGGCTAGTCGGCTGTAGTTAAAGGTCAGATCGATTTTCTAAACAGTTGAAAACTAGACTTATGCAAGAGAAGGCGAGCTAGGTAACTCAATGATTACGGCATTTTCTCTTTGCAGCAAGAGGTTGGCTGCATTCTTCGCTGCCTTTGCTAAGGATCATCTCTGGAATGTCCAACTAGATCTGACAACTAAATCAAGTCAACCAATGCATCGGCGTGATCTGAAAGCAAAAGTGCAGAACGCTGAAAGTCGTTCAATGCGCTTTCCACCAAGGCGGTCGCGGCAAGCAATGATCGCTCTGATAGGGTGTCTACCACAAGATCCTTTGAACCCCGATAAAAACGGTTAAGAGAATAGAGCTGATCAATAGAATCCCCATCCGAATAGATGCGTCCTTCGTCGTTTGTGACTGCGATATATCTGTTGTGGGACATCAACCGCCGAAGAACAGAAAAGTTAGGACCGAAAGCTTCATCTTCATTGTCAACATCTACTTTGATGGTACGAAGGCTAGTATGGCCTACCAATCCATTGAAAATAGAACCCAGACAGGAACCCAAATCACACAGTCCCCACATATCATCCAACCCGAGAACCTTTAAGTTACGGTTTGCATGAAGTGCGCGGATAAGTTCTTGCACAACATCATTGGTAAGAACTGAATCCTTGCCACAAAATCCGAGTTTCAGCTCCACAAAATGGTCGAAATCAGCCAAGCGGCCCAAAACGAACACAATAGGCGATGCGGAAAGTCATAATAAATAATATTCATCGCCTATCGTGAAACTGAGTTTGCTGGCCACAATGCTCACAGCCTGCAAATCAGCCTCCAATGCTGACGGCGACATAATACAATACTCGAGCGAATCCACTTGCGCAGACAAAGGAAGAAGCAATAGGTCATCATTCTAAAAAGACAAGCTTAGCTCGTCTATGACATTCACATGTCGTAAGAGTCGTTCCGGATTGACATCGTCAAATGTTTTGTTGATGGCTAGTGATCCGAACGATGACTGTCGATTAAGAAGCGCATCAACAAATGTAGTGCCCCCATCTTCGAAATCACAGTAATCAAAATCAACTTTACAGGATGAGTTCTCGTTGCGAAAACAATAGACTGCGCTACACTAAAACGCAATATGTGACACTCCACACGGCGTGACGGGGCTACCTCAAATGCATGCGTGAAGCACTGGGTTCCAGCACCATGAAAATCGAGGATACCGATACCACTAAAGGGTTGCTAGCCAAATTGAGGCGTTCTTCTTGTAGGCTCCTCCAAGCCCATCCAAAATGCGGCCGTTCGTGCAACAGCCTTGTCCGTTTCACCGGCGATACGGATTGTGGGATTCACGTCACCGAATGTTATGAACAAGGATTCATGATCTGCTTCTGAATGAGCGAAGGTACCCCGTGGCGATACGTAGGAAAAGGTACGGTTGCGCCGCCAAATAGCCATCCGGCGGCCTTGTTGGTTGATCTCTTCTAGATTGTGGGGTCTTCGACGTAGAATGTAATTAGGGGCACTTGCCCCGTCACTCCAGCGAGTCACCGAAGGAAGCTCCTCAAACAAGGGGATTATGAGGTGGTTTTCGTTCGACGTGATCTCTGAAAGAATGGACAAGGGACGAGATTTTTTGCAAACAAACAAAAAAATGCTGCGTCTCCTTCGCGCTCAAAAGACGGGCGCAAAACGGCATGAAGTCTTGTTCGTACTTCTACTTCATATAGTCGAGACTATGTGCTGTACTCCATAGAAATCTACCTGGTAATGGTACTGTGACAATACGTGCTTCCGCCCGATGCGTCATCCGGTTTTCCGTGAATGAAACCACAAACGTGATCGATCAAACGGATCACAAATAATCACAAGCGCCATCGCATGCCATCACAGAAAATATATCAATCACAACCACGACAACGAAACGGTTTTCTTCGCTTTGAGGTGCAGAACTTGATCAGTCGCTAGTTCCGTGACAGTTGACACCGTATCGAGTTAGCAGTCAGGTTTTCGTTGGCATAGGAATAGGTCTTGAGATAGCGCTACTTCTAGTTCTGGTTATCTCGAAGATGGAAAGGATTGATTATGAAACTGGCCATGATTCAACCAAAACCCGAAGTATGGACTGCTGACATGCTCGTAGAAGGACTGTGTCCTTAGTTCAGAGTTCAGAGTCTGCTGCTGTCCTTCAAATAGACTCTGCAAATGTAGATTTTGCTGAACTATCATTTCATATATCCCTAGTTTCTGATGTGGTAATCAAGTCCTGCCAAACAGCTGCTTGGTTTCTTTGGGCCCCGTGTTTAGAAGTTAGGTCAGAGTTACGGAGTAAAACCTTGGTTTAGAAGGAGCGGAGGAGATTGAAGGAAGAACCGAGGAACGATTGAAAGAATGGTGAAAGAATCGAAAATGAGAAGAAACAGGTCTACTTTCCACTATCCAATCTGAAGCATGAAGGCAATCATGTATCACAAAGAGTACTTTGAGACTCTTCAGTTTTACCGATTCCACATTCCACGGACCCCGATGTTCCGGAGGTCCGGCTCGGCAATCTCACATCCAAATCTAACAAGGCATTTTGCCCTGTTGACTTGCGCGTCAAAACAATAACAATCCTCCTGTTTCTGTGACCGAAAACCGAAAAGCTTTTTTTTGTTATAATATTGTTTCATTGATCCGCGGCCCAGCTAGTGCAACAGATAGAATGGAAGACGAACAATTTTTCCAAGATGATGAGGATATGCAGATTGCCGACAGCGATAACGAACCGTCTGACGACGATGATGACGATGAAATGGACAACAACGATGAATCTGTAAGTCCTCCGGCCCCGATTGAGGAGGATGCTGCTTTAGACAGAAGACGAGCGATCCAACAGGTCATGGCAGATACGTCTATTAGTCCAGACGAGAAAAGATTCCGAATTCAGGCTATCATGAGCGGCAATCGCACCGTCGTTGTGCCTCCTCCTGCTCCGGTTCAAGCTGTTGTCGAGGCGAACGCAACTTGTGTTCATTACGAGAGAAATTGCAACATAGTCGCACCTTGTTGCGGTCGAATATTCGGCTGTCGAATCTGTCACGATGAGTTGAGCGCACCCGGACATCCTCCAATGAATCGATTCTTAATTCGTGAAACCGTCTGTAAGAACTGCCACACGAGACAACCCACGTCGTAAGTAATTGCTGTCACTGCAATTTCGTCCTCTGTCAACCGAATATTTCTCTCATGTACTCTGTTTGTCTTTAAAGGAACAATTGTATCCAATGTCAAAGTATTTTGGAGAGTTTCACTGCAATATATGCAATCTATGGATGTCGATGGTAAGTTCACACTTGACGCATGTAGCAGGTTGCAATCTCTACCGAAATCTCATTTCATACAACCAAATCTTAGGGAAAGAAACCATTTCATTGCGATTTGTGCGGTTTCTGTCGTGTTGGAGGCATCGAGTCGTTTCGTCACTGCAATCAATGCTGTATGTGTATCTCGGTGAGTGTCTTTGATACACATCATTGTTTCAAAGACAAGTACAAAAACAGCTGTCCCGTGTGCCGCGAAGATATGTTTTCTTCTCGTCAAGCTCCCCAAGACTTGCCCTGCGGGCATGCTATCCATGCGCACTGCTTCCGCAAACTGGCAGGGTTCGACTACCGATGTCCTATTTGCAAAAGACAGTCGTCAGTCAGCAGTCGATGGCCGCTGCGTGGGAAGCACGAGCGCGTGACATTGCAGAACATCCCATGCCGGCCGACTTGCACCGCATCGTGGATATCATGTGCAACGACTGCGAAGTGAAATCCCACAACTGCCAATGGCACTTTCTCGGTATTCAATGCCCCAACGCCAACTGCGGTTCGTTCAACACCGTCGTTGAGAATGTAGTTGCTTCGGGAGCCGACGCAGCGCCGAATCGAAATGGAGGTAGTGCACCGAGCAACGCGGGTGATGCCTAGGCAGGGTTAGAGCTAAAGCGTAAAGATTCATTCGTCTCTGGTGTCCTCGCATGTCGATCTTCCGTCCTTTTAAGGATATTCTTAGCAGAAACCCCGAATTGAGCTACGACCCTGCTGCTACCTCATGCGTTGCGGTGAAATGAGCATACTGCTAAAACTTTCAGCTATGAGAAGACAAAAGGCATGCATTCTCAACCATGATTACATTTCTGTTTTATATACGAAGTTGCTGTATAATAGTATATTAATTGGATTTAATTGCATGTGCACCGATCCAACTTTTAATTAATTTGTTATCGTCGTCCGTGCCCGGGCTGATTCGTACGACGTCCCGGTGCTCGTCCCAATTGAAATTGTTCATGAAACGAGAGTCCATCGTCAAGCTGACTCGCCGTGTCTTCACCGGGTTTGGTCATTTCCTCGACTAGTTCTTCAGCCTCCACGATCGCTTTCAGCACTTCTCGTTTGTTCGACTCGCACAACATTCCTCCAATGAACATTTCGAACAAAATGAGAAGCGACTTGTGCAGTGAAAAGACCAAGTCCAATTCGCACACTTTATATTATTTTGAAGGAGAATAAGTATGCGTGAGAGGCAATTCATCATCACGGAAGCTCAACTGCGCTACAAATACACTCACCGGAATTGAAATATCCATCCAAAGCTTCTACAAAGAGATGAATTTGCTCCAACACAATCAGTTCGTTCATCCCCTCCGGTACGCCGACTACAAAGTAAAGCGAAGCGTATCGGCGGTACACGAACTTGTAAGTGCCTTTCTCGATAATGTTACACATTTTGGGTGCGCGCGGCAAGATATCTGAAGCAATGTCCCGAAGAATACGTCGCTTGTCCGATTCCGAGTACGAGGAGAAGAACTCGCTGAGTCGAATTTTGCCTTGACGTGACATGAGGACAATGAAATTCCAACCGCACGCCGCCAAACCGGGGTGCGAAGCGATCGCTTCCCCGTCATGTCTGTCATTCCTGTCGGCATTTTTGTTTAAGAAGATCAGAAGACAACTATCGATCAAAACTATACTAAACAACAATTCGACAAGCAGCTTCGTGTTGTTTTGTCGTGTTGCGTTGGTTGAGCCAAGCGCTCGTGCTGCGAAAAACAGTGAGACTGGCTGGTTTACTCTCCACTCCAGTCTAAGCGCGGTCTATTCGGCTGGTCATTGTCGGCACGCGCGTTGGCGGTTGAATAGGTCATCCGGTGCCGGTTCGGAACCACTACGACGTAATCACGTGTCACATTGGACGATTGCGAACCGAAAGGAAAAGTGCCCGAAAACCGCCATGATGCTTCGTGTCAGAAAAAAAAAGATACCTCTCATTTCGAACACTTTTGCATTGCAATAGAGCACGCTTAGAAACGAAACGCAAATTATGCTACGTCGAACTTCACAGCGACTATCAAAGCTACATACATATCGATGTCTATCTTCTGTTGCCGATCGATGCAGTCTCAATCTCATATCAAGGTAAATAATTGTTTGCTAGCAAATGGTTGTCGTTCATCTCGTCACGGAACGAAACGTAGCCTAATGAGCCATTCACTTTTGAATTCTCAACGTGCTATCGCTGTAGTCCTTTCCACCCATTCCAGACGGACCCTTTCCTCCGTTATTCGAATTTGTTTCGGAAAACTGGGCCATCAGTAGTGGCGGTTACCTGAATGAGAACAACGTTGCGATCATTGATGGCCACACAGGGATGCAGCGTACCTTTCAGGATTATGCCACATCCACTATTAATATGGCAACGTGTCTTGTTCGTGAATTTGAATTAGAAGAAAACGGTACCGTGGGTTTGTATTGTCCCAATCACGTTGATTATGCTCCCATCACTCTCAGTGTTGCCCTCGCTGGCGCGAAACTGACGCCAATCAATCCACTTTGCACGGTCCACGAGTTGCCTGTCATTCTTCAGCGAAGCCACGCCACTATCCTCATTGCGCATACGAAAACACTCGACGTGGCTTTGGAAGCGATCAAGGAATGTCCACGAGTGAAACATGTCATCGTCGTGACGGACGACAACGTGGATACCGAAATCCCATTCGGGGTTATGGACTTGAACTTTTACGTCGATATGACAGCAATGAGCCGATCACTCAAACGCCACATGCGGTTCATCGTAGTACGTCACATCATCCCGTGATACTTCCATACTCGTCGGGCACGACGGGGATGCCGAAAGGAGTCTGTTTGACACACTCCAACATTGTTTCCAACTTATTACAATTTGATCAAGTCGAAAGCATAGGGTTCCTCCCGATCACAAACTGATTAGCCCCTCCCATTTTTTCATATATACGCATTTACCGTCAGCATGCTATTTCCCGCATGGAAAGGTCATACGGTCATTACTTCGAGTGGCCGCTTTGATCTGCTCGAATTCTGCCAGATGATAGAGAATCATCAACCACGACGGGCACATTTGGTACCTCCGATTCTCTTGGGACTAGCCAAACATCCAGGTGTTAGTAATTACGATTTGTCATCGCTGGGAATGATTATAAGCGCAGCAGCTCCGCTGAGTAGTGAAACGGAAATGGCAGTCATGGAAAGGCTTCCACGTACCAAAGTGAAACAAGGATGGGGCATGTCCGAGCTGTCGCCCATTGGTGCAATGAATTCCGATTTTGCGTCGAAAAGTGGGAGTGTCGGGCCCGTCGTCAGTTCGACCATTGCGAAAGTTGTCGATCATGTCGGAAATAGTATGCCACCGCATCAATCCGGTGAGCTGTATATCAAGGACCGCAGGTCATGATGGGGTACTTGAACGATCCAGATAAAACTGCAGAATGCCTGACCGAGACGGGGTGGCTGCGAACTGGCGATTTAGCACATTATGACGAAGAGGGTTATCTGTTCATAACCGACCGAGTGAAGGAGTTGATCAAAGTGCGGGGCTATCCTGTCGCACCTGCCGAGTTGGAGGCGGTGCTTTTGAGACATCCAGCGGTGGCAGATGCGGCCGTTGTTTCTGTTCTTGACGAGGAGTCAGGTGAATTGCCAAGAGCGTTTGTGACACTCAAGGCCGGTCAAGATATCCCGAGAGCGATTTGTACGAATTTGCCAAAGAACAAGTAGCACCGTACAAACGACTGGATGGAGGATCACTTTCATAGACGAAATCCCGAAATCAGCTAGTGGGAAAATTCTACGAAGAATCTTGCGAGACAAGGCGCGACAAGAACAAGAGCAGTCCAAAGAATAATAGGCACTCTCTAGTAGAAGTTAAAGGAGCATTTAACACGTAAAACAGTTATCGCTAGGCGCTCTTGAATTGATGACAGTTTGATTAGGTGAAACAACAATAGTATTCCTCTAGACTAGGGAGAACGTTTTGAAAACCTGTTGTTTAGATGTCTCCACGCGGAATGTTTCTTGACTTCTGTTGCGTCGTATCAATGACGGACGGCGGCGCGGAGAGAGAAAAAAGCCTGCTCATCCTTTCTCCTTTTGTCATTGCAAAGATATCACAGTTCGCAATTTGCCATTTACAATTTGCAGAACGCAGCTTTCCTTTAAGATATTTGTGTTAACCCGAACGCACAAGGACGGTCTCCCAAAACGCGCTCATTCCCAGGTTAATTAATTTCAAGCATTCAAAATGATGTTCAAACTCTGCGCATACTTCTTGCTGCTCTGCAACATTGCAGCTGAAGTGATTGTTTTGACAGACAAGACCTTTGAACACCAGACGCAAGCCTCTACTGGACAGACGACTGGTAAATGGTTTGTCATGTTCTCTGCCCCTTGGTGCGGAAGGACATGCGCGGAAGTTATCCCCACTTTGGAAGAGCTCGAGAAGAGCATGAGCGACGGTTCTGTCCTCGTGGCAACCGTCAACACTTTGGAAAACCTCGAGTTGGCGGATCGTTTCGGCATTCTGTCACAGCCGACTCTTGTTTTCTTCGCGGACCGTCAGATGTACAAGTACCGAGGCTTGAAGACGCTAGAGGCCATGAAACAGTTTGTGGAGGGAGGTTACAAAGAGGGCATTGCCTTGCCGGTTCCATCTCCGCCCAGTTTCATCGATGTTGCACAAAGGAAACTGGAGCGGCTTTTGACGAACATAAAGAGCTGCGTTTCCTTCGCGAGGATTTTCAGCACATTATGGCATTGCGCAAGAATGCGGCCCTAGTCCTCGTGGTGATTGGAACAATTCTTGGCATGTTCATGACGTGCACGTTGTCTTGTCTCTTCTCGACCAAGAAACAGAAACGAAGTTAAATGCGGAGTAATAAGAAAGATGTTAGTTGAAGACGATGAAAGTTCAAAATACTACTATTATTATTTGTGAGCATCAAAACGTATAGCTCTTGCACATTTCTATTCCGTAGTGTCAGGAAATCATGATGATGAGGCAGCTTTGGCCCGCTGGTCTCTCTCTTTCATCTTTCCCTCAAACGTCAGTTTCTGGGTTCGAGACGCAGCACGTCGAATGTCATCGACGGAAGGCAAATCACCCATATCATCTTTCAGACCTGCTACGGTGCGATATTTCGACAACGCTTCGGACATGCCCTCGATAGCTTGAGTCGCCAACGCAGTATCTTTTTTGGAAATAGCTTTTAACAGACGCTTTTGATTTGCCTCAAATTGGTCGGCACACGCATACATATCTTTGGTGTAAGAAACCTTGACATTTGTGCCTCCACCGGTCAGGGACGACGTGTACAACTTGAGGGGCAAAATGGTGTCATCGGCCACGGTTTTCGCGAAACTATCCACAGCTTCCCAGTCTTGTGATCCCAAAAGATCGGCAGCTTCTGGAATCATGTTGCTGCATTTTGAATGCGTGGCAAGTAACGTTTCTTGTTGGTCGGATAGTAATAGTTGGAACGCAAGTTGGGCTCGATGAAGGACTCGGATTTTTTCTGAGGCACTACGGAGTCACCGGCTTTTCTGTTCCTCTTGAACGATTTTGGTCGGATCCGTTCCGAATTCATCTAGCAATCCAGCATTGGCCAGGGTTGGGATAACACATGCCGATGCGCCAGCGATTTTACCAAAGAACGACCGGCGATTGACCGAATATGACGAGATTCCGGGAACGGTAACGGCGCCTACGAGAGCAAGCGTGCTAAATTTCATTGTAAATGCAATGTAAATAGCAAACAGATCCAGTATTGTGCTTTCGTTACGCCAAAAGTGAACTACAGGTGGTGAGAAAATAATACAAGCCTCCAAAGTTGAGAACGCAAATTGCGTAAAAGCGTGAGCGATGACGTATGACCACGAAGCGAATAGTTTCATACCAGTACGACAACCGTGTGTTTTCACCATGCACGTCCAATCTGGATCCCGAATCGGACGGGACACGACCGACGTTACCCTCTGAACGATTGAGACTCTCACTCGACAACTTATAAGTGACAATGAATTCAAATCCAATGTTGAACGGAAAAGAGACCCGATTCGTGAAAAGGGAAACCACACAAGGGTAGCTATACAATCACCTCGGAACGATAAGGATTCTTTCAAAATATGCGACGCTTCCATAAAAAAACCTTTGTAGTCTACTTCAATCACTTCCGCAAAGGTGGCGTCCATACAAGTCGCGCTTAGATCAAGATGCTACAACCTATTCTAAACGCAGCACCCTCTGGTTCAATTGCCGCTGATCCTCGCCCAACAACCCCTAATATCGGCCGTCTGATGATATAGTCGCCATTAGTTCAATAGCGGAAAATGGCAATACTCCATGATGCATCTGCCGTCAGCTTGTCTGGTTCCGCAACCGCTCTGCTGTTCGCATTGCAATGCTCATTCGATCGTGCCACGCCTTGTCGCCATGAATATTCAGTAATGATGTGTAAATGTCCCTACCACTCAAACATCAATACACTCGATCACGAACTGCCGAAAGCAGTTGTTTCCGACGCGCCACTTTCCCTTGACGCGTCCACATCCAAGCTGCAGCCGCACTCAACACATGCCACATGGAATGGAACCACGCATATCCAGGCCGTAGCGGCAGCGCCAAACACAACAAACCCGCCATACCGAGGGCCAACGCGTGCCAGTTGGGGAGACCGCAAATGTGATAGAAATAAAGACCGCCGCCCCGCGATACCGTGATCCACATAACACAAGGCTTCCGCATACGGCAAGCTCGCTTGACCCATGGACTGGACGGCATGAAAACGGTGCTCACCAGGCCGGCTCCCCAAATCCAAAACGCCAAACCTCCGTACGGACAAAATCGGTTCCGCCGGGGCGGCAAATCATAAAAGATTCGATACCCTGCTACAAAATACGACAGATTCGACCCAAAAGGCCCCAATGACGAATGCAGCATCGGGGCACTCCAAAATGTAATCCACCTGTACCATTTTCCAGAAATGAGGCGTCGAAACTGGTCCAAATAAGATGGGAATCAAACAGAGCGTCAACGGAAGCGACCACCAATAATGCGCTGCGAATGTTTGTAATGTCGTTGGTATAGTGCTAATGACTCGCGGCAATTTGTTGGTGATTGTTTGCAAGGAAGATGTATTTTGTGCGGATATTCGTTGTCGTGTTACTGTTGCTGGTGTAATCTTGTCTGTATTTCGAAAGGAGGAATAGGGCGATCTTTGTCTAGAATCCTTTTCTCAGGCTGGGAATGCCATGTTGAAGAAAAGACAGAGAGCGATTTGCGAGGATGCGAAGACGACGGATGATGTCTTTGTGTCGAACGTGCGATATAAGCCTCTGTCAACAAATGCCTCTGCAATACAGTAAGAATCAGCACTATCGATGCCGTGAGTGTGTTTAACTTCATTTCTGAAAGGTAAGTGCAATATTCAAAAGGAAATGGAAAGAAAATGCTTCAAGAACTCGTTTGTGGGCTACAAACAAATAATGACAAAGAAGCGTGCAGAAAACAAAATGCGAATAATTTTTTTGTAAAAAATCATCGGCGAACGTGCAGTGCTGGTCATGTCGCAGTGGTGGAATGACGTCGCAGAGGGTCCCTCGTCATGCGCGCTTCGCGCGTGTGTGACGATCGACGGTGGTTTTTTTTTCGCCGCGCGACAACGGCACAATCTGTTCCTTTGCAACAACACGCAAACGGTCCTCTTTGCTGGATAAATAATACAGTAATACATTTCCTTTTCTATTATTCGAATCAAACAATGAACACTTTAAAGACAGCAAACCTTTTACGCGCGGCGAGTCGCCGCGTCGCAACAACTAGCGGACGTCGCGGGCTAGCAACGGGTTCGGCCTTTCGACAAGGAACGAGCAACTCGTTTTCGAGTACATCGGTTCTCGCGGCAGCTGGATTGGCGGTTGCAGCAACGACGATTGTAGAATTGCAGCGTCAAGAGGTATGTGCTATATAGTGTGAGTGTATTCTTGACCTTCCTTTGATTGTTCTTTCTCATTCTTCTCATTCTACCATTCACCTTTCTATCTACTACACCAGAAACAAATCACTTGGAACTCTTTTTTCGGATCCACCGCAAAGCTGTCAAGGACGTCGAAGACAAGTTTGGAAAGTACTGGCCGCGCAACATTTTGATTTTGTTTGGCCCTCCTGGAGCAGGCAAGGGCACACACGGCCCTGCCATTCAAGACATGTTGGGATTGCCGCAACTGTCGACCGGTGACATGTTGCGTGCGGCTGTGGCGGCTAAGACAGAAGTCGGAAAGCAAGCGGATGCTATCATGAAAGCGGGAGGTCTTGTTTCCGATGATATTGTGGTTGCCATTATCAAAGAGCGTATCAAGGATGAGGACTGCAAGTTTGGTTTCATTCTGGATGGATTCCCTCGAACTTTGCAACAGGCCAAGGCTCTGGACAAAATGTTGGCCGAAGAAGGAACCTGTGTCAGTAAAGTCATTGAGTTGCAAGTTCCCGACTCGGTTCTCGAGGAACGCATCTGTGGACGCTGGATTCACAAGGAATCGGGACGTTCGTTCCATGTCAAGTACGCGCCGCCCAAGTCCATGAAGCTAGATGGCAACGGAAAGCCCATTGCGGCAACGATGAAAGATGATGAAACGGGTGATGAGTTGATGCAGCGTAAGGATGATACTGCCGAAGCGCTCGTTGCCCGCCTCAAGAGTTATCACAACGAAACCGTGCCCATTCTGGCGCATTACAAGCCGCATGGAGTTGTGCGAACGGTCAATGCCAACCAAGGAATGGAAGGAGTGTGGAAGGAAATCAATGAAGCACTGCAGCGAGGTGGAAAGTAAGTAGCACTTATTACGAATAAATGAAGCATTCCTATTAGTAATAATATCATTGAAAGTATGTTGCTTGAACCTGTTGATTCGTGACTATCATTGATCATTGGTAACAGCAAAGAAACAATCTTTATTGTGAATTTATCAATCATTAGTTTGCCTTTCGTTTTCGGAACCGTCGGAACGGTCTCCATATTCGAGAACGAAACCATACCCAGAGTCGCCGTCTCGATGGAAACTTGATTGCGCCTGTTTCGAGTCCTTGTTGGACGAGTCCGGCCATGAAACCGAGAGCCGCACCGGCGAGAATCAATGTCAACTCGTCTTCTTCAAAATGGGGTGCAGTACTCGTTCAAATTGACGGCTGGTCATTTTTCCATTCGAACTCGTAAGGTATCTTGTAAACCTAGTTGACTGTCCATGTATGCGTACGTGACAGGAACATGCTGTGGGAGTATTTCGATTGCCGCGTTCGACCAGGAGGCTATTGTCTCTGCTTTTAAGCCTAACATGGTTCCAAAGGTGAGCTTGCTCAGAAAACTGTGTACATGATCACGAAACAAGGCAGCGAATGCCGGCTTTGTTTCGGGATCTGATAGGACGCTCTTCCAAAGCTGCTCAGCGTTGAGCACATTGTTGGCGAAATAGCTCGAAAACTCATGTGCCACCTCCTTTTGACGTCGCAAAAACATTCCTTGGATCGTTCCAAAGGTCCCAGTGAAATGGGATCTACCGGCTGAAAAATCCATTTCAAGGCAAGCCAATTTGTTGCCAGGCCAACAATACCTCCACCAATTGATAAGCTCCAAGGATTGTCCCAAAACAAAGCGACTACCATTTGTATGATTCCCAGCAGAAAACCAAACCACAAGCCACTGTTTGTGAGAAAATCAAGCTCTTTCTGTCCGCACTTTCGAAATAGAGTGCCTAATTTACTTCTGTCTTGAAGCATCTGATTGACGACACAATTCTGTAGATTGAAAATGGAATCGATATTTGTTTGAATGGAAATCGTCAGTTGTTTCAGAAACTGAATATTGAGATGCCGAATAGCACCTTGAGAGATACTTCCCAAGCCTGACAAGATCACTGCCGGGTTGCCAGACAACCAGCCAGGCGCAACATCTTTCAGAACCGATCGAGTCAACTCGGGCACTTCCGGTGCCAGTAGATTCGCCACCTGACCAGGATCTAAACGAGAGAAAGCCTCTTTCACACTGAGAAGCTGAGATGTTACCCTGAAGAAGCGATTGTGAGTGAATAGAAATGCTTATGCTGTACTCGTTTCTCGTGACTTACATATGCACCATAACTTTTGTCATCGGCCTCGTTTTGCAGGGGATAATTCCTTGCCAGCCAAGTAGCCCGAGCGGAACTTCCTGTCGTCGGTAAAGTGGTATGCCTCGGAATTCAATAGGGTAGAATATCATTTGCACAGCCAACCAATTGGTGAACCAGCCGACAAAGGCAGCAATGAGAGGAATCATGAGATGAGTTCCGGGTCGGTCTCGAAACTTTTGAATAGCACGCGCTATGGGCCCCTCATGAGGACCGCTGTAAATTCGTGTGATAGAGATCCTTTGTGTAGGCACGATCTCAACGTGTTGGAAAGGTGTCACTGCTTGTCTTGTGATGCTGACAGGATATCTTCCTACGAAAGCATGACAACTTGGAAGTCTCAATGATAGAACAAGCAAGAGACACGAATACCGAAGGAAAGATCGTCCTTTGCCCTCATTTCTTTCTTCGTTGTCGTGAAAATACAGGCTACTGTCTTGGAAACGATTGACTAGTTTAATAACAGCAAAGATTCAATAGCCAATACTCTTCGGACTTCGGATAGAATGCCGACAACGACACAGCAAATAATAATCTATCAACCGAGCGGATGCCGAATGCAGTGTCCGCACGTAGCAATAGTTTCATTAACTGTCTCAGTGTGTTTCAGGCTGGTGACCGTACTCTGTGACTCCTTCAGTCACGTTTTTTGGATACCTCCATTGGACAAGATCGGACACTTCAACTTCTATGGAACGGTTTCGGCACGGAGAACCTGTACGACACGGGACGCAATTGAATCCCCAGTTCGACAGGCCTTGCTTGTATAGAAAAAACAGTACTGCGCGATACGGCAACCAAACTGGACTGACTGGATTTTCTAATTCAACTTGCACGAAAGTGACTTGCATCACAACATTCATCTTTCGGTTCATCCGTTAGTTGAGAGTGATTGGTGCGAGATAGGTTGTAAATGGAGATCAATTGATTTTATTTCAACAACTGCAATTACATTTCGAAGGGTACAAGTAACTCGGAACCTTGTTTGGCACTTTCTTTGCTGATAACGGTTTCAAACATCTTTCAAAACGTCAAAAAATAACAGAATCAGACGTCGTTTTCAACACGATTTTTTCAATCGCAACATTTTCTACAGAACATCATCCGGCATCAATAATGACTGGATCACAGTTAGTCGCTGAGCCCAGCGATTTCCAAGGCATCAAGGGACTTCACAAGACACCTGGTGCTTTCTTTGAGGTCTCCGAAGAAGCCGTCAGACGCTTGAATTCTTCCGCAAGCCTGACTGGTAGCTCATCCGCAAGCTGTTCGGGATTTCCGAATGATCATCCCAGCGAATCTACCTCGACAACAACAGTAGCGACTAGCACAGATTCCGTCTCGAACTCGTTTGTCACTGTCTCGAACGAGACAAAGAAACGACTACAAAAGCAAGAACGTGATGCTTCACTGACGTTGGTGTTACAACAGCAGCTCGAGAGGCAAATTGCTTACTATTTTTCACCTTCTAACTTGGAAACAGATACGTACTTGCGAACTCTGCAAGATCTGAATGATGGGTGTGTTCCTGTCAGGGCATTGGCTAATTTCGGCAAGGTAAAAGGAATCCTGTGGGCAACACCTACGCTGACAAGGCAGTATTTAGAGGAAGAAGCGCGGATGGAGATGATTGTGCAGTCAATTCAGCAAAGTGAGACTTCAATCTTACAAGTGGAAGAGATTGACACTGCGACTGGAAAGATTCTGTCGGAGGGCAGCGATCGACTAACCAGAAACGCCATTGAAGGGATTCGCGTCAAACCGGGTGCTGGTTGCAGCGTGGACACTTTCTGCACTAACAGCAACGTTTCCGGCAGCGTCTCCGATACGTTTACTAACATCATACTTCTACGCGATGTGCATCCGGATGTTATTGAAGATCAGATCGTCCATTTACTTTTGAACGAGGTGGCAGCGTGTCCTCTCGTCGTGAGCGTGCACCGAGACGTTGCAAACTGTTGGTAAGTAGCTCTGCCGAGGAAAATAAGTCCCAGCAAATGCATTGATCTCACTGTTACTCGCTTTTTCAACAGGTTCATTGAGCTGGATTGCGACTCGAAAGAAGCAATGCTGAATATTGTAATGCAGTTGCGAAGTCTGACATTAGCGGGGAGTACATTCACGCAAGGCTAAAATCCTCCACTCTTCATCAAGCTCCGTCGTTGGACCCTGTAGCAGTTGTGCTTGCAGAGCAGGTCGCTCGGCGTAGAAGAAAAAAGCGAGGGCCCCGGCGGAATAAGAAGAAGACAGTTGAAAACGAAAATCAGGATAGCATTGACACTTTGAGTGGTACGAACGATCGCCGGCAAGAAGCCTATGATCCGCCTCCATCACTAGAAGACAGTGAATTTCCTGGACTCTCTGAAGGAATGGCTGCCTCGACCGCCTTATTGATAGAACAGAACGATTCTTTACATCATTCTCTTCCCAACATTGTTGCTGGTGCGTATGCTGCAGCTCTGCTCAAGCCTAAGCCGCCGTCAACAGAACTAGAAACAGCGAAAGAGGTCGCTCAAGCTGATGGGGACTGTATTGCAGTAAAGACAGTAGATGAACGCAAAGTGCATGTGTGCAGACTCAGCGAAAACATTCGCCGATGCCGCTCGCGCTTTCTCATTTACTCCCTAAATTCTGCCGTCTTGCCCAATCTCTTGCTCTTGTTTCCACTGCTCAACGCATTGAATGAAGACGCGGGCGTTCCGCGTCGAAAATGGCCCACCATATATTGCTACTGACACAAAATTCCTACAAGCCATAAATTAGTTGAGTCAAATTGTCTTTTTAATCTGTATTCGCCAGTCCTTATAAGTGCCATTTGATAGGCGAAACTCGTACACTGTGTTCTGATCGGTTGTTAATAACTACTAAGCTTTTGCTCGTAGTTTTGCTTGCCGCCGGAGCTCGGCCATCTCAAAGAGCGATGGTATTTTCGGTACACAACCACAAGCACACCGGTTGTCATGTGACAGGTTTTCTGTCAAAGGTTGGACCTCAATGCTTCCACTCCGCTCTTGTTGATTTACCATGGGTGAAGTCACCGGTTTTCCGTCAGTTATCGCAGTTGTCCGGTTAGCACCTTGAACACGAGTGTCTTGTTGATCTTCGTTTCTAAGAATCTCCGATAAAATATGCTCCTCATTGTTTGATAAAATCATCTGGCAAAACTCTAGAGCCGCCAAGTCGATGAAAGTCACTTGTTTATCTTCCCTGCTCACACGATCAGTAGTACTAGGATTCAGCAATATTGCTGTCTGTTCAAGTAGCGTGGGAGCTGTTTGAGTTAGAACGAAGCGAGATCCAACAGCCAAATGGTCACTCGGCCATAAATTACTCGGAAGTAAGTGCCCTCGGGCGATACTGCTTGAATTCAGGTCGTGAAGGCTTCGTGGAACACTGAGCTGGTGAGTCAATTTTAACTTACTCGCATCGAAGAAAATATAATCCAGAGTGTCCACAAAATCGTCAGTTACGTTTGTGAAAGGTAAAAGTTCACCCAAGACGTTGTCCTTCCTTGCATACGCACTTTCCATTGTGAATGGACATATTATGTTTTCGCATTTCAACCATTCGATAACATCAAGTCGCTGCTGCAGATTGGTGTTTCCTGCTTCTGCGTCGGGAAGAATGCAACCTTCAGCATTCAGCCGATCGATTGGTACATGATCAAAGATCCCAAGGCTACCTGAATACGGAACACCTGCACGAACACAAATATCGAGAAGTCGCGTTGCAGTCATCTTCACGCGCGATGCGGAAGAAGTTGGTATATCACACCACCAATATGGTTGCCTGCATCCGTCACACTGGAACATTTCCAAACTCTTCTCCTCAGCATCATGTATCAAAGTTTCTGGAGCGTCATGCGCAATTAAAATCTTCTTGGCCTCAGACGGGTCTTCCACAGAAACAATGATACCGTTACAAACCACGCATCGGCTAAGAAACTTGGAGGGCTCGAGCACAACGCCGTGCGTGACCAGCATCTCGGCTAGTGCCGCTTCTAAATTTCGCAGGCCAGCAGGGCTAATACAGTAGGCGCTACTGGGACAATCTTTGCGTTGCAAGAGACGATTCGACGTGGTAACCAACGTACGCCGCTCTTTCCTGCAACGTTCCAAAATTATCATTCTTCGTTCAACCTTGTCCGTGGTTGTACGAAGTCGTTCCTCCTCCTCTGTTTCCAGCTCTGCATCGATGCCCAGAACCCGTAGCCAGCGACATAATTTGTTCAGAGTAAAATCCAGTAGATACCGTGGCGACGACGGTGCCTTATCTGCAAGAACTGCATTGCTCAAGACGAGCTGACCCATATCATCCACAATCTGTTCCACAGGATCATCCTCAGCACTTTGCTCATTGTACCATGGCGCGACAATTTTGAAGTTCATTGCACTATGCGTCAAATACGAATGAGTCGCACCACCTGGACGAGAATTCAAGTCTCCCGCAAAAGGAATGGTTCGCCTTTCTTGCAGAATATTTGTGCTCGTGTTAAAATATAATGTGCTTGGCATACTTTGACATATTCGAACCCTGGGTGCCAAAATAAATGACTATCGCAAAGCGGTAAACTTGTGTGTGAGCTTTACGAAAGGTGGGGTCACAAAAAAAGCCTTCAAGAATACTTACGCATTGGCCACTACCACCGTTTGTTGCGTCCTTCGATGCTGAATTCGAACAAGCAAAGCAACGTTTCGTCGGAGAAATGATTGTTGAATCCCTTGAATGCAATTATTACTCATGCTGTTTGGATCGGGCATGACGGTATTATCCGAAAGAGAAATGCCAAATCATCCAAACGAATGAGTTCGTCTTCCAAAACATTCCAATCGGCATCTCGGACATAGATTACGCATGAATCAACTCGCCCCCCGATGCCTCCGCCTTTTGACTTCGCGGTGTTTCTACACCGACAAAGCCTTTGCTCTTCAATGTAGTTCCGACATCATCAAAATCGACCTCTTGTAAGCAAATAGCATCTGCATCTAGATTTCGTAAACACTGACAAATGAGCGCTTTGCGCCGATGCGGCGAAAAGACCGTTTTCTGGTACGCAGCTGGCAGATTCTTTGCGATCTTCGGTTGCAATAACTGTTTGCCAGAATATTCCATGATAGGATCGATATCGCCGTGGATCCCTCTTTGTGTTGATTATCTTCTGAATTATCCTCAACAGGGAAAAGTCGATTCGATCGACCCATGTTTCTTCTTTGGGTTGTGTCTTTTCCTTCTTGGCCCGCTTTGTTGCATTCCGTGGCTTTCTTGGTTTCGTCATGTTGATATTCTTGTTGAGCAATGCTCAATGATACCAATGGGCGCCCTTATGTTTCTATTATTGTTGTTTGTTTGATGTTGTTGATAAGGTTTAGAACTCATGGACGGCATTTTTTGTTTTCTGCGCCGAAGAACGTGCACGACAAACGCGCAGCTCCCGGCACACGGACGGACCATATCCGTAAAGTGCTGTTTTGTCGCGGTGAAAATCGCCGTGATAGTTCCCAGCGTACAGATTTGCTGTACGTTTTGCTTTGCCGCGGTGAAAATCTGTGTGGTAATTTTTCGTGATTATTTTCCGCCTACAGATTTTCTGTACGCTCGTTTTGCCACAGTGAAAAGTTTTCGTGGTTGTCAGCCAACAAACAAATAATACAACGAGCATTTTATTTCCCCATCCATTCGACTATAAAACAAGGAGGTGCGGAAGGAATGATGAACTTTAGATCTGTGAACAAGCCATTTCAAAGAAAATGCTCGAGACTGTAACCGTAGGCGTTCACGGCGTTCAATTGAAACACTTTGAGCAAGTTGTCGCGAAACTGTTGACGCAAGTTGTACCAAAATATTCCCAATTGCCGTCTCCGCCCTATCTAATTCCGGAATGGAACGTGCAGGGTGAAGGAAAATGTGGTCAAATTGAAGATCCGGTTCGGGCCAAGCGAAAACAAGATCAGATTACATCTCTGATGCGCTGTATTCTGTCGCTTGTTCCGGAACATTTTATTTCTCTCGACACGGCAAAAGCAAACGACAAACAATACACAATTGTCGATTTTGGAGGAGGATCGGGACATTTGGCGATCCCGCTTGCGCTGACATTACCCATGTGCCGTATTATTTGTGTCGATTTAAATGCTCCAGCTCTGAACTTATTGCATCAGAAGGCAAATGGATTTTGCAAGGATTCTGAAATAGTTCAAGCATCAGCTGTCGCAACAAATGAAAATGAATTGACAGCAACCTGCATTCCCAATTTGTTTACGTTCTATGGCCCCGTTCAAGCGTTCGATTTGGACTTTGATATGGCCGTTGCGTTGCATGTGTGCGGAGAAGCCACCGATGTGGCGCTGCGAGTGGCTGGAGAAAACAGGTATCCGCCATTGTTGTTTCACCTTGCTGTGTAGGAAAACTCTCGGGTGGCGGGAATAACCCCTATGTCTTTCAAGCAACAGGGAGAACCGTTCCACCGTATCGTATCCTCAATCTACTGCTTTCTGTCAACTCATTCTTGGGACAGCGTCGTCGGTAAACAAATACAACAACAAACGAGATAAAGCGGCGGGAGAAACGATTTCCATTGAACACAGAAAACAACATGCGAACGTAACAAGTGACTGGGATGCCTTGGCCAAGAGTGCTGACTACAGTTCCATGCCAGAAACACGCACGCCTAGGAACGCGGCCAGACGAACCGCCAAGGCTCTACTCGAAACGGATCGGAGCCTCTTTTACAAGAGACCTTTCAATACGAAACTTGCTTGACTCGAATGGACCCGTGGGAAGCGAGTCCCAAAATGATATATTGTTGGCATGGTGTCGCGCGAGTAGTTATCCGGCCTATCACCCAGCAAAATGCCGCCCGATGTATCATGTGAACAGGATATTCGTCAGACAATGGATCATTTGTTGCAATCCAATAATGAGAGCGTCAAACAGCAACACGACACTGTCGATTGGACAAGAGAAGAAGTGGATGAAATCCGGCAGACGATACTGAAGTTGTTGGCAACACAGTCGGATTCCAACATGGTTCTTTTGTTTCCTACCCGTATGGGCGGCCGCAAACGCAAGCTAATTCACTTTGTTGCGGAACAAATGCAGCTCGCGCACTGGTCTCACGGTAAGAAAGACGCGGAGAAGACGGTTGCCGTTTCTCGCTTGCGTCAAACGATATGATGGGCAGCGAACATCAAGGACGCGAAACGTGCGGAAGAGTAAAACGAGGTGTTGGAAATTGCTAGTAGAGAGTCAAACCTATGTTCGCCCTGTGCAGAGAGCTGCTTTTGAAATACGAAGCATCTGCGAAGGCTACGTGGTGCGACGAAGGTATTATCAGATATCAAAAGAGTATTTCATTACAAAATAAAGTCGAATGCTGTCCCCTTTTGTGTCTAAAATTCCATAGCGTATCAAAATGCATTTTGAAACTTGATCCTGCGAATTTGTCTGCTCAGCTTGTTCCTGCAAACTAGGATAGCTCGTAATCAACTGACTCGCCATCTGATTCCGTGTTGTCATTATCCTCTACACCTGACCTCGATTATAATCTAAATCGTTCTCGGTCTTTTCAACGCACGTCCTGGAAAGTTGAAACCTGTAGCTCCTTGGGCCGCTCATCGGATCGATTAAATGACAATGTCGTTCGACTAAACGAGCGCGAAGCTGGGCAAGCTATGACGACCGAGCGCTTACCGCATCAACTGCATATTGTTCTTGTTCCTGTCTACGATAACTTGTTCGTCACCAACACTCATCAAATCAAGTCACTGGCACAAATCATTATGTGCTTGACAGCCTTGTCGTCAGTACGCATGAACAAGCCTACAGGCTGCCGACAGCTGAGAGATCGACCCGATACATGCTGTGCGACACCTGCATGCTCTTGCGTTGTATCTGCCGAAATTGCTGAGGGCCGCGGCCGTTCGTCTTTCCGGTCGTCCCGTGAAGGTAAACTAATCTTATTACTAGTTTGGGGATAGCTTTCAACAACGTCTTGGCTGCTTCTGGTAGCAAACAAGCCCGAATTGCATTTTGAGCCGATCTGACCATTTTGCCCATGGATAGTAAGGCAAAACTGAGTGCCGTTTTGGTGGCTGATCAGACGTTATAATAATTTTTATTTAGGTTTTGAAAACCATTCCAGTACCAAACCTCTGATGCAGTCACGGATGATAGTTTTTTACATTAAGGATAGATGAACAAGATAAGGTAAACCTTAATGGCCAATTTGACCATTCGAGAGTTCATCAGAGTTACGGTACTGGAATGGTTTTCAAAATCTAAGTAAAAATTATTCTTATGTCTGATCAGCCGCCGAAACGGTACCGATTTTTTGCCTTACTATCCATGGGCAAAATGGACAGATCGGCTCAAAAATGCAATTCGGGCTTGTTTGCTGCCAGAAGCAGCCAAGACGTTGTTGAAAGCTATCCCCAAACTAGTAATAGGATTAGTTTACCGTCACGGGACGACCGGAAAGCCAAACGAGGCCGCGGCCCTCAGCAGTTTCGACAGATACGAACACAAGAGCATGCAGTCACTTGTGCCGCGCGAACTTCACCATGAACTAAAGATTTGATCGAGCCCGGAACGAAGCTCTGATTATATTCTCGATGTTTTACATTCTTTCTCCTTTGTCCGAAGACGTCATTTTCCTCTAAGTGGCAACAGCAACCAAGACCAATGCGCCATTTTTATTTTGGAGGAGGATCGGGGCATCCTGGCGGTCGCCTTGCGCTGACGTTTTACCCGAGGGCCGTATCATTTGTGTTGATTCAGCGCCCCAGCTTAGTTTCCTATCAAAATCAAAGTGAGACTGTGAATTGGACAAGAGAAAATAGGAAATTAGCCAGAGAATGGTGGAGTTTTGAGGACTCAAACTGAATTCCGGGAAAATGTTATTATTCCCCATCGGTGCGAAGAGCCGCAGAGGCAAATGAATCCACTTTGTGACAGAACAAGTGCAAGTCACGCACTAGTCCTATGTATAAAAAAGCGCGAAGAAAGCAGTAGAGGTGTCTATCCTGCACCAAAAGTGCTGAATGACGGTGAGCATTATTGAAGAGCAAAGAAGAACTTACACCAGATCGAGGAAGCTTTAAAATAATAGCAAATGACAGCCACATCGAGCAGTCACTGTAGCAGTTAGTTTTGTCGGGTTCTAGCCACGTACACAGATTCTGAATTCAAAGCACTAATAAGCATCGATACATGTTACGTGGTGCGATGTCGAAAGGTATCATCCGATCAAGGCAAATCAAATAAAATTGAAATGTTATCCCTTTTCTACTTTTCAATTAAACACAATGAACTTTTCTAAACGAAGTTATCCTACTATTGACTTGAAAATGCTATTACTTTCGAAGATCATTATTTAGAGTTGTTCCTGCAACTTTGCCAGCTCGGCTTGTTTAGCTGCTAGGATCGCTTGTAAATCAGCCAAATCGCCATCTTCGTCGTCCTCGTCCTCGTCATCTTCCTCATCGCCACCTTCCGACTCTTCGTTTGGATCATTTTCCGCATCTTCACCTTCCGGCTCCTCCGTGAGCTCATCATCCTCGTCGTCTTCGATCACGACCTCGTTCTCCGTCTCTTCCGTGCGAGCGTCCTGAGAGCTTTCACTCGCGTCAGGTGTGGGTGCTGCCTCGACTACTGCTGCTGTTTCTGTTTGAGGCGAAGGAGCTGGCGGCTCAACGACAGATGTAGGAACGGCAAACGATTCATCCATTTCCATCTGCTGCATTCGACGGTGGTAGTGCTTGTTCGGACTATCGTCATACTGCCCTTGACGAATATTTTGACCGGCCGCAGTCGATCGGAGCTTCGTTTTGGTCCAGTTTGGTTTAAAGGCTGGTCTCTCAGCCTGACGACCGTATCTCCCGTAGTCTGTTTGATGCGAATTGTTCGGAATGCCTTCCGAACTGTACAATGTCCTTAGTTTTTCAATGAAACCAGGAGGAAGTTTGGCTCCTTTTAAGTAGGCTTGATAGTCCGGATCCGATTCCTTTACGCCAAATCCTTCTAGCACTTTTGGATCGATCCGAAAGTTGCGACCGCTGGGTCTCGGGCTAGCGGGGCTATCGTCTCCTCGTTCGCTGCGGCCTTGCCAGTTACTATTGAACGCAAGAGGAATCCCATCAGCTCCCAGCTTCAAATTTCCTTCTTCGTCAAACAGAGCCCCCACGTCGTTGATTTCAGCGAATTGGTTAAAGTATGTCGCCATTTGCTCCTCGAGCTGGCGTTGTGCCTGCTCCTCGTCAAGATCTAAAATGTAATGCGGTGTGCATTCCATCCACCATTCAGGGACGCGACCGACTCCAACAGGTAACTCTTCTACTTGCGCAGTCATAATTGCTCTCTTTACTTGTTAGATTTCTCACAACTATTGCTATCTGCCGCACTTTGTTGGAGGGTGTGATTGTTCTGGTCATTGACAACAACGAACGACGCCAAAATGAGGGTCTTGTTTTGTTGATTTTTCAAGATCGTCACGTATGCATTACAGACGGGCCACTTATTTCGATATACACGATGCGGTATTCGATCTACATTATGACTTGTGACTTGATTTGTGACTTATGACTGCAAACTGCAAACAAAAGCACGATGAAAATAATAATGACCCAAATAATGTTCTTTGCCCTCTGCGAACGTGAAACGCTCGAACAGGCTGGCGGCTTGCTAGATTGGCCAATCGAACAAGTCCTGGCTGGATAAGAATATTAGCGCATCTCAGCAAGGAGGTTCATTTGATTCCGCCTAAACTGTGGGTCCCTGTGTTCCAAGACATGAGTTTCTAAGAACAAACAAGGTTTAGTAACTAATTTCATAAATTATTAATAGTGAAGGTTCTAAACATTACGTAAGGCAGGAGATCAAGCCTGCATAGGAGGCTGGACCCATCAACTTGTCCCGCTCACTTCCTTGCTTTTGGAGTACATCTTACTTTGAGGACCGAACAAATCCTCGACGGATAATTTCCGCACCATGCTCTCACGTGGATTTCGCGTTGCATTGCGCATGAACTCTAGACTACCCGAGGATTTGTAGCTTTTCGGCTTGGTTCGCTTATCCAAAGTAGAGATGACTACTCTTCCTTCGTGACCGTCAAACGATACATTCCGAGTGACGCCCCGTCTCGGCGGTGAATCTCGTTCGTGGCGAGGTTTTGGGAAACTTTCGTCCGAAAATGACGTATTTCGACCAGGTGGAATTCGAAGATGATGAGTTCGTCCATTGGGGTTCTTCGGGCTCGGTGTAGCAGACTCGTTGGACTGGTCCATTTTGATAGTACAGATCTGGGAGTCTTTGTGCTCGCTTCGTCTTCGGCGGCAGTTGGAGTTTCCGCTACGCTGTTCTGGTCATCATCGTCTGAATCAACCTCTTCCACTTCCTCGTCGCTCTCTACAACGACTACAGATTCGTCTTCGAAGTCTTCGGCGTCACTTCCCAGATCACTGATCGAATGAAACGATCCTTGAAACGAGTCTCCCATCGTTTCACTCTTCTTTTGGGCTGCTCAGATAATCAGTCATTTTTTAATATGGGCTTTCTGATCAATAGCTTCGTTATTAGTGTTTTCTTTTAATCCTTTCAAGCACGAAATGCTTGTGCTGGAAAGGAACGAGAAATAATAATGCCGAACGATCGATTACCCGTTTGTTTTATTCACAAGAAAAAAGAAAATTCGACGACCAAAAGGCATGCATGCTTTGCGCCGTAGACCGTCGATGCCAATGGCGAACGCCTTGACTTTAGCATCTGGTAATCATACTTAAACAAAGGTCCAAGCGAATGACTAATGACAGATGCGAAGTAATGTACATTGTACAATTACGATCAGAGTCCAGCTTGTTCCTTGAAGGTCATTCGTCATGTGCTCGAAAATCCATGAACTTGTGCCAGGCTCAGTGTACGATTTAATCTGCACACTTTCTCCGGAATGTCCATTTCCAGTTCTGCAGAATTCATGATACTCCGAAACGGTAGCTATCTGGATACAAAAGTGTACAGAGGAAGAAAGCCTGAGTACCGGTAGACAATAGGTGGTCATCCCAAGCAGTACCGCTAGGATTCAGAGACGTTGTCATTATTTTGCACCTTAGTCTCGTATTATATTTCATTTTCAACTTTTCCAAAATAGGATCTATACGAAGTAATTGATAACAAAGACAATGAAGAAGCGCATCAGGCTATCCGCAGCTATCATACGACCTTGACGGATAATGTACCGGCTCAAGGGGATGTCATTATCGATCAGATCGGGGACCAGAGACTGAGACGATCTCCCTAGATTCCTGTTTGGACAGAACACGCTAAGTTTCGGGTGGAAGTGAATTAAGGCATTCAAAGTTTATAATGATAGGTATGTTGAAATCTTATACTAATCAGATTATTTGCATGACCATTCGACGACCGGGTTTCAGGCCCTAGACACAATGGAATGAGAAAGTTGAACGAATAGAAGTATCACTGACAAGGGGTGTATTTTGGTCACTTTCTAATCATCAACAGGTTTGATACCTCCAATAGGCCGGGCAATTTCCTTTCCTTCTTTCAAAGCTGCGCCCTTGTCACTGGTCTTGATGGGGCGTTCTTCGTCCAGTCGGGCTTTTCCCACTGGAGGCTTCCCTCGGTGTGCGTGTGCGGGGCACTAGTGATAGGCTTTGCCAGATCGCCTTGGATTCTCTGTCCTTCTTTTGCAGCAGCTTCGCCCGTCCATTCAGGCTTCTTGAAGTCCAGGTCTTCTTCTTTCTGATGCGGCAGATTTGTGATGGGCTTGGCCAAGTTGCCTCCAGACTTCAGATCGTCGCCTTTTCCAGTTGATCGAAGCTTTGGACCTTTGGTGGCCCAGTCGGGCTTTTTCCAGGAAAGATCTTTATCGTCGTCCATGGTAGCAGCGTCTGTGGGGAAATGAGCGATCTTTGAATGCTGGTGCCGTCGATGCTTTTATTTGTGCCAGTTGCAATCACGCAACTCACTCGGTCCCAACAATCGTGGTAAGACAAGGGCGGTAATCGAAATCAGTTTTACTATCCAGTAAAGAGTGAAGTGTATTTTTTCGGGCGGCCTTGGCAAGACTGTTTGCTGTTTTGCGCCGGCCGCTGGCGGTCATTTGGCTGGGTCATTTCTTTTGGATGAGGGTCATTAATTATTTTGCTTGGATCCTTGTTCGTGCGTGCGAAGGCGAAGTGCGAACTTCCTATCTTCAGTCTGACTAAAGACGCACTGGTTCTGAAATACACTGCATAAAAGTGACATGCATGGAGTGAGAAACGTCTTCTTCAATAGATCAAGTATCTATCCGGTACTCACTGGCATTACGTAGACTTTGTACCAAATCCCAGGTCTTCGCTCCCAACCGACAGCACACGTGAAACGTAAACATGTACAGTTCTTCCCATACAGTAGTCCCATTACGTTTTTTTTGAAGGCCGGGTGTTTGCAGCGCAGGTGTGGTCGTAAATTTGCAGTAAACCGCACCTCGGGATGAAATAGGAGCAAGTGCATCAAGCTTGCTCTCCCCTCGAGGCTTTCTCTTGTTTCTAAACAATACGCTCGTCCGTTCGTTTAAAGAGCAAGCAATCAAGAGGAGATAATTTACAGCAACTCTTCGTCCGCATTTTAGAAACGACAGCGCTGGTGAGCCTTTTACCAGCCAGGCTTTTCGCGACATAGCCTTTAGCTTTTGCAATCTAGTGCTGGCTTTTGTTGAACAAACGAAACCTATTTTGAAATGTCAGACGAAGATGACTTTGAAATTGATCCTTTAGCGCCCTATCAGAAGGAGAAAGTGATATGGAGCGAACAAATAGCAGAAGCAAGACCATTTCTGATGCCTGACGAGGAGAATGAAGGAGCAGTCGTTGAAATACTTCCGCCGGAAAAGAGAATCGCAAAATTATGTGGGCAGACGAGATTCATGTTTGCGAAATGCCCAATAGACGTCAGCTTGGTCTGGTAACTGACGAGGAGGACGAGGAAGATGACAACAGCTACGAAATTGAAATAGTAGAGGACGATGGCGATGCTGACTTTTACCTCGAAATTGTTGACGGAGAAATCTTTATGTTTTGAAACCGAAGATGATTCGGACGAGGATATGGAAGATGCTAGTGTTTCAGACTCAGGTTCGGTTACTGAGGAGCCTCGTCCTTCCTTTCGCTGCCAACGGCGCAAATGATGGCGCCTCCGCTGTGCGATGATGAACGTGATGCGACGTATCACGCAAAGAACACCTTGACGAAGATGGCTTTGGAGGATCCTCCTGTACATGTGATTGAACCAGAGCAAGAAGAGGCAAACATGGAACAGTCAAATACCGTAGAGCCGGCGTCGCAACAGGAACAGGTCGACGATGAGGTTGCCAGCGCTGATGAGCAGATGGCTGATAATGAAGGTATTCCTCAACAGCTTGATTTCGCGACGCCTGTAACAACCCCTGAGCAAGAACCAAAAGCTAAGATATCCCGGCCGTTAGACCGGTCAACGCTCATGGTTCCGACGTCGCCGCAAACACCGGTTGCGTCCAAGGGCCACCCAAATCGCCGACAAGCCCAGGGCGGTCCATTTTGAAGGCATGCCCGCCTAGTCCGCAACGCAAACCAAGAGAAAACAAAGATAAGAAGTCGAAAGGGATTAGGAAGACTTACGTCAGAGCAGACACGTTCGATGGCGAACACCAGGTATTCACATGGACGAAGCCGGATTGGGTACAGGAAAACAAACTGAAGCAGACGGATCGGGGTCAGGATGTACGTCAAGGAGTGAACTTGGCTAGTCCTATTACGTTTCCTAAACAAGGAAAACGGTTTCATGAACAAAACGACCAGCACTCGAAGGACGTATACGAAGACGAGGGCGGCAACGTGATCGACAAAGAGGAACTGATCCGACGTATTCAAGCCGGTGAGGAAGGTGTCATGGCGTTTGTTCCCCGTCCCACATACGGAGGAAAGTATCAACGGAAGCTTCGGTTTAGCGAAAAGGTCAGCAGATTCGGAGTGGAGTCAATCTAGAGAAGCCTATTACTAAGGCGACCGTCGACCGAAAGCGCGATGATATCAACCTCCTGGCTCAACCGAAGGATGTCCTGAAGAAGCATGTAGAGGTTGAGAGGAAGGCGTACGGCTGGCAGAAACCGGAATGGGCGAAAAGGCACCGAACAAACTTATGCACAGCCCTTCCAAAGGAAAGAAACAGTATACATGGGATACTCCTGAATGGGCTAAGCCTAATCTAAAAGGGTCTGGGAGAGGAGAGGAGATGAAGAAATTGGGAAACTAGAGAAACCTATCACTCATATTGCCGAACATATACGGCGCCTCTCGGGAGATGATAGAAATGGGTTATCTTCAGAAAAGAGCAGGAGTCCGAAGAGATGACACTTACTGAACTCGACGATTGATTGCAACGCTGTTTCTAAAGCAGCCAGCCAGGTTTTGTAACATATCTAGCCAAAGTTAGCCAAGAACACAAGCACCATAGATGCCGCGAATCAAAATCACAGCAGCTACAATTATTGATAGGAAGACGTTTTCAAAGAAACATGATTAACTTGCTCTACATTATGTGTGCTAACAAAGTCTTGCTAGCTGGGCTTGCTTAGCTGCCAACTTTGCTTCGAGCTCATTTATCGCTTCCTCCTCTTCCTCTTCGTAGTATTCAATTTCGCCAGAATCGTCAATTACCTCTTCTTCATAATAAGAGGATCCGTCTCCTCCTTCTACTTCTTCGTCCACAAAGACTTCATGAATTGAAAGGACTTCTTCCTCTTCTTCATAATAATCATTTTCACCATTTACTTGCTCGTGGTAGTCTGCGTCGTAGTATTCGCCCTCAACCTCTTCGTACTCCTCTTCCTCATAGCGCTCGTCAGGAGCTGGGCTGATCATCGCCGGCTCTGAATCATCTTCGTCTGCTAAAAGAGTAGTTTATGTGTTCCCCGCGATTCCTCTTTCGGTGGCACACGCTGCACAGCAGTCGGTGGTGCAGGAGGATGGTCGTATGAATTGTGTTCGGGCGCTTGTCGCCACGCAGGAGCAACGGAACTAGGTGGAGGTTTAGTGGGCGTCTTTTCAAGCCGGCTCGAGCGTCTTGAAAGAGAGTCCCTTGTGTTACAGGCTGATAGGATGAAACTCGTATTGAAGGAGGTTCATTCAGCAGTGGGGTTATCAGCCTCTCCGAATGTTTATTGTTGGTCATAACCGGAGTCGCGGCTTCCGACTGGTCAACTTTTGCTTTTGCGGAGTTCTGGTTCCAACTGACTTGAGGCTGGGTGAAGTATGTGCTACGGCGGGTTGCTTATTCCCTGGTCGGCTTGCGTTCTGTGTCTGTTGAGCCGAAGGGTGCGACGAGCGAGTTCCATTGGCACTGGGATAACCATTTTGAGAAGACTGATACTGTTGCGATCTGGGAGCAGTACTTGTTCCGTTCCACGATGACTTTTGACTGGGAGGCGGCGATATTCGGCGTTGAGCGGCTTGTGGACTTCGTCGTGGAGACGGGGACCACGCCGACCGTTCACTGGCGGTGCCGTTCCGGGGGTTTCCTTGATTCTGTCGTCCTTTGAGGTACCTTTGAAACTCTTCTTGGCGAGTTCTGTTGTGCTGCTGTTGCTGTTGATGTTGTTGCATCTGCGCAGCTACTGGTTTGTTGGGCGACAGAGAATTATCCTTCTTCTTAGGCACCCGCCTTACTTTTCGAACCAGTCGTTTGCCTCCAACAATCATTACTGCGGGCTTTTCACTCGTGTCTGATGCTGATGCCCCTCCAAATCGACGAGTGTAACCATTTGGTCCTTCATCAATATCGACTCCACTTCGTATCATATCTCCTTCCTTCGAATGTCTCAGTGTCATCTTGGCCCAACCCGGTTTGTTATCGTCTTTTGTTGCTCCGTATTTCTTGTATTCCAGCTGATTTGGGGTGATGCTGCCATACATTTCTTGCATTTTTAGTTTGAATTCCTGTGGTAATAGCTCCCCAGATTCGTACAAGTGAAATTCCGGGTCTTTGTCGGCAACCCCAAACAGTTTCGGATTCAATCGGATGCGAAGCTCTTGTATTCTCGACCAATCGGGCTGTCCATCCGGAAGTGTCACTAAATGCCCGTCTTGTCCTACAAGTCCCGCAGCTGCAAGCTTTAGATAATAACGAGACATTTGTTCCTGAATCTTTGTTTGAGCCTCATGCTCCGCCAGGTCTAACTTGTGTGTGGTGTGAGATCCATCCACCATTTCGGCACTCGTCCAACCCCGATCGGAAGGGGCGGCTGATTCTTCACCGTCGGCTTGGTGATAGGCTTTGTTGGCATGGTTGATATCCGAAAACGATAAACGTGTTAGGATGAGAGCAATAGCATGTACGACTCTGTTGATTGAACAGGTCACTGTCAAGGCACTTTTTTCGAAAAGTTGGTTTTCCATTGTTTCAAACTTACGATTTTCGGTTTGCTCCACAAACCACAAGGCACAAGTGCCTTGCTGCAAACCGGCTAAGGAAGCTTCCTTTCCACAGTGACTTCGCCTTCCGGTCATTTTCGTGGAGCTTTTCTGACAAAATGGCGCGACCGCAAATCCGTGCAAAAGTCGCACCGCGTGGAAACTCATCTTCCTGAGAATGACTAAGTTACTATGACTCTCATGACCTTGTATCCCCAGTAATGTAGACTTGGCCCACCTTCTTATTACAGCCGTTCCATACAGAACACGATGAATCGCTACACGATGAACGATGAACGACTTTGACTCCTCCTTTCGAAAGAACCAAGACCCTCATTCTTGGTCAGTGTCAATGATACAAGTCTTGATCTTTGACCATTGCTTGCCCAAACAAAGTAACCGACGCCTCATTCATTCTCTGACTTTGAACTTTGAACTATTCTTCATCATGACGCTCAATACAGATGATCACAGCGACAGCGACGATTCGTCCTACGAAGAAGAAAGTGAGTTCACCGAGGAAGAGGTAGAAGAAGACGTTGAAGAAGAAGAAGAAGAAAGCTCGGAAGAAGAGGACGAAACCGAAGCTTCGGATGTTGTCATAGATTCCAAGCCTATCAAGATTACGTCATTCTGGGAGACTTCCACTCCCAAGTCCCCGAGCAAGAATGATTGCGAAAGTTCAGGTAGTGATGACGACGACACGGACGATTCCTGTAGTAGCGACGCCAAGGAAAAACCAACACGAAAGACAACGACCCCAAGTGTAGCTAAGGTCACGGCTTCAATCCCAGAAACCTTGAAGATATCCAAAGCCGTTCCAGACAAAGAGAAGGATGCTGTGCCTTCTATTTTGAAACCATCGACACGACTACCGTCTTCCCCGGCTGTTAAAGTCGAGCCCATTGCAACACCTCTCCCGATACCGGCTCCTGTTGTTGAATCCCCTGTGCTCGCTCCGGTTCGAGTGGAAGCGCCGACATCTCCTGCTCCTGTAGAGGCTCCAGTGGTAGCACCCTCTCCACCCGTCTCGGTATCCAAGGCGGCACCGGCACGAGCCCCAGCCACAACGTTTCGTCGAGCTCCGGATTTTGCGCCGGACAACGAAGCAGCAGATGACAATAAATTGGCGTGGAAGAAACCCGATTGGGCAAAGAAGGCTGTTCTGAGGGCTACGGAAAAAGGCGATTTGCTTAAGCACGGTGCAACTTTGGCGACTCCCATTACGAAAATCAGTGAAGCCGTGGAAAGGAAAAGGCGAAACTAGGTTTCGAGAAGCCTGAATGGACCAAATCGGTGAATTTGAAAAAATCACAGAAAGGAGATAAAATGAAGGCTGGTGAGTACATCAGCAGACCGATTGGGGGCATCAAGGCGCTCGACGACTAACCAAGTGTTGTTGATCAGCGTGGCACTCGAGAATTGAATTCAACGTGGGCTATATCTATTTACAAGTATATTCTTTATTATTTATAAGTGATTGTGCGGCTTCTCTAATCCTTCAATACCAAGACAGCTAGCTCTTTGATACTATCGCTAACGTCCTTGTCTTTGACGCTTTGCAAAGAGAGGATGCTTCTTCGAAGAACCCGATGAGCTTTCGCGGTACCTCAGCCCGCTTCCACCGCTCATCTGTGCCATTGTCAGACCAGCAGTCCGTTTAACGCTTGCATCAGCTAGGGCAGCTCCATCTGCGTTTGTTCGTCGGATTGCAGTGTCCTCGGCTCTTTGGTCCTTTTCGAGCTCCGTTTCGCTACCTAGCACTGTACGAAGGAGGTCGCGATCATTTTCAGGTGTAGAGTAAGCGTAACCTTTCTCAACTGCTTCCTTGTCGGCCCGCTCACAGAGATTTGTTACGATCTTGAAAGTATATCCCTGGTCAATCAAGTACTGCTGCCGTTTCGCGGAATAGAACATCTCTTGTGTATCCGTGCTAACCAAGGTGTAGAAGAAAGCATTGAAAGACGACCGATTGCTACCATCTTGTTGGGTGTAAGATTTAGGTCTCAGAATACGACCTAATCGTTGTGCCTCCTGTCGACGTGATCCGAAGTGCGATGACACTTGAATGATCACATTGGCTTCTGGGAGGTCGATTGATGTATCGCCGACCTTACTAATGCAAATTGTTCTCACTGCATCCGTTGAACGAAAAGTTCCCAATATAGCTTGTCGTTCGTACTCTGGTGTTTCTCCGTAAATCAAGGGTTTCTTTAACATCTCGGCGAACTTCTTCAGACTGTAGACAAGATCCGAGAAAACGATGATCTTGTCGCCTCGTTCTTCGTGGAAACGAACAAGAAACTCTGTCGCTCTGAGTTTGCTGGGATTCATCACATACAACAGCTGCTTTAAGCGCGAGTTGGATGCCATTAGGTACTCCTTCATGAAGGGGCCGGTCATGGGGCACCAAACTTCAACGCACTGCACGTTGGCCAGGTAGCCTTGCGCAGTAAGATCCATCCAGTTCGCTTCGTAAAGCTTGGGACCGATGAGAAAATTCAAGTCGCTGATGAGATCATCCTCTCGGACTAGAGTCGCGGTCAAACCCAACCGACAATGGGCCTTGACGGAACCGACAACGCGCCGAAACATCTTGGCTGGGACGACGTGAACTTCATCCATCAAGAGCAAACCCCACTCGCGGGATGTTATGATATCCATGATTTCTTGTGCTTTATCGGAGCGCTTCCCGAAAAACTAACCATCGTATACGTAGTCACCAACACACAAGCTCCTGGGTTAATCGTGTCCTTGCGATCAGACGTGAACACGGCAATGTTTTCATCGGGTATATTTGTCCACAGCTGGAACTGGTATTTCCATTGCAAAACCGATACAGCGTTTGTGCAAAGACACACGACGGACTTTTGATCGTTTGTGCAGCGGTTACTCCGGTCAGCGTCTTACCAGCACCACATGGTAACACAATGATCCCTGATCGAGCTCTTCCATTACCAAACATCTTTGCCAAGGACCGCTCTTGGTATCTTCGGATACGCGTATGAGGTTTCAAGTCAAATTGTGGGACATTAGGGTTGGTTTGATCGTTTCGGAAATCATACTCTTCCATGAGCGGATAATCCAGTTCAATGGCTTGTCGTTTCACTTGTTCGACCGCTTCGGCTTTCACCTGGAAGCTCACCACAACTGTTGGTTTCTTTACCTTCTGAGACTCTTCCCTTTCTTCGTCCTCGCTATCTTCGTCGGGCTCCCGAAGCATCTGTAAATTCTCTTTCATTTCCTCAGCCTTTGTATAGGTTGTGAAACCTTGTTCGTCCACGTTCTCCACGTCCTCCATCAATCGAGCCTGAGCAATAGTCGGGTCCCGGAGAAGCTCACGAAGGACCATGGGAAATTCTGATTCAACGTAAAATCGATTGTGCTTCAGAACTAATTTCGCTTTGCCGTACTTC
Organism: Fistulifera pelliculosa; assembly: GCA_026008555.1. NCBI lineage: Eukaryota > Bacillariophyta > Bacillariophyceae > Naviculales > Stauroneidaceae > Fistulifera > Fistulifera pelliculosa. Next base: position 461,563 of record BROJ01000246.1, on the reverse strand, counting down.
ATGGTGCAATCACGAATGAACTTCTTGACTTCTTTCGGTAATTCATTCTTCGACAAACGTTCTAAAACACTTATGATCGCTTCCGTCTCTATGTTGGTTGCCACAGCAGCGTATAGACTATAAGGTGTGAGTTTATACCTTTGCGAGGATTGAAAGGGATTTTGGTGAGTAAAAGTGAAAATAAATCAAACAAGGCGCGATCACGGGCAAACAAACTCACTGATGCAGAAACTCTGGTCTCGCTACCGGCTCAGCAATCGCCACCAGGAAATCGTAAGCAGCAACATAGAGATCATGAAACGCCTCCAAAATATGTTCCCATCGGGGCATGTCCAGACAGGTCGCTGAATGTGATCGGGTTTGAGCGGAAGCTGCGAGAAATCGGTCCCTAAACCGCCGGCGCTGCTTTTCGTCAAGGCAGCTTCGCGCTTCTCTGCTCTCTGCACAAGTTTGCGCGCGCTTGTATATTCATCAGGTGCATCAGCATAGTCGCTCATGCTTTACAGTACTTTGATGTATGTTTGTCGAGTATATTCCAATAACAACCGAAGAGATGGGATACACGATGATACCTGGTACACCGCTTTTATGCTGCGCTGAAAATGTAAAAAATCGAAGCTTATGAAACAACGTCGATGCGTCAACCGTCCCTTTGTACTTCTTTCCGAATACAGCTTCAAAACCGGTACTCAGCTGTCTGACTGTCTTCCCACCACCACAACCAATTTTTCTTCTGTTGCCGTTGTCACTTTTGCAATTTGGACCGCTTGGCATCACATTGCTCTATCCTTTCAGATAAAGATCGCCTCCTTTACAGTATAAGTAAGCTTTATCGTCGAAAATGGCTCCGAAGTTTCAGAAAGGACCGGATTTAAAACGATTCATGGTGCGTCCTACAGCGCTGTTTGCCTTTTCCTCTTGTATTCCTCACTCATGTCACGCATTGATATTAGGATAAACGCTTACGTGTATCTCTTAATGGAAACCGTCGTATTATCGGAACGCTGCGAGGCTATGATGCTTTCCTCAACGTAGTATTAGAACAGGTCGAGAACGAAGCGAATGGCGAATATCTTGGGCAGGTTGTCCTCCGCGGAAACTCGATCGTTCAGTTTGAAGGTCTTGAGCGAGTATCTTAACGATTCGATTGTCGCTCAATGAACAATTAAATTCCATTTCCTGCAACAAGCAACGATAATTGATCCTTGTCAGATTCTATAAGTTCCTAGTTTGTGAAGTAACTGAAGCTAGATTATGTTTTATGTAATTTGTTCGTTGTCTTTAGCTTCGAATTGAGACCAAACATTTTAAGATGCTCTCTGTTTACACTTCGGAAACATCCGAGCTTTCCGAGCGAGTCACGTACTTCAAGCCGACTGCTTCGTACGGACGAACCGTTAGGGGCCTTCGGCTGTGTGTTACGGACCACGCTCCAGAGGCGACTGATGAGCTAGAGCTCACGTTCGGGTCGTTTCCGTGCACCGGGAGTCTTTCCAAGAACGAAGAGAGGATGTAGAGCGTGTTGGGCAACTTGAGCTCCGCGGTACCTTCTGTCAGCTGCTTACGAATCGAGCGAACAAAAGCTTTACACGTCTTTGCCCAAATCTCAAGCGCCATGGCACACGACTTGGTCCTGTAAGAAGATATCCCTTTCTTCTTTTGATACTGGCGGAGGGCTGTAGCGAGCGCGCTTCCACTACGATGATGTGCTTTACCATTTCATCACCGCGGTAGATGCCGAAACCCGCTAGGAAGTTTACCTGCCATGGGCGGAGAATGTTTTCAAGCGAAGTTGGCTCTGCGGGGTTCCGCAAACCATCTGAGTACTTTCCACAAGTGCACCCAGTTCCCATTAGTGGCAAGAAGAAGTCAATCAAGTCGTCCTTGCCAGCGAAAACCCCAGTCGAACAGAAACATTCTCCTCCTCGGGGAATCGCGAGTCACTCATACTCCCCACTCTGTTGATAATGATGTCATGGTGCCAAGGTCGTCCGTCACGTGAGCCGCTACCGTTGCCTTGATGTACATGTTTAAGCTTTGAAGCAACGTTTCTTGTCCAAGGTGAATCGACGGGAGTCCTGGCCGGAGAAGGACCAAGACTTTCACATTCTGTTCTCATGTCTGTGAGCTTGCTATCAGCCACGGAATAGTGATCATCATCGTCTATTTCTACGTGTGACGGGATGGAAAAGTTGTCATCGGAGTTGATCATCCTATCACCTGCTGTGAGATTCATGAAATCCGTCATTCGGGTTTTGCCTTGGCTGGACTTTGCATCCCTGCCTGAACTTGGAGAAAACAGCCGACTGTTGTGTCTATAGGCACCCGACATTCTCTGTACCGTGCTACAATCCATTGAACGAGGTGCCGATTTCGACCGCTGATATCGAGCACCATCTCTCGATTTTCCGTTTTCCGTCACGGGTGACCGAGTAAATTCATATTCAGCTGGAGTAATCTCATACTCTTGGCGATCTTGGTTCGTCATTGAGTTTGCGAAGGAGCCGACTTTGAGCGAGGTAGTGACTGTACAGCATCGACACTTTCAAGAACTTGTTGGACTGCAGTTCTGAAGTCACCTCGGCTTCTGGAGACGGATCTTGTTCGGCGTATGCTTCGCCCAGGACCTTCTTGACTAGTCTCGGTAAGCAGGGATCTAACTCTACCTCGAGAGCTTACTTGGGTGTCACGGCGGCTTTGAAAGTACTGGGCCCTGATTTTGATGCCTGGCTCACAGAATCGTCATCCTGTCTAAATTTGTTCTCACTTGTGCGGCGTTGCTCGTCTTGCGACGCACTTCGGGTTGATTTCGGCGGAGAAAGCTGCACGGGCGACAAAAGTGGGCGTTTGGCTTGTCATCGCTCTTTTCTCGCCACTGTTGAAGGATGTTAGCAAAGCTCTTCCTTCCTTGTTGTTTCTTTTGGGTAGATTGCGAAGGCAGGCTCATACGGCGATGAGCACGTTCGCTAAAAGTATTCGAACTTGTTGGACCCCTTGGAGTAATCAAGACCGATATGCTTTGTTCTCGTCTTTCTTTCTCTTTCTTTTCTCCTGCAACTCTTGCTGCTTCCGCAGTTCTTCTTGTTTTTCCTGATGCTGCTGGCTTACTCTATCTTCAATACCTCCGATGATGTCTGAAATCAGACGAGATTCAACAAGAAGCGTCGTCGGTCGCATCATCTTCTTTTCGATCCCATCAAACCCATGTCTCTCCACACTTCATAGGCCCACTCGTATGGATCGCCGGCAGTTTGAGTAGCAGTACTCGCTTTGCCTGTTTTTACGCATGCCGAATCATGAGTGTCACTGACGCATGCACGTGAAGCAGCTGGAGCGGAGTAGTTGCACGGTTCTGACAGGAACTCTGTACCCCTTTCGGTCGTGAATTTTCCTGATTGGCAATCGATAACCCAGGCAACTCCGATTTTTTGCGGCTCCGTTTTCCTTTTCACCGCCATTCGTCGCAGTCTCTTGAGGTTTGCGATTATTAGACCTGGTCCCTTCGTTTTTCTTTTTCGCCGAAGCAGTGTTTGGACTTCGATTCCAAAGCCGAAGCATCTAAGGATCTTCAAGTAGTTCGCTGTAAAATACGACAAGAATGGTGCCTGTTTTCTTTTGTTATCAAGGATTGTAAATGAGAGCGAGACAAAAAAGTGATGGAGATGATCACATTTATTTTTTTCGTGTACGGACTCCACAACGTTGGCTTGCGTGAAGGGACAACGGGTTATGTACGTATTCATGAATGGATATTTCATTCCGTTCAGTTCTTGTTCTTGTTTTGAACATACTTTTCCGCGAAGCCTATGTCGTGTTAAGTCCCAAAAAAGAAGATACCGGGACGACACTGAATATCTAATCGAAAAACGCTGCACTGTTCTGTTACCGTTACACGCATCGTTACAGTGAATCACGTAACACTTATGCCACGCGGGCACGCCGCTAAAAACCAAGCTAGAAACAGCAAGGCGTTTTAGCTTTAAAGGGGTTCAGCCGTATTGATATAGTCTGCGATCTAGAGAACATCTTGGCGTATCGCTCACCAAACAGGCGACAACGACTAAGGTTACTCATTCATCCGAGAGGAGCAACTGGCAGCCGTTCGACGCGAGCTGAGGGAGCTATGCACACCTCAGCTAAAATATCAGTCACGAGAATAATAGTCGCATCAAGTCTGTGATCAATCTAGTTTTGAAGCTTTTGTCTATCATAGAATCAATTAAACTATTCATCTTAACTGGGTGCGTTCGTCCTCTCAGCGAGGAAGGAGTCGAATGCATCATCAGACATTGATGTAGGTACCCCAGAGTCATGTGCGCCTCCTAGCGGCTCGTTATCAAAAGATCCTCCGTTTTCCCAGCAAAGGGTGCACTGGTGGAGGACTCCTCTGTAAACAATAAGTCCTCCGTGGAGTCTGGCTGGGAGCTGCCGCTACCGTTGTAGTGGCAGGTGTCTCTGTCAACGCAACAGTGTCGATATCCGTCATTACTTTTGTGAGGCGATCATTAACTTCCAGGCATTTGACCAGCACAGGCTCTGACACAAATCCTTGGGCCGCGGCTTCAACTAGCTGAACCATGCGTGGAGAACATGCTTCGAGGAAACCAATCAAGGACATGATCGTCGCGTCTTTTCGCACGCTGGGAACAGGATTTCCTCCTCCTGGTCGCAGAAGACCTTCAACCATATCCATTTTCTCAACAACAGCATTCAAATCGTCCATGATTTTGCTGTCAATTGAGTCTTGCGACGGACTTCCCACTGTAGATGCCATTGTCAGATAATCGTGGTAATGCTCGGCGAAGGCTTGTTTCCGGAAGAGCTTCGGTGCTGTTCAATTAACTGTACTATTAGTGTTACGTCTGCTTGTAATGTTCCTTGGTATGAGAAGATGCACCTTCAGTAAAAAAATAACTTTGCCTTCGTCGAGATCTTTGTTCGCCGTCACCGTTCTCCCCATGGTCATGGTCGTTGCAATCCTCAGTTTTCACACAGTACCTCCAAAGAGTGGTATCCAGTACCGCTGCGGATTAAGAATAACGACACGCACACGAGACACGACCGTGGCTTTTGCTAACTATGGACTATGGGCATGAATACGACGTTTAGTCTTGCAAACGATTATTCGTTGTGAAAAATTCAAGGCACTAGACAGATTCTTGATCAATAAAATGTTATAATATTATAAAGTTTGAATTAAGCAATGCGCATGAAGGGAATAAAACAGCGATGATGTCATGAGCGCGCCATAATGACAGCTTTTCCAGCTTGCGTCATATCTCTGCCTGAAGTGACTTGCATAACTCGAGTAATGTTGCAGCTTCTTCGGTGTCCAACGGTAACCCCTCTGATGATTCGCATTGTTCTTCCAAGACCAGAGCGCGTTGGCATATATCTCGTACAACCCGACACCAGCTCTCCGTCTTGCCCTCCATATTTGCTTGAATGGCAGAGGGTGGGATCTTGATCATGTAGAGAACAGCTGGACCATTGATTTCGTTCTCATTCTCATGCACCCAACCAACGGCTTTTCCTTGTCGACAGGCTAAAACATGAGCACTCCTGTAGTCCAAGACTCTAATGTGTCGCCCATCTTCTTCGCTACCAGATCCGACGACACCAGTCCCAATATGTTGTAATTTTCCTCCAAGACGTTGTACACAAACGATTCGATGATTGTTGCCGAATTCGAGTAAAGGCTCAGCTTCGCGCGGCAAGGTCCATTGCCAAATCGAAAACATGACCGTCTCCTCGCCGATCTTGACAGCTTCTTGCTTGACAAGCTGACGCTCCTGAGTTCGCTTGATAGAAGACTTTGTTCTTTTGAATCGATCAATTGCTTCCTTGATTTCATTGGGAAGGACAAACTTTCCCGGCGTAACACCGCACTCATCGCAATCACAAGCCCCCAGTGACGCTGACGTTTGCCGGCAAACGTCATGGATTGCAGAAAAGCTTCATTCCCTTGTGTTTCATGTCTTCCTGAGCTCATTCTGAGAAAATGGTATCCTAATTAATAAGTAGATGATTCAAGTGATCGATGCGGCTGCTGTTTCAATTGTTTTGATGTGTGTTTTTCAAGGTTCCAGCCTTCGTGTGTTCGTTTTCGCAGTCGCGGATGATTATCATTCATGAAGTGGACGTCAATCGGTCAAGGTCATTGCTGGGAATACGGGACTCCGTGAGTCATTACTGGCGCCTGTATGGCGTCCGGATTGGTCGCAAAGCCACTGCAACGCGTGCCTTTACGAAGAAACGTAGAAACGTACGGGACGGGACGCTATCGACGAGATCCGACAACCCTGCTGCGCCGTTGCGGTCATCATCATCGTCGGCTTGTTGTTGGGCTTGTAATTATTATTTATCAAAACTCAATCATGACGGCAACAAATAGCAACGAAAGTTATTGCACATTTACGCTTCCTTCTGATGTGGCGGCCGGTGGCTTGCCATCGCAAGAAGAAATCGCAAAAGACTTGGAATCCAATGATACGGAGGTACGCAGCGTGACTTTTTTATTGACGACTATTTGCAAGAAACTAGTTGAATCTTCGCTGTATTTTGATAATGCGATGAATGTTATTGTTCTTCAGGTGACGGAGGAAATGATTTTTTCTTTTGTGAATGACAAAGACGTAATGACTTCCGATATTTGCAAACTGTGTATTTTGTATTTACTAACACGCTCTTCCGTATTTACAACGCACAGGTAAAGAAACTTGCTCTAAAAGCCGCTATCATGGCGATGCTAGGAGGCGAAGCAATGCCTAGAATTTTGATGCAAGTCATTCGTTTCTGCATCAACAGCAGCGACAAACAACTCAAGAAACTCTGCATGTTGTATTGGGAGGTTGTCCCCAAGTACCAAGAGCCAACTTCGGAAGAGTTGCTCGCTGCTCTTTCAGGCGGACCGCCGGTTCCTAGGAAAATGCTCCCAGAAATGCTTCTCGTCTGTAACGCCTTGATGAACGATCTCAATCATCCGAATGAGTATGTCCGAGGTAGCATGTTGCGTTTCCTCTGCAAGGTCAAAGATGAAGAGATTTTAGGTCCGTTGATTCCTTCCATCAAGGCATGCTTGGAACACCGCCACCCATACGTGCGCAAGAATGCTGCACTCGCTGTGTTCCACGCACATAAGCTTCACGGCGAGGCGCTCCTTCCCGATGCTGCGGAGCTCATGGCCGCTTTCATTCAAGCCGAGACAGATTTAGCTGCTCGTCGAAACGCATTCCTCATGCTTTTAACGAATACGAAGATCTTGCAATTGAATTTTTGGCAAGAAATATGGACAATGTCAGTCAATATGGTGACGGCTTTGCTTTACTCGTACTCGAGTTGACGCGTCGAGTATGCCGACGTGATCCGATGCAAAAGTCTCGCTTTGTGAGGGTTCTCTTTGTCATGTTGTCCTCCACCTCATCCGCGGTGTCCTACGAGGCTGCTTGGACACTGGTCTCATTGTCATCGGCTCCAACTGCGGTCCGCGCTGCCGCATTGACCTATGTCAATCTCTTGAACGGACAAAACGATAACAATGTCAAATTGATCGTCTTGGAACGTTTGGAAGGACTCAAGAAAAGCATTCCAAAATACTGCAAGAACTTCTTATGGATATTCTTCGAGCGCTCAGTAGTCCCAACATTGACATTTGCAAAAGGTGTTGGACATTGCCATGGATGCTGTTACTATCCGCAACGTACAAGATGTTGTGACTGTCCTAAAGCGGGAGGTTACGAAAACCATGGAAGACACCGACACTGATGGAAAGGGTTCAGTGTACCGTAACCTTCTGATTCGCTCCATCCACGGCTGCGCTGCTCGATTTCCGCAAGTTGCGGAAAGCGTGGTGCACACTCTAATGGATTTCTTGAGTACCGACTCGGGAATGCAAGTTGTTATTTTGTCCGTGCCATCGTTGAGCACTACCCCGATTTGCGTGTTCCATTGCTTACAAAGCTTTTGGGATCATTGGAGGATGTGCAGTCGAACCAGGTCCTTTGCGTCTCTCTGTGGATCCTTGGAGAGTACAGTGAGACGGTCGAAGGAATCGTAGAAGCCTTTGATGCTATATCGGAACAGGCCGGGGCTCCTCCCTTCGTTTTGCAAGCCAAGGACAAGGATGAAGATGTGAAATCCTCTGAGCCTAAGATTGTCACGAAAATGTTGTTTTGGCGGATGGTACATACGCAACTCAGACTATCTACAGCGAGGCCAAGGCCCCACATTGAGCGATGCCACACCTGCCCTTCGCCGCATGCTCGTCAATGGGGACGTATTCCTTGGGAAATCCTGGCTTCGTCATTGACCAAGCTTTGTCTTCGAGCCGAGGACATGCCTGAATTTGACGCGATCAAGTTGAAGAAGATGACCGCCGAATCCGTTCTCATGATGTGTGGAGTTGTCAAGATGGCCGAGCTCACGGTCACAGCCCAACGCTCAAGCCTTAACGACTGCCAGGAGCGTATTACGCTTTGTTGTCGTGCTCTCCTAGACAACAAGGCTAAATGCCTTCTTAAGAAACCGCTTTTGACGGATGGACGAAAGCGATTTGCCGAGTTCCTCAAAATTCTAAAAGACAAAGAAGCAAGTGAAGCCAAGTCAAAGAAAAGAAAGAAAGTGAAGAAGTAATGACGCAAGCCGATGATTTGATTCACTTCCGTCAGCTACGGAGCATGGCAGTTCAGGGAGGCGATGTTGACTTGGACGATGGTGCTGATTTGGCCCGGGCGACGGGTACGACAGCGCCGACTCGTTGTTGACTTCAGAGTTGAATCATGTGTACCAGTTGAGTGGATTTGCCGACCCCGTTTACTGTGAAGCACTGGTGACTGTCCACGACTACGATATTGTTTTGGAAATTCTTGTAGTGAATCGCACCGCAAGTACCTTGTCCAACCTCACTGTTGAATTGGCGACAATGGGTGACATGAAAATAGTGGAGCGTCCTCAATCTCAATCGATCGGACCAATGGACCAGATAAACATTCGTGCATCTATCAAAGTCAGTTCTACAGAGACTGGGCATATCTTTGGTACTATCGTTTACGACGACGCGGCTACTCAAACGAAGTGCTACATCAACCTCAATGACATCCACATGGACATTATGGACTACATTCGGCCTGCAACTTGCTCTGACGAAGCTTTCCGGTCTATGTGGGCGGAATTTGAGTGGGAGAACAAGGTCGCTATTTCTACTTCGATCACCTCTCTCTTGGACTTTTGAGCCACATCGTCACGTCCACGAATATGCGTTGCCTGACACCACACGATAAGACGGAAAAGGGGAGCTTTTTGGCGGCGAACTTGTATGCAAAAGGTGAGTTTTGAAAGTGTTACCGAGCCCCGGATTCGTGTTGGATACCAGTTGCTTTTTCATTAGGTCGGCGTCCGTTAATTCCGGGGAAACAAATTGCAGTCTACGGGAGCGCCGTCAAGGTGTTCTCCTAGACGTCTACCCTATTGCAAACACTGGCTTTGTTTGCTACTGTCGAGCCAGGGTATCATGCGGTGGAAACATTTACTCACACTGTTCTTTCGTTTGATAAATTCCAGTGTTTTCGGAGAAGATGCGCTTGTCAATGTGTCCGTTGAAAAGAAGGATGATAACGATGGAAAACTAGCTGGATACATCCGAATCAGATCGAAGACTCAAGGTATCGCATTGAGCCTCGGTGACCGAATCACCTCAGTTCAACGAGGACTTCCCGAACCAAACAAGCACTAAATGCGGTAACAATTGGTTCAATATGGTAGAATAAATATCGCAATGCGTTATATTTTTTATAGGTGGAATTTGCGACGACTAGTATCCATTTCCTTTCGTTTGTGAAACCATTCATATTCTCCATGCATCGTATCAAAGATTCCTCCTGAACCCAACGTAGCTTGAGCGAAAATCGCGGGCCAAGCTCTTGCAGCCGAGCCTTTACTGGAGGTTCTGCTTCTTTGTTATCCTGTTTGGGCTTCTTCTCTTCTTTCTTCTTTTCGTTGAAAATGTATCGATGGTGCCTGACAAAGATATAATCGCGCTGATTGTGAAAAGTCACGACCTGTCGCCCTTGAAACTGTGCTTGATGCGGAAACAGACTACCCAGTAATCGCCCCACTCGGTGCCCTAACCGAGTCCCAAAACCGTGCAAGTTCAGCTCCGGTATGTGAGATGTCGCTTTTCCGTGCTTGGGTATGTTTTTGGCGGTCACGACATTGGAAACTTTGAAGAACGCGGTCGGCCCGGCAAGCCCGGTATCGTGGTGTTTTGTAAGTGACTGATAGTAAGTCCATTGCATACTTTCGACTTTTCCGACAAAACTATGAGATGCGTATAATCTCGATTTGTTGCAAACTGGCAAATTTCCTTGATGGAATAGGATTGGCGAGGATAAAATTCGAGACCGGGGATTAGCATTTGCAAGTCCGCTATAAAGTAAAAGACATTTTGTGACGGACGCGGACGAGTTGTAATCATAATCTTTGGCTTGACATCGTCATCAAAGTAGGGAGCAAATTCATCGTCGGCTTCATCGGCGGCGACTTCAAGATCATTCTCTAGAACAGAAGTAGCTTCAACTTCGCGAGTGTTGTCGATGGTTTTCGGAACTGGCTTTTGAACATCTTCACCAAGTTGTTCTTCCCGGGTTTGCTTCTGTTCGTCTTTTGCTTTGCGCTTCTGTTGCAAGTACTTTCCATACATTTCACTCCGCTTGAGTTTGTTCTGAATGTGCGACGGATTTCGGTAAACCAACGTTTTGGTTTTCGCCTTGTTGACGGGTTTCTTTCCTTCAACGAGGCATCCGGTTTCTTCTTCATGGTAAATGAATGATCTCGAGGTGAATTAGAAGCTTCTATGGTGATATCAACTAGTATTATACGGCGAAAGGCGTCTATGATAGTTTTATTGGGAAACGGTTGCTCTTCAAAGAATTTTGTGAACCTTTGCGCGTGGGTGGTGGTGGTTTGCGAAAGTTGTGGCGGACGACGTACGTACAAGATGACGGAACAAAAAGAAACGACAAACGACAAAAAAGGCGGTGACGACGATGTTGCGATGGTTGATACATTTTGACGATAACAACATAACATGAATTGTCACTCTTCTGCAATGAACTACCTATCTATGAATTGAATGAATGGGTGACTTTCGAGAAAGAAAGAGCAGCGCGAACGCGACTACAAGGGACGCGAAGTCGAACACGACAGCCCCAGTCGTCGTCGCTACGGCGGCAAAAGATACTGTGAAACAAATATGCTGGCATTACAAGTAGTTCCAAGAGAGTTCAGCGATCGCCCATTTGGCCCCAAAATGTGTGCCAAGACGTGGATTCAGAGATCGATTGGGTCCAACGAGAAGAGAACGCTCTTTTCTTTCCGAGGTGCATGGCTTGCTATTCACCGCTAGCATAACAACCGATTCTGAATCACTCTCGTCAGCAGAATGTGCTCTTTCAATGTTCGCCCTAAATGGGTATTTGATAATGTGATATATGCGAGTGCACGCGGAAGAACGGCTGCGAACCTTCCGGCCCGACCCCGGTAATTGTTTTGGAGTTTGCTGGGTGGCTAGCCTTAGTATTAGTATACGCACTACAAAATTACTAGAGCAATGACGTGTTGAAAATCTTTTACTCATTAGTACTATCACTGTGAAGCTTGATATTAACATCAACTCCACCAAAGGGAACTTTTCCAGAGTGCGTTCCATTCAACTACTCGACCATCGGTGGAGCAAACCGCAAAATGGTACCCTCGCAGCAATTGCTTTATTGCAAAAGGCTGCTGTTAGCAGCCACGCACCATACATCATGGCTTACCCACAGATCGACCCAGCAGTAATGTGCCACTCGACGAATATTCTTCCACCGAGTTAGAGGCATACAATTCAGACCATCTTTTATGATGTGCTGAATCGAAATGCCAGACTACACACAATGACCAACAAAATCACATCTTTCCAAGTCTTCTCAAGTCACAACTCGCCTAACCATATCGGTGGGCAAACTCAATGATCAGGACAGGGCTGGAACGTACGACCGAGAACGAGGGCATTCGCTGAGATCATACGCCTGCCACGCGGAACACCGACCAACACACAAGAAGTGAAGCACACTATGATCAATGCTGTCCATCCATTCAAGTTCCACCGCAATCCTTGGAGAAATAACAGAGAAGAAGCCACAGCGGACAATCGTCGAGTGCCGTTTTTGTGAATTCGACGGAACTATGTATTCGTGAGCGATCGCACCATCGAAAAGAGCTGCCGGCTTTGTGAGTGCGAGCTGCGGTGGATGTGATCAATGTATCGAAACGGAGTGTCATGAGTTGCGATGATATATTCTAGGGTGAATGGGCACACATTCGTCCAGGCAAAAGTCGTTGTGATGATTGTTGCATTTGAAACAGATCGATGGTCCAGTCGTTCGCGCCGTGATCTTATCTATCGGTTGCGTGTTGTACATCCAGCAGTGTTTCTGGACAACCAAAAGGAAACAGGTCAATTGACGCGAGGCTTGCATGAGTTGCTGTTGCAGGATGTCTGAACAAATAATAATGCAAAAGCATCGCTGCGAGGAGTGCGTTGTTCTACTTTCAGACGTCGTGGAAATCGTTCTTCCTTCAAACCAAACAGTTGGACACGCTGAGTGAGAGCACGCACGACGCTGAGTCCAGTACTCGAATGGCTTGCATTTGAGTTTTGTTTTGTTGAAAAATCAAAGCATGTAAATACAGCTGACGCAGCCGATGGCATCGGCGCACTACGTAAGCAAAAAATGCCAAAATTGCCCTGTAACGACCATTTTCTTTCCTTCTTACGTAGAATAGTTACGCACAGAGTTGTGGGGTTTCCTTTATAAAACATATAGATTTTGAATGAATCAAGCGATGCTTTGGCAGCAACAAGGCCGCGTTGTATCGTTGCGGATCGATTTTTTTGTCAGCCTGATTTTTCGTGTGCAACTGTAAGGCAAAAGTGACGGTATTTACATACAACTAGTTTCGGATCGTACTTACGTTTTGAAACCCGTTTGAGTACCATTATTCAACTATGGTCTAATATGTAGTGCGAGAGACTTCTCATGTTAACCCCAGATTAAGGTTTACTGAAGCCTTTCGTAGATTCACGACTGCCTTGTAATGCGAGTCATGAATTTCGTACTGTGTACCAAGACGCTGTACATTCTACGTGAGTGGTGGGGGGCTGACGGATTGACGATTGACGAACAACACAAACATGGCGACAATATCGAGAAACAACAACATCCATCATACTTGTAAAGACTTTCTTCTAAATATTTACCTTATCAAACAATACTTAATGCTTGAAAATAGCGCTTGGCTTTCAGGACAGACGCGAAAAGAGCACGACAGCCGCATCAGTCGTAGTTCAGAGTTCACAGTTCACAATTCGCAACACCGATTGGGAGTTGCGCCAAATATTTCGCATGCATGCATGAAGCAAGGGTATCTTGTTAAATTAGATACAATTCGAAATGGTCCATTACTTCAATCCAGACCAGCAAAGTTGGCAACATGAGGATCGTACCCATTGTAACATTCGCAGCCAGACTTCCTTCGCCGATGTTAAACTGTTTTCCGAGAGAAAAGGCAGCAAGTGATATGGGAAGAGACGCTATGAGCACAGCACTTCGCGCGTAAGTGTTGGGCAAGTCATAAGCATCGACCAAGCCGAGCATCAGTAGCGGCACCAAGACAAGCTTGACGAGCATAGAACCAGCGAGTTCCAACCAACTAATCGAGAACAATTCCTTTCCTTGTTGGTGCATCCAGACGCCCATTGAGAATAGTGACAGAGGAGAGACCATATCTCCTAGCCAACGGAGTATTGCGACAAACCACGCAAGACCCTCAACGTAGTTTGTGTTTGGTTCCTTTTCGTCGTTGAGTGGTCGGAGGAAGGTCTTTCCAAACGTGGAAAGCGATAGAATGAATCCAACGAAAATTCCCACATTACAGGATTGCGGAAGACGCGTTCTGTGACCTGAGTGAGGATATCACGACGAGTTACGAGAGAATACCAAAGTCCAAGTCGGCTTTTCGGCACTTCGGGCTTTGAATCGTACACCATTTGCGTTTCCGCATGCTCTTCTTCCTCGAAATGTGTATCTTCGTCGACCTTGTTGCCTTCCAGGATTGGTGGAGTAGACTCTTTTCTCCGGTGGAGTCTCTTCGTCTGTGACTTCAGGAGTCAGCAGCTCTCGCTCCAAGATAGAGGCTTCCAGAAAAAAAAGCTGCAGAGGGAGCTGAAATAGAAAGCTTGAAATACCAGCCATCAGACCAAAAAACACAGCCATGGCCGGATCGGGCAGAATAGCAGTCAAGATCGGAACTGAGAAGAATTGAAAGATGTCAAGAAGTTAGCGTGCCTTGACACTCGACAATTTCGCACAAAACAGGCGAGCCACTTACTTCCATGGACGATCGTTGATATCCACGAGAAGTTAAGAAACTGAACCGCGACATCTCCAATACCTTTACGGTCGCGGAATACCGCAATCACGAGGAAAAAGCTTAACAGCAAACTGGCGACCCTGATAAGAATGAAGACCTTGATAAAGTCCCAGACGAATGCATCCGAGTAGAAGTCTATACCTACTCCGATGCCATTTATGACGAGTGCAGGCAGGGCAACCCAGAAGACGAATTTGGTGATATGAATGACAAAGGCATCGTCAAAGATGCCGGCCCACGACGAGAGGGCACCCAAAACAACCGTTCCCACGATCTGTTGTTGCGAAATCAAACGACATTTCGGTGAGAAAAGCGCTGCGGTATAGACAATTCTTTACTCCATGACATACCTGGATGCCGACGTTGACGACAGAAAGATATTTGTAAACCATGATATAGATTTTTTTTATAAGAAAAATCACTCAATTGGTTTTTGTCAAAGAAAAAGTGAGGTGTGGGGTTCGCGTTTCTTGCTGTGCGTCGCGCGTACAATTGTACTATATTTGGTACTAACTTGACATGGGTGTCAAAAAAAAGCGAGCAAAGCAAAAAAGAACTGGTTCTGTTCTTTCAATCAACCACTATCCGATAAAAGGTTTGATGCCTTTATTCCAGTTCTGTCGCCTTCGTGTCTAATTATCTGCTTTCTGATTGCTCACAAAGCCCACGTTCGCAGCATCAACGAAAGCAAGCTTTCACGCTTCGCCAATTAATGCGAACCTTGCGAGCACACGAACATGTTTGAGAACTCTGTGTCTTTCTCACCACGAATGAATCGGAAATGAAATGATTCCCACCATTACCTGACTTTTAC
Source organism: Fistulifera pelliculosa (assembly GCA_026008555.1). Lineage (NCBI taxonomy): Eukaryota > Bacillariophyta > Bacillariophyceae > Naviculales > Stauroneidaceae > Fistulifera > Fistulifera pelliculosa. Next base: position 446,280 of record BROJ01000246.1, on the reverse strand, counting down.
TACCAGCGCGAAACGGTCACAACGAATCAATAACCAATGCAAGATTGGCACAAATACTATCAGAGATTCTGCAAACAGCTAAACAATCAATAACAACATGAAATTCCTATCAATATTTATCCTTCTTACCCTCTTTCCTCGAACGCTCCAATTCTCCATTCCTTCGAGAAGGAATAATCGGATAGCCCTCAAAGCTGCACCGACCGACAACTCGATTCAAAATGAGAAGATGACGCCAGAAGCGGTCGAGTTTCAAAATCGTTTGGCTGACAAGAATGGAGCGATTTTCATCGCACAAACCGCGCCTTCTGTACGTGTAGCACTTCCTGAAGAGTTTGGCATGGAACCAGGTAGGTTCACTGTATTCTAAAGACATTTTATGAATTCATTTCTCACAACTTGAGATCCGACCAGGTTCGCTTTCAGCTGGAGTGATGGTCGCGGCAATGAAAGAGCTTGGCTTTGATAAAGTCATAGACACGAATATCATGGCAGATCTCACAATCTGTGAAGAGGCAACAGAGCTCTTGAATCGCGTTCTTCTTCGACTCGAGCGCAGTGGTCAGAACGAAACGCAATACCCACCCGTGAGCGATGCACCACTTCCGCTATTCACGTCATGCTGTCCTGGTTGGATGTTCGGACTGGAGAAAATGGCTCCCGATCTAGCGCCGTACGTATCAACCTGCAAATCTCCGCACATGATGTTAGGAGCCTTGGTAAAGGAATACAGCAGAGAGTGGTACGGTCGAGATGATCCAAAGGACATATATCTTGGTAAGAGTAAATGAAGAATCGAACATGTGCTGTCAAAGTAAATGTAAATTCAAAATGACTCATCAAATGTTTGCCTGCTTGTTCTGTCTCATAAGTTTCGATCATGCCCTGTGTCAAAAAGAGACCCGAGAGCGACGAAAAGGTGTTCCAGCGTGGAGGCGTTCGTGAGATTGACAACGTGTTGACGACTCGAGATGTCGGGCAACTCCTCCGGATGCGCAACATTGACCCAACAAAGTTAGAACCCAAAGATTTCGATGCCATGTTTCAAAGCGAAGAAGATATGGACAATCTCGGATCTGGTGCTGGACAACTCTTCGGGACAACGGGTGGCGTCATGGAAGCCGCCGTCCGGACAGTATACGCATGGCTGACAGATAAGCAACTGCCCCGTCTGGAGCTCACTGAAGTCCGTGGGCTCGATGCGGTGAAGGAAGCAACCGTGTCACTGTTCGACAAGGAGACGGGCAAGGGCTGGATACGGATATTCGCGTAGCAGTTGTCAACGGACTTGGCAATGCGAAGAAGTTGATCCAAGCGTTAAAGAATGGGGAAGTCCAATACGATTTCATTGAAGTGATGGCGTGTATTGGAGGTTGTATCGGCGGTGGTGGACAACCACGATCCAAAGACAAAGATATTTTGCAGCGGCGTCAACAAGTCGTTTACAAGTTAGACCGAATGCTTCCCATTCGCCAATCACACGAGAACCCGACGATCAAGTACCTGTACGAAAAGTATCTGGGAGAAATAGGAGGCGAAAAGGCGCACCATTTGCTCCATGTCGAGCCTATTTATGGAGGCGGTGACTTGAAGCCTTGAATGGCCGTGCATATTTTGAATAACTAATCAACCGAAAACCATTTCCGAATGTTCCATGATGTTTTTAGTATCTCCGTAGGGTTCGTTTCTGTAGGAAAAGCACTCGAGCGCCTCCTCCACTCTCCAGTATATTTCGCTCGTAAACGGACCGACAAGACGATCGTAGAAAGGCTTCCGGAGCCAATGGCATTCCTTCCGATGTTTGCAAGGGCCATTCCGGGTCCGACGGTTGTATAGGACGCAAACCCTTTGATTTGGCGACAGCCAGGAATCCTCTATTTCTCCCTGTACATTGAAACCAGGATGACCGAGACTTAAATACGCAACGAGGCCGGTGTTGGGCTTGGTGAGACTCACCATGGCTTCAGCGAGAAGCGGCCAACTCCCCGGATTGTACGTCAAGTCGGAACCGAGCACCAAGTCGACAGACTCCTCCTGAATCGTATCACTGTCTTGACCCCATTTGTAAGGTACTGCTTGCACAATATCCTGCAAGTGATTTCGTTGCACATTTCGGCTTGCCAATTCCACCACACTGGGGTTTCCATCGGTCGCATAAACACGAGCGGCTCCCAAGGTAGCCGCCACGAGACTGGCCAATCCTGTTCCGCAACCCAATTCGGCCACTGTGGAATCTCGGAATGAAAGCAGAGGCATGAGTCGAGTCAAGAGAAGGCTGGAGTTCCATACAGCAAGTCCTGTAGCACCCGGTCCGGATGCTTGTTGTTCAATGGACAGTGTCGTCGTTGCATCGATCGCAATTGTTCGAATGGGCAGAGTCATGCAAACATTTTCGTACGCTCCTGGAATCGCTCGTTCTTCTGTTAGCATGCCTGTCGTTTGACATGCTGCAGAAGAAGAATCGTGATCGTCACTTGTCGAAATGGTCATTGTTGAAGTAGCAGCCGAATCAAGGAGAAAATGCCGACGACTAGCAAGCAGGCAAAGAAAACTCGGTTCGATGAGCGTCAAAAGACGCATCGTCTCGTTCGCTTTGATGCGATGAGTAAAACAGATAAATATATTTTGAAAGAAAGTATTCTGTATGAATGAATGAATGTGAACACCACAGTTCATGTCAATTGAAATTAATTGGCATTTGGCTCACAAAAGAGAAAACGCAGCCTTGCCTCCCATTTCGAGCAGTTCTCTAATAAAGTTTGCACTGCGTTCGCTATACTAAAATGTTACACCACGTTACCAAAACAGTACCGGTGCGTAAAAAAACGGTACAGCTTGTGAGTTTCTTCTTTTCTCCTTCCGCCTTCCGCCCATGTTTCGCACAAAACATTCGTCTTCAGTTCAATTTATTTCGAAGTGTATTACCAGGCATTCATTTATTTTAAAAGAACGCACTCGAATGGTCTATTGTTATTCAAGCGAAGAATGAAGCAGCTTGCTCTATTATTATCATTCTTTGTAATATTCAGGACAATCAAGCAATGTCAATCCTTTGTTGGGGTCGCCCGAAATGACGAAAGAACGTTCCTTTTCATGACACGGTCCGAACCGTCGTTCGACGCAGCGACGGTTCGCACTACAGCAAACGGCATGGAGACAAACAAAACTGCTTACCACGAAATCATGTGGGAACCCACACCAGAATACATTCAGGAAACACTCATGTACAAATTCAAAAGACACGTGGGCATTCAAGGAGGTTACGAGGAATTGTGGAAATGGTCCGTCGAACACAGTGACGAGTTTTGGTCGACTTTGATGAACTTTTTAGATATTCAGTATTCCGGATCAAAACTTCCGGTGAAAGAAGGAACCATCATGCCGGATGTACAGTACTTTCCGAATGTTCAAATCAATTTTGCGGACAATCTATTGAAGCATGGGCGGCCTGAGTCGCCCTTGGCACAAACCGAAGCTCTGGTTTCCATTTCGGAGGCTCGCTCGGACGTTCGGTGGACCTTTGCTGGTCTGCGGGAAGATGCGAGTCGTGTACAAAGTGCGCTCGCCAACATGGGCGTTACCGATCAGGATGCGGTGGCTGCTTATTTGCCGAATATTGGTGAAACGGTCGTTGCCATGTTGGGAACAGCTAGCATAGGAGCAATATGGACTTCGACCTCGCCCGATTTCGGCGTACAAGCTGTTGTGGATCGATTCAGTCAAGTTCAGCCCAAAGTTCTTTTCACAACGAATGGATATGTATCCAAAGGAGAACGTATCTCCATGGTACAAAAAAGTCCAAGACTTGGTTTCTGCTATGCCTACGATTCAGAGAGTAGTTATGGTCGATTTGGTGGATAGCGAAATAAGCGCGTGGGAGCAAACCACAATTCTTGCTACTATAACAATGAATTGGGATGAATTTCTCAAGCAGGGGTCGCTGGACGACGGCTCGGCTCCGAAATGTAAATTCACCCGACATGCCTTTTCTCATCCCCAATTCGTCCTCTATTCCTCGGGGACTACCGGAATGCCCAAAAGTATTGTCCACGGCGCGGGAATACGCTTTTGCAGCATGCCAAAGAACTCATGCTGCACTCGGATCTTCGACCGAACGATCGGATGCTTTTCTTTACAACGTGCGGGTGGATGATGTGGAATTGGATGACCTCGTCTCTCTTTGCCGGTGCCACTATCGTCTGTTGGGACGGTTTTGCAGCGTATCCTCGCTTATCGTCGCCGTGGGATTTGGTCGAACGAGAAAAGATTACACACATGGGAACTACACCTCGTTATTTGCAGGCGTGTCGAGCGCTTGTCCGTCCAGAGCGCGACAATGACTTGTCCGCACTCCGTGTCATCCTTTCGACGGGGTCTCCTCTAGCTCCACAAGATTTTGAATATGTTTATAACCATGTACACAAAACGTTCTTTTGGCGTCTATCTCGGGCGGCACGGATATTTGCTCCTGCTTTGCTCTCGGGAATCCCTTGTTGCCCGTTCGAAAAGTGAATTGCAAGGCATCGGGCTTGGTCTTGACGTTTGTGCGTATGATGCTGATGAAAGAAAAAAGTGTTTTAGGTACTAAAGCAGAGCTGGTCTGTAAGTCTCCTTTTGTCGCGGCTCCTGTCGGCTTTTTTTGGTGACGATCATCAGAAAAGCAGATATGGATCAGCTTACTTTCGAGACGACCCGGGCGTGTGGTACCATGGTGACCTAATAGAAATCACTGGCTCGGTCGGGGAAGCAGGAGGATTGATCGTTTACGGTCGCTCCGACGCAACCCTGAATCCCGGTGGCATTCGTATTGGCACGGCAGAGATTTACCGCTTTGCTGAATCTGTGGATGATGTGGTAGATTCATTAGTGATTGGTGATGTGATCAAGAGGGCAAGCGGGCTGGCGATGTCCGTATCGTTTTGTTTGTCAAAGTGGACGATGATTCGATGCTCACTACCGAATTAGAAGAGAAGATTCGATGTACTATTCGTAACGGTGCCTCAGACGCCCATGTCCCTGCCGTAATCAAGCAAGTGCAGAAGATTCCCTACACAAAGTCAGGCAAGAAGATTGAAATTTCCATTCGTAACTTGTTTACGGATGGAACATTTCAACTAACTTGGGATCTGTCCTAGATCCTAGTGCGTTTGATGAGTACCAAAGCATGGCAGAAGAGGGTCTCTAAAATAATCGATTTTGTCCCCGATCTCTTGTCGAGGAATTCGACGCTCCGCAGTTGCTGTTGAGCTTTTTCAATTTTCTGTACATAGATGGTTCTTGACTTTGGTCAGTTTTTATTGCTTGCGTCGGAGGACGTTCTATGGTTTGTTTAATAAATTAAAAATAATCGCGCTCAACCTTCGCCCTCTAGCTTTCTCACCCAGGCAGCAGACACAGTACCGCTCTTTGTCGCACCCGTGTCCTTTCGTTATTCGTTCCAACAATCGATCCAACAAACCAACAAACGTCAACGCTTGTCCGTCAACGGTGTAAAAAGTGAAACGTGTAGTAATAATAACGTCAAAAGTCGACCAAACGAGGCGTCTCGAAAAGCAATGCACAAAAAATAGGTGCGAATGCCCATTGTCCTTCATTTCTAAAGTACTTCTGCCATGAGGCGCCCCAAAGTTGTCTCTTCCTGTATCTATATTTGCTGGGCTGGATCTGCACTAATCGCTACCTCATCTGGTAGCCAATCGAATGCGCCTCTTCAACCTCCTCCTCCACCACCAAAATCGATTGACAGGAAAGCATCTCCTTTGCACAGTGCTGCGAATATTGCTACTCAACAACAAGATGAATTTAATCAAAGAAATCATGATAAGCGACCGCCTCCTCCACCGCAGCGTCCTCTTCTTCGGATTTGTCGTCATTCCAGCAGCAACAGAATAAAATTGCATCGCCACCTCCTCCAGTTCAGTCGACGGCCAGTACAGCTGATGCAACCGATATTATGCACTCTCAGAGTAATCCTCTCGTTACAGATAGTTCAGATATGAGAAGCAACGCGTTTGTGCAGCAAACTCAGCAACAACCGGTGACGAGACCTATCCCTGAGGTACCTGCAGGTCCGGTTGTTTTGACAATACAAGGGACAAAAGAGCTATGAACATTAACGAGAGCAACCGTCTTTACCACCTGACGCAGCTTTTGATCCTCAAAGACGGAAGGAGCGACTGCCACTTACCCTCCGCGGCCCGTGTCAGGGGCTGACGTGAAAAGTCACGATAGACCATTGGGAGGGCCGCCAGGCGGTATTCCTCCCCGATCGGGTGTCGATCCTTCGTTTCGACAACCCTACAACGCGCCACCTCATCAACCTCAACAGCCAAGCCACGATCCAATACAAAGTGGGCTACCCTATGCTACCCAGAATCGTGGGCCACTTCCTAATCGTCCTCCTGGTCAGAGGCAATTACCGCCAAAGCGGCAGCAGTCTCCTCCAGCTTGGTCTAAATTATGGAAACGGGTGGAGCGCGGGTTGGACGGATTAGCAGACCTCGAAGATGTTGTCGCTGAGCGAGCTCAGCAATTGTATTCCACTGCTAAAGAAAGTGTCTCGTCGGTGTACAAACGACCGTTGGATGGGAAAGTGCGGACAGTGACCATGATCTTCCTCGTCATCTTCGGTACCGTCGATAAGGATATGGTCGAAATCTCGTTCCAGCAAGCCAGCCTCTTCACCGATCCCCAGATGGACATGTCTAGATTCACCAAGAAGATTGCAACGGAAGAGCGTGGACCGGGCGTAGCTTCCACAGCTCAAAAGGAAAAATTACCTTGGGAAAATGTTAAATCGTCTGGCAGCGTGCTCACCAATCCGTTTGTCAGCTCCATGGTCAAAGAACCAGCCGAGGCAGCTCATCCAAGAGAAACCAGTCAGAATAGAGCAAATGCTTTTGGTTCCGGTTCCACTAAACCTTCTGATCAAGCTGGAAATGCTACGAACCGAATCATCCGGGCCAATGGTGGTGCGTCAACGCCTCCCTTTGGGGTCCCACAAACGGGGCTCAAAATGACGCTCAACGGCAGTCGCTTGCTCCACTAGAGCGTCCGACGGCACCGCCGATGCGACCTTCGCCGTCGAGAAACATTCTTCCCACGGGACGAGGTCCTCCACAGACACATCGTTCTGTACAGAAAAGTTTCATGGACGACGACGAGGAGGAGGATCGTTCAATTGTCCAGAAAATGAAGCAAGCCCTTCCGGGTATTCCTAGTTTTCTATCTTCCGCAAGAATCAATTTGATGCTTCCGCTTCCGCTACGTGGGATGCATGGAATGCAGGTGATAGCGATCTTTCAGAAGTATCGCCAGGTTTTTTTAGTCGGATATTTAGCTCTAAAGGTGGTCCACGTTCCTCGTCCCACGGGCCATCCCAAGTCTCCGCAAAGTTCATGTCGCCTCCGTTACAGAGTTTCATGGATAGATGCGGCGATGGAAAAACCTTGTCATTACTGAAACCCACAGAAAAGCTGGGAGTCGAAGAATAGGGCGCACCGTAGCTGCGCTGGATGTTGTTGCGCTTGTATTCGCTCTGATTGGTCTCAAACAATTGCCAAAGCTAGAACAAATTTCTTTTCCGCATTCTCTTTCAGAAGCATTCAGAAATTCTCTGCCTCAATTCGCCCATTGCTTTGTAGCCGGCATGGATACGTGGGCGCCATTTGCGTTTCTTGCCGCTTTTCTGACGATTCGAACGAGACAGTTGATCTACAGAGCCAAACTTCGATCACTGACGCATATTCTGGATTCCGGTATTTCAGAAGAAGCCCAGTACGGTGCTTTGTTTTTACGGCTCTACACATCGTCAACATACTTTCGCGATATCAGCGACAAACTCAAAATGGCGGCGCGTTCCCAACTCACGGCGAGAATAGACGTGACTAGACTTCGGGCTCTAGTGACGATTCTTCTGGCGTCTATGTTGTTAATGACCGTGCCCGTCTTTACCCCGCTGGTCATTGCCCTGTTCGAGATGTTGCAACACATTTTCGGTCTCGAGGTCTTGCGCGCATGGCCTCCTAAATGGGGTGCTTTGGCGGAAAACATAGTTACATCGTTTTCAGCATTTGCGAAGAAGGCGACGGTATTAATAAACGATGAGTTCGCTCAAATGTCGGGTCACCCGAAGCAAGCTGTTTTGGTCTTTCAATCGCTGCAGCGCTTTTGATAGTAAGTCTCATGCCAGGTACCAGTCGCCGCAATATCGTGGGTGAACCAGGGGAATCCGACGAGGAAGAAGATGCTCAATTTGTTAAGTTCACCGAGCAAGTTTCAAATCTGGGAGTATCCAGTGCAAGTAGGCTCGCTCTACTCTCTGATGTGGGTGGAATCGACTCGACCCTTGAGCGGTGGAGATTGTTAATCCCACAAGGAGCTGAAATTGCATATACTCGGAAGTCACTGCAATCTATCTTACATATTCTATGGAAAGGCTCAGCATCGGCAATCGTACTTGCGTTGCCATTGATTCTCCAGCATTACTACTCTGGCTTTTCATTTTCCTCGAACTGGAGTTCTTTCCCAAACTGGGGTTCGCTGGTCGATGTTTCGCTTGTTCTACTTTTAACGCAGCTTCTTTCGTGGAAAGCCACGTCGTCCTCACTGCTTGCAGATGAATCTAGAGGAGCGGTCGCGGACTTCGTCATGTCTCTTCGAAATGCCGCGAATGAACGACTGAGACGACTCAACGCGCCACCTGTCAGTCTGCAACAGCAGGTAGCTGTGTCCCCTCCGCAGGACTAGAGGTAAAGGACTTATGGGCTGCGCACACTACTAAGAGGGCCTGGGCGGTCCGTGGAGTTAACCTCGAATGCCGAAGTGGGAATGTCCTTTTGATTTTGGGAGACGATTCCGCTGGCAAGTCTCGTCTATTAACAGCTCTTGCTGAAGCTGTTACTCGTCCTCCTTCTCAGGCATTCACAACGACCCGAGTACGGGAAGCATTCGGGTGGCCGGTATTGAGGCCAACACATGGGATCACAAGCTTTTACAAAGAGAGTTTGGTCGTTGTTGCATGACGTCCGCAGCATGAGTGATTTCGCTCAAATCCTCTCCGGCATGTCGCTAGAAGAAATTTTAGAACCTTCCGGCGGGATACGCTATTTGGAGCTATCCCACAGCCCAGGTCCCAATGAACGTGCGACAATGATGCTTGCGCTCAAACTCGCAGGCCTTTACTCATCTCTACTTCCGAAGCTCCCCTCAAAACTTTCGACGGTGGTGACGGCTAATGAAGAGGACATTAAACCATCTGCCCTTCGTCCGCTATATTCGATGCTATCACCGGCAGAATGGTCTAAACTGCTGCTGGCACGCGTGTTCTCTCAAGCTATTTACGAGAACGAAAATGCAGCCAGTACCAGTGACAAGATGGAAAACTGCCTTGTTGGTTCATTGCTTCTTTTAGATGATGCAACTTTGTATCTGCCGGAAGTTGAGGAAGCACGCTTGCTCCGCGATTTGCGAACAACCGGCGCTGCTACGATCCTGACTTCCAACCGCTGGGCGTTGGGTCGACTTGCGGATCAAATAGTAGTCATGAGGACGGGGCTGTTTTGGAAAGTGGAACTCACGCGGAGCTGCTTAGCCGGGGCCCTCAACAATCCCTATACGCTGCAAAGTGGCATGCCATGACATCTCAATAGCGGTTATCTCCTAATAGAGTACGCCTTTCAGCAAATGCACAAAATGCCAATTTCTATAGTTATTCGTAGTTTTACTAATAAAGAACAGTTTTAAAGGTAGCCTCTCCATCACCATCAATGCTTACATCGTCATCGGAGTCGTAATAATTCGTTGTGTAATCTTCCACTTCATCTTCATCCAAGTCCTCTAGCTCTTCTCCTAAACCTTCCTCGTCTTCTTCTTGATCTTCCGTGGCTTGTGTTTTTTCTTCTTCAGCCAGCAGGTCGGTAAGTGTTTTCGTTGTGGATTGCGCGCCTCGCGGGCGGATTCAAGCTGTTTCCTTGTGCTCAACAGCTCGGCTGGGAAGTACCGTTCGTCAGTAGCCAATTTGCTGTAAACCTTTTGTCTGTCCATAGCGACACTCGTCACCATGGCAGGAACTTCCGTTTCGCTTTCAAACAAGTCGTGACTAGGGTGGATCCCTGGTGACCACTCATGGACAAGAGAACGTTCTGATCGGGTGCCGTTCGTATTGTTTGTTGTCCATATCGAGCGACATCGGTCATCGGGTTTTGTTGCACAAAATGTGATGATTTGTTGAGAGCTTCAAAGAGCTGTCGCTGTTTCTGTATCATGGAAACGACAGTTGGAGGTCTCTTTGCGACGACTATTTCCTGAGCTTGACCGGGTCCATCGGAGTCGTCTTCTGTTTTCACAAAAGAGTGCGCCGATTCATTCTGATTTCCAGAGGACTGCCATAATATATCAGGGTAAAGAGAAGGACGGACAATTTCTTGTATTGACATCATTTCTCGATCATTGTCAAGTCCAGCTTCTTGTGCTGATCGCTTGAGTAATAACTTTGATTGAGACAACGGCCCAGACCCTCGCCCTCTGCCACGACCTCGGCCGCGACCCGACATGATTCGTTTGTGAGCCAATCAATTATTCCTCTTCGAGACGGTGTACCTTTCCAACGGCTTTAGATTAGTTCCATGGTTCCTTAAGTCTACTGCTGATACATAAAAAAGGATATTGCCAAATGGTTGGTTATAAATGATTTGTGAGAATAATAATGCAAGGAAATTGTTATTCCATTCATTCTTCCAATTATATTTCGCATGGTTTCAAGGCAACCACCGATCGGCCGCATCGGAACGTGGTGAAGAATTGTTCAGCCTGTCCTTCGGTCGGGATCTAGTGAATGCAATTTGAAATCTCAATGCCGAGTTGCGCGTCACTCCCGATTGCCGTCGTCGATACCGGTCCCTGCATCCGTATAGCCTCAAGTGTACGTTCAAGGTACTCATTTTCATATACACGACAGATCAACAGGTGGAACTTGGACTTGGACGGCATGCGCGCAACCCGTGTCAAAAAACTGTCACTGACGTCTTCTCGTAGAAAGCCGGTATCTCCTCCGGCCTCCGGCTCTCCTTTTCGCACCAAAGGATCCGAACTTCAAATCTTCTTCTTCCGGCTGCCGCCGGTTTTTCATTGTGGACAATTCAAGCCATTTTTCTTTCCATTCTCATCCAAAGGTACGTTTGAAACAAAAGAAGATTTTCCTCTTCATTATTATGTTTTAGTTTCGCGTTCCTATTTGCGACAGGGCACTTGTTCGTCGGCTTGTCTGCGTTGAATCTCCGCTCTTGTTAGTGTTGAAGGTTTCGTAGCGAGTCAAACCATGAACATGCCCTTACTCTGGAACGCTAAAGAGATGGAAGGCTTTCCTTGAGTATGTAAAGGCTTATCTATAGTCTAGTACATAATGAGAACGCTCACATATCTGACTCTTTTCTTTCCCCTACTACTATCTTGATTGACCTCGTCGACCGCAATTGCAGTTTCTCCTTTTACGAACGACGACGACAAATTCAACATGAGTGGTTTATGGGCACGGTACAACAAGATGCTGGATGCTCAGCCTATCCTTACAAAGGCTTTGACTTCCTTGACGGGTTTCACTTTGGGTGATGTTTTGGCGCAAAATTCGTCGAACCCAGTGACAAGCCATACGATTTGATGCGAACTGTGCGATTGGGAAGCTTTGGCTTTCTCATTCATGGTACTACAGGGCATTACTTTTACGGCTTTTTGGACGGAAAGCTGCCTGGGACTGCCCCGATGACTGTGGCTACCAAGGTCGCCATTGATCAGACCATTTGGAACCCTATTTTCGGTCTCATGTTCTTTGGTTACCTGAACTTTATGGAGGGCAAGAGCTTTGAAGATTACTCCAACAAGATCAAGGCGGATCTCAAGACGGCTGTCATGGGATCTTGGGCAGTTTGGGTGCCTGCTCACACAATCAACTTTGCCTTTATTCCTCCCAGCCAGCGACTGCTCTACATCAACAGCATTCAAATTGGTTACAACGTTTTCTTGTCATTCTTGGGTAACAAAAAAGTAGAATAAACAAGATAAATAGTATAAAGTGGGAAACTGTCAAAACATAAGTATGTGATCTGTCTTATACTGAATGCTTGGTGAATGATTCGACGCGCGCGTGTTCGTCGAGGCGATGCTTGCGACGCTCGATGTTCGCGACAGCTTTTGATACCTCTAGTAAAGGGACCATTCAAGCAGTTCTTCGAGATGCCTGAGAAAACTAGCTCAATACTAGTAGTGCTTTACTTTCCGTTAGACGGAGAGGATCGGGTCTATGACGATTGTCAACTCCTATCAACTTCCTACAATAATTAATTTGTAAAGCATAAAATGAGGGACTAACTAGTCGAAGTACAAAGAGTGCTTTACATTCGAATAAGAAGGATTACATGCTAATACGGCGATTCGTTCAACCACAGAGGCCTTTCGAGTCAGGTAACAGGTAAATCGCATCAAGCTGCTGCAGAAGACGTTTCCAAGCATCAAGAATGTTCGAAAAAGGCCCAAATACGCGCTAGCCGAACGCCGCTTTCGCCATATTCACGTTTTCATTGTCCTTCACAGTCTTCCTTGTGGTCTCTTTTCGCTCCGCTTCGCGTTCATTGACCTTTTGAAGAACTTTTCTTCGTCGGACGCGCCCGGAGTGAAGGCTGTCTTGAGAGATTCCTTGGTCTCGCGCTCTTTCTGCTTTTCCGCCTCCTTCTCCTTGTTCTTTTCAAGAAAAACATCATGTCCGCCATGGTGAAAGTGTTTGCGCGATAGGAATGAAAACGTAGAACAAGTTGCAGGTAGACCTATAACCAACTTGCGAGGGTTGTGAGTTGTGAAGACAAGGAACGAACGACGCAAACAAATTTTTCCATCGAATGACCCTTGACCGTGGATCAAGTAGCATTTGTACGTGACAGTCATTCGACATTCTTACTTCTTTGCTTCCCGTTCCGACATCGAGATGCATTGCGGTCTACAGTTCCTTACCTGTGTTGCGTCCGGGAAACTGTATACATTCCCAGTAGGACGCCGTAGAGAAATGTACCAAGCAGAGGTGCGTTCCCGCACCTTCGTTCATCGGATGGAGGTTTTTACGTCGTGCGAGGCGGCTCGGAGCTCAAAAACGCAGACCCTTCATTATTATTTATCAACCAATCAATTACCAGGGTAGGGGCTGCCGAATAACAGTTCATGTTTTCATTTTAAAAGTCAAGAATCATGACGCTCTCCAACCCATTGAAGGCTTTGTAGTTGTTGAGATAGAGAGAGGCGAGACCCTTTTGAGATGTACAGAGAACCTTTGTAACTCATTGCGACAAAGCAAGCTTCGGAGGAGCTAATTACAAAACGAACTTTTGAGGATTGACGATGTCGTGTAGTGAATTCATGGAGGCTGGCTGAGGCAGCAAAGCCGCGGTGTATAATGAATGGAAAGAATTGCTTGTATACATTTACCGTAGACGGTTCCTCTGTGCGTCTACTCGTAGAAAGAAAACCGTCTGGAGAAGGTAAGCAACGACGACGCAAGCATGAATCAGTTCCTTGAAGTTCCGTTTGTTTCAGAGAATGATGATAACCAATATAAAACACAATGATAGGTCGTCCGCAACAATGGGCGAATTTATTTTACGGTTGACTCTGGACTGATTATCTTCTGTCGTTGTTTGGTTGAACGTTTTCCAAACTCATTACCTCTTCTTCTTTGATAAAATACAGATGCAACAGCTTAATGTGTAAGGACTTCAGTCGTTGATTCAATAAATAAAAGTAAGATCGTTTCAAATAAGTAGTGCTACGTAATTCTGGTGCAAACGGCAGACCTGTATTTATCAGAAGTAAATTAAAGCGACGATATTATATTATAGAGGACGTCCTTACATTACTACTGTACAGATTAACGTCCGAACGTAGTCGTCAGGAAAGCACGGCCAAGAACGCCTGCCCCAAACATGTTGAAGTGGCAAACAGAAGGGCTGGTATTCTCATCAATCGGAAGGTTTTCTACAGGAAGAGCCGTGACACAGAAAATATAACGGTGAGCACCATGGCCTGGAGGAGGAGCCGAGCCCAAGAATCCTGCAAACCCAGCATCATTCTTTAGCATCTTGGCGCCTGCGGGGCTTTGGATCCATCCGGACTACCAGCACCAGTCTCCAAGGAATTCACATTGGCAGGGATGTCATACATCACCCAGTGCCAGAATCCTGACACAGTGGGGCATCCGGATCGTAGCACGTAACCACAAATGACTTGGTACCCTCTGGAGCACCTTCCCAAGTCAAAGATGGCGAAAGATCTTCCCTCCTTCGACACCGAACGCCTTGCTCAACTGAGGCGCAGGCATCGTAGCGCCATCGGTAACATCCGTCGAAGTAACGGTAAACGACGCAACACTTGGGAGCGAGTCGTAAGTATTGTAGCTGAAAGGAGCGTCAGGCATGGTATCTACGATGGGGATGATGAATAAAATAATTATGATCACAAGGAGGCCAAAATAAGATGTGAGCTGGTGCTGAAGATTTTAGCAAACGTCGATGAGAAAAATGCGTCAGATTCAGATTGCTTCGGTTTCGCCGGTGTCGTATCGCGATTTGATGCTATTCACCCGTGAAAGACGTCCATTGATTTTAGGGAGTTACGATAGACTAGCTAAACATCACAAGAAAGAATGAAAATAAGGGGGTTTCTGGTACAATTTCTATAGTATCTTAACGCTGCAAACGTGCGGACTGAGATCTTAGTCCGTTGCGCGTCTGAAAGTGTTCTGAACTCCATTGCTTAGCTGCCGCTGCCCTGTTGGAGTCGGACAAGTTATAAGACGATGAATGTCTGGAGTATTGTTTACGAACACCAGATTCTGCTTGAACATTATTGGACGATGATGTCCGGCGCAATCCCAAAAGTGACGAAGTGGCTGTCGCGACTGTTGACTCGTCCAGGGTGCTGTCGTCCCTTGCTATTATTGGTGTCTTGCGTCGATTGGAAGTGGTAGGCGCAACCTTCTTGCTGGACGAAAAGTCATAGCAACAAAAGTCTCCCAGAATCGAGTCGTCCAGGCCACATAAGAGCGATGTAAATGGCGTATGTGAAGGAGATTTGCGAAACAAAGGCGGCGAAGCGTAACCGTGCTTTTCCTCATCTCTGCAACTTCATACACCAGAATGTACGCTTGTTGCGCAAGAACGGTCTTGATGTCCACTCGCTCCACAATGCTGTCGTTGCATTGGAACCATTCTCCTGCATGTTTACAGAATGCAATGTAATGTCCCGAATCGCAAGAAGTACCTTGGTGTACGAGCAGAGCCACCAGTTCGTACGGTGGTGGCTTGGACTTGTTCACTTTTGACATGTAGGAACCGATTTGCAGTCGTTCGGCAAAGTGGATGTGCTTGTTGACTCGGATTAACCGACCGTATTCGTCCAAAGCAAACCTCTTCAAATGACATACCAATATCGATGGCGCCGTGGCCAAGCGCAGTGCTTTCTTCGCTGGTTGCTTGACGCCGCATGGAGAACAAAAAACTCTGTTGTCGCCATCCAGAATTTCAGAAGAAGTAAAGTCTTGTAAAGCATCCGTTAAGGTCTTGACATGTGGCTGGTCAATATCCAGTGACAGATCCATGTAGCGATCTCTTGTGTTGCTGGGGCACTGGCAACCTTGACATGTAACAGTAGACTCGAGTAATCCATCAAAGAGACTGCTGAGCTTTCTGTTCTGCCCATTCATCACAAGAGTCGACAAGAGTGCGCGAAGAAATTCGTGCGCATCTTCTTGTTGGTATGGACGAAGGCATGGCGAAAGCCGATCGGGATGCTTGGTAATGGCCCCAGGGTTGACGACAGGATTGTTGCTTCCCAGACTCTCATGGATGATAGCATGTTCATCCAGTCCATTGAAGACGATGACGCAGTGAATCCTCCCTTCTTTTCTTGGTGAAACTCGACCGTAATAGCTTTCAATTCTCGTGTCAGCCACCTGCATTTGTCTTTCAGTTGCCGATCATGGCGTTTCCGCCGCCTGGAACTCGTGTCATCCCGTGCATCTCCTTCGTCGCTATTTGTACTCCTTGTTTCTTCTTCCAGCAATGTCGGATTTGATGAGTAGCGACGGAATATTTTACTGGCCGCTGGGTCTATTAATGCATGTGTCAGCGCAGTGGATAGCAGGCATTGTAACACAGCGTTGGCATAGCATGTATTGCCAACGTTGAGAAGGCCTTTCGGCTTGTGAATCGAGTCTTCCAAATGTTTTGGTAATGAAAAGACGGATGTGCTGGTGTTGGTAGTAGCCACGCTTTCTCCGCAATGACGGCTTTGGTAAGTAGACTCATTGTACTCTTGATCATCGCCCGCCATGGAAAAGCGAGGGGAGGACATAGCACGCTTTCTTGGCGGCCTCCCCGAACACCATACTTCTGCCTTTCTTTTGCCATTGAACGATAGAATCAAAAAACAGACTTTGGAGGCAAAGTCAGCTCCAAAGGTGGCCGATTCAAAGACAATTTCCAACGGAGTCAATGGCACTCGCAGAGAATTGTTTTGTAGCTGGTCCACTCCACTCCACTCCAATCACAACACAACACAAACGTCTCTAAATCTATCTTGCTTTACGTGCACATACAATTGTTATTTCGGATTTGACAAAGAGTTCAGTGTTGGAAGCAGCATGCAATGGTTTCGGCGTCCTCGATTATTCTCCACTTTTGGCAAAAGCTCGTGTGGCGCATAGTTGTGAAGGAGAGTGTCGTCGTTGAATATTATCAAAACGCCTGTCAACGTATTTATCTTTTTTCATCGAGAATCAACGGATGTGTGCTTGTAACTACTGAAAAATACTTAAAGCGAGAAAAATCAAACCGCTTCTATCTAATTTCGCCAACAACGATGTGCCCTGGTTTTCATTTAGCGATCACAAATTTGGACATTCGGGGCATGAGTATTATGGGGCCTACCGGTATTCGCGATCAAGGAGTCAGTTATGACTGTACATTGTAGACCTTACTGGCATCCAAGTACCGGTACAGTACCAGCTACTGTTACCAGCTATTGACTTTAAAGTGACAATAAGTTACTGGTAGCCTGGTAGCGACTGGTAGGACACTCCGCGCGCGATGTCCCCATCCCCATTTGTCTGTCCGATGTTCATGGTTCATCCGATTGATTTTCTTTCACTCGTCCATCACGGATTTGGACATGAAGACATCACAAAAGAACCTAATGATCCGATCATCCTTCAATATTATTCAATTTAAAATATGATGACCTCGGCGTTGTTTCGCCTCTTGAATGTGTGGCGTCCAGATCTTCCCGAGAGCAGCGATGGAAAGCCTCTTGTTACTTTCGTATCGCAGTTCGTCCACTTTCCTTATGACCGACTTCCTCCGAATACGCTCGTTGCTGCACTCATGCGTCCTGAGGTTGTCTTTGCTCTGGTTGTTTTCTATCTGTGTTCCAAGAAGATAATAAGAGCTGGTATGAAAGTTACTGGATTCAATTCGGAGAGTTACGCATTTCAACTCTTGATTGCTGCTCATAATTTCGGCTTGGCCGTTTTTTCGGGGTCTGTGCCTACAATTCCTGGCCGATTGTCATTCAACACTTATCGACACGAGGACTCTTGGCTACGTATTGCGATGTAGATGGATCGCTGTGGAAAAGGGATTGGGAGCATGGTCGACTGTATTCTACATATCCAAATACTATGAATTCGTCGACACGTGGATTCTCGTGCTCAAAGGGAAAGATGCGTCTTTTCTACAAGTATACCATCACACTGGAATTGTTCTGGCAATGTATGGAGCTGTCGCTAGCCAGTCGGCCTGGCTTCTTTTTGTGGTTTTGTTGAACAGTGTCATTCACACTCTCATGTATACTTACTTTTGCATCAAAACGCTCTGGCCAAAGACCGAAATAAAAGCTGCTCGCTATCTTACCATGGCACAAATTGGTCAGTTTTTCACGGGTATTGGGTGCTCGGTTGGAGTTTTATTCATGGGCGATCGATGCGATACCCAGAGCTCAAGAGCTAGTCTCCTGTTTTTGCATGTTTATGGGTTTGGGCTCATCGCTCTCTTTCGGGCATTTGCAAAACGGAAATACAAGAAAAGCTAATACTCTGCCCAGCCGATTGTTTGATAGATAAGCTAAATAACGTTTGAAAGATCAAAGTTTTGGAGTGCATCTACAAACTGAACTCTATTGTTTATTTCTAGCTTCAATGGCGCGCTGATCCACGGCCCGTTGCACCAATCGCTGGCTCTCGGAGGTCGGGAGTATTGGTTTTGGGGACTAGAATTTGACTGTCGGTATAAGATTTCAGTGATTTTTTGGTAGTAGCATCTAGAGTGACCCAATCATTGGGATAGCACCGTTGCAGGTACCCCACTATTTGCGAATTGTATGTCAGAGGTTTGAAGAAGTAGGCCATGGTGGCAGTTTCGGGAACACTCTTCGTATCCTGCAGAGATGCATAGTCAAATCGTGGTTCGTTGAGTTCTCGAGGAAAGCTGCACATACAAACAATAGAACAAACACCATGCGCATGAACGGACCTTGGCAAAGCCATTGACCAAAACGACAGCCTTGCACGTCTTGGCTAGACTTTTCGCATTCTCGTAGTCACTTTGCACACATGGGGCAAGAACAACACAAACGTCCGAATCTTTGACACTGGGTAAACCATTTTGAAGGAATGCACAGACGACGTCACTTTCTGTGCCTTTGTGAGAGATTCATAGAAGCCGTTGCACTTGTAATGAGCCACGTATTTGGGCCCAGAATACCGCTAATGGACTTGATGAGTTTGCTGCAAAACGCTAGATTGGCCTGATTCATTTTGATTTGGTCAAGAGTCGCGGTTAGGGGCAAGGAATATTCTGATGTAACGTTTGTCGCATTTCAATATACATCGTCCACCTGGTTCGATGAACGCATAGAACCATCTCCAAGCTTGTTCAGTGATCCCAATGGAGGAAATTCGCACTCAATCAGAGGGAAGTCTTTCGTTTTCGGCTTGGCAATAGCTGCTTTGACGGAAGAAATGGCTTGATTGTCACTGCGAGATGTAGATGATGATTCCAATTGCAATGAGGAAACGGATAATTTTAATAATTCTGACGACTTTATAAGTCTTTTTTTCAAGCAAGACGTACCGAGCACTTAGAGAAGATGGAATGCTGTCACCACTGCTAGCGAATAATCCATCCAAAAGATTGGCTTGCAATGTCAAAACGCTTCGCGAGAGGGCCGTCCTTGTGCGGGCAATCCCAAAAGAGGATCCTACGTTGCAGACGCATAAGAATATTGTGAATGTAGTAGCGAACGGTAATATTCTTTGCATTCTTCTTTGTTGTTGTAACATGCATGTGAGACCCATCGGCAGTTTCGTATTTTGTAAATTTGGGCGTATCTTGTCTTGAGGTGCAACTTGGAATTACTGGAAAATTGTCTCCCATTCGGTTCTCGTCCAGATTCCATTAAGGTTTAGGATAGAAGCTATATCAATTCTCGCTTTTTTTGGGAGGCTTGTCTTTTTCCAAAAATGTTCTGCGTCATCGCACACAAAAATGGAGTAATGATCATGCTTGTCGTTGTTACTTGATTGCAAATAATAATACAAATCTTCCCGTCATGAAACTACTACTTCTCTTCGTTTCCATCCCTTTTGTGCCGCATGGTTGCCTCTGCAAGCGAATACGTGGGCTCAAACGAAGAAGGTGTGTCTCTCTCCAATCGTCGGCGCACAATTCATTTGCAAATGATTGTTATTCGTATCAACCAGTCTTTAACTTCTCCAAACCCGAAACTGTCGACATGATTGGTCGTTTGGACGACGCCATCATGGGAGGTATTAGTACTAGCTCTGTTATCTTCTTAAATGACACGGAGATTAAGGGCTTGGCGAAATGGTTGGGTGTCTGTCGAACCGATGGTGGAGGATTCTGTGGTTTCCGGACCAATCCGTTTCGGGAGCCTCTTCAAGTGGGGATGCGGACGGATTTTATCTAGTCGGTCGTCTGGTCAGTGATTTAGAACCAGAGCGAAGAGTTTGGAAGTTCAGCACCCGAACAAAGCCGGATCGAGGAGAAGTCGTCTATCAGGCGCCGTTTTCATTTCCAAAAATCAGACTTGGCATCGCGTCAATATACCGTTTGCCGACTTTAACCTAGTTCGTGGGCCTCGGATCGTTCCAGATGGTCCCCTTTGAACACCACTGGAGGTATCTATCAAATTGGAATGACCATGAGTAAATTTGTATTCGGAACGAACGCAACAGAACTTGCCGACTTTCGAGATGGTTTCTTTGAAGTTCAGTTTAAGGAAATTGGGTTTTATAAGCAACAGCCGTCCGGCAAGGAGCTTTCCGTAGAAGTTCCGCAAGTTTTGTCCAAGACAGAGTCTAAGAAGCGGGAGTCGTTGCTCTTGAAAATTATGTCGCCATTGTTTCGGTTCGTTTTCTCCGAGAAAAGGTATGTTTGTTAGCCTCTAGAAGCTTCAGTTGATATGTGTTCCTGGCACTCACGAATCGGTTGTTCTGTTAAGTCGACGTCGCAAGTCGGCTATGAAGCTATTAAGGAACGTCGAGGGTTTAGCAGAGGCCAGGCTGTTTTGTTTGGTTTACGGAACCGAGCGAAGAGCATTGGCTTGGTTCGTTCGCTTTTCACAACAGTGTCCATACTAGCGACGGACGCCTTTCGAAGTCTTTGATGGTAGCTGTTCGTGTTGTTTTGCTGTACCCGCTCGCTCTAATTAGGAGAGTGACGCGTGCACTGCGCCGAGAAAATAAAAGCCAGTCGCCAAACAAGTAAATACAGACGCTACTCGTACAAACAGTAATATGAATAGAGTTCTAAACAAGGTCTTAAAATTTTGTTTTGTGAAAGCTTGGCTCGCAATTGCCCGATCAGGGAGGGGCGTTACTTTGTGAGTTGTTGTTCGGTTGGGGTTTTCTGCTGAAGAATCAGAAGGCTTGGCTCCACTGTTCCTTGTAGCATTCATCCCAAGTGTAGCTTGTGAATTGAATCCACCTCCTCCGTTCATCGAGGGAAATCTAGCGCGATACTGTGTGTTTACATTGCCATTCAACCCTCCGCCTTGCACGTAGCTGAAACCATACGGTAGCTGGCCGAACGTACTGAAACCATACGGATTGTTGTAAGCAGCAAAATTCATCAGTCTGCTGGTGTCTTGCGTGAATTGGACGCCCTGTGCAGTACCAGCGAATCCCTGTGACTGACTATTGAGAGCGAGTGGGTCGAAGAGGGATCCTAGCTGGTTTCCAGAGTTGGTAGAATGCTGTGTGTGTGTAGTCTTCTGTCCTGTTGCAGAGGCGCCGGGTGTCTGGGCCACATGCGTACTCGTCTTGTTATCGCAAGGCTGCGGTACACTCGCAGGAGCATCGCCAATGGAAGCACTAGCAATCGAAGCCTGCCCACTGATCGCGGTCAACAATAGATCCAAACCGTTTGAGCCACTTGCATCCTTCGTAACATTGTCGGGTTTTCCTTCGGATAAAACCAAGTCGGCAGCTTCGGCGGACGTGGTCTTACTTCTTTTACTTTCCTTGGTGCTCTTCGATTTGCGCCTAAACGGCGTGATGCGCAATGGGTCGAAGTTGTGCCATTCGCTGGCCTGTGGGTTCGTCCTTGGAAAGCGAAACAAAATACGTTTGCTGTTCTCCGTGAATTCAGTTTGTTCTACTACACCTACGGTGACACGCATAGTGCTCTCGCGGTAAACATCAAAACATCTTCAAAGATCAAAAAATTAGGCAACCGAAGTTCGCAAGGACATCAGGCGTTATCGAGTTACTTACCACCGACTTCAATCGTCTCTGCATCCACAGTACTAGGACATCTGGCAGTCTTCAGGCTGAATGTGCTACTTGTGTCCTTTTCCTTATTCCCTCTTGGCTTGTAGGGTTTTATGAGGTTGAGGTCAAACTTGCACCATTCGCTGACTTGCGGGTTCGTTTTGGGAAAGCGAAACAGAATGCGTTTGTTGTCATCCGTGAACTCCGTTTGTTCGACTACACCTGTGCTGGGACGTTTGATACCGTCGCGGTAAACATCAAAAACATCTTCGGTTTGAAAGTTGTAAGCCACAACACCAGAAACGAAACGATCACAGTCGCAGAGTAGGTCACTTACCACCAACTTCAATCGTCTCTATATCGACAGTGCTAGGGCAATTGGCAGTCTTCAAACTGAAGGCGCTATTTGTGTCCTTGTTTTTATTCCCTCTAGGCTTGTATGGTCTGATCAAATTTAGGTCAAGCTTGCACCATTCGCTGACTTGAGGATTTGTCTTAGGAAACGAAATCGAATGCGTCTGCTGTCCTCCGTGAACTCAGTTTGTTCTACCACACCTATGCTGGCACGCTTGGTACCGTCGCGGTAAACGTCAAAAACATCTTGAAAGGAGAAAAATTAGTCGAACGAAGCTCGCCACCACGCTAGAGATAATCGAGTTACTTACCACCAACTTCAATCGTCTCTGCATCGACAGTACTAGGACATCTAGCGGTCTTCAGACTAAAGGTGCTGCTTGTGTCCTTGTCCTTATTCCCTCTTGGCTTGTATGGCTTTATTAGGTTCATGTCGAACTCGTACCATTTGCTGACCTGCGGCGTCGTCCTAGGGAAATGGAAAAGAATACGGTTGCTGTCTTCCGTGAATTCGGTTTGTTCTACCACGCCCGTGCTGGGGCGTTTCGTGCCGTCGCGGTAAACATCAAAACATCTTCAATAAAGAATGAGCCACAGCTCCAAATGAGCGAAACGATCATAATCGACGAGCAAGTCACTTACCACCAATCTCAATGTTCTCTTTGTCTACGGTTGAGGGACACCTGGCGTTTTTCAGACTGAAAGTGGTGCTGGTATCCTTCTGTTTATTAGCTCTCGGCTTGTATGGTCTGATTAGATTCGGGTTGAAATCGCACCATTCGCTGACTTGTGGGTTCGTTCTGGGAAAATGAAATAATACACGTTTGCGGTCTTCCGTAAACTCAGTTTGTTCTACGACACCCATGCTGCCACGCTTAGTACCGTCGCGGTAAACATCGAAAACATCTGTAAGGTAAATGGTACTAGAGTAAGCCACAATACCAGAAAGGAAAACGAATTCAAACGATGATCACGTCACTTACCACCAATTATAATGTTCTCTTCGTCTACAATTGTGGGACACCTGGCATTCTTTAGGCTAAAGCCGACAGAAGAATCTTTGCTCGTTCTCGCTTTGTGCTGCCTGATTTTTTCCTCGTCAAATTCGACCCACTCGCTGAAATTTGTCTTGGAAAAATGGAATAGAATACGCCTGCAGTTTTCTTTGAATTCAACCTGTTCTACTACGCCCACGCTGGAACGCGTTTCACCATCGCGGTAAACGTCGAAAGTGTCTTGAACGAACAGAGGAGTTGGCATCGGTTCAAAAGAAAAGAAATGAGATGAAGCCACTTACCACCTGCTTTAATCTTCTGTGGATCGACAATTCTTCCTGTACTGGTATCTCCATCATGATGCTCGCCATGTGCTTGTCGACTTTCATGCTTCGCTTTCTTGGTGTGCCCCGGATCCTTCGGGGTATTCGTGTGTAACCGAGCTATCCTTTCCGAACCAAAATCAATCCATTCGTCGAACTTGCTCGAGAGTCTCGGAAAATGAAATTGAATGCGTTTGATTTTACCAGAAAAGTCGACCTTTGACACAACACCAACTTCGTATTTCTCCTTATTTTGTCGACGCACGTCAAATCGAGCTGTAAACACATTAGTCAACAGCGCTTGGGACAAAAAAAAACGAGTGAAAGGCAACTTACCTCCTAAGACAAAGCTTCTCTCGTCTAGCGGCGATGCAGAAGTATCTCGTTTCCGTTTCTTTATTGGAGATCCTCGACTTTACCGTTGGCATCAACTAGCGAGTCGTTTGCATCCCATTCGTCTTCAGGCGCGTCGCAAGAGTTCGCAAGTGGATTCCAGACGTTATCCTTGCAATAAAATTTCTCAGGAAGTAGATCAACATCCACATGCCAGGGAATTTTACGCCATTTCAAGCACTCAGCACTTTCGCATTGCACCCACGTGGATACGGCTTGTGCTGGACGTCCCCTGTCAACGGACGAAAGAAGACCACCCAAGGAAGCCCTTGAGGTTACCTTTTCATCGCCGTCGAGCAACTTCAGCACATCATGAATGTTCGACTCGTCACCTGTAACGAGAAAATCTAAGATTGGCGACCCAAATGGCATCACGTGAATATTGTCCAACTTTGGCAGATCATCATTGTCACCGAGAAAAGATTGCCGAATTTCCTCTGGCCAAGGACTTCCCTTTGAAATGGATCTTGAAACCACTCGATGAGACGCGGCCGCACCTTTGATTCGTAAGGGTCCTTTTTTCCGGCTTCCGTCTGCGTTTTGCAACAGGACTCGTCCAGCATCCGGCAATCGAAGGGAGCATAACGCATCCCAAAAGATCTGGAAGACCCTGCTTTTGCCCTACCCTCCATTATACCATTGCAACAATTGAGATAAAACGTAATCTCCTTCGTACCTCACAGTTACACTCGCGACAATATCATCGGGTTGACAAATCGTATTGGGGCGCTTCTCTTCCGCGCCGCGCGTGATTGTCGTATCTTCCTTTGGTTCGGTAGACGCAGGCTCTACAATTTCGTCAATGACAGACAGGGCACGCTATTTCCGATCTCTCTAGCGTAAACCTCGACCGGGGTTGATTCAAGAGGCTTGTACGTTTTCATAGTGAAAAAATTGCTTGTGTGAGCATACAAGAGAAGCGTATCCGCAGCAGCCTGCAACGAGACCCTTTGATCGTAGTGCAACAGCCACAAAGTCGAATTTTGAGAAGTCCAGCACATCCCCACATTGCTGATCGGATTACCGCTCGTACTTATTTGTGGTGCTCCACCGACACTCTCCTCGTGGTTTGAATCAAATGAATACCTTTCGGAATCAAAGCTCGAGCAGCGTCGTTACTGCCGCTGATGGCATGCCCCCTGCTTCAATACCAGCCGAACACATGTTGGGTGCGCTTTCAAAAGAGAGCTTTATACATGGACCAGCTTCTAGCCCTTCGTCGAATTCTTTCTCGGGCTGGTCCTCTTTGTGGTCGCTGTGACTTTGAGGTGCAACTTCTTGTCGCAAGACGGTATCAGTCGGTTTTCCGAGTTTTGGACGATTCGACGTACGGCTTTCGTTTTTCATTCCGGAATCACTAAGCTCGCCAGTCTCGTCGTCTTCTTCACCGCAAGGAATATCATCCTCAGACAAATCCATGCTGTCTGTGACCAGAGGAACTACGTCTTCGATACTTTCAGCTGCTGCTTTCGCGGAGGATCTTGAGCGCCTGAATTCCCTAGCCATCTCCTTGAGTTCATCCAAAATCATCTCTCGCATATCCAATAGGGCATTTTTCAATTGAAGTCTTCCTTCGACACCCCTTGCCGAAGACGCGCGACAATCGGATGTGTCCATCGAGGTTTCCTTGAATTCAGCAAGAAACGAGTATTTTTCCTCGCGTATCTTTTCAAGTCTCTCACTCAGTGAAGGTCTGGAAGACTTTGCTTCCCTTGCATAGCGTAAGAGAGTTTGAACAACACCGTGCTCACTACTCCACATCCAACTCACGACAGCTTCATCAGATAGAAGAGACACAGGAGCGTGAATTATCTGGCGCAATGTCTGCAAGTCTGGTGTCGATTTGAATTCATTGTTGGCTTCGAGTACACCCTCACGATGTCGGTCCAATACGCGCCCGACTCTGTTGAGGCTTTGAGCTAATTGCTGGATCCGCTGCTCCATGGCGGAGACACCTTCGGCGTCTGCGTCTTCAAAAGATATATTTGACGACGACAACACATCCTGAATATCAGGAATACCGTTGAGGCTTTTCCTTGGCTTTTTCTCTTTCTGATGGCTTGGCTGAACTTTTGATTTGCTCGTTGGGCGAGTTTCTTCTTGCTTCTGATGATTTTCGGAGTGGAGCCAGGCCTTCTTCTTTCTCTCGTACTCCATTTTCGCACGTGTCTTCCAGTGTTCTTTCTTGTCGTCACTCATCTTCTGCCAAAAGCCCGAAGCCAATTTCTTCACAGCGTTCTTGAGTTCGAGCCCGCTCAATGATTGATATAACGGCCCTTTCTTAATAAAGAAAGCAAGTAATTGTGCTCGACTCTTAAATAGCAGAGAAAAGCAGTCTCGCGTCCGGGTGTCTTGGACAGTTGCGCGACTGCTATTTCCGGGCTCTGCTCTTGTCGGACTGTTGAAAGATGGTCACAGATGAGTGAAATCGGTAAAGCTCTCCTTTCGTACTCGATATACCGTAGAGCGTCTGCCACGTAAGTTTTGAGCCAAACTGGGACTAGATCCATGGAATCCACTAACGAGCTTTTTCCGCGTATATACGATTCTTCGCGACGATTCACACTAATTGCACCAAAGGCAGCTGTGCTGAACCCATGATTTCGTAGGACGCGTTCATCGTCCTCTGACATCACTTGCTTCGTCGAACCTTTTACTAAGTTGGAAAATCGGGTGGCTATTGGTGCATTTCTGTTCAGTACTTGCTGATAGCAATCAGCCGTCGCGAAATGCAGGAAGGAACCGCGACACTTTCCGTAACCGCACAAGCATACAGCAGACTTGTACTCGTTCAAAGATTCGGTTACTGCGTGATAGTCAAAGGTCAGCTCTTCACCCATTTCAAGTTCACGAAGTGTGGTCATCGCCAAGCACAATTCACCATTTTAGCCGCTACTCGCACCTCGCAAGTAGGATCGCAACTGTGCGAAAGCGAAGAACCGTACCCAGCCTTTCTAGAAGCATCGACAAAAGTAATCCGTAACCTCGAGGATCAATTTGAGGTCTCTCCAAGGCCATGTTATAGAAATCAGGTAGTGCGGGCTTTAGGTCTTTCCGATCTTGCGTCATCGTAATCGCATCCATTTTTCACCCCATCTCCAGGACGGATAAAGTTCGCCGCGGTAAAGGTAACCAGCCTATTAGCATCAACTTTCTGACTGAGCAACACAGATCCATGACCTTTCGGATGTACTCGAAAAAATTCGGCCCGAGACAAGCTCGCGCCCGCCTTAATTCTGAAGCTGCAGCCTTCAACCAAGGGGTGATGAAACATCGATCTTTCTACGCAGAGCAGCGCCAAGGATAGTTTGCCGATTCGTTTGATCTTGGTCCACATCTTTATCAGAGTTTTCCTCTGTTTCGTCAATAAGAGGTAGTCCCCAAAAGTTTTGCAGCATTACTAACATCCTGCGCGTACTCTAGTGGGCAAGCATTGATGGCAGGGAGGAGCCATTTTCTATAAACAGAAGAGAAGTTCGTGGGTCGAATTCAGTTTGCAAACAAGATGTAATGTTGCGCCGTGTGTAACAGTCGATGCCCCATACTGGCTGCTCCACGATCTCGGGAGGAGGATCGGCTGCCGACGATCCTCTTTCAACACGCCTTCGTCCATCGTATCAGTTGCTTTGTTGATTTCCCAGTTCACGCTTCGTATCTCTGGCTGGCTCAAAACGTTCTTTTCGGTGAGTACTTTGTCTTGAACGCCTATCAGAAGCGACTGCATAGATGCAACAACTTGTGCGCGGGTGACTCCATCATCTGCGGAAAGAGCAAGTGCAGCCTGTCTGACTTTGTCTCTTGATTTCCCGTTCGAAGCAGTTTCGTCGACGACAGACTTCATCCAAGCTTCACTCTGACCAGTATCATCGTAGCGATAAGCAAGACCTACAAAACTGTCTTTCAAGCTAGTTTGTCGTTCATAAATTGCGATTTCCTCATCCACTTTAGAGAGACCGTCGCATACGGTGTCGGCTGATAATCTCTCATAAATACGTTCAGGAAAAGGACCTTCTCTATGACTTTGCATTGCAGCCTCGCTATTCCCACTGCGTTCGATAGCAGCCAAGAATTTGTGTACACCATCTGCCCTTGCCATTTCTTGCATTTGCCTGCGCCCCGTTCGCTCGTACGCTTGTATCATTGCCTTCAAAGAAAATGAGTTTCATCAATCGAAGTCCAACGAACTCGCAAACTACTTACTTCCTTGATTTTGTTCGCTGCGGATGTCATAGAATCTGAATGATCGGCGTCGTCTGCTTCCTGTTCAATTGCCGCGTCACACATCGCCAGAATATCGACGAGGAATCGATCCCAGTTGACACCCAAGGGATGAAGAACTCTTGGATTAGGCTTCCTCTGAGGCTGCACTTCATCAGACAACCATCGCCGACGGGGCTTCTTGTCTAAACTGTTGTAATAGTCGTTCATGATGAAAAACCGTGTATCTTCTTCTTCCTTTTCTCGATTCAATACATACATCCCCATGTCCAGTCGCTGCCGGATCATTTTCCAGTTCAAAGGAGGAAATTTCAAGGCGTCAGCGGCTTCCGTTTGATCGTTCGTGGCTTTGGGCGGTGTAACACAAGAGGAAGATTTGGCCTCTGAAGGTGTTAAGAGTGACTTTTTAGGAGGCGATGAAATACTTTGAACGCTTGTTTCGTTTTTATTCGATGGTGCTTTGGCTTCTGTAGCATGATCGCAAGAGGCATCCTCTGTTTTGATGACGAGATCAGGCAATCCAAGCGACTCATGCTTCGCACCATTCCCTATAGTGGAAGTGGCGCTAGCTTCTTTACTAGCATCAGGGTCCTCGTCCGAAAAACATCTATATTTGTCCACTTTTTTCTCTAAGCGTTCAAGAATCCTTTCAAATTCCCTTCGGTGTTTCTCGTACAAGTCTAGTGCGTGCGAAGGCTCATTGATATTCTCCTTCAAATGGTTTTCTTTCGCGTTTTGCCTTGCTTTTGTATCACGCTTTTCCTTTGAATTGCTGGGCTTTTCGTTCCTTTCTCAGCTTTTGGTCGTTTTAAAAGACTTATCAATACGTTTGGTGGTTGTTTCGGAAGACTTTTCATTATCTTTGATGGTCCTTTCGCCTTCTGAGAAGGTTCAGCCGCTTTGACGATTGTTCGAGCATTCTTAGGTTTTCCGCGCTCTTCGGCCGTATGCTCAGTCATTTTCCGCTGCTGAATCGAACTACCAGCGCTCTTCGCTGCTAGCTTTTGCGCTTTTATCTTCATCAAGCTGTTTCGCGTTCTCCTCATACGATTCGGGTTTCCGCCGTTTCCTGCTATTTCGTCGGCTTGAATTGTCGTCGATCATCCCTTCCGCTGATGCAGTCGTGTGAATCAAATACTCCTTCGAACGCGAGATGTTTTACCTCCCTGAACGATCCACTCTACAGTAAAAAGATGGTCGGTAACGGCATTTGACGATTTGTCGTTGACTTCCACGATCCGACCGAGCGATTTGTCGTGATCTCGAAGAGATTTCATATTTTGCGCACCCCTTAAGTATCAGGAAAGAAACAATTGATGAGAGATCAAAGTGAGTTACACTGGGACCCTTCGCGATGAAGCAACTCACATTGCGGAAACTCGGACGAGATCCCGCGACGAAGAACTCCGAGGAGTTCATTCGACGGTGGACTGTCGTCCTCGGGTTTGACATCCGGTACATTACTCGTCGCGTCATCTTGTTCATTTCTTGAGGCATCGACAGTGACTGCCGCGTCTTTATCGTTCTCCATTCTTTGTCTGTCACAGAAGAGTTGAATACATGCGGCTTCAATGTGAGTTGTCAAATAGCAATGCTGCGCTAAACTTGTGGGCTGCGTTCTTCGCTGGAATAGCTCGAATACTCGGGCAAACCGGTACGAAAAGCAATTGATGTGTCAATCAAGCTTGTAGAAAGCAAGATTGATGAATGATCGACTTTCGACTTCGGTATTTCACCGTCGCAAATGTTACCTCTTCGAATGCAACCAGCTCTCCGGAAATAGAGCAAAGAAAGCGCGCCAAAGGGAGAGAAGGCAAGTGAAACGCCGCTTGGCGGACGCTTTTGCGAGATGCCTTCTCCAGCAGACAACGGACAGACGAGGCATGTGGACGCCGCCCGCCCGCCGAGCCGACGAGCCGATGCGATCGCGCCGAGCCGGAGTCTATAAAGGAGTGGCACTAAGACACCGCTTCGATCTCGTATTAAGCACTCGGGACTCGGGATATGGGACTCGGGACTTGTTCGCGATAGTGAGCTTGAGAATGGAGTTTTGTAGACTATAATATTCATGACGTTTTTTTAGAAGATTAAATGCGTGTTGAACGGTGAGCGCGGTCTCCTGCTAAGATTGACATTATCAAAGGGATAAATGAACCAGAGCAATGTCAAGAAGGCTGCCCGATGTCGCTTTCTGAAAATACGGAAGACACTGCCCTCAAGGAAGCTTAATGGGGCAACGACTACCAGCACTATGAGAAACTCTCTAGGGAAACTCTCTAGGTACTAAATGTTATTTTTATTGAGTTTAACGACGCAAAGTAACTGCTTAAACGGCGAATTGTGCTACTCATTTAGGAGATATTTTGGCTGCGACTGAAATTCCGCACGTTTTCATTGGAATGTTCGTTCATTGGGCGAACCGCACAGCACGCCTTAATATGGCAGATCACTAGCGATCTCTGCTGTTTCCGCAAAGAATCCTACCCACACCAAATAAAGCATCGGGATCGAAATAATGAGGCTGAAAGCAGTCATACCAATCAATTCGGCATTCATGATTTCCTCGTTTTGCTTGTTCAAATCAAGCATCTCTTCTCTGGTCATATCACGACTTTCAATGAAACTAAGATCTTCTTCTTCCTTCTTGTTCCTGTTAAAATTCCGAGGGAGGTGCTCGGCAATGTTCGACACAATGCTGTTTGCGGTTGAACCACAAAAGCAGAGACCGACACAATGGCTACGAGGAGGGCGGCAAAGCGGAGGATTGTTCGTGTCATTTTGCTTTCTCAGTTGATTTGTAAAGAAGTAGTTTGTGGTGCCTAAAGAATGCACTGCAGCTTTGTAGACGACAAAGGAAAAGTGTCATCGCATGAAGAGGTCGTCCGAGTCAGAAATCGTCCGTGTTGCTTTGTTGTGTCGGCTCGCTGACATTGCGAACGGCAAGAACCGACGATGACATCATCGTGTCGTTGCTTTGTCCGTGCGACGCTAACCGGTACTGGCCGCTTAGACTTTCATGTGCCAGTGCGTTGTTCATTTAAACAGGATCGTACGAAGTGTACTCTCTTCGTTGGCAGCAGGTTGCCATTTTTCTCTCACTTGCATTGATTAGACTATCGACAATCAGCGCTTACTTCTTTATCTCTTAAAAGACTCTCGTTTGTGAAGCAGCGATGAACACATTTGACTCGAATAGACCTATACATCCCATGGTCTCTGTGCCCGAAGCGATTCGCGTCGTGTTGCACGAGACGGCTCGTATCCTTTGGACATATCCTCGGCCATCGGAACGTGTTGAAATTGCTTCGAACAATCTACGGTCTATTATCAACCGAACGTTAGCGGCTGATGTTATCCAGCACGAGCAAGGTTATCCTCCATATCGTGCAAGCATTATGGACGGTTTTGCAGTCTTGTCGTCATCACCTGAAGTAAAACACCGAGTTGTCGGGAAAATTCTTACAGGCGATTCATATACCGCAGCCGACGCCACGACAGAAACAACAACAGAAAGCGACTATCCTCCGGCTCACTATGTGACTACAGGCGCTATTGTCCCCGACATTTACGACTGCGTCGTTCCCGTCGAAGAGTGCCAGGTATCTAGCGATGGAGCGTTCGTTATTGTTGAAAAAGGTTCTCTAGTAAAGACAAATGGATAAGACCACCGGGGTGTGATATACCCGGTGGATCGGTTGTTCTCAAAGCGGGGCACACGATAGATGCAGTCTCGCTCGGTCTCCTTTTCCAGAGTGGTGCGAAGGAAATTGAATTGGTTCGTCCTTTAATTGTGGGCGTTCTCTCCACCGGCAATGAACTGGATACTGGAAACGTCTGGACCGAGCGAGAACTCGGAAAGATTCCAGATGTCAATCGGCCTATGTTGCTCAGTTTACTTGGCGACTCTTGGAGCACTTGCTGCCGGGTGGTAGATCTCGGCATTGCCGTTGATTCGGATAGAAAACAGCTAGCGCGTGTTCTTGAAAATGCTGCTCGAGAATGTAATGTGATGATAACAACTGGAGGAATATCTGTCGGCGAAACCGATGTCGTCGAAAATGTCCTCGTTCACGATCTAAAAGTCGGCTGCATTTTGGGCGCTTACATATGAAACCAGGAAAGCCAACAACATTCATGACTCTGCCGGTCGAGAACGAAGGCGATCGAATCGTCTTTTGTATGCCGGGCAATCCTGTGAGTGCTGCTGTATGTACACACTTACTGGTCAGGCCTTGTCTGGAGTTGATGTTCCATGGACCTTCTTCTTCTCCTGATAACTACGGAGATAGCATCGACGAGCAAATCCGGCGAACTGTAGCGAATGCATGGGTCCACAGTGAATTCGAAGCACAACTGACACATGATATTGTGCTTGATGTGGAACGCCCCGAGTACGCGCGAGTAGTAGTGAATACCTCGGAGACTGGCAGTCATCAGGCCACCACCACAGGTGTTCAAAGAAGTAGTCGATTGATGAGCATGAGGGATGCACAGGGCCTTATTGTACTCCCACAAGGTACCGACGTAGCGCCAAAAGCTTTGGCAGGGGAAACGTTCCTTGTTCTCTGGATTGGAAGTTACGATAACGCATTACCAAAGAAAACCTTGGACTCCTCTCGTCACTTATCGACACCTTCCAAGTCTTTATCAGTGAGCATCGTATATCTTGTAACAGAAGATTCAAAAGAAAAGACCAGCGATGAACTTATGAGTGAATTGGCTGATCGCGTGGCTACTTCTTTGAGCGGATCGAGGAGTGGATCTGTCACTGTCTCTGGTTGCAAACATTATAAAGGTCCTATGGACGACTCATTCCGAAGCTTCTTGGCAGAAACTGGAAGAGGGTCGGATTTTGTGGTTATCCTTTCTTCGTCGTCAAAAGGCTCCTTTCGTCGTCATTCTATCACAGCAAATTTCATTCGCAACGTTCTTGTCAAACCGGCGGAAAGTATGGCGCTACAGGTACGCCGAGGAACGGCAGCCAAGAATAGTGCAGCTGCTATCTTTGAAACAGTTATAGGTACTTTCCGATGGTGGAGAAAGGGTTCCTTGTCGTGCTTCTGAATGAATCAGGTTTAGAAGGAGGTCTTGGTAATGTCCGAGGACTAGTCAAACACGGGCTCCAAATAGCACGCAAAGACTAAGTGTATAGATCCACCATGTTCATCATATGATTTTTCGCCTTTATAATTGCGGGGTAGACCTCTTGTTTAAGCTCTCAATTTTCTTTGGACGAAAAAATAATAATGTCCCATATCTCAATACCACTACGATGTCTTAGGAACCCGGAGAAGCGCGCCAAGAATTTTTGTTGCCACCAAACAAAACCTCCCAAAAAATAATAAAACTCTGCATTTGTTACCTGGTATTTCTTGAACGAACACTCCAATCTAATAATTCTCATCCTGCCTGGAAATTCAGTCTATACTAGTAGTGTCTTGTCGATTTATATATAGCCCGCACGCTTTATAGAAGATTACTGATTGCTGATTGGGATGACTGAACAAAACGATGAAGAATTTATAAAAATTCTCCCTCCAACAAGCTTCAATCAAGCCAACGGGGAGTACACGGTCTTAGTGCAGATAGATCCTCAAGACGCATCGACGTTGGACTTTACTGGCGCTACAGGGGCGATAGGCCGATTGGAGGCGGATGACACGGGTGGTACGTTTGATAATCATGTCGTAACTCTTTTTTGTCCTATTCGACCTCATGTCTTTTCATGCAGTCAGTTTTGATTTCAAGGGTGTGCAGTATAAAGGACATTTTATCCGACTGCTACAGCTGTTATTCTTGCCGTTGTCAATGGCAAGGAAAACTACCTAAAGATTGATGGCATTGCGGATGATTTCTGCTATCTTGAAAAGACCGGAGACGCATTGAAAAAGTTTGATGCTCAAGCTGTGGGTGATATGACAGGATACAATGTCCAAGATGAGGATGTGAACCGAAAAGAATATATTTCAGCTGCTCCACATACCGAAGGGGATATTTTCCAGCACAAGCAAAGCAGCACATCGCAAACAGGAAAGGGGAAACGGGCAACATCTAAAAGTCAGTTCAAATATCTGCACTTAAAAGGATGAAGAATAAGGGATAGATAATTCTAAGGAAATCATCAGTTCGTCGAAAGCGAAAACTTAACTTAACTAGTAGGTACCAGAGTAGAAGCTACGTTCATGTACAGGTACCAGAGTAGAAGCTACGTTCATGTACATGGAATCGAATGCATTTACAATAATAATTAATTTCTTTGTTTAGAACGAATAAACCAATTCATCGAAACAAGACAACGAGCTAATTTCACCACGGGCTGTCACATTCATAGCGAAAGAGAGAGTCTCACCGCTAGCGAACTTAGCACCGAAGTCAACTTCTCGAGTTTCTTCGTGCACCTGCTCGCGAGTTCGCGGACCAATCTGGATTTCGGTCGGATCAGGAATGTAGTCCGAAGGAATTTCCTGGAAGTCGCTATTGACCCAGGCGTCTTCAGCAATCATAGAAAGACCCAGTAAGTTTCGGACGAAGTATGACATCCTGACATCGCTGATGCTTGTTCTTCGTCCGAGAGCATTGCGATAGTCGGTTAGTTCAAGGGATCCAAACAAAGCCGTCAAACGAATAAGAGTGCTGCCTTCACGGCAGTTGGTGTCAAGTTCAAACTGCTCGAGTCTGTCCCCGGGACCTGTACCGGCGGCGTTTACCTGGCTCACAACAACAAAAGCTCGTCCTCGGAAGTCACCTTCTCCGTATACGCGGTCGCCAAGTAAGACACGCTTGCTGACAATTGTTCCAGTGCGGCCTCCGGCAATTGTGATCCATACACTCTCAGGAGAGAGCCGCCGCCGTTGTATCGGAATCCAAGACCAGTGGCCTCCAAGTCACCGCCACAGATACTTTCCCTAGGATCTCCGATGTCGTCACAAAAGCTGACAACGCGGCCCGCATCGACTGTCTGGCACACAATTTCTCCCTCCACACTACATGCTGTAGTCTGAGGGTCTGTTGTAGGTGCCGGAGATACCGTCGGACTTCGGGTAGGCGCTGCCGTCGTGGTGTTGGAACGCGAGTTACCAGCGAAAAATTCCGTGAAGTTGGTACCAGTGCAGATAGTGCCGGTAGGGATTGCGGATGCCACAACTTGAATCAACAAGGTGTATCTCCTGCGTACACTCAAATCAAAGGTGGTGACGATGTTAGCCGAAATGGTGCCCCAGGCTCGACGACTTGCCCTGCCACCTGGTCACTCAAATCAATGAAACCAGCAAAGTTGGTATTGGCGGTAAGAGCAATTATTTCAGCGGCATCACCATCAATGGAGACTGGTACAACAATTTCAAATCCAAAGTTGGCGTCGTTGAAGCACGTCACGTTACCCTGCAGCTCATTGATGAACTCCACCAGCTGACTCGCTCCGAACCGGTTCTTCAGCTCGAGGTTGCTAGAGCAAGAACTGTGGTACTGCATCCTTTGAAGCAAGGTGGCCTCGGTAGCAGCATCAGAGCTGTAGATATTGATGATCTGGTCGGCCACGAAGCGCTCTTGATCGGCAGGAGTGCGAAGGAAGTAGTTCTCTCCAACCGGGACAAAGTCTTCGTGGTACACGATAGTTCCTGTCAAATCGGTTACAACGATCCAAGACTCGGTTCCCGCCGTAGTAGGAGGACCTCCGTTGAAGTCTTCGCAAGTGAACTTGAGGAACTGTCGGTTGTCACTCTGGGAGCAGTCTCCACCGTTGTAGAGCATGGTAGCTCCAGTGGGACGCTGACGGCATGGTTCGATCCCGATTCCGGGAGACTCGCACAAGAAACCTTCGAACGTGCCGGACTGAATGGTACATTCGGCAGCGACGAAGAGATTACACTCTGTGGTGGGTGCGACCGAGGTATCAGGGGCTGGCGTCGGGACAGGAGCTGGAACTGGAACTGGAACTGGAGCTGGAACAGGAACAGGAACAGGAACAGGAACAGGCTGAGGCACTGGAACCGGAACCGGAACAGGAGCGGGGACTGGGACTGGGACAGGAACGGGAACCGGGATGGGAGCGGGGACTGGAACAGGAACAGGAACAGGAACAGGCACAGGAACCGGAACCGGAACCGGGATGGGAGCTGGTACTGGCATCTCGGGCACTGGAGCGGGCACTGGAACTGGAACTGGGACGGGGACCGGCACCGGCACCGGCACCGGCACCGGCACCGGCACTGGGACACTATTACTTCCTTCGGTCTGAAGGAAACGTTCCCAGAAGCTTTCATCTTCTTTGTTAACGTTCTCGACGACTTCAGCGTAAATAGCTGATTGAGCCAAGAGCCCAAGAAGTGCTAGATTTCTCGGCAAAAACAATCTCATCTTTCCTTTTGATCGATATGAAATTCAGTTGCTTCGTATCGAACACGGTAGAGGTGCGGATTATGTGAAGCATTTTTTTTCGTGTTCTGCCGACCTGATCGCTTGATCGCTAAATCCTCCACCACCACCAAATGTCGCCAAGCCTAATTATTTTTGTTGCGGACGCTTTCCAACGGAAGTGCCTTCTATGTATGGCGTATCTTTCCATTCGTAGCTATTTTTCACTTAATCAGATATTTATCGCTAACGCACAAGGCGAATTTCAATTAGTGTGGCCGGATTCTACTTCATGCACCTCTTCGGTGCGTTGGAATACCCACTGTGACACGAAATAGGCGTTGAGTACAAAGAAACAGATGTTGATTACGGTCCAGGTTCGATGTAAATTCTACAACGACGAAAGGGCATTGATGGGCATGACATCCTGATCTAAAAGAATGCACAACTACCGGTAGATCATTCAATTCGGAAATGATTTCAACCGAATCCCAGTTTTTCAGAGCTTGCGTCAGTTTGCTCAATATTTACAGTCGAAGATGCACTCGACATATAGCGAGAAAGCAAATCCGTCATGTTACTCATGCCGCGGCTGTTCCTTTAGTAGAAGGACGATTCCTCAAGATGGAACGGGGCTTGCTGTCGGTCAATATGCGCTTACTCATCGAGTCTTTTCATCGATTGACATTCACGACTTTGCGAGGATAACAGGTGATTATAATCCATTGCATCAGCCGCTGGACACACGACGACTACCTGCTCATTTATCCAATGTGTTGGAGGGTCATCCGCTAAAAAGCGTCGACGAGGATGGAATTTCAAAGGAAGTGGTTCATGGGATTCTTTTGTCGAGTCTTTTTAGTTGTATTTTCGGGACATTAATACCTGGTTCGGTGTATCGGAACCAAACGCTTGATTTTCGTCGCCCGGTTTATGCTGATGAATGCGTAGTTGGCCGGATTCAAATACTCGAAATAGCAAAGCAGCGAAGACTAGATGGTCTAATACTACGATGCAGTACTCATGTGATGAAAGAGGGAAGGAATGCGTACGAGGAGAAGCTGAAGTATGGATTCGCCACGGAACGGTAGAATGAACGAAACTTTGACGATGAGAAAATTCGAAGAAGAGGTGAAGCAAATAAATTTGTTTCAAGAGTATTGACATATTAGAGCTGCTACCTGGTACTACACGAGTGACAAAGTTCGATAGGTAGCATCTCTGGTCAGAAACCAAAGAAAAAGTGAATTTGTCCCTTGTCGTTCAGCAGAAAGTATTGAGCGTGAACAAACAGGATCATTACCATAGCCCACACAATGGAACATCCAAGAAGGAGGATTTCACTGGACTGATCAACTTCGTCACTTTTCTCCGCCAATGTAACTCCAGAGTCTGTGCTTGCCGAATAAACAACGTTCTGCATTTCAGGGACTTCCACAGGCTCGGCCAGCGACTCGCGAATAGATGCAGCTATCGACTCCAACCTCTCCTCTTCTTCCGTCATGTCATCATCTTCGTACGACAGGTATTCCTGCGGCTTCCGAGACGCTATCGGGGTAAAGCGATTTAATTTGAGTTTTGATGTGGTCGCTTGGTTGGCCGGTGAAAGATAAGTTTCAGCATCACCGCTTACTTCTCGTATTGATTGCAACAGTGAATCAGCATGGATGCTCATGCGTCTGATCTCTGAATCAAGCTCGGCAAAATCCATGGACGATGGCGGTGAATCGCGAAGCTCTCCGTCATGCAGGTTGTCGAACATCATTTTTTATCAATATCACAGTGAAGTTGGTATCAACTCACTTGTGTTTTACCTAGTCAGACAAGTGGGAATCCAATCAAACACTGTCAAGTGTCACGACTTCAATAAGCTATTCTCGAGAAGAAATAATAATGTGTTACGAAGATGACAAGAACATGGTGTTCTCGATCACTCTCATCGTTCTTTCTGCATGTTGTCCGTCCGGCGGTTTTGGCAGACCACGACAAAACCATGGACAGGTGATGTTGTACTGTACTCTTTCCGCTACTGCCAGATAGTTTCGCAACTCGTG
Organism: Fistulifera pelliculosa; assembly: GCA_026008555.1. Lineage (NCBI taxonomy): Eukaryota > Bacillariophyta > Bacillariophyceae > Naviculales > Stauroneidaceae > Fistulifera > Fistulifera pelliculosa. Next base: position 407,768 of record BROJ01000246.1, on the reverse strand, counting down.
TTTCAGGCTTCAGTCATTTTTTAGCGATTGAGGATCGAGGATCGAGGCATTCATGCATTTCATGCATGAGCGAAGCGTCAAAATTCAAAATCGCGCCGGCACGCCAGCGTCCGAATTCGTGACTGGACTAAACAAATGGACGGTCGCGCGTTGCGCCGTCGCGCCGTCACGGTCATGGCAAACAACAAACAAGACTTAAATACTCAAGTCGAAAGGCCTTTTATTTAGCAAGGAAAATGACGAGACAGTCATCATTTTTAAATGTTCAGCTCATGCTTAAGTAAAATCTGTGATGTCCGACAAAATCGGAGGCAGCGCTGCTCATTTTCGACAATGATAAAAATTACTGTTGATTGAGGAGTAGAATAGGACAAACGCTGCGCCTAATGTGAGATCTGAGATCTTCTTCATTTTACTGCCTTCTTGAATGTAGTATCCTTTTCGGGCTGCATTTTTATTTTTTTGCCCCATCGATGCGTTCTCTGATCGAGAATTTAATCGCATTTCGAGGGCCAACAACAACTCTTTCATCGCATTGCACTTTGATAGTAATAATCTACTGAAGTTAAATTGGGTCTTCGTAAACCGTTTCGTTGAGAAAATGGGGTATAAACTGCGGCAGCGATTTCAGTCATATTCGACTCTCTATAGGGACAAAGATTGTCAATTGAGCAATGATCCTCCAGGAGATGGAGAAGTGCAAGAACTTTCCTTGTGTAACATCCAACAATATCGATGTCAATCCGAGGAAGAAGATGTGGAGGAGTTGCTCATCGCCTACCAATACGAAATGTTCTTGAACGAAGATTTACTCGATCAGGATTTGGCCCGACAGTACCTGGAAGAAGCCATGCTGGCGCAACTAGCAAGTCATACAGGAACTTTGGAATGCGACGAGACTGACCGAGGCATCTTTTCGAACATCCTGGGTGTAAATCGGGCACCAGATGATACATTTGATTTTCGCTTCGATGGCTGCATATCGCCTCCGATGGAAGGAACAGTTTGTGTGTCAATGTTGGGCGGCTCAACGGTGTTTCTACCATCTCGTAATCGCAGACTCAACACTGATGATGATCTACAAGCAGCCTTGGTGGAATTTATTCGCTCGGAAATGGAAAACGACGTATACGTGCGGTCTGGAAGCATCGAAAAGATTGTTTTTGTAAATCGGACCGTCGCTGTCAATGATGTACTCGATGGTGACATGTCGACAAAACCGAGGGCAAGCGGACTCGCCACGGGCGCAAAAGCGGGTGTCGCCACTGGAGTTTCGCTCTTCTTTTATTCTTTCTGCTTTTAATTTGTCTAGCAGCCAAACGAAATCGAAGACAAGCGCGTGTTTTGGAAGATCCTGACGAGGATGACTATACGAGTGGCGAAGGCTCACTAGCAAAGAAAGATTCACTTGCCTTGAAGCCACGGGAGGCGTCCATTGCACAGACACCACCACGGAAAATACTCTCCAAGGACGCGGTGCAAACGACTCCCGAGACTCCCGAAAGTGATATTTCGTTTGATGAAAGTCCCAACGAAAAACAGTCGAGTGCTTCGCCGGCTTCTATAATGGCGAGGGCGGATAGCACCAGGCGTAGCGATTCTTTCCTGATGTTTGCCGCAAGTAAATCAGAAGCTGCGGAAGAATCCAATATACCGCAGCAGGGTGTAGCGACTTCTTCCTCCGAAGTTGTCGAAACCCCAACAAACGGAATCAGCCGCGCTGGGCCAGCTTCATTGGCACCGGCCTTTTCACAGGATAGCGATACCGTATCGGATGTTGATCAGGGTGTTGTATGGGATTTAGCCTGGTCTAATTATCAAGAATATAACTATTCTTTCTAAAATAATACGGAATACATTGTTTTTCACCGCGCACCACAGCATTCGTTTCAGTCGCGTTCGTGATTGCTTATCCAGAGACGGACGCAGGACAGGGGACATATTGATCGACCGAACGAGAAAAGCGAAGGAAAAACTGCGCCGACTTCTTCCGACGTATTTGTCTTGTGAAAAGATCACATCCAATTATTCACTCCTCCAACATTGATGCACTTGCAATTCTTTCCAGTTGCGTCATACTTCCTCTACATCGTTTGCGCAGTGTTTGCTAACTCTTCTTCACAAAAAAAATCGATCATGTCATCTGAAGCGCGTACGTTTTCTAAAGGGTCGCTGTAAACGAGATATTGTCTTTAGCTCGTCGCATCTCACTTAGCTTCTCTCTTTATCGTTTCAATTACAGCTACTGGAGCCCGCGGTAGCCTTTTTGGCGCCGGTGGACGTTTCTCGGGCGGAACAGACCCAATCATGGAGAAGTTCAACGAATCCTTATCCTTCGACAAGCTCATGTGGTCGCAAGATATTCGCGGAAGTATCGCGTATGCCAAAGCCAACATCAAGACGGGTATTCTCACTCAAGAGGAGGCTGACCAGATTGTCGAGGGTCTTGAAAAGTTTACCAAGAATGGGCCGACGGCACCTTTGAGAGCAAACCGGGTGATGAAGACATTCATACGGCCAACGAACGCCGTCTCACGGAACTCATCGGTCCGCTGGGTGGTAAGTTGCACACGGGTCGCTCTCGTAACGATCAAGTAGCGACAGACACGCGCTTGTGGACAGTAGATGCGGAACGAGACATTTTGAAGGATCTGAAGGAACTTCTTCTCGTGGGAGCGCAAGTCGCACGCGAGCATGTGGACATTCTCATGGCGGGTACACACACTTGCAACCCGCTCAGCCGATTCGTTACTCGCACTGGTTGTGCAGTCACTTGGCTCCTCTCGTGCGCGACGCGCAGCGTTTGCAGGAAATTATTCCTCGGGCGAATCAGTGTCCTCTTGGATCGGGCGCGTTGGCCGGGAATGCGTTTGGCGTTGACCGAGAGTTTCTGGCAAAGGAACTCGGCTTTGATGCCGTCACGTCAAACTCTTTGGACTCTGTCTGTGATCGCGATTTTGTGGTTGAGTTTCTCTTCTGGAGTACAATGCTACATACGCACTTTAGTCAATTTGCGGAGGATGTTATCATCACCAATTTGTTGAGAGGTGTCGAGATTAGTGATGCATACGCCACCGGATCGTCACTCATGCCGCAAAAGAAAAACCCAGATGCCCTGGAGTTGCTCCGTGGTAAGGCTGGTATCGCATTGGGACGCGCAGTAGGCTTAGCAGCTACACTGAAGGGATTGCCTCGTGCTTATAACAAGGACCTGCAGGAAGACAAAGTCCCTCTTTTCCAGGCCGTGGATACCGTTAAGGATTGCATCGCTATCGCTACGGGTGTGATTGCCACAATGAAACCAAATCCAGATATGTTAATGAAAGCCTTGTGTCCAGAGATGTTGGCAACTGACTTGGCCGATTATTTGGTACGAAAGGGTGTGCCTTTCCGAGAAACACATCACATCAGTGGTGCGTGTGTTCGCTTGGCTGAGGAGCAGAAGATTAGCTTGGACAGCTTGACGCTTGAGCAGCTCCAGGGGATCGATGCTCGCTTTGAGGAAGACGTGCTGAAAGTGTGGGACTACGAAATGAGCGTGGAACGTAAAAGCTCAACTGGGGGTACGGGCAAGGACTCGGTTTTGAAGCAAATCGAGGATATTATTTCATTTGCTGAGAAGCTGTAGTATGCTACGTATCTACTGAAATGTGTACTCCGTAACTTTTAGTTCATGTTACGCTGTAAGTCGGGTTCAGTAGACTTGTTTCATTCTATTTCAATTACATCAACTTCTTCGCCGGACTCAGTTGCCATCTTATAAACAGAGTGTGCCGGTATCGATGCCAAAGCCGCCGCCTCTCTACCCGTTAGCAAGCTCTTAAAATGATTTGCAAATATTGGTTCTTCCAAAAGATGAATTCGGTTGCTCCATGTTCCAATTGACCACGGATGAGCCGCAGTAAGCCATCCGTGTCCGACGCGACCGGAAATCGAACACCGTTTACCGAGGCAAATATGTCGCCTACACTTGGTTTTGAGAATTCCGCACCTGGTGATACCTTTGATACTACAATTCGTCCTTTATAGTTTTCGGTAGTAAGCCCAAGGCTGGGCCCTCTCAAAATAATGCGATAAGCCCGACATGTTTCACCGCAAAATTGTAACGCGAGTCGAAAGTCTTGGGAAGAGCTGCATTCGTCTCTGATTCCATCGAAGTAAACTTTCTGGCATACTCCTCCTCATCATCATCGTCAGACAGTGCAATGGCGTCGTTTTCTGTTTGACCAGATTGCACTTCTTCAGCGGGGTGGGCAATGTGTAGCCGACCTTGAGGGCGCTGGCATAGAATTGTTGTAATAATCTGCTGTGTCCCTGAGGCCAGATTCAGTATCCGGTGCTTCGTCGTCTTCAGCTGACACCTCAATCATTTTCTGCTCTTCGTCGCCGAGCAACTCAATATCATGAACAAGATCGGCGTCAAGCTGTAGGAAATCTTCCGCAAGGTCATCATCAAGCGATGCGTCCTCGTTTTCGTCAAACTGAAGCCCTGGAACTGATCATGTAGCTCATTTACTGAGTGGTAAGTCTTGTCCACTACAAGTTTGTGATTCTCTTTTCCTTCTACGAACTCTCCGAGATCAGTGAATTTCTTTTCAATTAGTCTCCACAGTATGTCATCTATGGTGCCACGCGCGACAAAATAAAGGCACCGAACACGGGCCTGTTGGCCGATACGATGACATCGATCCTCTGCCTGGATCATGATGGCTGGAGTCCAGAAAAGTTCAGCGAACCACACGGTTGATGAAGCTGTTAGAGTCACAGCAACGCCTGCTGCGGTAATGCCCAGCAAAGCAACCTCGTCGTAGGGTCAGACTGAAATCTCTTTATTTGCTCCTGTCGAAGCTTAGGATTTGTCGAACCATCGATTCGGATGAAACTATGTTTATCATTTGAATCTCGATTGGATAACCCAGCTAAGCTTTCGATTGCGTCTAGCACCGAAAGATGGTGAGCGAAAATGCAGAGTTTGCCTTTAGTCGGATCGTTTAACCAACGCTTCAACAGGTCAACGATCAGCGGGATCTTAACCTGGCCTGTAAGCTCATAAAGTCGTGCTAGAACATGCGTCCTCTTCGATTCGGTGTGGTTTGCGTCCTTCTGCCCGAAGCGTGAAGTTATTACATCCATGCCTTCTTTGAACTGAGAATTAAGGCTGTGACTCAATTCAGATTCAAGTTTAATCTTGCAGGAATCGTAACGATCTTGTGATACTTGATGGTATAACTGATTCAAAGTATTTTGGATCCGAATCCGACCATCCATCTCGCTCTGTTTTATTTCTGCTTCAAGCGACTTGATGGCTTCTTGCATCTCTTCCTGCTGAGGCCCAGTATCGTTGTCTCGTCCGATTGCGTGCCCGTCAAGAGTGCCGTTTTGCACTTTCGAGGAGTGATGCTCTATTCTAGCAAGCTGTCCAAGTGTCCCTTTTCCCTGTCGGAGCTTTGCTAGCAGATCCTTGAATTCTACGCGCTGCTTCGGGCAAAGAATGTCAAAGCTTGCCTTCTCACGAAGCTTACGAGGAAGAGACTTGAGAATTTCTGATTTCAAACGACGAATCATGACAGTCCCAGTTAACATTGTGTGAAGTTCTGCGCTCCGTTCTGCGTTCCCGTTTCTAACGTATTTATCAACAAAAGCCGCTTCGTCGTCCCACCACCCGTAACGCTCTGTTCCCAAAATAAGTAACTGTGGCCAAAGTTCTGCTGGTCGCGCGAGAGCCGGAGTCCCAGACAAAGGACACATCGTCTCGTCGCGGTAAGTACCGGAAGCAGTCGGGATGTACGCTTGCTTGATTTATTTTTGAGCATGTGCGACTCATCGACAATAGCACATTCAAACATTCCCGGTGAAATCTTCCCGCTTTCCACAAGAGCGATAACGAGCCCATAAGAACAAATAACCACCTTAGTGGACTTCGATGTGAAAACCTCGTCCTTGGACGAGCAAAGAACGTTTATTAGCGAAGGGGAAAGAAGACTTCGTCCATCGTCGGGGTGAGTTGATTCGGTAGGGTTCGTTCCCCGAGCCACTGTAAAATTCACTTTCCCAATGATAGCGCGCACTGCTAGGACAAAGAACGAGTAATGGCCACTCTTGAAAATATAATGCCATGCTTGCGATTGCTTGGATTGTCTTTCCTAGACCCATATCTAATAGTATGTGGTCAGAGAAATAGTCATCATTGGGGACAGGCTCTGAAATAAGAACTTACCGTCGGCAATCAAGGCTCGTCCATCCTTACTCAAAACAAAATCAACGCCTCCGCGCTGAAATGGCGCAAGAGCTTCGGCCAGACGAGAAGGCAATCCTTTTGATACCAGCTGTTCTGCCGATGGATATCCTAGGGCTTGCCTTGCTCTTTCCATCGATGCAACTTGAAGCTGATGTTGAGGAATGCCTTCCACAGTGGTGAGGGGATCTGACTGAAGAAAGGAGGCGAAAGCTGTAACAGAGTTAGTCTAGATGAGAGGTGAAACTGCAACTCGGCTCACATAATGACGTACCATGATAAGCTCCCAGTGGAATCCTCCATTTCCCGCTACCATCTGGGTCACGTTCGTATACTGCTTTTCCGTGCTCTTTTGAAATAGATTTGATAGATGCACGGAGCCCTGCTATCGGTGTTGGATTCTTCCCGAAATGTACAGGCAACCCTGTAATGGTGAATTCTTTCACGTTGAGAAGAGACAGCCGAAATAACCGACGTTCACTTTTGGCCGACTTCTGAGGGACCGGAAGAAAGTGGTCCCACGTTGGCGTAAAATCATGAAAATTCAGATACTCTGGGGTATTCAATAGGACTGATGGGGAACGCTGGCGCAAAGGCACTGGCAACTTTGTCGAGCCTATCGCTAAGCGACCAAGATTGGTGACAGACCTCTGGGGTGGATGACTGGGAAGTTTCTTGTCTTCATCTACCCTCGGGCGCTTGCGAGAATCTGCTGAAGATGGCTCTTGTGGACTTGTTCCGGTCATTCCTACACCACCGTTGCTAGAGTCATCGTCGTCTATTGTGAAGACTGTCTTCTCCTCTTCTCCCATTGACTTCAAATTGGTACTTGCAATGACATTTTCTTGTTGCTGGTCAGATATTCGTTCACTGTATGCTTCTTTCATAAGAGCGTCTTGTGATGCACAACCTGTGTCTTCAAATTCGCCACCTGAATTCCGCTCCTCAGGACAGTTTGCTGAATTACCTTGCACATCAAGCAATGATGCCTCCTGTACCATCAGGTCGTCGCTGCTATTTTGATGTTCTGTGGAGGGACGGGATTTGTTGTACTCTCACCCATTTCAGAATTGCGTTGGTTTTCTATGATCTCGCTGTAGTCGATCTCACCTATCAGAAGCGGTGACTTGGCATCGGGAGTGTTTACAGTATTTTGTGGATCCTCTCGTATGTCGAGTAAAGCTGCTTCTTGTACCATCAAAGGATCTGGACCATAAACATTCATATCTTCTGTCTGCGCTGTACTTGACGACTCTTCTCGGCGAGCAACGTCAGCATCCTGGTGAATAGGTAGAGATGCCGTCGGGAATGCAGCTGCTGTATCGCCGCCGTCTACTTCTACCACATCATTCCCACCAGGACATTTTGTTCAAGGTGCTGATCGGACGATGGCTCTGGCACTTGCATGCCTTCTAATGACAGAGGTAGAGTTGGGTCATCCAGACTCAGAGGCTGTTTCATTGGGCCGGCTTCGACTAAGTCAATAGTCTTTGAATCTTGCAGAGGGTTTTGAATGGTATTAGCACTCGCGGCCAAATCGTTACTAGAGTCGAGAAGAGTCGGAGCAAGGGAATTTGCTTCACTGAAAAGTCGCCTTCCGCCAAAGGGTTCATCTCCACGACCGAAGACGTCGAAGGTTCGATTGCCGAAATATCCACGTCAATTTCAATACGCTTAGAGTCGACGACGGCTAATGCCCCTTCTATCAGTGAAGTTGTTGCTTGTTCGACCTTTTCACTACTTGTCAGGTCGTCGGCAATATCAACATGAACTTTTGTTGGGATTACGGCTTCCCCTGACACAAAGATTTCGTTGCGGTCTTGAACATCCATGCTCGTGGGGTTTAGTTCTGTTGCAGTTGATTCTGTAGGCGCAACAGGTATGTTCAAAACTCCTTGCTCGGTCGTCCCGCTAGTTTGCGATTCTAAATCGCCCAGAATTGCAGTACTGAGAGGAATCGTTTCTACAATGGGCGCACTCGTTTCAGACTCCATAATTTGGTTGAACGTCTGCGATCCAAAATCTGTTTCGAAGAGTATATAAATAGGTGTTGTCGTTGTTTGCGGCCTCAAGTTTACAGACAAAGTATCAAAAAATAAGATGCCGGCAGTTGCGGTTCTCTGTGCTCGTCGACTCGATGCAAAAGCCCGGTGAACGAGTTCGTAAAAGGGGTTTGGTAAGGATAGCTTATTATTGACTCGTCGTACAAGGGAAGAGCATGTAAACAAAAGAGAATTAGTCAACCTTGCGGATTAACAAGGAGCCACTTTTCGTGTTCCGGAATGAATGAAAAAAGGCAATTCGTTTTGCTCCGCACGTGTTGTGCGGAGGAATAATGCCTCCCATCTCCGTCATTTTATAAGGAACTGGCTGGCTGGCGCGTGCTGTGTCTTGTTCTGTATACTGTATGCCGCAGCGGTATTGTCTGAGCTGCAGGTCATGGAATTTGGAATCTTGATGACACCGCAAAGAAATGCGTGAGCACGAATTTTGGGTGCACTTTTGGAGGAAAACACAGCACAATGGCAATAACGCTGCCTCGCTCTTTCCTTGTTATTTATTTATTCTTTGTTTCTGTTGAAAGATTTCCTTTGACCACGGCTGATTGTGGGAAGAAGAAACCAGCCAGCTGCCTATGATCTACGGCATCGAATACAGTTTTGAATTGTTCGAAGTACACGATAGCGCAAGCGTCTGTTTCGCCCAATTTTAGAGTGTTTGAATACACGTCGCAAATTTAGTATGGTCAATCATAGAGAGTCAAATGGGCCTATACCAGAAAATGCGCGACAGTTACAGGACCAGTTGCACAAGCTGTTGTCGAAGCTGACGGATACAACCGATTTTATCAAAACTGGCCCGAAGCCAAAGGGGTGACGGTTCTATGCATGTCGAAAGGACGACTCAGCTAATTACCAAAATTCACACAACCATTAGTATGCTCCAGAAAGTCGAAGGAAGTTTGCAGCAAGATGTTGCCCTTCGCGAAACTTTCCAGCAATGTCGCATTCCCTGGATCTTTTGGATATGCTGGATTCAAGCAAGGTGAATCCGGATTGTTTTTCGCGGGGACTGTTACGAGAAGCGCTTGGGCAACTTGCAGGGCTGAAACGTCGAAAGTTGGCTTTGGAACTACTTGGGGAGCGATTGCCTCAGGGCGGCCTGGAATCAACGCATTACAGACCAAAGCCGAGAACTCGGAAACGGAACCGCAAATCAAAGAAGACAACGAAGCAGTTGTTGTTGGCGACGACGACCCCGAAGAGGCGCGAAAGAGAATGAAGCTAGAGCAAGTGACATGAACGCGATTATGTGTCTCCTGAGGATTACGGGCCGCCTTCAATATTCGAAATTAAACAGTTCGAGTAACCTATGTCAAAGAAAGAGCGAGAATCGCGCCGATGTATTGGTTTAATTGCCCAAAACGTACTATAGAAATAACAATATAGCTCTCAATCCAAAGGTCATGGAGTAGGCGACTCGTTGGATTCCATCCAGGAAGATTGATCATGAATCATGATACTCTAGCCTCCCTTTCTCGAAATTGCTTTCTAACCTTCGACTTATCAGTGATCTCTCCGTTTGAAGAATGAATCAGGTCGTCACGCGGGCTTTCCGTTGCTACTCTGATTCTGATGCCTTATTTGCTAGCGCAGTAACCTTGGGCACGGAGAATTTATACCTCCTGACCTTGGGACGCAATCGCATTTCCTAGTCCCTAGTCTAAGTTGGTTGGTTGGTTAACGGGCTCCAGGGAGGTGGAGGCATGCAGATCCTTAGGGGTGGACTGACGTCAAGAACCCCGGCAGAGGCCATTAATGCTATATAATTAGTACTCTTTGTGCTTCGCTTTTCCTAGGTATCACTATTTCTCTATACAGCCAAAGACTAAGTAGCGTGTGTAGTGTGTATTAGCAAGAGGTTGCTACTCCAAAGCGGACGGGGCAGCGTGCGGGGAGGTTGTCCGAGGCATTCTGAATCCGAAGCTTAAAACCGAAACATCGTGGACTCGAACCCAGCATCCCGCGAAGGACTGGGGTGCTACCATCTGATCTACATCTCGACGGCTCTAGTCTAGGTACGGTAGTGGTACTGGTAATCCTTTTGTGACGTAACCATCGAAGTTTGTCCTCCGCCCTCGACGAATCAAATGAATCTCCAGATTCATTTTTGCACCCAAAGTTTTAACGCAAACTACTCTTTATCGCAGTGTAGAATGAATTTTTCGTCATTTTCGTTCTCCCATCACCATCACGGAAGCAAGGACCATTTTTTGCACCGCTTCCCGAACTTCAAAGTCATTGATAATTCATAGTAGGATCATCGCTCAACCTGATCCATTTTAACAATGACCACTGAATTCCATTATCTCGAAGACGCCGACTCGGCGGCTTTTCATGGAAGTGAACAACATTTCCACGTATGACGATGTTCGCAGTGACATCGCTCAGCACGAGCACAGGCGCCTTCGGCACCACCACCATCATCGTGTTCCGTATGAGTCATCGGAAGACTACGTCGGAAAGTTAGAATTGGCTGAAGAGGCAAATTTTCTTCTCAAGCAAAAGGAAATCCAATCAGAATCGTCAGCGAAAGCTGCAAAGCAACACAGAAAGCGCGAAAAGCGCATGCACGAGCTCTACCAGAATTCGGGCATCCAACAAGACAGCATTCATGGTTTGATGATTGATGCAGGCTCTACGGGGAGCAGGTTGCACGTGTACGAATGGAAACCGCGTGTTCTGAGTGATCCCGAATCCATCGCAGCGGCTGTTGCAGGTGACTACATCAGCGTCCCCGGAACAGACTCTAGATGGACGGATCGATTGCGGCCTGGGCTTGATACCTTTGCGCATATAAAAGATGATAATGAACTTCGACAGGCGGTGGGAGAGTACCTTCAACCTCTCTTGGAGTTTGCCGAGACCGTGCTTCACGAGAAGCGGAGCAAGTTTGGAGAATATCCCATCTTTTGCGAGCAACGGCAGGTATGCGGATCTTGAATGCAGAAGATCGAGGCCGTGTCATCGGTGCTGTCCGAAGCTTGTTCCGAGACAAGTCTTATTCTCCTTTCGCATTTGTAGATGAGCAAGCAAGAGTCCTCTCTGGCGAAGAAGAAGCTATATACGATTGGACCGGCGTGAATTTTCTACTTGGAACTCTCGTCGAACAGTCGGCAGGGGCTGGTTCAGTCGTAGAACCCACTCTGACGCACGGTGCATTAGACCTTGGTGGCGGCAGCACGCAGATTGCATTCTTCGAGCCGAACGGAGATATCATGAGCAATCTCTTCAAGTTGCAGATCGGACAAGCCAAGCATTGGAATTTGTATGCTCACAGTTTCTTGTTTTATGGGATAAACGAAGCGATCGATCGCTTCCATTCAAGACTCATCGCTAACAAGACAACAGAAGAGCGCCTTGTTGATGGAATCTATAATCCCTGTCTTCCACGAGGGTCTGAACAGCAAGTGCGCAGCAACATTCACGTGCGAAATGACGGACTCGAGTTCTGGACGAACGACGAACCCAGTTCAGAAAATATCGTGCTTGCCACGCTAAGGAACGATAACGTGCACAGTGATGTCGATCAGTGTCTTGATGCTGCGAAAGCGCTTCTGCATTTAGAAAAGAATGGCTGGTGTGATTTCGCCCATAAGGGAGACTGCTCATTCGCTGGGATTTATCAACCGAAGCTCCCATCCCAGAATCCAAACTTTGGTGAATTTTTAGCCTTCTCGAACTACTATCATGTCTGGCAATTTCTGCATTTGCCTGCCAAGGCATCCATTGCGCAGCTCGAGGATGCCACAAGACGAGCTTGCTCGCTAACAAAGCACGAGCTGATAATATTCAACGATGGCGTTGTGAGTGACGACGAATTAGACAGCTACTGTTTTCGGTCGGCCTATGTTTATCAACTACTTCGAAATGGCTATGGCTTTAAAGAAGATGATACGATTAGAGCCACTCGAGTAATTGGTTCTCACCAAGTAGGGTGGTCTGCGGGGGCCATGATCTATGAAATCAATGCTATGCCATGGAAATATGTGCAAAAACCCAATGATATCACTATTCGTGGTCACGCGGCTTTAGTTCAGCCCGAGATCACTGCGATTATATTGATTGGTATTATCTCCATGATTTCCTGTTGTTTGCCGTTTTCCGTCTGTCTCAGAAAAGGAGCGAATTTCTCAGCGAGTATGAGTGCCTCGTGGAGAAAACTCAAACCAAGAAAACATATGATAGTCTGTAAAGAAATAGCCGACTAATACCATTTGCCAGCATGTAGTGGATAGCACCTTCCCATTGTTAGCCGGATCTTGAATTGACACATTATCTGACCATATATACAGACGGAAATCATGGAATTGACTCGTTAGCATGTCGCCACCATCTCCGTGAGGAGTGAATCTGATTTCCTCCAAGAGCGTTTCCCATTCCTCTAAACAAAAGCTGACTCTTGCAACAAAGACTGCGACAAACAGTTGAGGGAAAGTAAGAACGATAATTACAAGGCGCTTCGAACTTACTAGCAGGATCTGGAATATTTACCAGGCGGTTTTCCTTCATGAGCGATTCAAAGTAGTGCTGGGGTGTTGCAAAGCCCATTTCTGCGCCTTCCTGATCGCTATCGAAGAAGATCTTTCCGTATTTTACCAGCATCTTATCGTCATTGTCTCGTTCAAGTGAAAAGCCAAGGTCTCTCATGGCGGATGCAATGACGGAATCCTCGCTTCCTTGGCCTATAGCTGATACGATTCGCCACAATCCTATTCGCTCTTCAGGCGTCAGGCGCCTTGTTTGGCCGTAGTCTATGAGACCGAGGCGCCCATCATCTAGCCTTAAAACATTTCCAAAGTGCTGCGAAAAAAGAGATGAGAGGCCCCAGTCTTCCAACGGAAGTAACACAAAACAAACAACACATACCGGATCACCATTGAAGGTTCCGTCTAAAAAATCTGCTTTCCATGAACGTCAACGAGAAGCTTCACATATCGTCGACATTTCTTAACCAAGAACTGAAGTCGAAGTTTGCTCATCCATCCAATCGACTGCAGAATTTCCATGCTTCTTCCCTCTCCTGAGATAACTTCTTTCTTCCGCTCCGCCAAGAATTCGGTTGCCGTTCTTTGGTCACCGAAAGCAGCATGGAGATCCTCTTGAATCGCGGTTATGAGTTTGGGTCCGTTCAACATTTCCATGACCAAAACTTCTTTGCAACAGAGACTTGTTAAAGGCTCTGGGACACAAACCCTATCTTTGTACGCAGACTGCAGTAGATTATTTCGAACTTCCATCAACGACGCGGCTTCTTGCTGGTAGTCGAATTCAGTCATAACTCGCCTTTCTAACTCATCCAAAATGCCTTGCCATTCAGGAAGCGCCATTCGACAAAGCCATCGAAATACTTGAAAGTCGTGGGCAAATCTGGCTTCGGCGCCCGGATGCATAACCTTGATTGCTACTGTTCTACTCCCACCATAGTTGTGTTCGTTTCTCAGTTTATCGAACCATCTCTTGCTCAACACAGCCCTATGGACTTGTCCAATACTGGCAGAACCTAGGGCTTTGGAGTCGATGCTATCTAAAACGTCGTCAATGTCCACGTCGAGCGATTCTCGAAAAGACTTGGAAATAATGTCGCGCACGCGATCGATAGGCCATTGCGGAATGCTGTCTTGAAGCGTTTCAAAGAGGTCGGTATATTGATGTGGCATCATGTCGGGTCTAGCGGAAAGAACTTGGCCGATTTTCGCGTACAGACCACGAAGATGGAGTATCAAATCCAAAGCAGGTTGAGCATAGCGGTCGTGCAGGGCAGTGTAGATCAGTTCCCGCTCTTCCTTGGTAGATTGCCGCATTCGCGCCAGTCGCCATTGGGTGTGCATATAGTGCCCTACGATAGGACCCGCATGAGTCCAAAAGTAAGCTGCTCGTTTTATGGGTTCCGAAGAAGTTGCTTTCGCGATAATTGCTGCTGACAGAAAACGGCTGCCTGAGGCCCGGAAAAGAATGGCTTGCAGCTTTTCAAACGCAAAGGAAGAGTCAACAGAGCATTCTTCCATTGAATCTTTTCCAATGCTTCTGGAATACCGCCGGTGTTGACCAACCATTTTGGTCGTATTTCCTTCCGCGGTGCATCGTTTCGGACAACGGGCTGCTTCAAAAAGAGTTTCTAGCTTCTTTGCTATGAATAGATTTTATTTCCTGCTGTCGGGTAACTGCGTATTCAAGGACTGCCGAGCTGTTTGATTTGCGCAAGCCGTCGGTCTCGTTTCTCGACAATAAAGCTGCATTTGCAACTTTGCGCGGACTTTCCGACAATTTCAGCACGGTTGGACTCGCGCGAAGGAAAATCCATAAGGAACTAACAATTATAAGACGCACGGTGCAGTGGGCAGAATTTATCATCGCCAACAGTATCGAAAAGAATCAAAGATGATTCGTTGATAATTATGACAGAGTATAAATAATAATGTAATTGAACGTTGACATTGACAGCAGAGCGATCGGGATCGTTGCTCCATCGCCCATCCTCCATCATCCATCATCCATCAATCCATCATCTTTCGGATGGAGGAGGTGAAGCCTACTGGTACAGTAAGTTACTGTACACAGTACACGTACCGGTACCGGTAGTCTAACCTTACATCAAAAAATAAAGTTGGGTGTCGGGACGTCCGCGTCAAAGGTTTAACGCTTACGTCACGTATGCACAGTGCGACATGGGAGCGGTGTTCTCCGTTCTCGTTCTCAGATTACAAACAACAGCCATCAAATACGTTTTATAAATATAAACCCGAGACTCACGATTTAACCAGCTTCTTCCGAGTCAGTAAACACTTTAATTCATTCATGAATACATTGTAAAAAGCAATGGTAGTGACGAACTTAAGTGACAAAAACCGGGAACGCATGCCGACCCCATTTCAGCAGCCCCGCGAAAGGCTCGTTTCACTTTGTTGGCAGAGGCCACAATTATTTCACGATCTTTCGCACCTCTTTTAAAGTAGCGTGAATTCAAGTTCCCCTGATAGAGGAATAAGGTAATAGCAATAAGAAATGAAGGTCACTGCTTGGAGAAATCTAGCAGTTCTGTCAGCTTTGCAACGATTGCTCAGGCCAAGAAAACTGACTTCCCATCACAGCAAGGGGGGGTTTGGCAGATGAAGACGTAAAGTTTTGGGGCGCTTTCTTCAAACAGAGGGAAGCATGAGCATTCCGGAATCAGCCTGTGATCTTGATCTCCAGCAGACTTGTGTTTTGGAAGGATCGGGTCAAGCTTGTGTTGAGATACAAGGAGAGGAACGACCACTGTGCAGCTGTGATGACTGCGCACGAGAACTTCGCTTCCGATACACAGCTGCACCATGCAATGGTTCTCCCGACTGCATCGACTTTGGTCCACTTCCTCCGTCATCTGCGCGTATCAGTGTCACGGCAGGGGGGACGACGTACTTTGAAGGCGCAGTTAACGCGAACAGCGACTTTGTCATCACCAACGCAACCAACTGTCTGCCGGATACATTGGCAATCTTCGTGACTGATCCAAGCACTAACACAGCGCGCCAAGCAGTTACTGTAACGACAAACTGCAATGCCCAAGGTATTGCGTTGCTTCAGCCTTTCGGAGCTGTGATTTTCTCAGGATACTCATGCTCTGCCACCGACGTCCACAACTGCTTCGTTAAAGGCAATTGGGACTTCTGTGCTAACAACATAGGAGCGATCGATTTGACTGTTACTACTCTCGAGGCGAATGTCAATGGGGCTGTTGTTGATCTGATCGAAGGGTAGCACAAAATGATCTTGTGCTTCAGCCTGGGGAAGAGTACTGTGCCGAGACGACGACTGAGTTTTTGACATGTGTGAGCGGTGTCTATGACGTTTCGGCGGTTGTGGAAGCTGACGATACATCAGGATTGGGATGCGAGAGCGAGCTCAGCGTCTCTGTGCCCGTTACAGTTGGCCCTCCTGTACCCGTTCCTGTTCCGGCTCCTGTGCCTACACCAGCCCCTTCACCAATCCAGCGTACGCCTGCACCTACCACCGAGTGTAATCTCTTCGTCGCTGCCGAATGTACCATTCAATCTGGACAGTTCGAAGGTTTCTTGTGCGAGTCTCCCGGTATCGGGATCGAACCGTGCCGTCAGCGTCCCACTGGAGCCACCATGCTCTACAACGGTGGAGACTGCTCCCAGAGTGACAACCGACAGTTCCTCAAGTTCACTTGCGAGGACTTCAACGGAGGTCCTCCTACTACGGCGGGAACCGAGTCTTGGATCGTTGTAACCGATTTGACAGGAACTATCGTGTACCACGAAGACTTTGTCCCAGTTGGAGAGAACTACTTCCTTCGCACTCCTGCCGATCAGGAGCGCTTCGTGGCCGACCAGATCATCAATATCTACAGTTCTGATGCTGCTACCGAGGCCACCTTGCTTCAAAGAGTGCAGTACCACAGTTCTTGCTCCAGCAACCTCGAGCTGAAGAACCGGTTCGGAGCGAGTCAGCTGGTGGAGTTCATCAATGAGCTGCAGGGTAACGTGACGTGCTTCAACGACGCCAACTTTGGATTTGAAATTGTTGTACCAGTCTCCATTGATGGTGATGCCGCTGAAATAATTGCTCTTACCGCCAATACCAACTTTGCTGGTTTCATTGATTTGAGTGACCAGGTGGCAGGGCAAGTCGTCGAGCCTGGGGCACCATTTCGGCTAACATCGTCACCACCTTTGATTTGAGTGTACGCAGGAGATACACCTTGTTGATTCAAGTTGTGGCATCCGCAATCCCTACCGGCACTATCTGCACTGGTACCAACTTCACGGAATTTTTGGCTGGCACTCGCCATCCAACACCACAACGGCAGCGCCTACCCGAAGTCCGACGGTATCTCCGGCACCGACAACAGACCCTCAGACCACAGCATGCAGCGTGGAGGGAGAAATTGTGTGCCAGACAGTCGATGATGCGGCCGCGTTGTCAGCTTTGTGACGACATCGGAGATCCTAGGAAAGCGTGTGGTGATGAGTTGGAAGCGACTGGTCTTGGATTCCGATACAACGGCGGCAGCAACGGTACTTCTCCCGAGGCTGTGTGGATCACAATTGCCGGAGGTCGCACTGGAACAATTGTCAGCCAGCGTGTCACGCTTCGTGGTCGCGTATACGGAGAAGGTGACTTCCGAGGACGAGCTTTTGTTGTTGTGAGCCAGGTAAACGCCGCCGGTACAGGTCCCGGGGACAGACTCGAGCAGTTTGAACTTGACACCAACTGCCGTGAAGGCAGCACTCTTATTCGTTTGACGGCTTTGTTTGGATCCCTTGAACTAACCGACTATCGCAATGCTCTCGGACGAAGATCAAGCATCAGCGATGTCAGGATGTCATACTTCGTCCGAAACTTACTGGCTCTTTCTATGATTGCTGAAGACGCCTGGGTCAATAGCGACTTCCAGGAAATTCCTTCGGACTACATTCCTGATCCGACCGAAATCCAGATTGGTCCGCGAACTCGCGAGCAGGTGCACGAAGAAACTCGAGAAGTTGACTTCGGTGCTAAGTTCGCTACTGGCGCAAGTTTGTCCTTTGAGATGAATGTGACAGGCCGGGGCGAGATCAGCCAGCTGCCATGCTCTGATGAGTCCGTATACACGTTTTAGAGCTTGAATGACAAAGAGTTCAGCCTGCGACCGGTCTTCTGTGGCGCGGGTGCTTCATAGACATAGCTTGATCCATAAAAGTAGCACCTTAGGGATCAACGTTTCTATTATTTTGTCTTGAATATGGTTGAGAGCATTGAACTCGGATTAATTTGTTCGGCGATTCATCTTTGCGGTTTGCTGGTGCTTCTGCATTCACCAAACACTTTGTTACTGATATTGAGGAGTAAATACAAGAGTTAACAGTCTTCTTATTTATAGCTCGTCCTGAAAGTAAAAATCACCGACGCCATCTGCTTCAGGTTCATCGCCCTCGTCGCCCTCGTCGTCATCATCATCGACCGATTTCCTGGTGGTAACTTTTCTGAATGTCTTCCTTCGTCCTCTTCAGGTTCAATGTCGTCCATGATGTCTGAAAGAGGAATGTCTTCGTACATTTCCAAAGGGGCATCTTTTCCGTCCCACGGCTCGGTATCACTCACTGGAAACATGTAGGGTAATACTTGATTGGAAGTAGCTCCACTAGCCACTGAGTGAAGATACGTTGATATTCCTTTATCACTGAATGAGCCTTTGAACACGGAAAAGGCAGTGCGATCGAGTGTAAATGTAACCAAAGTAGGGAAGCCAAAGTCCAGTTTCATGGCATCTTCCATGCTCGGCTGGGCACCTGCTTCCACCCACAGAAAAGAGTACGTACTTCCACGGAAAATAACTTGCATCCTTGTCAGTAGCTCAATATATTTGTACCTGCCATGGGCTCCCGTCTCCGAAATGTGAGGTAGAACGCCGATGACACAAACGTGATTGTACCCTCGACAGTGGCTGTCGAACGACTGCATTCCAAGTACTTGTTCGACCTGTTTTCGTTTGCCAGTCTTGTCCACCTCCTTGAGAACGGCAGCTGCAATTTCGTTGCCGACCCGATCTCCTGTATACTTGTATGCGTTTTCGTGTGCCTTTTCACCGCCAGGGAAAATCATAATGGTCGGAGTGCTCTGAATGTCGTAGATTTCGACCAAATCAGGAGCCAGCTCCAAATTCACCCAAACCGTTCTAGCGGACTCCCCACTAAGCGCGATCCCGCCTCCTCAAACTGCCTTTTCAATTTTCGACTAAAGTTGCAGGTTGGCCTGACAAACGCAACAACTACGACGTCCTCGCTCTTCATGACAATGTCTTCATAGTTTGAAGCATCTGCTTCAATGTTCGTGCTACTGAATTTTGGCTTGGTTGCTGACTCGTATAATTTCTGTCTCCCCTTCTTGAGAATTTATCATGTATCTTTCGTTCATCTCCCGTCCCAATCACATTTTCAGAGCGACTCGTAATCGTTGTACTTGCCGCGAGGAGCATTTCCTCGAGAATCTTTTCCGGGTCTCGTGCATAGGGCTTTTCTTTATCATCCGCCAGAATGATATAAGACGGAAGCGTATCCAAGCCATAGTCAATCGCAAATTGATTACCCTGCGGAGTAGTGGCATCCATGACAGCTATTTTGAAGATTCCCTTGACGACCTTGGCCAGATCTTTCCAAGTGGGCGCTAGTATTTCGCAGGAGCGGCAATTATCTTCACGGTACAGCTGAATCGCCCATAATTCATCTCCTCCAATCACTTGCTTTTAAAGTCTGAGTAGGATTCAAACTTGATGACTTCAGGATCTTCTTTGTAGGAGCATAGCGCGTCGACCGTACTCGGGCTGATTGCGAGGAAGAAAGAAAAGACCGCCGGAAGAAAACGCACAAAGTTGCTAGTGCAAAACGATTTCTTGAAGGTGTTCACCATCGTGATTAGTTCTTGAACGTTAGAAGTCGTTTTATAACAAACAACAGGAGACAAACGAATGTTCGAAAGATACGGACGAACTTGCGCGTGTCGATCTTGAAGGCGAAAATCGCCTCGCTAGTTCTTCATCGTGAATGAAAATTGGGTGGATAGTGCGTGACTGGAAGGTGCACTGCTTTGACTACGGCGTCCTACTGGTAAATGTGTACAGTTTGCACCGTCCTGCACGCATCTCTTTTCCTTGGTCCTTGGTTCTCTGTTAACGGCACCGTTAACCTATTAATTGAAAAACACCTGGTCCAACGTTGTTCGCATAATTTCGTCAGAAAACAATCTATCAGCTTTCCGTTGAAGATACAGCGGTATCCGCAAGTAAATACTCCAAAACTTGTGGTGCTTGTATTTATCCGATCGCACATGCAAAATGCGAACGAGCGCTCGCTTCTGCCGACGGATGACGAAACATCTGAATACACGATTCTTTTCATTATTATTTGTTCTAGTAATTGAAAACAGCCAACGAGACGAGGACCATGGTGTTTCGAAGAGGAATCCAGCATTTGTTTTGGCTGGCTCAACTGTTCCTTTTGGGGACTGCCGATGAAGGCAACGATTCTTCTACCTTCTTTGGAGGTGAAAATCATCAAGAATACCTCGATTGGGTCAATCAAGTCGGTTCTTCCAAGTACGATGGAGCTTCCTTTCTACAAATGGACTCGGATGCTACTCAGGAGTAGCAGTTCACTGGAGTCTCGACGAAGAGTTCATTCATTTGGCTGTTGCAGTTCGTGCAACTGGATGGGTTGGGTTTGGACTTTCTGAGAATGGTGGCATGGAAGGCGCGGACATGATGATCTTCGAGACGGCAAATCCGGACACGGTCATTGATGCACATGTAAAGGACGAGCGTGTGCCTGTTCCGGACAAATGCAACAACTGGCATTTGGAGGACGCTCATTTTGGTGATGATTCGGGTTTTATCATTGTTGAATTTCACCGTCTTTTGGATACGTCGGATACTCAAGATCATGCTATTGTCAATGATGGACTATTGGAACTCCCTGCTTCCCTCATCATTGCCGCCTGGGAGATTCATCAACTCACTCGTATCACGGAGAGCAAAGAGCACGAGGTACAATTCGATGGTATAACAATGAGATTGACGGAAAGAAGGCTTTCGAAAACATTATGAAGCAAGAATCGATCGGCTCCTTCGAAATGAAAGGCGCGAACCACTCCATTCCCAATGTTGATACAGAGTATTTCGATTACTGTTATTCGTGGGATGATCTTTTGGCACAAGGCGTACCAGAAGATAAGTTTTCAGTTGTCGGCTTTGAACCCATTCTCGATGCCATCGAACATCTTCACCATTTCACACTTTTTGGGTCGTACGAGCCTATGAATGGAGAGCCTTGCTCGGCTTACGCAAATCATTTGGATCTCATCTACGGCTGGGCCAAGGGGAGACTCCAGCTGCTCTTCCACTCGATGTGGGTCTTTACATCGGACCCGGAACCTATCAAAGTTTCCGCCTAGAGATTCATTACAACCCTCAGCTCAAAGAAGGTGTTCTGGACAGTAGTGGAGTCAGATTCTATTACAGTGACAAGCTTCGCCCGGTAGAGCTTGGGCTCTTGCGTCTCGGAGATCCAATTATTTCTCTTGAAGGCCAGCCTGTGGGAGATGGCTTGACCCAGCACATTTTCGATTGCCCTTCGTCCTGCACGGAAACCATGTTGAAACAAGAAGTCACCGTACTTCGTGAGTACTTGCACATGCACTATGCAGGAGCCACGATGCAAAACGAGCTAATTCGTGATGGGAAGTCATTCATACAGGTACAGTTGACTATTTCAAATTCGACCAGCAAGGTAATCAGCTTGTAAAGCAAATGCCTTATACAGTCCAGAAGGGAGACGCCTACAGGACTATCTGCAATTACGATGACAAGGGAAGAAATGCTACATTTGGTTTCTCATCCCAGGAGGAGATGTGCATCGTATTCATCATGTACTATCCCAAGCAGATTCTCTTTGACTTCATTCCTGGGTGTGTGCCGTGGACGTCGGTTTTGCTTCTTGCGAGACTACCCATGAAAGCAAGCAGATCGAAAGTCTGCCGCGCCGCTTCGGGCGAGAGTTGGAAGAATGCCCAGTCGAAGTTGAAATGCAGTCGACATCGGGATCACGTGCTTTAATTGGCGTTACAACTTTCTTGACGGCCCTTATCCTGGCTCTCTTCTTGTAAAAAGAAACAACGTATGAATTATATACTAAATTTGATTTGGTGGGAAAGTATTATCTATACTCTATACCAGCTGACTAGCTTTGCTTTGAATAGTCTGCAATTGCAATGCCAAGACGGAAACTGGGATCGAATCTCGTACAACTATATCATTTCCGGTCTCGTATCTTCACATCATGTCCTTCATGAAGCTGTAAAAGTCCAGAGGTGTGAATGTCACAGGGAGCAGGCCGTCGAGGTCAAACGAACAGGCAAAGCAAAACAATCCGCGAATGTATTGGGTTGGCTTATCAGCGTTCGGTAAACCCATTCGCTATTGCAGTGCGCAATTCGACCGAGGCCCAAGTTTCATCCTGTCCCGCTTGTTTCTATATTCAACATGATCGCTGCTTTTATTAGAAGACGTTACTCCTCTTTTTAGTTTTCGCGGAAATCCCTGTCAAACAGTACCGGTACGAGGTGTACACTGTAAATGAAATTGTCCTTCGCTGCCACCAGTTCCGCAATCTGTTTCTGTATTTAAGCGCGTATTTTGCGAGACAGAAATCCAGTTGAAAAAAAATAAAAATGCAACCAACAGATTTTTTTGCCTCACAGTGCACAGCAACCTTACTTGCCAGGCAAAGCCTGGAAAGTACAAAGATCAAGCTTGATCCTGTCAATACTCTTATCCCTGTTTAACATGTCTTCCGCACCGGTGCAACAAGTTGAGAACGGCTCTCGAAAATGCATTTGCTGCAGCTGTTGCGCTCATCGGTAGCTCAGGCGATTGAACAAGGCGATCCGTGGGCAAAGCATGAGATTCACAAAATTCCGGCAGAGAGAGTTATTCGGTAAGCAGAAAGAGCATCTGATGCCTGGAGTTTTTCTATTCTCAGTGAGTATTTTCGAAGTCATCTTTATAATCCGCTCGAAGAGTCATGGTCATCCGACGAGACGATTGTAAAGATCGAGCGTGAATCTTTTACCAATGGCGCCATGCGATTTTGTTATCGGATGAAGAAGAGAGCTCAACCACCAATGTCTGCGACTAATCGAGGCTTTCATAAACTGGGTTGGGCATATGCAAACAACTACGTGGCCAAAGCGTATCATAAAGATGAGATGATAGATACGTCAAATGATGCCAAGAAAGCGGTCCAGAACGACATTATGTTGCAGTACGAGGCACAGCACTGGGCAACCAAGTTTAATGCGTGTGAACCTCCCAGTAAAATTGCCTTCATTCGAGCTTATGCCGTCGAATTTCCTGACCGAGAAGGAAAGCCATGGTTCGCCGTGGAGCGCTTTATTTCAGGGACAGATCGTTACGGAGCAGGCTTCGTAAAGCACAACACAAATGCTGGGTTCGTTGACACTGATTTGAGACGAATAACACCTCAGGTATTTAGTGCATTTTCATTCCACGCCAGCCATGGAAATCGCCTTGTCGCAGACATTCAGGGTGTTGGCGATCTTTACACAGACCCTCAGGTTTTGTCCAGTGACTATAGATATGGTGACGGTGACTTGGGTCCTCGGGGCATGGCGTTGTTTTTCAAAAGCTTTCGCCATGCGAGCTTGTCGGACGCTCTAGGAATTCCAGTATTTCCTCTTTCGCGAAATGAGCTCAAGAGTCAGGCAAAGTATGAAGATGACGAAGTGACACTATCGGACGACGATGCCTCAGTGGAAGAAGAAATTAACGCTTTCCAGAAGCTTGATGCGAACAGAATAAGACGACAAAGCGCGCTGCTCAGTCCAAGAGATCTATTACCAGATGGATTGAAAGACACTCAGAGACAGTCCAATGTGACATTCCGTGAGTCAACTAGTGAAAGAGTTCGGCATTCGCTCTTAAAGCCCAGGTCACCCGCGTTGACTCGTACTTCCAGTGACGTTGATGAGATTACTACATGTCTAATCCGAGCCAAGCATGACTTAGAATTCTCGCACCGTGACTTTCATCGTAAGGTATCGGGCGAGCTTCGCGAACGCCGCTTCAAAAGAAATGATTCTGATGGATTTTCCAAGCTTCGTGGAAGTGCGATCGTCAGGAAGGTATCTGCCCCCATCGTTCCATCTGACGAAACAGCCAAGAATCTAGGAAAAATCCATTACCAACTGGCCGTCTTACATGGCATGGGACGCTTTCCCGAAACTGTTCCCGAGGATTCCGAGAATGGACACGATCATGATGCATCGTCGGTTGTATTTCATCTATCGTATGTGGCAGCGCTACATAACGCCCCAGCTTGCTTGGCCCTTGCTCGTGTTCAAGCAAATCTTGATTCATCAGTGTCAAGTCTACTCAACAAGATTGTACCCATTGACTTTGAAGGAGCAAAGAACTTCTCCGACGAGCAATGAGCAGCCCATACGCGCCCTCGTCACCAAAGGCTGCAGCCGGGTGTTTGCTAATTCAAATCCTTGCGGACGAGTCTTCTCTATTCGCTGGACGCTCATGCTCTGATGAAATTATGGAACAGATTCTAGCTGATACGATCGAGTTAGTCAACTTGACAAAGCTAGAGACTGACGAAGCAAAGCAGCACAAGACGAGATGCGCGGGAGTCACCATGCAGATGAGTTTCAACGAAGGCGACCGCGTTGAGGGAAACTACAATCTGGAAGGTACTTATTACAGCGGTACAGTGCAATCTGTGTCTGATGATGGTCATTTTGTCACCGTGTGCTACGACGACGATGGATCCTCAGAACGACTTGAAAAGAACCATATTCGGTTACATATCCCTCCAACTGCCACGCAAACAGCTTCAGGCGGCCCTTTGTCAGACGAAGAGGCTTTCGGTAAGGAAGGCGGGGACGATGATAAGTTTACAATTGAAGCATTCATCTTGATTGCATACTTGGCGAAATTGAAAGAGAAGATGGGCAAACACAGCGAAGCTTCCGAGTTATACGAGCTCGCTGCCGAACAGGCCGTGGGCGCAGGAAAGATGAAACTTGCTTCTGAATGGAGTATCAAAGCGGCAGAATTACAACAGTGAAAATTGTGCAACTAGCGTTAACTATTTTATAAATCAATCATATTCAAAGTCGGCACGTAGGCCTAAGAACGCTGCAAAATCCATGCGATAGCGTCGTTGAAAACAAGATCGATGTTCTCGTCTGGCTCGGTACTGGTCAACCCGTGCCACATTCCATCATAAAGCTTGAGGGATTTGTCCTTCGATTGGGATTCCTCATAAAGTGATCGAGACAACTTGGGATCCGTGACACGATCATCTTTCCCATGTATCACCAAGAAGCTGGCGTCAAAGCTAGCCAGACTGCTCGATATATTTTGAGTCGCTTTAATGAGCTCGCGCGCCGTCGCCAGCCGAGGGTTTCGTTCATAATTGAGAGGAGCGCGACCATTCAAAATCCGCTTCTCTTCTAGTTTGTTCGCAACCTCTCCCACGTTCTGCTTTGCTGGAGCGATCGGGAGGTACCCCAGAAAGGAAGTACTTCCCGAAGGCCCAATCATCCAGATGAGGCTATTCACCACCCACTGGGGAGGCAACATGTCGTCGCTTATCTTACACATGGGACAAACAAAGACGACTCCACGAAAGATATGTGGAATACGGTTGTATAAGCAATACGCGACTGCACCTCCCATAGACTCGCCCATGAGAAAAATACTTTTCCCAGCGAATCGGGTCCGTGATACTTCCTGGAAAAAGGACGAGACATCTTCGATAAGGGAGTTCCAATCATTGATGAGTCCCAGTGCTCCGTCAGACCGACCATGCCCTTCGTATTCAATGGCTACAAAGGCAATTCCTTCGTTAACAAGACGCTGGTATTCGGTTTGTTTCATGAAACTGACATTGTCCGTGTAACCGTGACAGAAACATACAACGGCCTTTATCGGTTTATGTCTCGGCGTCATCGTTGTTGTACATAAGGCCATACCCCTGCATTCCATGAATTATTTTGTGAGTCAGCTGAATGCAGAGGCTCTTGAATACTGAAAACCGATCTGCTTACCTTGAGTTCACCCAGTAGGACTCTTCAAGCTGAATGTGGCTCGGTAGTTGCTTGAATTCTTCGGGCAGATCATCTTGCTTTGTAAATTCGGCAAATAGCTGTCGCCTCGACGCTGCGTCATCATTTACGCGAAAAGAATACGGAATCAGTTTGGAAGCAATATATGCAAGGAGGAGAATCAGCGGAGGATATATTGTTGCCAGAATAAAGATGAAGCACCCGACAAAAGAACCGAAGCTTGACTGAAGAGAGGCGGAGGAACGTAAGCTTTCCCCAGTCATTTGATATTGATTCCGAAGAAGCACTAGTATTGATAGACACCGTAGAATCTAAGCGCAAAGTCACTAACGGCGGCACATGGACTTCTTTGACTTTTATCTTTCCGGCCGGTCTCTTCCGGAGAATGGCAGCTGTCTTCTCAGTGTTCTGCATGGTTACAGAATGATTGAAATTCGTTCCTTTCTTCTCTGAAACAGATAATCCGCTTCTGCAAGGTATTGTAATCAAACGAGGAACTGTTATTTTGTGAATGTAGGAAACAGCGTGGCAAGTCGAGCTGGAAAGAAAAACAATAACGATGACGAGTAACTGAATTTATCGAGCTGTCATGATGTTTTTTCTGTCGTGTTTCGCCAGGTGGCCCGTTTTTCATCGCCTTGAGATTTTCGGAGAACAAAAACGAAAGGCTGGGACGAGTGCCGGTCCGATGTTTTCTTCTGTACCAAAACTGTCTTGGTACTTCCAAAATGAGTGCCGGTCTAAAGTTTTTTTCAGTACCAAGACTGTTTTGGTACTTGGTACTGCCACAATGAGTGCCGGTCTAACGTTTTCCTCAGTCCAAAACTGTTGTGGTACTGCCAAAATAAGTGCCGGTCTATCGTTTCCCTTCAGTAGACTATAGACTACCAAAACAGAAAGTGACGTTGAGGATTATTCCAAGGTCTGAAGGTCGCCCGCACGACAAACACTTTATCTTCTTCCGCACGAAGAGACAAATAATTAGAGGTCCCCGCTACGTGGACGTTGAACATTCTAGGTCTAGAGGCCATGTGATAGATTGTCACAAACCGAGGCACAATAACCGAAACGAATCCGACTGATGACTGTCTACAACATTTCTTCAATCATAGGCAACTGATAATTAGTTTAGAATACTGAAAATAAAAAATGAGTCTACCGTAATTCATAGTTCGACAGGTGTGAACGGCGCGACTTCTATGTTTCCGAGGAAATCGATTCCGCTTTCACAGACCTATCAAGAGGGCTCTTATTTTATTGATGCAAAGGGTGTTTCAAGTCAACCTTGTCGGCCGAATTGCTTCTTTCCTTCGATCGTCGGCTTCTTTGTCGACGTGTCTTTGACGTTAAGTATAGGATAAATCCAATGATACCAAAGAAAAGAGCGAAGACGTAGCTTTTCCATGACGCAATGACAATAATGACAGCCATGAACGCAAAGGTAGGCAACAGGAAAAGAACGCAACCAAAGGTATTGAGTGGAACTTTCCACGGGCGGTGCGTTTCGCTGTGTGAAATTCGTAGCTTGATGAAAGCAGCAAACTCAAAAATGAGAGAAAGAGTGTACATGAAGTTGAGCATTTCGACGAGTTCGTCAAAGTTGGAGAACGACGAAGCCACGATGATGACAGCCGTTCCAAGGATGATACCGTAAGTAGGTGTACCGTGTCGACTGCGACGAGCGAATATTTTGGGCAGAAAGCCGCGTTCGGCCATGCCCATCACTTGGTATGCATCAGCGCTCATTTCTGCCTGGAACATGGCAATGTTGCTCACTCCAGCAGCAAAGACAGTCCAGCATCCAAGCCATACACCCCAATTTCGAACGCAACACCTGCCAGATAACCTTCGACCCATTCAGAGTGAGAAGTGCTGGAAGCACCTGTAGCTATCAAAAGAGGAATAAAATATCCAAGCGTAACCAAAAGTAAGCCCCACATCATTCCCCGAGCAAAGGTCTTGTTAGGATCGTCAACGTCTGCAGCGAAACTGCCCGCAGCGTCAAACGAGTTCAGGTTCCAGTATAAATTGTTGATCAAAGGCCGCCAAAGTACGCCTGTCGTCACGAAACCACTTTCAAAGAAGCTTACTGTATGATCCGAGCCGATCTGATCTGGTATCTCAAACCATCGACTTGGATCACATTTCGCAGCGCCCACAAGCATTAGCAGGACAAATGGGCTCATTGCAACGAAACATATAAGTATCGAGATTTTCCCGACGAGCTCTAGGCCGAGCCAATTAGTGTAGGCCAAACTCGTAGATATCACTGTAATGAGAAAGATTCGAATCAAATGATGCAATGTATCCGAGTGCGCCGATTCAATTTCCTCTAACACACTAGCCTTGAATATCTGCATGACGTACTCAAGAAATAGCACAGGGTAGATAGCATTGTCAGTCGCCCCTGCCACCCAATTCAAATACCCCGACATCCAACCTGCTGTAGACCCAAACGCTTCCTCCACCCACGCAACACCACCCGAAGCCTCGGGAAATGCAGCGCCCAATTCCGCAGTAATGGCAGCTTCTTGTAGCGACCAGATCAAAGGAACCACAAGGAAACCAAGCAAAGAATAAAAGTTCCCGCCTGCCCGAACGCTAGCTTCTACCCCAAAGGGTCCTCCCGAAACATTGTAAAAGACTAAAATAGAGAATGAAACAAGACCGAGTTTTTCCGACGTGAAGAAGTCGTCCGGAAGAAACGAGACAGAACTTTGACTGGAGGACCTTCGTTTATGTCGCACAAATCCCGGAGAAAGCGGTGTTGCTTCGTTCGGTATCAAACTCTCTTGACTATCTGTAATGACTTCATCAGTGATAACAGCCCCTTCAGAAATGACGGGCAAGTGATGGTGGTGGGCATTTACGACCATTGCATTCAACTTTGTGAACCAAACCAATACTAGTAGATAAACTTCTCAGTTCGTTGAAGCAACGACGAATATTAGCTGCAAAAGTCACCGCACGACTAGAATGTCAATCGAAGAATTATTATTAGGACTGTCGATTTCTTCCGACGTTTTGACAGCAATGAAGAATTTCATCTCCAATCACAGCCGCACGACGAGGAGTATTTTCGGAAGTGTCGGCGTCAAAACGTCTTTCGTCGCTTTCTTCATAGTGCTTAGTACCAGATGGTTCTGGTTAGAGGATACTAGAGTATCCCAACGGACAACGCACGTTCTCTGTTCTGCCTTGCCTCGCTCTATTTTTTCGGAATTTCAAAGGACAGGCGACACAAGGACGCTTTGAAGTCGGAGGATGTCATTGTAATTGCCCACGCTGCTGTTTATTATCAAATAGAAATTATCCTTTCTGTCGCCTGAATCGTGCTGGTAAAATACATTCAGCTAAGCTTCTTGAGTGAGCGTTCTATCTACGTCGCCCTTCGTGTCAGTGGAGGAGGAGACAAACATTCCGAGCGCAGATTTTCAACATGATGCGTGAAGAAGCGCCTCACAAAACGTCTTCCGAGAAGCAGAATGAAACTTTTCGCATCAAGACAGACCCGACGGTATATACGACAACGGTAGCCTCGAATCATTTGACGAATACACACCAACGCAGCAAAGTCCCCATGGTCTGCGGGGAAGATTGGAGTCCTACCTCTTGCTGTCATCGTCTTTACAATGTCTCGGGAGGACCGTTTGGCGTAGAAGCAAGTGTGCGGTCCGCTGGAAATTTTATACATTGCTGGGTTTTCTAGTCATGCCATTTTTATGGTCGTTACAAGAGGCGGCGATTACGGCTGAGCTCGGTGCTGCTTTTCCCGAATCGTCGGGCGGTGTTGCGTGGGTGGAAGAAGCGTTTGGTTCAATGGCTGGGTGGATATCTGGATATCTCAACTGGATTGCTGGGGCCACAGATAATGCGATTTATCCTGTGCTATTCTTAGACTACGTCGTTGAAATACTACAGCCCGTTGACCCAGACGCTCAGGACGAGCAAGGAGGGGCGTGAGACATCCCATTGTGAGATTCTGTTTACTGTCGAGCATCACGATTTCCTTGGCCTATGTGAATTGGCTCGGCTTGGATGTTGTTGGAAACGCAGCCATTTTGATTTGTTTTGTGGCCATGAGCCCTTTATGATACTTACTGTTGTCGGAGCTTTCAAGGTGGATCCCAGTCGATGGTTTGAAATGCCAATGGACCCAGGAACAGTAATAGCTGATGTCGACTCATCCGGGGGGTCGTTCTGGGACAGTGTTACGTGGGGTGGAGTTTTATGGAGACCATTTATCAATAATTTGTTCTGGAATCTGAATTCCTTTGATGCTGCTGCTTGCCTATCTGCCGATGTCGAAGACCCTGGGAAGACCTTCCGCAGGGTATGATGTGGGGTTTGTTCTCGTCGCTGCTGGATACTTTGTTCCTCTTCTTGTGGCTTTGGGTGCCTCGGACGCTCCCCAAAGCGCTTGGGTGGACGGGTATTTGGGGCGGGTCGCTAGCGACGTGGTAGGCCCATGGCTAGGTGATTGGACAATATTCGCCGCAGGGATCAGTAATGTCGCCCTCTTTTAGCAGAGCTTAGCTCGGATGCTTTTCAAGTGCTGGGGATGGCAGAGCGTGGTTTTCTTCCGTCTATTTTGCTACGAGATCTCGTCACGGAACCCCAACATACGGCATCATTCTTGGAACAGCCGTTATTGTCGTAATGGGTGTAACAGACTTGGATCATCTGATTGAAATGCTCAACTTCAACTACTCGATATCGCTTCTTTTTGAATTCGCAGCTTTCATCAAGTTGCGCATAACACGCCCGGAACTACATAGACCATGGCGGATTCCCTTTGGAACTTCGGGTTGCATTATATTTTGGCACCTACTCTCATCATGACCGTTGTAGTCCTATTGCTCGCATCATGGACAACTTACTTATTCAGCCTGGGTACAGTGGCATTCGGAGCAGTCTTGTATATGACTGCTACCGGGAAGACGGGGTGCTGCAGTATACAGCGCTATGACAGGGTCGACGATTCCAGCCTTTCCGATAATGTGGAGATGCCTTCGCCTATTCCCCAAAGTATTCCAAGCACCAGCGTCGATACTCTGAATCATAGATCATCAAATGTAGTACTATTGATGAGCTAGAGGAGGTAGTCAAGCAGCTCGAAAGCTTGCCGACACTCACATCGCGGGATGTGAAAGCACTGCTTCACCCTTTGATCCGAAAGGCGTGTGAGACAGAGATAGGCATTCGAGGAGCTCGACAGGCGGAAAGAATCATTTTGAATTGCCTCAGTCGCTTTCCAGCAGACCCAGACGAGCATAGAAAAGCACTGTTAGACGTTTCGTCCGATCTGCCTATTCCTACCCAGATGATGTATTTGCGCACAATCATCGCGTGGTCTGAAATGAAGTGTGAGCTAGCAGCTGAAAGGGCCGAGCATATCTTGAATCTAATGAAATCCGAGTACACGAAAGAAAAATCCTATCTTCCGGGTAGCGACCACAATATCAGATCTCCTGCTCCTGCAGACGATGCTACAAGAGTGTTATCCGTGCATGGACATTATCTGGGGCGGAGCAGGGGCCAGCAAAAGCATTCCGATATCTGCAAGAGCTAGAAGAATCAAGTCAGATTGCGGTCCCTCCATCGGAGTCTCAACGGCCGCAACTGGAATACCCTGATCGCGCATGCTACAACATGGTCCTGTCGGCATATGCAAAGTCTCACGTCACAAAGCATCCGACAGCTTTGAATCAGATATCAGGCATTGTTGCCAGAATGGATCGTTTGTACGAAACAACTGGGGATTGTGAGTTCCTTCTGGACAGTTATAGCTACCATGCTGTTCTTCAGGCCTACAGCAAGTATATCAGCTACTCGGGTCAGACTCTACGTTCAGATTTTGTTGGCGAAATCGACAATTTGCTCCAAAGAATCGTCAACGAGTCTCGACCGGAAATCGCGTCTTCAATAAGAAAAGGCCTTGATATATCGTGGGCTACCGGTGTTCTTGTGGATGCTCTCGTCAAGGCGGAACCTTTGATTCAATCTTTACGTCGTGCTGACAGACTTGTGTTTGACTTGACGCAAAAAAGTCGGAGTAAGAGTGCTCTGTGGGAAAACTGCTGGCCGCGCAACGACACGCTCATTCGCCTGATCAAAGCATGGGATGAAGCCAATCTGCCTGAGAGCGTGGATCGAATCAAGAAATTAGAACAACTTATTGTGGATGCACCTTACACGAGGATATACGAACTCAATACGTCAATGGGAGATTTATTAGATTCTGGGTACGAAAGAGCACCATTCCTGGTTGAAGACATGCTTAATAGAGCCCTTCAAAACACATCTTCTAGTCGTCAACTGACCGGTCAAACTTTTGCTATTGCTATGAAGGGATGGCTGAGATCGTCGGATCATGATGCAGCTTTTCGAGCAGAATCGCTTTTATGAAATTGATGGAGCTATATGAAAACCGAGGTGATCGATTTGAGCCTCGCGAAGTTCATCTAAGGTATGCGCTGTCTTCATGGCTACAAAATGCAAAGAAGGTGGACGCTATCAGGGCCTATCAGGACATTTATACCCTGCCGAACATTGTGAAAACTTGCTCAGATGGACTGTCGGGAAACATGTGTGTACGGACAACTACAATGGCCTATTCGCGATTGCAATTCAAGCATGGAGCATTCAAAGGCTAGGTGACGAATTGAGCGACTTAGTCCCAGTCACTCGCGCTTCATCCTTGTTGGTTAAGCTGAAAGAACTTACTGGTAAACTGGCGGCTTTCCCGTGCAACTATGTACTTGAGACGTGTTGCCGACCGCAGCCGACCATTGAGAGCAGACTTCGTGCATACAACACCGCAATTGACACCTTTCGTCATGGCAAACGCAATGCTAGATCCTTTACCTGATAATTGAAGTTCTCCGGGCGCAAGTGAAAATCATGGATGATCAGCACATTGAAGTTGTAGAAGGTCTTTTGACGAGTGTTGTGCGAATGGATTGTTGACTCAGGAAATGGTTTGGCAAGTCGTTTCTATTTTACCAATTAAATCTTTGAAACGACTTTTCGGTTTATCCCATGACTTTGCGCAAACGATCATCAACGTTCGAGACGACGAGCTCATAGTGGTGGAGGGAGCCTACGACAGAGCTGTTGGGCTACGATGGAACGGTAACCCTCCGAAAGCGTTGCTCATAGACAGGTTACCTTCTGCCTGGAGTCGAGAAGCGACCTCTACTCAACGAAACATACCTTCACGTAAAGCTACCCAATAAACATGCGTAAAGATGACTGCTAACTATAGACTACTTGGCAATGAATATATTTACATGACAAGACATTATAACATAGAGAGGGTGGCGTCAACCTGTTGCAGTAGTTCGCTTTGTACATCCGCGTCTCTGCTGGTGCCACTTCCTCCCAAGATGATCGGAGATCGAGGAGCGCGCTTTTAATTTCTTCAGACGGCCATGAGCAATGGGGAGCAGAGTCCTTATTGTTTCGAGGGCTTTTTTCTTGTAATCGGGAATCGCCTTTGAGTGCGGCAAAATTGAATCACACCAAATGCTTGTCGAAAAGCTTTGAACAATAGCTGCATCGATCTGCTCGGATTTCCCAGGATGAAGTCTGACATCTGAAACAAGATCGTTCGCCAAAACAAGCAAACTCTCCTGGCTTTTTTCGAGCTCTTTCTGTCATCCTCAAAAGTT
This sequence comes from Fistulifera pelliculosa, assembly GCA_026008555.1. Classification (NCBI taxonomy): domain Eukaryota; phylum Bacillariophyta; class Bacillariophyceae; order Naviculales; family Stauroneidaceae; genus Fistulifera; species Fistulifera pelliculosa. The sequence goes on along the minus strand of BROJ01000246.1, from coordinate 374,166 downwards.
TTGGCAAGCTGATTTCCCAGTTTCTTGGGCCCGCCATATCCTATAAATTGAGTCTGTGCAGCTCGGTTCGCCCGCAGTAAAGATCCCATGGCATAGATCAACTTTTGGCATTTGAAATTGCGAGATTGCGTCGATTCGCCGTTTTCAGGTTCGCTTGTCGTTGCTTGTTCATACTCTTCCAAGAGAAGTTGAATCGCTGAAACAACCCGACTTTTCTCTGCGCTTCCAACTAATAGCACTTTAGCAGTGGCAAAGGGATAGAACTCCCCAACATTTTGACGGACGTCCCGAGTGCCCATGCTGCATGCCCCTGCAGCAAGTTGACTTTATCTCGAAACGACTGATGAAGCGTCGACGTTGCATTGGGAGATGTATGTATTTTATCGGAAACCAAAGAAAGTAGTAAACTCCAACCACCCATGGTGAAAAAGTCCCGAGCCATGTCGACATCCGAGAGCGAAAATTCGAGATCTTGAAGCACCGACAAAATATGACTGACTTGACCATCTACGTTACTATCAAAGTCAGCACACTCCAGATGCGCAACTGGGTCCATAATATACTCCTGAATCCGAGCAATCCGATCCTTTAGCATTTCAGGAAGGTCGGCAACCGACTCGTCCATGACTGCTTTCAGCTGCGCTTGCCTTTCCTCCCAAATCTTTGCCATTTTGTGTTGAAAATCTCGCCGTTCCTTCGCCGACAATGATTCGACCGTCCCCTTGGTAAAGAAGGAAGACCGAGTCGCTCTTGTTCGTCTTCTGGAAGTTTTGATAACGTCCGGTGCATCATGTCAAAATCATAAGGAAGCATTCCTTCGTGTTGTTCGGTCGTCTCGGCGCTTTTCACGAGGGCGACTCCGCCGTCCGTATACACTTGGGCTTCTTGCGTCGATTCTGCATCGTCGTCAAGTTGTTTGACCCACTTTTCACCAGTCGTCATGTCAATACGAATGTGCATGCCGGCATCGACCGTGTCGTTTTCGCCAAGCAATGTCCATTCTTCGGTCGCTTGAATTTCCTTGGCGTAACTGCAAGGAATATTATAAGACAAGACAAGCAGTTTCCATACGAGTAAGAGAACTCTAGCGAAGCTATTCTTGTTTTCTTTTCTCGAGTCATTGTTGTTTTTATGGGTGCAAGGAGGTCCACTTGTTTTGTTTGGTTTATTGATGTTGAGGAGTTGTGAGAGGTTTTTTTATTAGAGAAAAAAAGAAAAGGGAGGCTTTTGGCTCGTGCGAGTTTTGAGCGCACGGCCGACGACAGACTGCCACGTGGTAAACTTTGTGGTGCACACGCTTTTCACGGTGCACCGGTCAGACGTCAATAATGGGAGGATCGATCATCGCAAAACGCAAAAGCAAGGAAGATCGAGCGACGCTGTCGAGGCTCACAAAAGGCGCAGTGAAAGCCTACTTGATATATTAAAATTTTGAATTCGCCGTCCATCTTTGTTCACATGTCAGGATCCACCCAAACGATACGGCTGAATATTTCGAGCGATGCCGCCAAACGCGCTTCTTCGGCAGCCGCCCCGCCTGCGAAAAGACGATGCTTCAACCCCGAGCCAATATCTCCTCCCACCGCGAGCGTAGCCGAAAATACCGTTCTTCATCAAGTATCTTCTCTTCATTTTATGCTGGATCAGCAGCCTGGAGCGGAAAGCAAGTGGTACGGCCGCTGTACAACTTCGCTGTATTTAACTAGCGATTCGCATGCCGAACAAGCCAATCGAGTCTCGCTTGCGCTGCACCTTCGTGCCTGCCAAGTTCACGAGATTCGTGTCGAGGCCATGTCCAAAATGGGCTGCAGCCGTTGCACACAACATTCTTTCATTTTGACCCGCTCGAACATGTACTCATCAAACCGCCGACTTCCTATACGGACGAAGACGATCCATCGTTTCGATTTGATGCCGATGCGCAGTCGTCACGAGGTGCAGTAGGGATGACCACGGGGTTGCGCGCCGCCAGTATAGCCAGTAACATGGGGAATTGCGTATATCCTGCGCAGTCCCGACCTTTCCCATTCCGAGTTCGGCGGAACAACTCTGGAAAGCCGAATTGTCGTCGCAGCAGGTTTCGGAAGGAGAGACTCTGTCTCGGTTGAAACAAAACTATCGCAACGACTGCAAAAACGACGTGAAAAGAGGATTGATTTGGTGGCTCAGCGACTGGTAGCGGCAATGGGATCGACCAAAGGAAATCGCGCTTTCAAGGTTACTGTGGAGTACTCTATTCCGCTACCAGAATCGATCAATCATCTTGGTGGGATTCATGCATTGAATACCAACAACACTCCCCATGTGTATACTACTACGGGTGTCCATGGTGATCATGAAGGCACTCGCACTTGGCTTCCTGTATCGACTCGGCAGCCTGCCGACACCGATCAACGCACGAGATTTCCGTGAAAGTCACTGCTCCATATCGACACGGACTCTTGTGCATTGGAACTGGACAAGATTTTGGAGTGAGTGAAACTCTCTTACATGAAGCCACAATGGAGTCGCCACGGCTGGAAATGACCAAGAGAGAGCTTGGAAGTAGTCTCGCAACTATGCTGCAGCTTGGCAGAGGCGGAAATCAACAGGCTCATTTGATTCCTCCCGATCAAAAAGAAATTTTGATTGATACCCTCTTGGCCACGCATGTCTGGTGTTCTCATATCTGGGCTCCAGTTCCTGCGAGATCGTTGGGTTTCGCCGTAGGACCGTTCGAAGTCATTGAAGACCCCGAATATTTTGGAGCAAGCATATTGGAGGAATCGAAAAGACGGATGAGGATGAGGATGATGAAAAGACGTAGAAGAACGTCTGTACGAGGCAATCGAAAGCGCTAGGAAGAATGGCGAGGGAATACGGCAGGCTTATTTTGCGCCGTTTTTTGCTCGTCGGTTCCTTCATCAGTTTGCGAATCTGTCCCTTATACCCAATGTAGCGCTACAGCTCGTCCCGTTAACTTCTGAGCAAACTGCGAAGAGACTAGAGACGGAAAACGTAGTCTCACATGCAACTGCTGGGGTTCCTCACCGTGCGCTGTCAATGACCAGGGATGTCCTTGCAATTCCAACTTTTCCGAGTGCGGCGTACACTCAAATATGGATACCTGGTGCAGTACATGGTGGCTGCTCAAGTGGCTCTCTACACAGCTGCCCGGAAGTGCTGCTGAATCCATTTCTGAGTGGAGCCATTATGGATTCGCGCCTTCTCGCGCCTGTGCGGTCTCGTTTGCCGTATTACCAAGGTGGGCGAGTGCTTCAATTTATTCAGGCTAGATCGGTTGTACGTGGGTGGGTCACAGCAGCTCTACCTCTAGGGGCAATGATGATGTCGGTATGGGCTATTTACCATCGCTGATTGAATCTTTGATTATGAGTCTGTACGAGCGTGGACACGGAGCGCACGGGGAAGGTAAGAATTGAAACAGCGTATTTTATTGTAGCCAATTATGCTAACATTGCCAAATAAGGGGAGCATCGGGTAGTGTTTTCCATACCAGTCGATACTCTACTCTTTCGGGTCTTAATAGTCCAAACCTTGATTTCTTGCCAGTCCAAAATATCGAAGATGTCGATGTTGTCGTAGAAGGTGTAGGGGCGGTACCTGTTGGTAAGTAACGAGATGACGACACGTTTTTTATTGGGGACGAACCTCACATGTCCAACGTCCAGAGGACCGCCACAATGAACAGCTCTGGCGGGCAGCTATCAACGGGACAGAATCCCACACAAGCGGAATGGATGAATTCAATGTACGGCAGCTATTAACACGGGATTTTCTCGAAGCAATGGAGCGCGGCACAGACAAAGACAAGGGCGTACCGCTGCCTTCGATGGGCTGGTTCGGATCCCACCTTTCTCTGACTTTCTTGTCGAGTAACGCTTCTTCTAGTAGTGATATGGGATGCGGTGCTGTTGACATGATGCATCCATTAGGTGGCCTCGTATACAGACGAGTCAAATCTGATGTTCTTCGATGCGTTGTCGAGGGAAGAGCAGGTATCGCAAACTTTATTCGAGTTGTCCGAGCCGCTTTCATGGCCTCTTATTTGGACGATATAGGCCACACTGAATTGACGTTGCCAGCGCACAAAGAGAAAACAGCAGAAATTGTATCAACTTCGTCAGATGCACCTTCAACTGTCGCAGAAGCCTCCTACATTCCCCACCAACCATTTGTTCTTTGCGTCAACGAGATACTAAAAAGAAAGGTTTAACTCACAATTTATTCACCCGCGCCCTTCGCAATCTATGCGGGAGAATCAAAGAGCATCAACTCATGGGCACGCAAGTGGACGTTGAAAGACACGCGGAAGACCCACGTACACACGGTCCTTTTGTTGACCCAGAGGTTCCCCAATTCCTTTGTGAGAGGCGCCTCTATGTTTCACTGTAAGGTAGGAGTTCATGTCGAAGCTGCGAGAGATGTCGCCTCGTGGGATCAAGATACCGCGGTTACAAAAGGCATCCAGTTGCAGACATACGCTGAACCAGTTATCCCGGAAGGTGGTACCGCTTACGGGGTCCAATTACTATCCGCGTCGTGGAAAATGAAGGCCACTTCCGAGAATATGTAAAAGAGCTTTCAACAGATGGTAGTCGAAGGGACTGGGGTACGTCCTTTCTTCACGCCAAACCTGTCACGTCAAGTAAGGCACAGGTTGCAGCGGGCGGTGAAAAACCTGGAGCAGGTTCTAGTAGTGTATTCACCGATGCAGAATTTCATCGAGGCGGCTACCAAGCGATCGAACTGATTCGACTGACGAATTTAACGCCACTACTTTGGGTGCGTGTCGACCCCATGGGCCTCTATGGTGGGAAAATTTCTGTCATTCAACCCGACGCGTGTCTTGCAGAACAGCTTTATCACGACGGAGATGCTGGAGCTCAGGTTGATGCCATGCGAGCACTGGCTGAACGACCGCTACAAATCCGAGTTCCTTCGAAAACCAAAGCTATTTATGACGTTAGCGTAACTGAATTGCCTGTGAGAATACTGGGAGACTGTCTGCGAGGGTCCCCTGCTATTCACAGCTCCCTGCCCCACACGCCCACGGTCCGATCACAAGCAGCTCTCTGTATTGCTCAGTGGCAGAACAACAAAGCGCCACCATCGAGAAACAGCACCAGTATCGATAACTGGACAGGGCTCACGCTCTTGCTGCAGTATTTTCGGGAGCGCTTTCTTAGCAATGACACCATTATGCCCATGAAATTTTCTAGGCTCGCTCTTAGAACAGGAGAAATAAGACTTCAACAGGCACCAAGTACGGGTGACGCCGCTGCTTCTGCAACAAAGTCTACCGAAGAGGAAGTATATCGTTACCTTGATTCGTTGGAAGAAGGAGAGGAAAGAGAAGATGCTCTTGACGATGCCGAAGATGTCGAGATAGAAGAAGATGAGGAATATAGGGTAAGAGCTGCCGCCGTTGCAGCCATTGCGTGTGTCCGTGCAAAAGACGGTCTTACGCCATCAAGATCAATGGAGATTCTTGAAATTCTTCTCGAGGCGGAAGATGCAGAGATGGTGGGGCATCTTGTATACCCCGATGAGGAGCTGATGGAGAGAAAGAAGGCAGAGAAACTTCGCGAAGAATCGCTTAATGCTGAAGGCAAAGACAATATTGATGAGGTTACGCCATCTGTGAACCGCCGGGCGCCTTCATTGTCATACATATCTTCCATGCTGATGGCTGACGCTCTTCTTTCTCTTAGCTACATCAATGTCCGTCCGGAAATGATAACGGACCCCACAACCGGGAAACAGGTTCAAACATCCAGCATTCACCCGCTTCAACGTGTTCTTACGGCTACTCGCAATTGGATAGACTGGGAGTTATACCGCGAACGAATTCGTTCAGAATTGGCCCGAGAAGACGGCTCGGGCATTTCTGGAAACTGCTACGACGTCATATCCTCATGTGCAATAGTTTCGCTTGCAAACTTGGCTATCTTGAAGCAATGCTCATCCAGCACTTCGTCAAATAGCGATGAGGTGAACGATTTGCCTTCTGGCGACATCGCCTCTACCGACTTTTATCTTTCTATTTTGACAGCAAGCCGCTAAGGAATGATTTGACCAGGGCAGCTTGTGCCCAGGCCGCTGTTTGTATCTGTTGCGCTTCCGACCGCTCGGATACCCAGTCAGAACCATTGGGACTGCTGATTGGTCTGGAGCATCTGCTGGATCGCATGTTAGGTATGTTTTCACCGCTTGTCACCGTATAGACGCGCTTCTTCATGCCATCTCATTCATTTATCGCAGACTCTAGCACGTCGCCAGAACTTCGGCAAACTCTTTCACTAATAATGATGGATGCGTGCACGGGTAAAGTGTGTTCGATGCAGCGGGTTGGGGCAATTGGCGGAAGAAACGACCTGATTACTTGTGGCTCTCGGTTTTCAATGGTCCGCTCGGTGCATGTCATGGTGGCGATAACGGGAGTGCCATGCTGATGGATGTTGCTGGCGGCTATTTGCCAGCCGCGCGTGCTGTGAATGATGGAGCGAGGCGCGGCTTGCGACTGGTTGGACGAGCAGGTCATCCAAAAGAAAAAGTAACAGAAGCTACCATCGTACGCGTCGCGACGTTCGCCACTCGCCTCTGGGGTACGATTAATGGAGAAGTTACAGACCCTCCAACAGTTAGTGCGGGTGCTCTGCATAGTAGGGGAGCGTGCGCATTCGACGGAATTCTGCGTTGTTCGTTGCTCGCTCTTTGGCAGTGGGTTTGGCCGCGTGGTTGTTATGCCGTCCTACAAGTGCAGTCCTGGAGAACGCGCGAAAGTGAACCTCGCTATTTCGAACTCGGGGCACACAAGGTTATGAAGATATCCGAGGAAGAGAAGGCAGCAGCGAGCGCCGAGGAAGCCTCTCTTGAAGATATCAATCGTTTCGTAAACACAGAACTGGACCGACAGGCTTGGCGTGGAGAGATGGTCAAGAAAGCGTTTGACATTAACAAATTTAGCAAGGGCAGACTGAAGCTGCAGCTACCGAGCAAGGAATCGGTCAGCCTCTGCCACCAATTGAGCGCGATGCCGCTTTTCGACACGGAGGATGGATCGCTTCTGCCGCAAAACAACGCAGAGCTTTGGGGCTGGACGGTGGAACTGTCGTGACGAAGTTGCGCTTAAAAGTTAAAAGCGCTAACGAAGATTAAGATTAAACAGCTGTAAACTCCGCTAACTGGAGATCGATGGTTTCATGTCTAGCTAGCCGCACGAAAGGAGTCTGAATTATTTTATCTCCTTGCTCGCACGTGGCATCCTCATCCTCGAGCTCTAACGACGACAATTTGCTTCTCAGTTAATTTCGAAAGTGAATCGGGGTACAAAACAACACCGTCGTTGCGATACAGTGCTAGCGCCGAGCAGTGCTCGAGCTTCAGTTTCTGTTTCTGGTCACAAAGTATCAAAACCCAAAGTAAAACCACTAGAAACCAATTAATAATCTCTAAACCATCACTTCTTCTGTAAATGCTCTGACCTCTGCCTACTGACTCCATTGACCAAATTTTTCAATCCTCGGTGCAGAGACAAGCTCTGTTCTCGTTTCTCGTGCTCCATATTCATGATGAAATGAACTAGAAGAGAATGAGAGGACAATGGACAATGGGTGCTCGTTGTTTGCTTTTCCTCTTTCCTCGTAAATGAATTTCGCGTTCCGAAACGCCGAAGCCATCCCGAATCGGAATGAATCCGAACGTTGATCCGAACGTAAAATCTAAAATCTACGTAACATGTAACATTGCTATGAAGTACTCTGTACTAACAACGAACAACTAGCTACTGTACCTGGTACTAGTAGTTTTCTAATTTCTTTTTCGTAGTAGTAAACAGAGCACAGAGCATGAGTTACAAAGTACTAATATGGACAACGAACAACGAACCACGAACCACGATTTATTCTTTTAAATCGTACCAGTAACCTTACAAAGTACAAAGTACAAACAACAAACAACGAACAACAAACAGTGAAAACAGAAAATTTCTGGCGTGTTTGCATTTTCCATACCTGGTACCTTACCGTTTCTATTTTTTTATTATATAAAAAAACGGGCACAGTAATTACCTGGTACTGTACCAGTAACCTTACCGGTTACCCGTTACCCTCGCATATCCGCATCCGCATGCAGTAACGAGGAATGACGAATGACACCACGTCATTTGTCATTTCCTTAGCCCGTTGCGTAACCTATTCAGGAAGCAATTGTCAATTGTCTACATTGTAGACGATACAGAGTGCTCTGTAAAAAACGAACGTTCCTCGTTGTTCTCATAAAATAACCATCGGTCGCCCAGAAAAAATAAAGAATTAGACAAGAGATACGAATCTTAATGCTCGTTACTTGTCTGCTTTTAAACTATCTGCATTTCGAGACACCACAATGATAGCATACCAGAGAATTCTGACAGCGTTAGCCCTCGCAACTTGCTTGGGAGCGGCGAGCGGGCTGGATGTTGATGTTGATGACAAAAGTGCCACGAGGCGCTCTTCTTGTGGTAGAAACGACGATCAGTGCTTTACGAATTGGTACAAATCGGTCGGCGTAGGAGGAGTGGTGGAAGAAGTAGCCAATCCACCCAACAAAAATAATACCAACTTGATAATAGATGGAAACAAACCCTTCACAAGTGGTCTTAACATGCTAACCGATGTGGTGGATCGCGTTTACAGCGAAGGGCAGAGAATTCGAGCGCATGGGTCGAAATGGTCTCTGAATAACATGGCATACACAGACGGTGTCATCGTAAATTCGCAAGGACTGACTTATAGCAAAATTGGTATCGACGATGAGTCTCACGTGACAGAAGGCTACGTGCGGATTCGGAATCGCCTGGCAATCGTCCAATCTGGAGTTATGACGACCGACATCAACAAAGCACTATCTAAAAGTCTCTCGCGCTTTCAACAAACGCCGCGACAGATGGGCAGCGTTTGGTCGGGGCGATCAGTACAGGGACGCATGGATCAGCCGTGCACTACGGCTCGATGCCTGAGTTCGTGCGCGCAATACATGTTGTAATTCCTGGGGAGCATGTTCTGATCCAAAGAGCTTCCGATCCGGTTATCACAGAAGCCTTCGGTGAATGGTTGAACGGAGCTCGTGTCATCAACGACGATACGCTGTTTAATGCAGCTGTTGTGAGCTTTGGTAGCTTTGGGATAATCCACGCCATGATTATCGAAACTGAACCGCTGTACGAGTTGAAGTTGCAATCGAAACAATTCGATTACGACGAGATTCGGCCTGTACTGGAGTCACTAAATCCGAGTTCCCTCGGTTTCGATAGAATAGGATCTGAATTGCCTTTCCACTTTGAAGTTGCAATTAATGCCTACAGACGCAACAACGGGGTTGCTTTGTCCGCGTGTTCGAAAAGATACCCACTACTGACAACAAGTTAAGCATGCAGACAGAAGCCAATGTCTTCAACCGTGAGGCTTCGAATGAAACGAATATCGACTTATACGAAGCCATGGATATGGCGTTTACGCCTGCGATGGGACGGCTTCCTTCATCGTTACTGAAGCGCTTAGTGTTTGGCACAGCATTGCAGGTTGTCCTTCGCAACTTCTTCAAGACCAACAGGAGGCGGCTGCAAGGAAGTTCCAAAAAGCCGCACGAATGGTTTACATCTAGAAACAACGGGAGCCCGTCAACGCGATCCCCAATTGCTGGAACAGGCTTGAGTTTGGTGTACCCGCGGATCGAGTTGTTGAGGTCATCGAAATCATTTTTGATATTGTCAGACAAGACCCATTGGCCGGACAAATTGCTATGCGTTTTATCAAAAGTCCAGTGCAACACTCGCCTTTAACAAATATGACTTGACAGCCACCGTCGAAATGTCAGGTCCCTATGATCGCTTCTTTTTTCGTGATCAGGAAAAGTACGACAGAAAATAAAGGATGCCATAGCAGCCAGTGGGATTCCTCACACATATCATTGGGGCCAGGACCTACCAATCAATGACCAGTGGGTGCGCAATGCATATGGTTCGAGCGTTGACGAGTGGAAGCAGGCACGAGAAAGTTTTCTCGGCGATGCGATCGACACTTTTTCGAACGATCTATTGGAGGATCTTGGGCTTTATCCTTGAGGTGGAAAGGGGACAAGACCACAAAGACGATGCCACGTAGCTTTCCTAGAGTTTTGCTTTTGCATTTCGCCATTCTGTTGCTATTCGCACCTTGTACTGAACTGGCAATGATTTGGTAATCACCGACACCCAAGGTGTTCTTAACTCTATCTTGGGCGTGCTAGAGACGCTATCCTTATGGCGAGCTCAAGCCTCATAGAATAGACAGCCGGACAATTTCAGCGACCTCAAGGACTAAAAGAATCATGTCTAGGCGCATTTTTTGGAAACCTTAGTCTTGCGCCAAGCAGCTCTTATCGTAAGAACGTCCTCGTGTCTCAACATTACCGAATAGTACATTATTTATTTCCGTTGTATCCTGTAAACCTTACCGGTCGAATTGCACATTCAATTTCACGAACAGAAAGCGAACGCAACGGACATGAACGGGGAGGAGGAAAATGGCGCGATGCAACAAACCGATGGCAAAACCCTTTTCGTTCTGCGTCAACTCAAAAGAACAAAGAACCGTTCGACCTGCTTGGATGCTCCTTATTATAGTCAATCGTCGTCATCGCAACCACATTTAGCCGCTCTATTTCCTTCATTGAGTGACTTTATGATTCATTCGATAATATTATGCGCAATTTACTTCACGGCATTCGGTGTGGCTCAGCGAGATGTCTTGAATCGAGACCCTGATGTTGTTCAAGCCATGGCGTGTCGCCCCAACGAAGATCAATGCTACATCAACTGGCATGATTCTATCAACGTTGGAGGTAAAATTGCAAGCTTGGTGGCTCCGAACAATACTGATAGTCATGATTTCTCGTCCGGACTAGCGGCCCTCACACAACTCGTTGACGAGGTCTACAACGAAGGTCGCAGAATTCGAGCGTACGGATCAAAGTGGTCTCTGAGCAACGTAGCCTACTCTGAGGACGTGATGATGAATTCGCAAGGGTTAACTTACTGCAAAGTTGGCTTGGACGATGAAACTCACGTGACGGATGCGTACAAACCGATTCGGAATCGGTTAGCAATAGTTCAATCGGGAATGATGGTCAGGATGTTCACCAAGCGCTCAAGGTGAAATCGTTAGCTCTGTCAACCACGGGTGCTGGGGATGGGCAGAGATTTGCAGGAGCGATAAGTACGGGAACGCATGGCTCAGCATTGCGCTACGGCGCGATGCAAGAATTCGTGCGCGCGATACACATTGTAATCCCTGGGGAGCACGTTCTAATCCAGCGAGCATCCGATCCGGTTATCACCGAGGCCTTTGGCGAATGGATGAACGGAGCTCGTGTCATCAATGACGATAAGCTGTTTGATGCTGCTGTAGTTAGCTTCGGTAGCTTTGGGATTATTCACGCGCTGATCATCGAAGCCGAACCGCTTTACGAGTTGACATTGCAATCGAAGCAGTTTAGCTATGACGTGATCAGGCCAGTACTTGAGTCACTAGATCCGAGCTCGCTTGGGTTCGACAGAATAGGATCTGATCTACCGTTCCATTTCGAAGTTGCAATTAACCCGTATAAGCGCAACAATAATGGCTGCTTTGTCCGATTGTTTGAAAAGTCTACCCTTACCAACCAAGAATTTAACAGTCAACAAGAGAGTGGGCTGCTGGATGATTATTCTCCTCAAGAAACTGACTTATTTGAAGCAGTTGGTCAAGCATTTCGACCCTCAATGGGTCTTCTCCCCACAGTTAGGTTAAGAAGGTTGGTATTTGGGAGGGTGTGCAATTCGCACTGCGTAAAGTGTTCCAAACGAAATCGAGAAAAGTCCAGAGCCAGACAAAGAAACCTTACGAATGGTTTACCTTTGATGGTGCCCATGATCCATCGACAAAGTCACCAGTGCCTGGAACCGGCTTAGAAATCGGTGTTCCCGTTGAGCGACTCGTCGAAACCATTGAGCTAATTTTAACATAGTGGATGTCGACCCCTTGGCTGCGCCGATAGCCATACGATTCATCAAAAGTCGAGGGCGTTGCTGGCGTTTACAAAGTACGATATGACGGCGTCTGTTGAGATTTCGGGTCCTTATGATCGCGTTCTGTTTCGTCGTCAAATACAAACTCGGAACCAAATCTTTGAAACTCTGACTGCCAAAGGAATACCGCACACCTATCACTGGGGTCAACACTTTCCCGTAAATGATGCATGGGTGCGGAACGCTTTCGGGGACGATGTTGACGAATGGAAGCAGGCTCGATTCGACTTTTTGGGCGATGCTATTGACATGTTCTCCAGCCATCTCATGGAGGACCTTGGTTTGTACCCATAAACTCTGCCGCCACACCTTTGTTAATTCTATACAGAAAGATGAATTGTACTAATAAACTCTTATCGAAAGATGCTGTGCGCAGGTATTCGGAGGTTGAGAATCGGTTTCGGAACCGTTCAGTGTTCCATAAGCAAGTGGTTATCAAGCTGCTTTCGAGACTCAAAAATTAGATCACATGATGTGCAAAATAGACCGTGAATTTCACGACAGTGGATGTCTCTAGAGTATTTTCCATTGAACGTTCTATGACATTCACCACAGACGAACAACTTCCTCGAAGATCCCACGGAGAGCATCGCACTTGCCGACTCGCTCGTTTCACTTCTGCTTGCTCGCAACTTACGAATGTCGACTATGTTTTCTGACGCGAGCGAGTCTGGCTGATGGATTGTAGAGTGTGTCTTCTTCAAAAACCCGAGAATGTCGGAAGCCGTATTTTTCCCAGCGAAGCTTGGCGTCCGTCCATTGTGCCTTTCCACGCTATCGACCACAGAGTGCTTATATCTTTGATATAGCTCGGCTTTGCCATCTCGATGGTGCACCTCGTTTTCCCTGGTCTCGGTCGTGTCAAATTTAAGGATATTTCTTAATGCAACCGTCCGCATTTCATCAAAAACAGTAAGCTGACGAAGCAGGTCTCTTCTGTACGTTGTCATGATCCTGATTTCGTTATCACATTCAAGGAGTTGATGTCGAAGTTCTTCTTCCTTCTCTCGGTCGTGTTTTTCTTCAAAGACATTCGCATGCTCGCGGAAGTTCGTTGATAAGATGTCAATATCATCTATTTCTTTCTTCTCTTCTCCATTATCCATATCGTTATTCCTTGGATAGTCATCCTCTATCTTGTGCCTTTGAATAATGTGAAGGAGATCTTTTGCTGAACAGTTTCGCTTACATTTTGGAGATTGTTGGCATCCATGTGGTTGGACGACGAAGGGATCGAAACCAGTGCTACCGTTTGTGTTTTGAGAAAGATATTCAGCCGACCCGTTTTCTCGCCAGTGCGAACAAACGTCATGACACAACTATTTGTCTCGAAGTTCGTTTCTTGATAGCTTGACTCTGTTGCTAAAATTCCCCGAACGAAATCGGCAGTCCACCCTTTCAAACTGGTGGACGTACTTTCAGCATTTCCGCAGCAGTGGAGGGAGAGCATGATAGAACTTCCAGCGTCGTTTGGGCGGAGACCTTATCCGGGACCCATCCTTCACTTCCGACCACACGATAATAAGAAACTCCTGTCGCTGCATTTGTCACCTTCCTATCACATTGAATCACAGAGTTTGGAGGAAATACGAATTTATCAGCAAAGAATCCTTCATGTAAATCCATAGGATGGCGGAGCATGGACACACCAGTCGTTTTATTTTGCACGATACATTCCCAGAAACCGGTTGCTAGCGGGACAGATCTCATAACTTGATGATGATTTCGATTCTCATAGAGCCACCCCGAGCCATCAGCAAGGTACAGAAATGGTCCATTTCCGTTCTGTTTGAACTCAGGAGAGTGGCGGATGACTGTAACAACCACCATGTCACCTTTCTTGAGTCGCAACTCGTCAGCTCTCTGACTGTTGTATGTAATATCCGTATGGGCTTGAATAAAAGATCATCAGTGAGGGCTTGATAAACCGCATACTGATTCAACTTGACAAGCCTATCATCAATCAAACACCTGATACGGCGCTCGATTGTCCCCGTGACAACTCTGGTGCTATCGAACACCCAACCCTGTGATGAGACCGTTGCAGCAGCATAGAAAGTCATCTTGGCCTGGTCTCGCATTGATGATACGATTGTACATTCGTCCTCGGCTGTCGCTTCGGTCGCGTCGTCTGTTTCTGTTGACGTTCGTGACATGAGCTGCTGAAAGGAGAGAAACCCTGCTTGAAAAAAGCATTCTTCACTATTGCCGGTACTGCATGACTGCAAACGGAAGAACGTTACTCGTGTTGTGGGATGTGTCACGCGCAGGTCACAGTATATTCTTTGGAGTGGCAAAAGGGTTCGATCCAACTTCTTATTATGTAGATTCCTTTCCGCGGGAAGTAGCTCCGGCGAGTCCATGGGATGGCTGCGCACAGTGATTCCGTTAGGAAACTTGTCGATGCACCAAGACCAGAGCCCCGTCTCTACGGCAACCTTTTCGCTGCAACTTCATCGCCAAACTGCGCAGCAACCCAACCCGTATGATCTGCTAATCGAAGAAACGAGTTGTTTCCGAGCTTGACGACTTGGTCAACCTCGATCATCTCAGAGCAACCTATAACCGCTTCTTGTTCAATGTCAATATCATCAGGGTTTGAAGACTCTTGGCTCTCTGAATGCTCGTCGTCAGCCTCGTCATCATCATCTGCCTCGATGTCATCCTCTTCTGACAAGAGTTCGGCAATATTCTGGTCCATTTCATAGCCGACGACTGTGTCCTCCATCGTCGAGCTGGGGTTGCAAACGCATCGTTGCGCGGTACGCTGAAAAAGTCAATGATGCTCCGGTAAATAGCGACTCCATCCCCACGGATGACCTGGTAAACAAAGGGTCCGTCTTCGATCACTGGTACTTCAGGGATGCCGTCATGCATTACATCTGTCTCTCGGAACAAGATTTCAACCTCGCCTCCTGTGCAAGCCGTATGCAGACTGTTCTTCATGCTGGTATGACTCTGCTGAGAAAGCATCGAATCTTCTGTTGTTTTCGTTGTGCAGATTTGCATTTAGCGTTCAATCGTCTTTGTTGTTTACAAGTTCAGCTGGTGTTGGCAATTTCACAAGTTCGTAGCGATGTTGGCAACAAGAAATGTGGCACGTGAGAATCTCGTCGGCGATCGAAGCCAGAGGTGCGCATAAGCGCTGCCGCTAGGAACAAAACGTGCTGACGTTCC
This sequence comes from Fistulifera pelliculosa, assembly GCA_026008555.1. Classification (NCBI taxonomy): domain Eukaryota; phylum Bacillariophyta; class Bacillariophyceae; order Naviculales; family Stauroneidaceae; genus Fistulifera; species Fistulifera pelliculosa. The sequence continues at coordinate 358,901 of BROJ01000246.1, read as the reverse complement.
ATTTTAACTATTTGAGGAACGTGAAACAACGCGGCAACAGTAACAATATGACACGTTGGAATTCAAACTGAATAGAAGTAGAACAAATCTTGTGCCGCACGTCGCGCGACTGGTTATGCCGGCTCTCTGCACTGAATAGTAAGATGTACAACATCGAATTTTTAGACGTCTGTTGGAGAACTCATTATGGGCTAAATAATTAGAAACGCGTTCAACGTGCGAGGAGGTGCCATTTTGTGACAATCCTCCTCCAAAATCTACCGAGTGCGCCTCCTTTTGAGTGCGCCGCTCGACAACGAATGAATGAATAAGAACAACAAGGTGCAAGAAGACAACGAAAGAATAACATAATAAGAACGAAACATGACCTTTGGATTTCCTTCGAACAAGCCCGCGACCTCGCGTTCGGCCGCGAAGAGTGGTGGAAGAGCAGCGGTCAAAACGGGGAGCGCGTCGACGAGGAACAGCACTTTGAGCCAGCTCGTCAGCCAGTACGCTATAAGCATAGCAGGCAGCACGAAAAGGGTAGATCAACCATGTATGCAGGAGGCTGGAGAAATGACATCTGTTACGGATATGGTGTTTATTACTTTAATGAGGGCTACATCATTGCCGGAACGCGAAATCACAACAAACTTCACCCAGGAAAGCTTGTGTGGTTGTCATCGTCACCCTGCTGGATCAACAACAATTGGCCTAATTCCATGATTCGTGCAAGAGAGGATGATTGTGACGATACAGATGAAGAGCCCGTGGGCTTGCCTTTCATGTACATTGGGGATTTGTAAATGGTTATATGGAGGACGAGCATGCCGCGGTGATTCTCAAAGATGGAACTACTCGTATCGGTCCGTGGAAAGAAGGAAGGCCTGTTGGCGACTGGTGGGAAGACCATGAAGAGAGATACACTACTTTGGAAGATATTGCAACGCTGCAGTCCTTTGGTGCACACTCTTCGCCCCATTGCGAAATGAAAACCGTCAAGCAAAAGTTATTTTCGAAAGATTCGGCATTCATGGCAATCAGGGACAGTCCTACCACTACTACAGTTTGGAGTGGTTCGTACAGCGAAAGCCCGACCGGAATACACTACCACGACTCTCTTCCAAGAATCGATGAGCTCACACCAGCCGACATGGTTGTCGTGACCCCCACGGAACGCAATAACGTTGACAACATGAGAACAGTTAACATTTCCGATCTTCCCGAATACTCTGAAACGGATTGCAGCGAGTTAGATTTCAACCGGTCTTATAAAGTCAAGAGCGAGGTGCCTAGCAAAGTGTTCCTCCGAAGCTAATGTGTCGTTCCTTCAGAACTCTGGAATGTTGGATGACAAGACGAGCACCCAAGAGATCATCGACAATATTTATAGCTGGTTGAGCGAGGACATCATTGGAAAGGACGCCGATCCGGTGGATATCGAAATGTACGCAAGGAATTTTCAAGAGGATGGCTTTCACTCGGTAGAAATGATTCAGCGCTCATGTACACTCGACGACATTGCAGAATGGATGAAGAAGGCTCACATTCGCATCTTCATTGAAAAGGCCTTCGTAAATCGATCGGAAGTGACCACGTGGTTGTTAACAGCAGTCATCCCGAACGGCGATATTGTAGAGATGGAAGTGTATCGACAGCAGTTGTTCGACGAAGGCCTTCATTCCGTTGAAGCCATCCAAACCATGTGTACTTCCGAGGATGTTGAAGGCTTTACATGGATGAAGAAGTTTCACCGTCGGAGTTTAGCTGCCTGGATTAGCTGCTCTGGAAGCAAGGAATAAGAATATGCTGGAGCGGAGCGAACCAATCACCAGCAACGAAGTTAAATCAGAATGTTCCGTTTTGCAATCAGCTAGAGTCTATAAAATTGATGTTACTCTTCACTTTTTAGCATTTTAAAGAATATATCCATACAGCATTACTTTCACACTTACGGAGAACAGTACGGAGAAATGAATGAGCATAGTAATAATAATGACACGGTGCGGTCTATACACAAGGTGCATATCGAGACACTCGATGCCACGGGCGACTAGACGAAGTGCGATTCAACTCCCAAGCTCTATAAGGATTCCGAGGTCGATTCTCTAGAAGTAATATGCCAACCTGAGGTTTGCGGTGTACCGCGACAAATGACAATCAGCTTCATTGATCAAGACGGTAACATCAGCAGAAGGCCCGCGTCCGAAAGATCATCACAGTGTCAATTTTCTTATAATATGGCGACACGGAAAAAAGAAGCGTCGAGCAGATAGACAGATTGTTGCCTCGTCATTGCTGTTTTGCGAGCCAAGATCTGCTTCAGCCTCGTCGAGGCGCACAACCAGCTCTTCGTTTGTCGGCTGCCACAAAGCTCCTTGGCGGTATCTTTGGTGGACCGAATCTTGGCTTGAATGTCTTTTTTCCTCCAGGACGGCAAGAGAAATCTGAGCGTACAGGTCGTCTTCTGGTTCCGCAAATAATATTGAATCGTTTCCGCCAGCTTATTTCTCCAGATTGTTGACTTTCTGCGCTCTTTGTTGCTTTGGTTCATCGGCAACATTTTCCATATTATTATCCGATGTCGCGTACCATGCGTATTGCTCGGGAATCAAGTAGTTGCGAGCCTATTCAGCAAGCTGGTCGACTTAAGACTTTCAGGAATGAATATCCTGTGTAGGAATCATACGAACAGAATGCGTCGCAGCACCAAAGGAGCACTATTAGTGCTGGGCACAGCTATGAGCTTCGCCGCTGTGTATTGCTGGTAGTTTCTCCAAATAGAGTCATTACGTTTCCCCATAGGCCCATAAGGGAGTCGACAGATGGAATTTAAGAACGAGCTGTCTAGTTGACCCGTTTTAATACGTATATCGTTGCAAGGCTGCTGAAAGTCGGGAGAAACAAGTGAGCGTGTCGCTGTTCACCGCCATGCACCAAGCTAGCTACTGGTATACCTTTGGCCACTTTATGTAGCCTCCGGAACCGACCAACTATACTGTTAATGTGGGGTTGCCCTCATAACGTCTTGAAGTCGAATGAATGGATCACAAGCGATGCTTTTATCAGCAACAAGCCCGAATTGCATTTTTGAGCCGATCTGTCGATTTTCTCTGATGGGTTGTAAGGCAAAACGAGTGCCGTTTTGGTGGCTGATCAGACGTTATAACAATTTTACTTATGTTTTGAAAACCACTCGAGTACCAAAACTCTGATGAACTCTCGAAGGGTCGTTTTTCACATTAAGGATAGCTGAACCAGTAAAGGCAAACCTTAATGAACAAAACAACCATTCGAGAGTTCATCAGCGTTACGGTACTGGAATGGTTTTCAAAAACTAAGTAAAAATCATTCTCATGTCTGATCAGCCACAAAACGGCACTCAATTTTTGCCTTACAACCCATCAGAGAAAATCGACAGATCGGCTCAAAATGCAATTCGGGCATGTTGCTGCCGAAAGCAGCCAAAAAATTGTTGAAGGCTATCCCGAAACTAGTAATAAGATTCGTTTACCGTCATGGGACGACCGGAAAGCCGAACGAGGCCGCGGCCCTCGGCAATTTCGGCAGATACGAACGCAAGAGCGTGCAGGTGTCACACGGAACTCTGTAGCCTGTACCTGGTAGGTTTGTTCATGCGGACTCACGGCAAGGCTGTCAAGCACATAAGGAGTCTTTCGAGGCGCTCCTGTTCTTTTGGTGTAAGGACCTCGGGTAAAACCCCAAGGGGAGATTGCCACAGCCTCGTGGGTTTCACCGGGCAACGGTCTTCGTATGATTTATATTATCGGTGAGGCACTCCTGTTGCGAAATCCTATGAAATGATTCGAGACTGTTTTGGTTCGGGCTGCTATCCTTTCCTTTCTCATTTATGGATCTTCCTGCTTCTATACAAACAACATTCGGCTTGAAACCAGAGCTAGAGAATGCACTATCCGTTGGTTGTCGGATCATCCACGTCTCGTCTCTAGTGGAGTTTTTAGTTGCCATGGGATTTTGTTGGAAGTGGGGCTCGGTTGTAAACAATTCACGATGGAAAGGGCTTACATGGGGTCTTTTACCTTTACATTCGTCGGGGATTACGGCTTGCACGTACCATCTGTTTTACAATCAGATACCTTTTCTGGTACCTTTACAAGCACTTCTTACCTGTGTCGGTAACACAACAGCTGCGTATGCCGCTTTTCGTATTGCTGTCTCGAATGGATACGTGACAAACTTGCCGCTGCTATCGAACTTGGTGAAAATAACGAATAACCGCGACATGAAAGAGAGGAAGGACTTGGTCGAAAATAACTCACTGGTAGGATTCGAAGATCTTGGTCAGGCTCTAGTCGAAGATAACGACTACAGCTTTCTATTCAAACTATTTGCAGGGTGTGCTGTGGGATCGTACGCTATCAAGTATGGCGAAACGTTCTTCGACTTTCCATACGAAGCTAATTTGGCTTTAGGTGTGGCAATCATCATGATCCCCAGTCTGTTGAATGCATACAAATGGAAAAGAAGAAGTGAAGACGTTTCGTTTGATGGGTGGTTCTAGTTTTATGACTTAGAATGAAAGATCACTAAGCGGCGTGAAACGCAAACCAAACAACCCTCAACCCGTAAATTACTCGTCCTTGCTGTCATCGTCGAGGAGAACTCGCTCAACCAGACCTTGGCTGTTCAAACGAACCGCAACAAAGTTTTGCTCGGTGCAACGTCATCGCTGCCGCCGGTCTCCGTTGCTTTGCTACTCTTGAACCAGCGCTGAGGACACGAGCGCTTCTTCTTTGCAAATGCGATAGCCTGCTTTTCAGCCATCTCGTCGGAATCCATTTCGATCTGTCCATCCCCAGAAAGACACTTTTCGCACTGACCGTGCCCTCGGAAAGTTCTTCCATAGAAAAGAGGAAATCCATGGTCAAGCGACGACGCTTGCGCCATTCAGCGGCGAAGTTTTCAATTCGACGCTTTGTCTGCTCTTTCTGCTTCTCATTCACTTTCAGCTGGCGCGCTCCTCCAAAGACTCGGTAATCTTAGCAAGATCTGCTTCAGCCTCGTCGAGGCGCAAAACCAGCTCTTCGTTTGTCGGCTGCGACAAAAGCTCCTTGGCGGTATCTTTGGTGGACCAAATCTTGGCTTGAATGTCTTCTTCCTCGAGGACGGCAAGAGAACTCTGAGCGTAGAGGTCGTTGCGCTCATCGGCGTCAAGGCCGTTTCCGTTCTTTGCCTTGTTGTAATCGACATAGTAGACTGAGGCGTTCGAACTTTTCCCAGCTTTCAAAAGAGAGAACCGGCGAACGGGTCTGAACTTGCGGGCTTTTCGTCGGATCCCTTTTCATGCGCTGGCTCATCGGAATCGCTTTCATCGAATGGATTGGCCTTGCCCTTGACCATGTCGTCCAAACACGATTTCAGAACGGGCTTGGGAAGAGCGCCTTTGTGCACCTGTAATAGTTTGTCGACGATTTACAACTGTAAGAGTTTATCCACCTGATGCGATTCGCGCAGTGGGCTGCCAACTTACCTGGAAGATCTCGGTAATATTCATGGGACGGAAAGCATCGAACATCGTCTCCAAAATCTTTTCCTTTGCGGCCGGCTTGCTGACAATGATTCGAGCCCCAGGCCCGCCCAACGCTACAGCTTCCTCTAGCCATTTCTTGTGCAATGCCAGGGTCAGATACCATTGGAGCGGGTGAAATAATATTGAGTTCGTCGACAGTTTTGCCCTGTGTAGCGTCCGGTGCATTTTCAAGAGAGAAGAACATGTTAGAGGGTTGCTGATTTTGTTGCAAGGCGTCTTTGGATCGAATATGGGCATCTTGATGCCTGGCTTGTTCGAGCATTTTTCTTTCAAAACTTGCTGATGCTCATCCGATAAAGACTTGACTGGAAGATCATTTACATCAGGCCATCCGCCGTAGTCCTTTTCCTGATTGCAGAAATGGCATGATGAGTGTATCGAACGACTCTGCAAGTTTGATTCGGTTGAAGCAATAAAGGAAAACTTACCTGACAGTCGAGACACGTGTACCACTTTTCCGTCGGAGCTTGCGAGGAAACATAAACACAGGCAGCTGGGAGCAAGCAGGTCTCCGTCGAACACTTGATCGGGCTATCAATACGGAGAGCATCAATCCCCTAATTTTTACGAGATCCCAGACTTCTTCTTCATCATCCGATTCATCGTCTTGGCCGTGTCCCGGCGTCTCTAGATTTTCATTACCGCTTTCTTCGGCCATTTCAGGACTGATCGCACGGGCCTTGCCAGTGTTCTTGGGTGTCTTCGCGCCGAAGATAGGCATATTGATATCCAACTTTGTCGAACAATTCGCAATGAGCGCGTCCTTGTGCTTATCGGTCATGGCTCCGATGGGCAGGTCTTCTACGTCGGGCCATCCACCGAAATCAGTTTCCTGGGTTATAAAATAAATTGTTGTTAGAATGTACGATGTTCGGAATTAATCGATAAGCGCACTGTTTTCTTACCTGACAGTCGAGGCACGTAAACCATTTCTCCTTGTGCGTTTTGGATGAAACATAGACGCACGCCGCCCTGCAATTATTGTGACTGCGACCGGTCAGGACTTTGATCAAGCGCCACTCTTCTTCCTCGTCGTCATCGCCGTTCTTGTCTTCATCATCTTTTTTAGGAGTAGCATCGGTGTTTTCGCTCCCGGAATTTTGCTATCCGCGGCAGCATTTTCAGGGCTCACAGAACGCTTTGCTTTCTTCTTGCGCGCGTCTTGTTTCTCGAGCTCGGTGTTTGACTCAACTTGCTCATCGTCCTCGTCTTCCGGAGGCTCGACGCCTCCGGGCCAGCTGCCAAAATCAGCCAGCTGACATTTCTCGCACATGGGCCACGTGTCATCTGGGTTGCCGGTTGCCGCCCAAACAGCCACGGCAGTTTTCTTGCATTTGTCCGATCGACAAATTGGCTTCTCCGAATCCTTTGGATTTATGACCTTGACGATATCCCATACTTCCGGCTCGTCATTTGTTGCCTCGTCATTGCTGTTTTGCGAGGCAAGACCTGCTTCGGCCTCGTCGAGGCGCACAACCAGCTCTTCGTTTGTCGGCTGCCACAAAAGCTCCTTGGCGGTATCTTTGGTGGACCGAATCTTGGCTTGAATGTCTTTTTTCCTCCAGGACGGCAAGAGAAATCTGAGCGTACAGGTCGTCTTCTGGTTCCGCAAATAATATTGAATCGTTTCCGCCAGCTTATTTCTCCAGATTGTTGACTTTCTGCGCTCTTTGTTGCTTTGGTTCATCGGCAACATTTTCCATATTATTATCCGATGTCGCGTACCATGCGTATTGCTCGGGAATCAAGTAGTTGCGAGCCTATTCAGCAAGCTGGTCGACTTAAGACTTTCAGGAATGAATATCCTGTGTAGGAATCATACGAACAGAATGCGTCGCAGCACCAAAGGAGCACTATTAGTGCTGGGCACAGCTATGAGCTTCGCCGCTGTGTATTGCTGGTAGTTTCTCCAAATAGAGTCATTACGTTTCCCCATAGGCCCATAGGGGAGTCGACAGATGGAATTTAAGAACGAGCTGTCTAGTTGACCCGTTTTAATACGTATATCGTTGCAAGGCTGCTGAAAGTCGGGAGAAACAAGTGAGCGTGTCGCTGTTCACCGCCATGCTCCAAGCTAGCTACTGGTATACCTTTGGCCACTTTATGTAGCCTCCGGAACCGACCAACTATACTGTTAATGTGGGGTTGCCCTCATAACGTCTTGAAGTCGAATGAATGGATCACAAGCGATGCTTTTATCAGCAACAAGCCCGAATTGCATTTTGAGCCGATCTGTCGATTTTCTCTGATGGGTTGTAAGGCAAAAACGAGTGCCGTTTTGGTGGCTGATCAGACGTTATAACAATTTTACTTATGTTTTGAAAACCACTCGAGTACCAAAACTCTGATGAACTCTCGAAGGGTCGTTTTCACATTAAGGATAGCTGAACCAGTAAAGGCAAACCTTAATGAACAAAACAACCATTCGAGAGTTCATCAGCGTTACGGTACTGGAATGGTTTTCAAAAACTAAGTAAAATCATTCTCATGTCTGATCAGCCACAAAAACGGCACTCAATTTTGCCTTACAACCCATCAGAGAAAATCGACAGATCGGCTCAAAATGCAATTCGGGCATGTTGCCGCCGAAAGCAGCCAAAAAATTGTTGAAGGCTATCCCGAAACTAGCAATAAGATTCGTTTACCGTCATGGGACGACCGGAAAGCCGAACGAGGCCGCGGCCCTCGGCAATTTCGGCAGATACGAACGCAAGAGCGTGCAGGTGTCACGCGGCATCCGTCGGATTCGGATCGATCTCTCATCTGTAGCCTGTACCTGGTAGGCTTGTTCATGCGGACTCACGGCAAGGCTGTCAAGCACAAAATGATTGTTGCCGGAGACTTGATTGATGAGTGTTGGTGACGATCAAGTTATCGTAGGCGGCGAACAAGCACAATACTATATCAATGACGAAGCTGCCAAAAGCACCGCTTATTCTTTCAAAATGGACAATTCTGCTGAGAAAATCATCGCACTACCATTCCACGCGATTACTGGTAGCAAATGACCTAGCTCATTGCCGCATGATCTGGAAAAGGTATGAAGAAGGATGCATGGCAGTTTATTTGAGAGAGAAGATGAATGCTACTAGGAGGGTTTGGCGTAAAGGAATCGAACCTATTTACACTAGCCTGGAGAATCAAGCGTACGTCCACGGATCCACTTTTTTCCTGGTTTCATTAAGAACTGAGAAGGTTGCACGGTTTGAATGACATCCCAATCAATTCGCATCAAACAGGTTGCGGGAGATACTGCCGTCGGGCGCAGCGAGGAGCATTCCCACCGCGCTGGACCAAAACAAAGCCCCGCTCGATTGCGGCCGGTCAATTTTTTGCCAATGGAGTTATGGTGACAGCCCGAACAAGAGCGATTGCCGTCGCATGCAACTCACGGCAATGGACAAATAGTCTTTGCCGTTCCTTCCGCCGCAAACGCAGCACCGAGTCCTTCGACCCAAACTGAAGTAGAGCGAAGCCGGTAGCCAACCTCGTTGTTACTGTCACTGCATCTACCAACAAAGAAGACCGATTTTCCCGTAGACTGCAGATTTGTAGGGCCTCGGACGGACCAGTGGCTTATAGATATTGAAAGGTATCTCAGAGATACCTGTTCAAGTGTTGTTCTCAGGGTGGGTTAACAGACGCAGGCGCAGGCGCAAAACGAAACGTTTGGCACAATTGAGATAGATTATTACGCTTTTGTACATGAATATGGTTTGACGGCTATTGCGTGACACGGAAGGAGCCATTTACAAATATGGGCGGTGGGAGCCGATGTCGGTTCCATGCCAACAGGTGACCTTGCTCTCAAGGGACCGGCCAATGCGATTGATCGAATTTCCAACGATGTTGCCGGGATTTGTCAACTACTATCGAGCTAATACAGAAAGGATATGCGCAAGAAACAGCTCTGGTTTTTTTTATCATGCGGCAGCCCGCAGTGAATGTCAAAACGAGATTTTTGATACGACCAGCCGAGGAGGTGAGACACATTATCAATCGTTCTTGTCCAGAGCTACCGTATAGCGTATAGCCACAACGACAAGCAATAAACGCTAATTGCAATAGGTTTCTTAATCCCACCTTTTCTACTGATTGCTGTCATTAAAGGTGATGCGGAAGACCATAGCACGCGAAAATAACACCAGGGCCTCCACTATTGCAATATCGCACGCATCGAAATTCTATACGCTAGCAGATAACACGGATGGCCTCCACTACGGCAAGACACACCTTGAAAATGATTATTTGTTAAACTGACGTACCGGCACCCGTACTGAATTCACAAAACAAAACTGCTGATTGTCGAAAACTTACTGTACCTTTTGCACTTACGCGATATCCACCGCGATGAGGAGCGACGGCAAATAATAAGGAAAGCAAACGATCCGCAACATTTTATCAAAAGTTCCTGTTGATCCAACTTCAAACGAATCCACATTAATATACAAGAACAAAGCATTTCACCATGTCAGCTCCCTCGGAAGAAGATTGGAAACGGACGATGAAGCTTGTCGATAACTTTTCGACCGCCCAGAAGCAGAACCATTCCGTGTTCCGGTGGATTGGAAAGCTTATGGTAAGTGAACTACCAGTATGTCGGAGTATATTATTTACAAAGATCATTGTTCTCACTAATTAACCACAAATCACATAAACAAAGGACTTACGGACTACCCGCAAATCATTAAGCACCCAATGGACCTGGGAACGGTCAAAACGCGTCTGAAGAAGAAAGAATATCAGACGCTCTATCAGGTCAATGAAGACGTTCGTCTCGTTTGGCGTAACTGCATGACATACAATGCCGACGGTTCCGACTTCTACAATCTAGCGAAAGATTTGCAAGATAAATGGGACAAGCAGTACAGCGCATTGCTCAAAGAGTGTCGCGTGGCCGCTCCTGCACCGCTTGCAAAGAAGACACGGCTGGAAAGCTCAGTTTACAAGAGCGCCGCAACTTTGCCAAATCGCTCTTTCAAATTTCTAAGGAAGATCTAGGTCGTGTTTTGGTGGAGCTAGAACAGAAATGTCCGGAAGCTTTGAAGCGAAATGCATCAGAAGACGAAGTGGAAGTAAATGTGGACAAGATCACAGCAAAAGTCGTCGAGGAATTGAATCCATTTATCAATAACGCCAAGAAGAAGAAAGCCTCAAAAGCTCCCGCCAAGAAAACGAAAGTAGCTACAGCCAAATAAATTATCATTCAGATAAAAGTAAAAGCTCTTAGCGTTGTTCGCTTATATTTCTAATGCCGTGCTCTCTAGATTAATTACTTATTATGGATCGAAACGCAACCTTCGTTGCTCGGGCTTTCCTTGAAAGGCATCCAGCATCTGGTAAGGAAGTGCCCGACGTTCAGTGCACATGAGCGCGCTCGTGCTCTCCAGCGATTCCATGTTGCCGCTCGCAGTAGACGGCGGACAATCGAGTCCAGCATTCTGAAGCAAAACATCTAAATCAGCAGACAATATGCTCTTGGGCACTATTCCGATCAATGCTGTTTCCACGTCACCTTGAGCATTGACCAGCGCTAAATGAGGAATGGCGTCGACACCAAATGCATTGATGAGAGGCCAGGGATTGCTATCTGTGGCGTCGGCGTTGATGGTAACGAAGTTGATTTGATCTTTGTACTCTTCATGCAGAGCTCGGAGTGTGGGCGCCATGATACGACAATTTTCACACCAGGGTGCCCAAAAGTCGACTAGTGTTGGTTTGTTGTTGGTTCCGATGACTTGCGGTGCGCTCGACTCCTGTGTCATTTGCATTAACAACGAAACTGGTGTCACAGGATGTGTAAACTGCCATGCATACTGACCCAGCGCTAAAGAAGTTGCCATAACAGCCACGACAAGATTGCGTTGTCGAAACTTGGTAACATCCGGTTTGTCTTTAAGAGAAACAGACTTTCCAAATTGTGAAACATCGGCAGCCGTCGCGTTGGCACCATTTATTCGAACGGGTTGGTTGTCTCCGAAAACAATGGGAACAGATTGTTTATCGTTCCATGGATCAACCATATGAAGAGCATCATACCGAGGAGACGAGATCCCTCGAGAAAAGACAAAGGCACGGCAAAAGTCGACGACAAAATTCCTCCAGTCACCAGAAGGCATAGTCGAGTTCGCGACTGTGAGGATTCAAGAGACCTTCTCATTTCCTATACGGGGTAATTAAATCTTCGAGACAAGAGTCTTGGCGAGATGGAACACGTATGATATCCCTAAAGTACTGGTACGAAACGCAAATGATATAACCTGCACGAAAAGTCGAATGAACAGTTGTTGTTGTCCTGCAATTTGGGCACCTTTTGTTTTTCCGCGTTCTACCTGGTAACTTACTGTAAGTTACGGTGCGCGATCTGACATCTGACGCATGGGAGGAATGTGGTTTACGACAGCTTGCTATAATCCGTGCAATATGTCCAAGTGGTATCCGTCAATTGACTAAGCGCGTTGTGACCTTACACCTTTCCCTGTATTCAGGGTATGCCGCATGGCGCAGCTAGGAGCCTTTCTGAAATCACTTGTAATCGGTCTACTTGTAGTCTAAATGGGCATTATTCGCAAGGCTGTCTAATTCGGTCAGTGATGAGCTGCGCGCGCTGGCCCTTGATAAAACAGTTTGGGGGGATTAGCCGTTGGTCGTTCAACGATACTGGTATATCCTCTTGTATGCACCATGACCACCTAACAAGAACACAATAATAGCGTTAGAAAGCATTACACGAAATAAAGAAGAACCAATGCCGACGAGTTCTTTAGTAGTAAATTCATCTTTGATAATTTTTCTGACCCAGCCAGCGAACGAAAACACAGATCTACGTGAAGTAAGGTGTAGTCTAGTCAAACAATAATGAAAGAAGATGTCTATGTTTCGTAAGCCGTTTTGAGACTAAACATTGTTTATCTTTTCCTCTTTCCTTTTCCGCTCTTCTTCTCAGCTCGTTTCATGCCTCGTGCGTCTGCTTTCATTCGCTTATCAACCAGCTTGACACCCTTGGCGCCTTGGGTACCAGCGCGTCCTTTCTTTGCGACTACGACGGACTTGCCTGGCTTCTTTGAATCCTGCCCGCGTAAGGCCTTGCTGATAGCTTTGAGCTTCATCGCTTCAGACATGTCCGAGTTCGACTTGGCCATCGCTTCGGCTTTCTTCTTCGCCGCCGTTAACTTATCACGGGCTCGCTTCTTTTTTCGTGCGCGTGCTTCGGCTACCTTTTGATTGGCTTTGTCGTCAAAGCAAGTACCCTTTCTTTCATCTTGGCAACCAGGGCCGGCGGAATGGGAAGCTGGGGACGGTAGTGTTTGTTCTCGTCGTCGACAAACCAGTCAGGAGGTCTTCTGGATCGTTCCAAGCGTAGCGATTGTATGAGGCATCTACAAAAGCTTTCTCCTTGCTCCTTCGCAGCATCATGGTCCCCAGTGCAAGGGTTTGTGCGAAATCATCGCTGTCGTAATCTTCGTCACCGTACTTGCGCATGTCCATTTTGGCAATGGTTGACCAGGAACTACCTCGATGCCCGTGCTTTCTTTGTCCTTTACCCCTGTTTGTGTTCCCATACCAGCTTTTATGAGATCCCTAGCTTCGAGAAGTCGCTTCTTCTGAGCTTCTGACATATTTTCTATACCATCTATTGCATCATTTTTTCGTCCTTTTCCGCCTCTTGGGCTGGAACAAGCTCGAAGGCTTCTTCTGCTTCTCCGAGTTGTTTAGCGCGTCTCTTTCTTCCGTTCTTCACGGGCCATTGCCTTGAGTCTCTTCTCGTGACGAACTTGTTTGTCAGTTTTAGGGATCATCGCAAGAACTTCGTCAGCGCTGATACCAACTTTCCTCTTTTCTTTGGTTTGGATCCGTCTTCTGCGTCACTTTCGTCCGAGTCCGAGTCGTCTACTTTGCTGAGACTTTTGGGACCAGGACGTCTGCTTTCTTGGTCAGCTTCTTCCGCGGCCTTCCCAATCGTCGTGAAGAGAGGATTGCTGAACCATCGAGCGCTCTTGACGGAGGGTTTCTCATCCTCTGCAAATGAGTGAAGCAACGGATTGGAAAGCTTCTTCTTTTCTGATTTCCGTTGCTGAACAATAATCGCGTGCTCTTCGGGGTCATTGGATCGTCGTCAAACCCATCGTCATCTCCGTCTTCGTCACTTGCACTGCTGTCGCTGTCATCGCTATCTCTGGGTCCAATAAGCATTTCCGCGTAAGTCCGAGTGTTATAATCGTTCATGCCCTTGCTGACGAGAGTCATTTCTTGATCTTCAAGAGCTTCTTCGACGACCTTTTGTCGCTCGAGCTTCTTTGATCGCTTTGCCATTCGTGTCCCACTTTTGGCCTCGCCGTCCTTAGTGTTTCGCAAATACATATTATATGCGTCGTCCAACGCCTTTTCTCGAAGAATCGTTAGTCGCTCATCTTCATCTTCTCCTTTATTGGCTCCTGAATCGTTCCTTCGTCATCCGACTCGTGACCAAAAATTTGATCGTCGGTCAGCTGGTCCAGATTCACATCCACAGTAGCGTCAAGGTCGGCTTGGCTCGTAAGAGTGGCTAGAGTGAAAATTTTGTCATCTTCAGCTTCGTCAATTTGCATGATGTCCATAGCAGCACGGCGTCGTCGCTTAGCAGCTAGTTCCTTTTCTTTTTTCTTCTGTCGTTTTCGTTCCCGCTGACGGCGAGCTTTCAATTCCGCGATTTCTTTCAGGACTTTCTCGTCTTCCTCCTCGCTGTCGATGTCTGATGTTTTCTCTTCGTTATCCGAATCTTCGTCCGAATCGCTTTCATCCGTTTCATCCCGCGCCTTGAGCGCCTCCTTCATTTGAGAACGCCAGCTCAACAATCTTTTGAAATCAGATTGATTCAAAACCTGCAAGTCACTGACACATTCCTTGATATCGGGACTCGTCAACGGATGGTGCAAGAGAAACTCGCAGGGACAAGTTGGTTTGTCTTGTTCCTTTTCGACTTTGCTACGGTCTTCTTTGCAAGCTTGACAATGAAAGCTAAGTCCTGTACTCTGAGACAAGAGTTCAACAGCTGACTTCATAGCTGGAAGCATAACAAAGTCGCGTACAGTTTCAATGTGCCTCATGGTTGCATCCAAGTGGTCCGTGTCGTATCCACCGCGCTTGCGGCGCTTCTTGTTCCAGTTCTTATCAAGGACGGTCAGCCCCGATGAGGAACTAGCCATGATTCCGCCTGTACTGGCCGCAATATCATCCGCAAAATATGTTTGGGATCAAACAAGCGTGGGTCGATCTTAGTCGGAGCCTTGTATTGCAGGCAGAGAAAGAAAATTTCCGCCGACTGACTACGACTTGCTGCGGGTTTGATGACGTGAATTGTCCCAAAGAGCTGATTCAAAACCCATTGAAGAGACGCATAATCCTTGGAGCGATAAACCTTGGTACAGAACGTTCCTCCCGGCACCAAGTGATACGTCGCGCACTTCAAAGCGTGCAAGGCCAATTCGTTCTGCTCGTACGCATCTTTACCATACTCGGCACCGACATTTGGAGCACCGTCGTGCAATACAGCATCGACCTTTCCAGTTGTTTTATGGATCTCTGCTTGACACTTTGCTGTTGTGATATCACCGATAATCGTTTTGACATTCGGGATGGCTCGAATCGGCAAAATATCGACAGCAACAATGGGGATGTTCTTTGGGCATGTTTTGGCTGCAATTTGAGTCCAACCACCAGGAGCGGCACATAAATCTAGGACTCCGTGTTGACACTTCTCCAAGAAAGGATGCTTGCGATTGATCTGGGTCAATTTAAAAGCAGCTCGCGATCTAAGACCTTGCTCTTTGGCCACTGAGATAGAAGAACGACAGTGAGTCTTCTTTCGTGAGCAGAAAAGAAACGACAGCTTTCATTGACTTACAGCGATAGTACTTGTCCTTATCGTGGAACTTCTTTCTTTTGCTTTCCACCATGATGCTTAACTATGTTTTTATCAATATAGAGCTATGTCGTTGTTTCACCTTCGTCTGATTTTCTTGTTTGGGTCAACAAGAGGAAGTTTGTTGTTTGTTCGTTCAAGTTTTGGTTGGTTTCGAAGAAGCGGACGCGCGAAGGAAAGACAGTGACCGGTGATGACGATGTCGTCATGTCTCAGACCACCCATCTGGCCAAGGGGACTCACTGTTCAACATCGCCTCATCGGACGAACGACGGTCATCGACAGCAACAAGCAAAACAAAGCAGCGTTGCCGACAAGACGACAAAGAGCCATCAACAATAACAGCTGTTGTTTATAACAATTTAATATACTCAAAAAAAGAATAATTAATTATCAGAATGTTGTCATCAGTGCTAGCACGCAGCCGGTTTGCTATCCGCGGTGCTCGGAACGCGACTGGCAAGCGCTACATGGCCGAAATGCCCGTGCCGCAGAGTAGTAAAGCGGTTCTTTTCGAAGGTCACCCGAAACGAGAAGGTTGGGAAGGAGTAATCGCTGCATGGTACGGATCTTCCTTTCTCTTGATCTGTGCTATATTGGGTACTAGACCCGATACGAGCATTGAGGCCTGGGCTCAGCAAGAAGCTGCGGCTCGCCTCGCATACAATGGTAAACTCGAGTTTGGAACGCATTATCAAGATGTTATGAGATCTCAAGCAAGCGGAACGTGGGACGGTATGTCTCGCAAGATGCTGAAATTCGGAGAAGACGATGATGACGAAGAAGATGAAGAGGAGGAGGATGAAGAAGAAAATGAGGACGAGTAGAAGAATTTGCTGCGTTTCATCTTCATCGGCATGAATTCCGAGGTAAATTGAAACTGGCATGGTATACTTAAACCGACTAACTGAGTAAAAAATGGTTTATGTAAGAACAACTTGGTACCCACTATCGATTAACTTCTTTGGTGATGTGTTTACTGGGCGCTGCTGTGGATGCTGTGTTACTCTTTGCCTACAGAACACAACAAAAAAATTCATGAATTGCGATCGTATTGAACGAGAACACTGGCTTACTTCCTGTCTGTTTGTTGGATTTTTCAAAGAACTATACTCCGGATATCGTTGCTCTCGTTGCAATAGCTGCTTCGTTCCTTTTAGACAGACCAATCATGGTCTTCCGCATCACCTTTAATGACAGCAATCAGTAGAAAAGGTGGGATTAAGAAACCTATTGCAATTAGCGTTTATTGCTTGTCGTTGTGGCTATACGCTATACGGTAGCTCTGGACAAGAACGATTGATAATGTGTCTCACCTCCTCGGCTGGTCGTATCAAAATCTCGTTTTGACATTCACTGCAGGCTGCCGCATGATAAAAAAAACCAGAGCTGTTTCTTGCGCATATCCTTTCTGTATTAGCTCGATAGTAGTTGACAAATCCCGGCAACATCGTTGGAAATTCGATCAATCGCATTGGCCGGTCCCTTGAGAGCAAGGTCACCTGTTGGCATGGAACCGACATCGGCTCCCACCGCCCATATTTGTAAATGGCTCCTTCCGTGTCACGCAATAGCCGTCAAACCATATTCATGTACAAAAGCGTAATAATCTATCTCAATTGTGCCAAACGTTTCGTTTTGCGCCTGCGCCTGCGTCTGTTAACCCACCCTGAGAACAACACTTGAACAGGTATCTCTGAGATACCTTTCAATATCTATAAGCCACTGGTCCGTCCGAGGCCCTACAAATCTGCAGTCTACGGGGAAAATCGGTCTTCTTTGTTGGTAGATGCAGTGACAGTAACAACGAGGTTGGCTACCGGCTTCGCTCTACTTCAGTTTGGGTCGAAGGACTCGGTGCTGCGTTTGCGGCGGAAGGAACGGCAAAAGACTATTTGTCCATTGCCGTGAGTTGCATGCGACGGCAATCGCTCTTGTTCGGGCTGTCACCATAACTCCATTGACAAAAAAATTGACCGGCCGCAATCGAGCGGGGCTTTGTTTTGGTCCAGCGCGGTGGGAATGCTCCTCGCTGCGCCCGACGGCAGTATCTCCCGCAACCTGTTTGATGCGAATTGATTGGGATGTCATTCAAACCGTGCAACCTTCTCAGTTCTTAATGAAACCAGGAAAAAGTGGATCCGTGGACGTACGCTTGATTCTCCAGGCTAGTGTAAATAGGTTCGATTCCTTTACGCAAAACCCTCCTAGTAGCATTCATCTTCTCTCAAATAAACTGCCATGCATCCTTCTTCATACCTTTTCCAGATCATGCGGCAATGAGCTAGGTCATTTGCTACCAGTAATCGCGTGGAATGGTAGTGCGATGATTTTCTCAGCAGAATTGTCCATTTTGAAAGAATAAGCGGTGCTTTTGGCAGCTTCGTCATTGATATAGTATTGTGCTTGTTCGCCGCCTACGATAACTTGATCATCACCAACACTCATCAATCAAGTCTCCGGCAACAATCATTTTGTGCTTGACAGCCTTGCCGTGAGTCCGCATGAACAAGCCTACCAGGTACAGGCTACAGATGAGAGATCGATCCGAATCCGACGGATGCCGCGTGACACCTGCACGCTCTTGCGTTCGTATCTGCCGAAATTGCCGAGGCCGCGGCCTCGTTCGGCTTTCCGGTCGTCCCATGACGGTAAACGAATCTTATTGCTAGTTTCGGGATAGCCTTCAACAACAATTTTTTTTGGCTGCTTTTGGCAACATGCCCGAATTGCATTTTTGAGCCGATCTGTCGATTTTCTCTGATGGGTTGTAAGGCAAAATTGAGTGCCGTTTTGTGGCTGATCAGACATGAGAATGATTTTTACTTAGTTTTGAAAACCATTCCAGTACCGTAACGCTGATGAACTCTCGAATGGTTGTTTTGTTCATTAAGGTTTGCCTTTACTGGTTCAGCTATCCTTAATGTGAAAACGACCCTTCGAGAGTTCATCAGAGTTTTGGTACTCGAGTGGTTTTCAAAACATAAGTAAAATTGTTATAACGTCTGATCAGCCACCAAAACGGCACTCGTTTTTTGCCTTACAACCCATCAGAGAAAATCGACAGATCGGCTCAAAATGCAATTCGGGCTTGTTGCTGATAAAAGCATCGCTTGTGATCCATTCATTCGACTTCAAGACGTTATGAGGGCAACCCCACATTAACAGTATAGTTGGTCGGTTCCGGAGGCTACATAAAGTGGCCAAAGGTATACCAGTAGCTAGCTTGGAGCATGGCGGTGAACAGCGACACGCTCACTTGTTTCTCCCGACTTTCAGCAGCCTTGCAACGATATACGTACTAAAACGGGTCAACTAGACAGCTCGTTCTTAAATTCCATCTGTCGACTCCCCTATGGGCCTATGGGGAAACGTAATGACTCTATTTGGAGAAACTACCAGCAATACACAGCGGCGAAGCTCATAGCTGTGCCCAGCACTAATAGTGCTCCTTTGGTGCTGCGACGCATTCTGTTCGTATGATTCCTACACAGGATATTCATTCCTGAAAGTCTTAAGTCGACCAGCTTGCTGAATAGGCTCGCAACTACTTGATTCCCGAGCAATACGCATGGTACGCGACATCGGATAATAATATGGAAAATGTTGCCGATGAACCAAAGCAACAAAGAGCGCAGAAAGTCAACAATCTGGAGAAATAAGCTGGCGGAAACGATTCAATATTATTTGCGGAACCAGAAGACGACCTGTACGCTCAGATTTCTCTTGCCGTCCTGGAGGAAAAAAGACATTCAAGCCAAGATTCGGTCCACCAAAGATACCGCCAAGGAGCTTTTGTGGCAGCCGACAAACGAAGAGCTGGTTGTGCGCCTCGACGAGGCCGAAGCAGGTCTTGCCTCGCAAAACAGCAATGACGAGGCAACAAATGACGAGCCGGAAGTATGGGATATCGTCAAGGTCATAAATCCAAAGGATTCGGAGGAGCCAATTTGTCGATCGGACAAATGCAAGAAAACTGCCGTGGCTGTTTGGGCGGCAACCGGCAACCCAGATGACACGTGGCCCATGTGCGAGAAAATGTCAGCTGGCTGATTTGGCGGCTGGCCCGGAGGCGTCGAGCCTCCGGAAGACGAGGACGATGAGCAAGTTGAGTCAAACACCGAGCTCGAGAAACAAGACGCGCAAGAAGAAAGCAAAGCGTTCTGTGAGCCCTGAAATGCTGCCGCGGATAGCAAAATTCCGGGAGCGAAAACACCGATGCGACTTGCTTGTATCCAGATCTCGTTGCATTCGAAAGACTTGTCAAGTGGCGTGGTATGACTATGGCCTTTCCATTGTTATCACCACCGACCCGAATGTATGTATAAAGTTCTTTGATACGTACTGAATAATTGTTTATGTAGTTCAATCGTTGGATAAGGCGACGTGAGTACCCTCTGTAGGCAACTTTGTCGGAGCTTGCATCTATGATGAACGGCGTTATTTGACCAAAAGATAGTATTGAACGAGCACGATCGAGACCGCGGATGCCCTTCATGAAGCTAGAGTAGACCCCTCCCATTCCCCGTAATCTCGTATGAGTTGCAGTTTACACTGAGTCGCATCCATGGGCACGTCGCAACCACAGTATGTATCGTGAATCATGTTTAACACCGACTCTTGAAGATGCTCCGTCTCGCATGCCGGAGTGAATCCTTCTATACTGCTCCGCGCAATAGAAATAAGAAATGGACACGTTTTCGGCAAATGCTGCGAGAAGTGATCGAGTCGTTGTGGGACGCAATGGTCGGAATTGTCGTGAGGCATAGTAAGAATATTGCAAATGTCGCTGGGCAAGGGACGTCCTTCGAGGTGATACTGTCTCAGCAGCGCCAGCAACTCTTCCACGTCCTGTTCTTTTCGAAAAAAGTAGCCAGCTCCTTTTGTTCCTTTACAGCATTGAAAGGGCTGCTGATAACTTTCGCCCAACACGATTGAAATCGCTGCATCAACGGAATATGGTCATGCTTTGGACGAGCATAATTTCGACACGGAATAGATCGGTGCAATACAGAAGCCAATCGTCCGTCATCGACAAAAGGATTGTGACAGTAAAAATAATCCAAGCAAACATCCAAACCGTATAATAGACCAAGCTGATCGCTATGCGGTTCTGAAGTGACCTGTAACTGGACCTCTTGCGGCAAAAGCAATTCGTCTCGGACATCGTCATCGTCTTGATAATACGGAACTGACCAGTCGACTTTCAATAACGCATCAGTCGGCAAATCGAGAAATGAATCGATTTGTGCTTTGTGACTAGTAAGACTCGAGGCGCCTACACGAACGGCAAAATCTCCGTCGGGGAGTTGTTGCATCGAAGCATGAAGAGAACGAATCCATTGAATGTGACCAAGTCGTCCAGCAAATACTAGCGGCAATATCCACTCTGCAATTCCCGAAGGTGTAGAATCTAGAGCATCATAAAGGGACTCATGAGTGGTTGTCGCATCGTGAGGACGAAAGCACTGTTGCGCCGGACAGCGGGGCACGCGAGATCGGGGTGTGCGTCAAAATGCAGCAAACTCCACGACGAGACGAGTTGTTTATGACGACGCAAAATCAAGTGAATGTGCTCCAGTACGTGATGATGTGATTCTACTACAATCACTGGGATTTTCGAAGGAGCGCTTTTCTTCATGACGCTTGCATCATCATCATGGTGTGTTGCTGTCAAAAGAAAAGGTGCGTTTTTTTGTTAACGGCACGAAAAAATGAGCGACCGGCGCGCAACGGAAAGCGTACCGGTATTCATACACCCTAATAAATTTTTTACACACTATAGCGTCGCTTGTGCGACTGAACGACAGCTCGCCTCCTCGTCGCTCTGCGGTCTTTTGAGAAACAGACGACGCTGCGAAACGTTTGCATTGCTGCGAAAAAAGGCGTCCACATTGATACCTTTATCAAATCATTCCATTGGCTTTCTAAGCGAAAGAATGGCAAAGTACGCTTATGCGCCGCTGTCAATTGTAAGTACGAAATTAGCGTCACGGAAGGTTCCCTCAGTTTTTTCATTTTGTCTCTCTCGCACTCACACACAACTCTCCAAACCCGCGTCATTCTAGGACGAAGCGCGCCGTCGTCGCTCCTCCAACGAACAAGCACAGCAAGCTGAAGATGATGACGCTCTTGTTCAAGAACGTATGCCCATGTGCATCGGAATTTGTGTGCTACTCGCTATTGTCTACGTGTTGAGTCGAACCGGAGATCGCGATGCCATCACGGTTGGGCAGCCTCACAACAATATTCGTGTCGAGAATCCTCCGATGGTCGTTCCGACGTCAAAGGCCGTTCCTTCGAATCTGGATGACGACGATTGGGATGCACCGAATCCTGGCAAAACAAAGAACGCCGCTAGTCCGATCAGTAGCACGCCCACTCACCACGCGCTTAGCGACAAGGCGTGTCACTGTGATCTCAGTCCAGACGAGGCCATGGGAGTGCTCCGTGAACAAGCCCTCAGCCGAACGACGCCTCATATCATTGAGTGCGCCGCGGCCGATGCTGGAAAGTCACAAGCCGCTTGTCATTTGCCTTCGGAAGAGCGATTCGCTGCTCTCGGGCAGAAAGGAGCTACCCTGTGGATGACCGGGTGCAGTGGGGCGGGAAAACAACAATCGCGACGGCCTTGGAAGATCAACTTGTCAAATACTATGGAAAGCACGTCTATCGACTCGATGGAGATAACTTGCGGACGGGTCTGAACCGTGATTTGGGTTTCAGTGCTGCCGATCGGGCCGAGTCGGTGCGTCGGACCGGAGAGTTGGCGACGCTCTTTGCCGATGCTGGAGTCATAACATTGGTGGGGTTGATTTCTCCTTATGCAGAAGATCGTGATGCTGTACGAAAGCGTCATGAGGATCAAAAGATCCCTTTCTATGAAGTCTTTCTGGACGTGCCCGTGGATGAACTCAAGAAGCGTGATCCTAAGGGTCAGTACGCACGAGTGGAATCAGGTGAATTGAAGCATTTCACTTGCATTGATGACCGCTACGACCTCCCGTTAATCCAGAAATAACTTTGAAAACACATCAGCTCGCGATTGAAGAATCGGTTAATATTTTGCTGCGACGACTAGAGCGCGATGGTATACTGATGGGAGCGCCCAAGCTGGCTCCGCCTGGATTGCCCAATCCAGATGGTGATGTCATTGTGGATCTTCATGTGCCGGAGCATTTGCGAGAGGAGCGCCGAGCGGAAGCTGAGACTCTACCCAAGGTTCTTATTACAGACATAGATCTCAACTGGCTGCAAACGGTTGGAGAAGGTTGGGCGAGTCCTCTCAAGGGTTTCATGAGAGAAGGAACCCTATTGGAAACACTGCATTTCAACTCCATTTTAACCGACCCCTTCAACGTGACGGGAAATATCGACCGCCACGAAAAGAAAACGAATTTCGATCATTTCCCGAACACTTGCCGCACAACCGTGTCAGCATGCCCATCCCCATCACCTTGGCGTGCACTGAATTCACAAAGGCTTCTATTGAGAAGTCTAGAAAGAATGCCGTAGCCTTGGTAACCCAAATGGGAGAAACGGTCGCCATTTTGCGCGATCCTGAAATCTACAACAATCGCAAGGAAGAAATTGTGACGCGAATGTACGGAGTGATAGACTTTGACCATCCTTACGTAAAGCATATTTATTCTGGTGGTGATTATTTGATTGGAGGAGAGATAGAGCTACTTGATCGTATTCGATACAATGATGGTTTGGATAAATGGCGCAAAACTGCTTCCGAGCTCTTGAAAGAGTTTCAAGGCAAGGGTGCTGATACGGTGTACGCCTTCCAAACTCGTAACCCGACGCATTCAGGACACGCTTACTTAATGCGTTCCGCTGGAGACGATCTCCGAAAGAAGGGTATCAGAAACCTGTATTGTGGCTCAGTCCGCTCGGCGGATGGACAAAGGAAGATGATGTTCCTCTAGATGTCCGTGTCAAGCAACACGAACACGTGCTAAAGGCAGGCACTTCCCATCCTGGAGGACTAGACCCGGAAACCACGGTCATGGCCATTTGGCCCGCACCGATGGTGTACGCTGGTCCAACTGAAGTGCAATTCCATGCCAAATCACGTCGTAGCGCTGGTGCTTCTTACTTTGTCGTCGGTCGTGATCCGGCTGGCATGAAGGGTTCAGTGAATGCTCTCGCTCACCCAGACGACGACTTGTATGATGGCGATCACGGTCGCTATGTGCTGCAATACTCCCCAGGGCTCCAAGGAATGCAAATGCTAAGTTTCGTGAAGGTCATGTACGATATTTCAGATAACGTCATGAAAGTGCCCGACGCTAGCCGAATGCAAGACTTTATCAGCATCAGTGGGACGAAGATGCGCCTTTTAGCGCGCAACGGGGCAACACCTTGCAGTCCGACCAACATACCAACCGATCTTGTCGCCGCTAATTGCATTCCTAGTGGATTTATGGTTCCAGACGGATGGGATACTGTCGTCGATTATTATAAAAACATTGATGTGCCTGGTCGTTGGACACCATGGTCCAAACCGATTGTGACTCCCCGCGGACAAGCAAACCAAGTACAAAGGAAACTTGGGTTTCAGCTCGTTCATGTTGAGAAGTACAGAGGTGGACTCGTTTTGGCATGATGTACCGGTTCGTTCAGATAAAGGCAACTTCGTCATTAACATGGTAACAGAGATTCCTATGCACATGACGGCCAAATTGGAACTCAATAAAGAGTTACCGCATAATCCTATCATGCAGGATACAAATGGGGATAACTCGACACGCTTCTATACGTACGGAACGCCCTTCTTCAACTACGGTCTTATTCCTCAAACGTGGGAGGATCCATCACTGAAGTCTTCCGAAGGCTTTGGCGGAGACAATGATCCTTTGGATGTAATGGAAATCGGGATGCATTCCTTGAAGATGGGCGCTATTGTTCCTTGCCGTGTCATCGGTTCGCTAGAATTGATTGATGAAGGCGAAACGGACCACAAGATCCTTTGCATTGCCCTGTCCGACCCTGACGCCAACCGAATCAACTCGATCGAAGATTTGGAGACTGTCAAACCTGGACATGTGGATCGTTTGGTCGACTGGTTGAAACGATACAAGACAAGCGACGGCAAGCCCGAAAACTCTCTTGCGTCAGAGACACCTCGATCTGCTAAAGAAGCAATGATGGTAATCAAAGAAATGCACGATCGCTGGAAAGGTTTGTGCGGCAAGTCCGGATCCTTTACGCACACCGAAAAGACGAAAAACTTGTGGTTAGATAGTGCAGGTTGTCGAGGCAATTAAGGAACATAAAGTCTGCCTTTCTTTTGAAGAGAGCGATGGCGTTTCAATTTTATTCTAAACCTATTTTCTTTCTAAAGTATCTTCGTACGTCACTACGCTGACTTACTATTAGACTAGTTCTATAGTGGGAAACAAGACGTCCTTGAGAACTCGTTCGGTCCATTCTTCTCCATACAGCGACTTTAGCATGGGTTTCGCTGGATCGTTTGTCAGTCTATATTCAATGTATTTCGATTGTTGGTTCACCGATTGTTGTGGTGGCTGTGATAACAAATCTACGTAAATGTTCAAGTGTTCTCTCGCTGCGTCGATCAAGTGTGTTTCTATTTGTTCGACAGGATCTTGCACGTCATCCCCGAACCTTGTCCACAACGCAAATTTCGAAACGTATTGTTGTACCGCCTCTGGCATGTCTCCACCCCAAGGGAAACGAGAATTTATTTCGTGATTTTGATGCCAATCTCGCCAGTGCCCCGCGTACTTATCGGACCCATTCATGGGCTGAGCGTCAAGTAGCAACAAGTGCCGCCCACCAGGCAAACTCACAAAATCACAACTCCATACGGGCCAATCCGACGTGTGGTCGGGAAAAACCACCAGATTGAGAACTTGAGGAGCACTCGGTGCCTCCAGTAAAGCCATGCGCGCATAACGCACTGGACCTTTCGTGGAACTAAGCGCTCTGGTTTCAATGTGAACGTTTTTGCAAAAGTTCGAGGACAAGCTCTCGTCGTAATTGACCTCGGACAATTCGGGAAACGAGTCGGAGATGACTTTCCAGACCATCTCCGCGATTGGTCTATACAAGCTCTTGCTTCTTCTTGTTCTTTATCGCTAGCAAATCGCAGAATGTTGGACGTTGCAACAATTTGTTGCCGAGGCAGAAAACCAGACGCGTATCTGCCTGTCGACATTGCAATAGCGAGTATGCACAGCGACGTCAGCTTTGGATATTGATTCTTCATTGTTTGTCTTGTTCCGATTGCTGCTCTATAACATTATATTTAGAATATTAGATAAGTGCTTTTTCGTTGACATGAAGATTTTTCCATTTTTTCTCCAACGAACTTGGGAGGAAAGATCCGTGTTTGTTTTTTACCCTGGACGGAGCATAGACAGACCACTCGGGACTGCGAGCTCATACTCGAGACTGACGACTGACTCACTCCAACCAACGCGCGATGAATGCGCGCGATGATGACGGCGGCCGACTGTGAAGGAAAACGTCGACAATAAAAAACGACGTGTAACCGGAAGAGTGGAACACTTTGTCGCATCGATTGTTCACCTTTCTTCGTAGCTCTACTCATTTCGCCATACTCCAACCGATGCAACGTGCCGATCCAAAACCTCCACCACGAAACCACGGAAAACAGAAAACGTGGCCTTGCTCATTCGCGAGATAAGCGAGTGACGTACATACGAGCGGTCATAGATGTAGAGGTCCAAGAGAATAGTTCACAATTTTACGTGTCTGTTTACTACACCGTCTTATTATGGGTTAAAAACCGGGGTTTTGCAAAAGACCATGAGAACACAGTAAATGAGGGTAATTGATGCCTTTATGTATAGAATACGGTGTTTCTAACGTTGTGTTTGCAACGGCGCGGCTTTGCCGTGTCGGAGAGGTGCATAGAGTCATTGCACAGTGAATGGTCGTCGAGGACGACGTGACAGAACAAATGGTTATTTGGTCGCATTCGTGGCAAGTTTTGGCCACAAACAGTGATTCAGGATATGACTGGCTGTGTACTTGAGCCTGTGGTCTTAGAATTGCTGAAGAGGAGGACAGCACGCTTGAGATGCGGCGACGTTTTCGATATCGACAGTTTCTGGCTCTGTCGACGATGCGTCGTGCCACGGTGACTCTGTCACTTGTTGGTCGCGTAGGGGACGCCTTATGCACAGTCTGTTATCCTTTAATGCTGGAAATAATATAGTCAAGTATTTAAAAGCATGACTTGTGTCTGTAGCCTCATCGTGAGGACCATGGCGCACACTCCCCTGCGTAGCAAACCGCCTTGGGCGAAGAGGGAAATGCCGATAGAAGAGGCGAAGGCGAGAAGGCCTTCACAAAGATTCGAAATTTTCGTCTCCTGGTGCGGTGTCTCTTTGGTAGCCGCTACCTAAGTAAATGGACAATTTCGGTTCTGGATTGGTGAGCGCACTTAGGGGTGTGAATCGTGTTTTCCTAAGTGATTCCAGGTCTTCGAAGGAATTAGTACACTTAAATTTCCTTCCGTTGGCCAGCAACAAGAACAACCAAACGCGAAATTTCGGAAAGCATTCGAGTTTTCCTCTTTCGCAACTGTTACAATTTCGCAATCATTTGCTCTTTCTCGTTTCAACCTCGTTACGCTACCTTCCTCTCTTCGCATTCGTTACCATGGCTGGCAATCAGGCTGCTTTTAACAACTACTTGCGCGACACCCTCATGATCGAGTCGGCGCTTGCTCGTCAAGCGATCAACGATCAGGGTATCTCCTCGTTCGATGACTTGACTCATCGTAAGGACAAGTATGTTCAGGAGCTGTTCCAGAAGATCAGGAACCCTGGCGGTCAGATTGCCAACCCCGCGTTTGCGCCGGCTGCGCCTGGTGCCGATGCAGCAGCGGTTGCTGCGGCAGCTGCGATTCCTCAGTTCGTCCCCAACCGTGGTGTGGCGATTGGAGTCAACCTTGAACTGCGTGTTCGTCAGCTTTGTTACTATCTGTTCCACATGCATCGCATTCAGCGCGAGTTCGTGCCTGGACAGGCGACGCTGGCTCGCTTGGAGCAAGCCTGGATGCTGCATGAGCGCATCGAACGCATGAAGGAAGCTGATAACGGACCGTTCAAGGTAGACCATCTTGCCAAGGTCGAGAATGTCAGGAAGACGATTGAGGATGTTGAAGAGCTTCTTGCAAGCCACTTTGGTGCATACGGTGCGCCGATGTCGTACTTGATTCGAGATAGAGTTGCTTTGGATGATGCGAACGACCTGGGGTACGGTCGTCCGGATGCATTGAGCGAACTTGTTGATCGCACTCGTCATGATGGCAATCAGTTCGAAGAAGACAACGCAGCGTTGTGGGTGTTGTTGCGGCAGGCAACCCATGCGGGCCCTGCTTGGAATTGGACCAAACCTTTCTTAACTGCAAAGAATGGTCGTGGAGCGTTCTTTGCCCTGAAGACTCACTTTCTTGGCAAGACGTTCCAGAAAAGGAATGTTGCACAAGCCGAGTGCGTCCTCGCAACATCGTACTTTGATGGCAAACGGAACTTTACGTTCGAGCAATATTGCTCGAACTTGACTGGAGCTTTTCTTGATCTTGAAGAAGCCGGTGAGCCTGCGAGTGAAGAGAAGAAGGTTCGAATCCTTCTGAACAACATTCGCGCACCGGAGCTCCAGATGACAGTGGCACGCATCCGTGGAGATCCTAACTTAGAAGGCAGCTTTCAGAACGCGATGGATCATATCGCTGAACAGAACGATACGCAAAAGCAGATTCAGGCGTCGCAGAAGGGCGTGAATCGGAACATATCGTCTGTTGGTCGAAGTGAAGACAAGAGCAGGAACAAGGGCAAGAACAATAGAGGCAAGGGCAAGCAAGGTGGAAAAGGTTTGACGCTACTACTCTCGCAAGGAGTGGATGAATCTCTCGAAGGAGAAGCAGGAAGAGATCCGCCAAGCACGTCAGAACAAACAGGCAGGTGCAAAGCGAAACGTGTCTGCTGTCGAGACGAAGGATTCTGATTCGAACAAGAAGGGGAAACCTGATGACGACTCTCAGGACACTGGAAACCAGTCTACCGGTGAACAAATGAGTCGTCGCTGACCGCCAGGTCGCCAGCGTTGCAGCTTCCTTTCGGCGAGTTGCGGCGGCAGTCCGTCAGACAGGACCGATGAGAGCCGAATTGGATTCGCATTGCGATACCTGTTCGTTTGGTAGCGATGCGGCTCTAGTATATGATACTGGCCAAACTGTGTCGGTTGATCCTTTTCTTGGTTCTCTTGGTACTGTATCGAAGATCCCCATCTGTACAGTCGCGATTGCTTACGACTGTCCAGCAACAATGCAGACGTATGTGTTGTTTTTCCACCAAGCGCTTTACTTTAAAGATTTGACGAAGCATCTGCTTTGTCCGGCCCAGATTCGCCACAACCAAGTCGTGGTTAATGAAGTTCCTCTGTTGCATCTAGCACCAGAAGACCGTCATCACCATTCCCATTCTATCTTGTTCAGTGACCCTCCTCTACATATACCTCTGAAACTGAACGGAACGGTGTCTTACTTGAAACCCGCCGTCCGACTCCCGAAGAATTGGCATCCGATCGCGAGTGCATTCATGTAAACGTGACCTCGGAGGCTTATTGGGACCCTTTGGATCGCTCCAACGGCTCTGCTGAAGATGCTCTTCGTGCTTCTCTTTCCTCCGAGCTACGTTTAGGGGACGGAAAATGATCGGTGCAGTCGAAAGCCATCGGACCGTCGCAGCCATTTCGTCGTCGCGTGCATCCGCCGCCTACGATGTTGATTCATATGCCGAAGCTCTATTAGAACGGTCGATCTCCGCAATCTCGTCGAAGAATCGCAAGTCCTGTATCTCGGAGCAACTTCGCTCGGCGGTGGAACATAGGACTGGAAACTGCGAAGCGGACTTTGAAGAAGACGACTCAGAGAGCAGTTCGGGACTTGGCGAATGCGTGAACACGAAGATTGAAGCCATTCCACTTCCAGCTTCAGTACCGAGACTGAACACAGAGATGTATGTCGACGTCCTTATCGGCAGTTGTGTGTCTCTGCAAGGGAATAAGTATGCTGCTGTCTATGTCACGGCGTTCCACTGGATCTGTGTTGACCCAATCGAGAAGAAGAGCGATGTTCACCACACGCTAGATAACCTCTTCCGTCGAGTTGGTGTTCCACACTTTGATCCCTGACAATGCAGGAGAGTTAACGGCAGGAGATTTCAGACGCAAGGCGATGAAGGCGCAGGCAGCGATCCATCCGATCGAAGCGCACACGCCGAACGCGAACCTCGCCGAAGACGGCATTCGAGAATTAAAACGGATGTACAGGCGCGCGATGATTCGAACGAATTCGCCACGTTGTTTATGGGATCTCTGTCTCGTATTCCACGCGTATGTCCGAAGCCATTCTTGCTTGAAGATCAGAGAGCTAGATGGCGAGGTGCCTCAGACAGTTCTTACTGGGGACACAGCCGACATCTCGCACATTTGCGAGTTTGGTTGGTACGACTGGGTCTGGTATCTCCCCTGCAGATGAGAACATGGAAAGGAAGCACTTAGGTCGTTACCTTGGCCCCAGTTTTGATGTTGGCGACGCATTATGTGCGAAGATACTGCCAGCGTCGGGAGGATAATCTCAAGGACTAGTGTATTTCCACTGAACGTCGAAGAGCAGAACAGCCAGGCTGTCGATGAGATGAAGGAACAGTTCGAGACTACGCTCCAACAGAAGTTGAAAGATCGTTTCCTACCGTTGGACCCGAACGATATACCGCAAGATGAACTGACTCGAGATGGAATATTATGTTCCGTCAGAACCAGGAGAGGAGGAGCCACCAGAGATTAAAGAAGCTGACGATTTCGATCATGATGCATACGATCGTTATATCACAGCGAGGGTGAGGCTACCTCAGGGGACAGCATGTCTTACGGTACAGTAAAAGAAACGCAAGCGTGACGAAGATGGTAATTTGATTGGTCGTGCAAATGCTAACCCACTGCTTGATACTGCTTTATACGAGGTCGAGTTCGACTCGGTGAAGTCGAAGCATATCATGCCAACCAGATCGCTGAGGCAATCTATGCCGAAGTTGATGACGCTGGTAGAAAGCATTTTGTGTTGCAAGAGATCATCGATTACAGGAAGGAAGCGCATGCTGTGCCCGCGAGTGAAGCGTTCGTCTATCATAATAATCGCAAGTATCCGAAGAAGACTACGAAAGGATGGAAGCTTTGCGTGCAATGGAATGACGGGACAACGTCGTGGGAGAAGCTTAGTGAGCTGCGAATTCACATCCAATTCAAGTTGCCGAGTTCGCTGTCGCAAGACAGATTGCTGAAGAGCCTGCCTTCTCATGGTGGGTTCCATACACCCTCAAGAAGCGCGATCGCATTATCGCTGCTATGTCCAAGCGCTACTTTCGAGTCACTCAAAAGTATGGTATTGAACTGCCTAAGACTGTTAAGGAAGCCCTCGAGATTGATCGACGAACTGGAACCACGTTTTGGGCAGATGCAATAGCCAAAGAGATGCGTGCTGTCGCGAAAGCGTTCAACATATTGGATGCTGATGCGCCACATCCACCTGGATATACGCCCATAGAAGTACACATGGTGTTCGACATCAAGCCAGACTTTACTCGCAAGGCCCGGCTTGTAGCCGGGGACATGTCACTGATCCGCCAGGTTCGATCACGTATGCAAGTGTTGTTTCGCGTGAGAGCGTGAGAATTGCCTTTCTCCTCGCTGCTTTGAACGGTTTGGATATCATGGCGGCTGACATCGGAAATGCGTATCTGAATGCACCTGTCCGAGAACGCATTTATGTCATATGCGGTCCCGAGTTTGGTCCTGAGTATGAAGGTAGAGCGGCGAAGGTGGTCAAAGCGTTGTATGGATTGAAGAGTTCGGTGCGGCTTGGAGAGCCTTTCTAAGTGAATGTTTGTTCGACTCGTTGCACTTCTCGCCATGTCGTGCAGATAACGATGTCTGGATCAGACCGGCACAGAAAGCGGATGGTACGCCTTACTATGAGTTGGTGCTTGTTTATACGGATGACATATTGTGTGTGTCAGCGGATCCGAACAGCATTTTGTGTCACCTCGATCAGCACTTTCTGTTGAAGGAAGGATCGATTGGCAGACCTGTTCGTTATCTTGGATCAACAATTGGTCAGCACCAGTTTCCTGGTGACGATAGGCCATGCTGGTCCATGAGTGCGAATGAGTATGTCAAGGAAGCAATTCGAATGTGAGCTTATGGCTGGACAAGAGAGACAGAGCTTTGAAAAGGAAGGTCTCGACTGTTCTACCTCCGAATTGGCGGCCCGAGTTAGATATATCGCCTCTCTGCGATGACGAAGGAATCCAGTTCTATCATTCGCAGATCGGAGTATTGCGATGGATGGTGGAGCTTGGACGCGTTGATATTTGTGGAGAAGTGTCGATGCTCGCGTCGTTTTGTGCAATGCCGAGGTCGGGCACTTGGATGCAGTCTTGCATGTGTTTGCCTACCTCAGTTCGCATTTGAGATCGAAGATCGTGTTTGACCCAACGTATGTGGACCACCAGAGATCACCGAGACCGGACTGGAGTGATTTCTATCGAGATGCGAAGGAAGTCATACCTCCTGACTGTCCGGCCGCCGGCAAGCCTGTGCAGATCACTTGCTTTGTCGATGCAGACCTGGCTGGGGATCATGTTACTCGTCGTTCACGTACTGGGGTGTTGATTTATTTGAACCGATCTTTGACTGTTTGGTACAGCAAGAAGCAGACGTCAATCGAGACTTCTACGTTTGGTGCGGAGTTCAGCGCCATGAAGACGGCTGTCGAGATGGTCGAAGGCTTACGATACAAGTTGAGGATGATGGGTGTTCCATTGGATGATCCGGCTATTATCAAAGGTGATAACATGTCTGTGATCAAAAACAGTTCGATCCCAGAGTCTGTCCTGAAGAAGAAGTCGAATTCGATCGTATCATTACGTGCGTGAACGAGTTGCGATGGGGATTGCTGAGGTGTCGTATGAGCCGACGAAGACGAATCTGGCTGATATTTTGACGAAGATTCAAGGTGCCAACGTGAGAGATCCATTGGTGAGGAGGATTTTGCACCAGTGAAGCAGGCGACAGGTCTATCACTGCTCGGCTAGTTGATAAAGAGGATCGACTGAGCCGGGGACTGAGCCTCCTAGCAACATGGCTAGGTACAGTGGGGATTGAATGTGTATGTTACATGGTTTTCCAAGAGTGGTTTCCATGAAGAGATGAAGCATGGTTTTAAGTTATGTTTTTCCATGAAATGAATGAATGAAATGTGAGACGCGACGAGCCTGTGAAGTTGACGTTTAGAGCGTTTTAGGGGCACGTTGACATCCTACCGGTTATCACCGGGGGGACCGAGATAAGCGAGTGACGTACATACGAGCGGTCATAGATGTAGAGGTCCAAGAGAATAGTTCACAATTTTACGTGTCTGTTTACTACACCGTCTTATTATCATGTTCGAACCTTGTTCAAAAGGAAGTCTCTCCTCTCATTGTGTGTGTCTTTCGCATTTAGCCAGTCCTTCGCTTTTATTCAACTGAACAGCAATGCCGCAAACCGGTCGAATTATCCCCGAAACCCTCAAATCCTCTTGCCGAGCACGATGCATGGCTCGCCAAGTTCGATTATGAGGGCTTTACGACTGAAATTCGCGCTTTGGGCAAGTTAGAGGCCGAGCAAGGAGAGAAGGATGTAAATCATTTGAACAAAATGATTTTCTGGTCAAACAGCTTCGCCACGATCGGTTTCCTTACAGCAGGATTCAGTGTCAACGCGGTCACCTTTTGCATTTCCACCTTTATCTTTACGCGATGGGCTTGCATCGCGCATCACACTTGCCATGGAGGTTACCAAAATTGCCACCCGATTTGGATCGCTGGTCGCGTTTCAAGTTTGGACTGGGTACTTTCTGGAGACGTTACAACGACTTCTTCGACTGGATGCTTCCGGGCTTGGAATGTGGAGCACAACCGCCACCACTACAACCTTTCCGAGCTCACGGACCCTGACTTGGTCGAGAACAACACGAAACTGCTTCGCGATCTTAACATTCCTAGTTTCATAAAGTACCCGATGGTAGCCTTCTTCATGTGCACATGGAAGTGGTTTTACTACAGTGCCAACACCTTCAAGGAACTCAAGTTGGCGCAGTGGCGCCGCGAAGGACGAAAGATCCCGACGGAGTTGTTGCGGAAGATCAGATTACCGTCAAATCGGTCATTTTCGGCCAGAACCCATTCTACTCGCTTGCGGAATACTTTACGGTTGTCTTTGGACCTTATTTCATTATGCATTTCATTGTGGGTCCTCTTCCGTGGTACTTCCTTGGTGAGTATCTCGAGGGATACACGGGCAAGCAAATGTTCATGACTGCCTTGACGAATCTTGTTTTGGCGGATGTTCTGTCCAACATGCATGCATTCTTGTGCGTTGTCACAAACCACGCCGGAGATGACATGTACCGATTCCGCAACGCATGCCGTCCCTACTCGGGTTCCTTCTTTCTCCGTCAAGTCTTGGCTTCGGCCAACTATGACATGGGAACGGACTTGATTGACTTTTTCCACGCGTACCTCAACTATCAGGTAGAGCACCACCTGTGGCCTAGTTTGAGTATGAAGAGCTACCAGCTGGCCGCACCCGAGGTCCAAGCCATTTGCAAGAAGTACGGCGTCCCCTACACCAAACACAATGTATTCTGGCGTCTGAAGAAAACTGTTGACATTATGGTAGGCAATTCCAGCATGCGTTGGTTTCAGAGGAATACGAGGCCTTGCTTCTAGAGAAGGATGCGAAAATGGAAGAAGTCAAAACCAAGTAAGCGCCCTTTTTCTGCTTGCTCTGATCATCAGGGGCTGATGAAATTTCACAATCGGATAGAAAGTAATCGAGTTTAATATTGAAAAATAACAGAAGACAAACACGAATCTATTATTGTGGACTCTATTGTTGCTTTGCCTTTTCCGACTGAAAATTGTGCGTTATTAAGTCGCAGCATTAGAGTGCATCTAAATCAATCTCTCCATCATCGTCGTCGTCATCAGCTGTAGCATCGGCTTTGTTCTCGCAACTATTCTCTACACACTTCGCAAGCTCTGCTGTATTTGTTTCCGCGGGAGATGCGTTCTCATCGCTATATCTCCACCAGTCCGGCTCTGCTTGCGCGAGTGTTGTACAAATGATTTTGAAGCTATCCATTACTGTTTGCAGGGTGGAATGAACCTTTTCAAAGCTTCCTTTGCCAGGTTGACTGGTAAACCGCATTCTACAAAAACGAGGGTGTTCATATCTCAAGCAATTAGAATTCTTTGCGGGTCAATCGGCAAACACTCTCACTCACACTTACCAGGACAATGTGGATCATCGCAATTGTGATTTTCGATGCATTTTCGGCAAAACGAATGACCGCATGTCGCCAGGCTGACAGGATCTACGTATATGCATTTACAAAGAGAACATTTAAAAGTTCTTTCATTTCTTGCAAGGACTTTCTCATTTCCGGCGTCCCTTGACTTGAATCGTTCAGCACGGCGTCGACCGTCGACTCTAAAATCGCTTGCTCCGTTTCCTGTTCAAGCCATTCTTTTCGTTTTGATGCTCGACTTGTCATGCTGTATGAATATAAAAAAAATAAAGTGTTTAACAGTGACGAGAGATAAGTAATTACTGTATGTTTGTTGCACCTTGCTAGCAAACCGAACGACGAAAAATGACACCACTTTTTTCGGCATCGTCTTGCCTGGTCGACAAGCGGGATTGCTCGATGGTCCTGAGTCATGAGGCATACTTCGTCTGTGCATCTGTACCCGCACCGGCTCAAAATTCGAGCCGACGAACTTGAAACTGAAAGGATTTGAGAGATAACGGAGGCAACTTCTTTCGACGACGCAGATCTAATTTGTTAGAAGTTGTAACACAAGTCATCAATCACCCTTGAATCCACTATAAAGAATAGCAGCTAAAAAATGTCAAGAAACGAGCAGTCCTTCACTTCCCGCGTCGTCACAAACTTAGTGACCAAAGAAGACCCTTTGCATTTGCACAAGTCTCTCGGCATGCTTTGTTTAGCATCGTTTGCCTGGCGATTTTCGTACATACGAGATCCTTCCGCCGATCTTGGTTTCGCAAAGTTTCCACAATTTACACTGGCTACCATTTTATTGCACCTGTTTTTGAATTTGAGCAGTTTCGAGTTTCATTTACCCGAAACACGAATTTCCAGTGGATATCGCATTTGGCCGGAATATCGCCTGCATTCTTTTGTTTTCCTGGCTCGGTCTCTTCTCCTCATTACAATATACTGGCACGAAAGTATGTTTGTCATGCAACCAAACTACTGGTTGAACGGAATAGTCGTTCTTGGCAGCATGGCTGCGGCTGATTTAGCGAGCGAGACTTGCAAGCACAAATCATCCACCGTTCGAGGACTGCAAGCGCCCCATATTGTGAAATATTACTTTTCCGTCATGCAATTTTGTGCTACGGCGACGTGTCTTTACGGATTGAGAAGATTTACGGTTCAATTCTCATTTGTCATGATCATTCAGTGCAACGCGTTTCTCATGACGCTCCGACGAAAGAATTTGATGCCTCATCAAGGCGGGGTTCTTCTCTACGGTATTGGTCTTGTCACGGGTCTTGCACTGGCGATTGCCGAGTATGATCGGGCTGGAGGTCTCGATTGTGTGCGGAGTGTGACATTGATTTCATGCTCTGCCGCCCTATGGAGAATGGGACCTTGGAATGAACGTTGCAAGAACAAGTATTTGATCTGGAGTGTCGAATGCCTCTTTTGAATCTGGTTATTCGACCCTCTATAGAGACGGATTATCCGCTGTCGCGGTCACAAGTGAGTCGGCTGGCCGATACATCCATGATATTGGTCGTACTATACGGCATCCTGACAAGCGTCACGAAGAGAGAAAAAGCAAGCGATGAAGTAGAGTATCAAAAGCTGTTACATCAGCTCAGCACCCTCGTTTGACAGGTTTTCAGGGACGCCCCGGGGCTATCGAAGTATAAAGAAACACTGAGACTGGCTCGAAATAGCAAGCGTCGCATCCTATGAGAATTCGAGTCCGTTACGGCACCGCTAATAGACAATACAACACACATAATTTTAGTTCTGTATTTATTTCGTTTTACGAAAAATCACGGACAGATTATTGGCGGGCATTTCAACCGTCTCCTGCAGCTTTAGACCATTCTCTTTAGCAAGGTTGGCGACCTCCTCCAAGTTTCGCACACCCCACGAAAAATTTCTTTGTCGCAAAGATCGATCAAACATTCTGCAAGGAGAATGTGTCTTTAGTGAGCCAAATGAACCTTTGAACCATGCTTCGACAATAAAATACTTACAAGTTCGACTCCACACAGAATCCCCAACTTTGTAAGGACCGTATAGATAAAGCACACCATTCGATCCCAACTTTTCACCCGCGACTCGCATCAAACCTTCTGTCGCAGACCAAGGAGCGATGTGAATCATGTTGATAGCAATCATTACGTCCAATGAGTCCGGCAAAAATTCAGAGTTTCTGCCTCGCAGATCCCTTTCGAGTCCAGTGTAAGCGGAAGAGGTGAAGAAACAATAGAAGAAAGACCCGGTTCAAGTTGCAATCGAGCTTGTGTCGACGACCGAGAAGGTTCATCGGGATCTGTAGGAGTCCAATGAAAATTTATACCAGTCGCGCTCAATTGTTTTGCAAAATAGATCGTATGCACACCCGAGCCTGCAGCGATTTCAAGAACGTGCAACGAATTAGTGGTGTTCGTCGTCAACTGAAACACCTTGGACTTCAAGACTTCCCAGATTGGAGCTTTGTTTCGTTCCGCCGAAGGTGATTCTAGAATGCTGCTAATTGAAGTCATTCCTTTCAGCGAACCCGAAGCTATTAGTAGCCGAGATCGAGAAAAAGAAATCGGTGGGGACAAGAAACTGGCTCTCACCTGTCTAGCTTTGAATGCCGAGCCAAATATGATGAATAATAAGGAAATGAGAGCGTTTTCCGTCGGGAATCTTTAATGTAAAACATACAGTGCCAACTCTTCTTGTTTATTGTTTATTCATTCACCCATTTTCCTTTTGGTGTGGTTGTCAAACATCAAAACGAACGCGGTCGAAAATGGAAAGGTGCAGGGAGCAAGATGAGTGAGCGTGAGGGCAAAAGGTACTATAATAACTACACGAGAGATGAGGTTATGAATACGAACTGTTCGTCCGTGGTTCGTGGCTCAGTTCGTTCGTTTCGCGGGGTTGGTTCGCGGTTTCGCGGGTCGCTCGGAGTATTTCTGATAGTGTAGAATGGAGGACCGTTGAATTCCGGTCACATAGGCTAGTCAACTCCGTGCCTACTCAATCGTAATAGTCGTGCAGAAGGATTTCTACTTAATTTCGTATACTATATCTTACGGGGCTCGCCTACCAAATCTAACGGATACTTTCAAGCAAGCCGGCCTGCTCGATGGCATTGTGCGGCGAACGTACCAACCAGAATGAACGTAACTTCTCGTACTTGAGCTACTGTACTTTTCTACTATGGTTAATCTTAGTCTGGGTTGCTGTGTGGCCGAGCTTTGTCGCCGTCATCCCATGTTCATCCTTCGTCCACGGTGAAAAAACGAGGAGGAGTTTGAGACAAGCGTTTAGATCCGCTCGCAGGCTTTCCGTTGCTCATTAACGAGATCATCTGCTTATCTTATATCGTGCGAGAAGCTTATCTTTGTTGCAACAGAGTAAATTAACAAAGAGAAACAAAGCCGGAATATTCGCTCCGTGTCCGAAGAAAATCGAGAGGATCGTCCTTGTTGTTGCAGGTCCCACAACTTCAATAGCGACGTGGGGTTGACATATTCCTTGCTTATTTTCTCGAGCAGCGATAAGCTAGCTTTGCAACTTTGTGGATACCTTTCTTTCCTGTTGATAGATTTTCAAC
The DNA here is from genome assembly GCA_026008555.1 of Fistulifera pelliculosa. Classification (NCBI taxonomy): domain Eukaryota; phylum Bacillariophyta; class Bacillariophyceae; order Naviculales; family Stauroneidaceae; genus Fistulifera; species Fistulifera pelliculosa. The sequence continues at coordinate 320,458 of BROJ01000246.1, read as the reverse complement.
AAAATGGAAGCGGGTGCGATTGTCTGGGCCCGAGACAATGAGGGCGAGGAAGCTTGGATCTTGTGCGAGGTACTGAAGAAGACCGAGACTGAGTTGCGTTTGAAACAGAAAGACAAGCCAAGCAACGAGTTCTCTCGAGGAATTGAGACGTACGACGAAGATACTGGTGAACGAAAGTTTGAAGGAGTTGAACTGGCCAACACCCTTTGTCTCAAGAAGAGAAAGAGGAAGGACGAGACAATGATTTGATCGCTTTGCCTCACTTGCATGAACCTGCTATCCTTCATGCACTGTCCGATCGTTTCTTTCGAGGAAAATCTACACATGGACAGGACCTGTGCTGATTGCAGTCAATCCTTTCAGCGGCTTCCTTTGTACACGGACGACATCCTCGAAGTCTACCGACGGGATGGTTTGCTCAAAGCACAGGGCATGCAAAGTGGCGATGAGCTCGAGCCTCATGTATTCGCCATTGCAGATCACTCGTATCGTCAGATGATGGGAGAAAAACGGCGATCTCAAGCTATCCTGATTTCGGGAGAATCAGGTGCTGGCAAGACCGAGTCGACCAAGATCGTCATGCTGTACTTGACCACGCTTGGGTCAGGCAGCGGAGAGATTGTGAAAGAAATCAGCGCTGATGAAAGCGGAGAGCTTTCTGTGATGCAAAGAGTTTTACAATCCAACCCTGTGCTTGAAGCTTTCGGGAACGCAAGAACCCTGAGAAACGACAACTCGTCTCGTTTCGGAAAGTTCATTGAGCTTGGTTTTCGCGCGCTGGTCATCTTCTCGGTGCAAAGGTACAAACGTATCTCTTGGAAAAGGTTCGACTCGCCTTTCATGCTGCTGGTGAACGAAACTACCACATCTTTTATCAGCTGTTACGCGGTTGCTCTGAAGAAGACCACATGAAATACGAGTTCCACGATGGCGTTACTGGCGGCTTGGATCTTCCCAACTACTTCCACTACACTGGACAGGGTGGTGCGCCGCACTTGCGTGAGTTTACAGACGAATCTGGCTTTGAATACACCCTAAAGGCCATGCGAAGGCTGGGATGGTCACAAGAAACAATTGATGCTGTGTTGTCAATTATTGCCGGCCTTCTACATCTTGGTCAAATAACTTATGAGAGCGTCGAAGTTGATGGAGTGGAAACAGCGAAGGTTGCATCAGAGAAAACTCTTGCATACGCAGCTCGTCTTCTTGGCGTGGACATTGATAAGCTCCGTGCTGCATTGACCGAACGTATCATTTTAGCACGTGACCAAGAGATCAAAACGCTTCTGACACCTGATAAAGCTATGGATGCTAGAGATGCGTTGGCGAAAACCATTTATGGGGCGCTTTTCTGTGGGTCGTCGATCAGGTGAACCAGTCGATTTGCTGGTCTGATGACAACGAAGTACGCTCATCGTGCGGTGTGCTGGATATTTTCGGCTTCGAATGTTTTGCCGTGAACTCTTTCGAACAGTTGTGTATCAACTACACAAACGAGGCTCTTCAACAGCAATTCAACCAATTTATTTTCAAGCTAGAACAAGCGGAATACGAAGCAGAAAACATCGAATGGGCCTTCATCGAATTCCTGATAATCAGGATTGTCTCGATACGATCCAAGCGCCCAAAATTGGTATTCTGTCCATGCTAGACGATGAGTGCAAATTGCCCAAAGGAAGTGATCGCAACTGGGCGAAGCGTATGTATGAACAGTATCTACCTGAGAAGAACCAGGTAGTCTCAGCGAATACCAGGTTTCACGCTACGAAAGTACAGCAGGGTAAATCACTTTTTGTGTCCGCCATTTTGCTGGTCTTGTCACATACACTGTCGAGACGAACTTTATGGAGAAAAATAAAGATGAGATTCCGATAACTGCTCAGACCTTGCTAGAAACGGCACCCAGTCAGCTCATTAAAGATACCTACGAGATTCAAAAACGAGAGAATCTCGGGCGTGCCGACGCTGGTGGCAATGCGCGTGCAGCCAAACCCAAAACTGTTGGCCAGCAGTTTAAAGAGCAACTGACAACTCTGATTGAAAGCGTGCAAAAGACAGATCCCCACTACATTCGATGTATCAAACCCAACGATGCGGCTAAACCACTTTTGATGACGCGCAAACGTACAACTGAGCAACTTCGCTACGGAGGTGTCCTCGAAGCCGTCAGAGTTGCTCGTGCTGGTTACCCTGTTCGAATGGTCCACTCTGGTTTCTTTCAGCGATACCGGATGCTGCTTCCAACGACTCCTGATGATGTTCTCCTTGGAGCATGGACGGTCAAGTTGCTCAGGACTTGTGTGTGAAATTGGTTCAGCTGGTGCTGGAAGAAGGGAAGAGACATAGAGAAGCGACAAAAGTGGCCCTCTTGATCCTCATGAAGCTGGCATTACTCGGTCAGAGAAGATCAGACGCATGCAAAACCAGCCGATTCCAATGGCGTTCCCGATAACCGATGTGCAACTAGGAAAGACTAAAGTCTTCATGCGAAAGCATCCTCATGATTGCATGGAGGCCCATCGTGTATTCCACCAACATGCTAGTGCGACTGTGATGCAAAGCTGGGCCAGAGGCTTGGCGCAACAACGGAAATATCTCATTGTTGGAGATGCTGCTCTTAGCATTCAGCGTTGTTACCGTGGTTTCAAGGGCCGCGAGAGGTATGTGACACTGTTCTCCTATGAGCTGAAAACGTTGTGTTTCATATTCCTAACCCATGACTGTTTACAGGTGGTGGAACCTCCGAAAGGCAAATGCAGGAGAGCTTCTCACGAAGGCTTTTCGTATGCTCATTGCGTGGCGCAAATTCAACCGCGTCAGAAAAGGAACCGTCCGCTTACAAGCTCAGATCCGCGGGCGAACCGTTCGTCGCGAACAGGCCAGCATCAAAGTGCAGCAAAGCTATCGTCGGTTTATTGCGTTCAAGCACTATCACATGCTCAAGTCGGCTGTTCTTTCTCTACAGTGTGGTCTACGCGGAAAGCTTGCTACACGTGCCTTGACCGAACTCAAGAAGGAGCAGAAGGACGTCGGCAAGCTCAAGAATATCAATGTGAAATTGAAGGAAGAAATGGCTAGCTTGCGCGCAATGCTTGCTGCGCAGGCCAAAGAAGGAGCCGCAAATGAGGAACATAAGCATGCTCTGGCGGAGAAAGAAAAGCAGATTGCCGAGCTGGAAAAGCGAATTGCAGCGTTAGAGAAGGAACTTGCAGAGGCAAAAGCTACTGTGGAAAAAATGGAGAAAAATCTTGCCCAGTCACAAAAGAGATTGCACACGAACGAGAAAAGGTTCAGAATCTGGAAAAGCGGAAGCCGACGCACGACGTAGCAGGATCTCCGCGCTCGCACCGGAAAACACCTTCAAAAGAAACGGAAGAATTCTTCAGGCGCAGACCGTCTGTAGACATTCCAACCAACAGCAGCTCCGCTGCAAGCTTCATAAGTCCGGACATTCTAGCGGACCATCTCGCAAGGGTTGCTATTCTCGAGCAAGAACTCGAAGAAGAAAAGAAACTTCGTCGAGAGGCCGACGGCGAAATAATTAGAATGAGGGCCGCTGCCAACGGCGTCAAACTTGACTCAGAGATGGTAAATGATTTGCTTTCCCCACAGCTCGATAACAAGTCAGAAGACAGTTCGATGACAGGGTCGGAAACTCCCACTAAGCCAAGGTACGTTTTTTCAGTTGGCTTGCCAGATGGTTGCTTGTAGCTCAGAGCTGATGTGATTTTGTTGAACATTGTCGTATGAACATAGGTACATTCTCGTGCTCGCTGCGTTGCTCTTGATGACATTTGTCGCTGCTATTCTACTATTCCGTCGGCGCGCGTCTGCTCGAATTCTTCTTCATGTTCTCAAATCGGTCGAGCGCGGTACGGACAACGGCTCGTCTCCGAAGTTGAACGTGTCTCTGCTTGACATTCGATCGGTTGAATCGACGAGACTCGCTAGTTCTTTGCATGCATCTTCTTCCTTTGAATGCTTTCGATGAGTTTCAGCTTGCGTCTTTTTAGGCTCGTCATGATTATTTTACTAGTTTTCTGTTTTACTTTGTCTTCACTTGACGTCGAATCTAACCGATGTTTCAAAATTGCAGTCAGGAAGAACGATCCGAGGATCTTCAGAGAGCGTTGTCCAAATTGGGTATCAAGGATGAAGAGAAGGAAAGGCAACAAAATCTATGTTACTATCTCCGTTTAAGGTTGGAGCCGACTTCATCCCCATGATCAAACGCGGTCTAACAAGTATCGGCGAAGATAAAGAAGAAGATGTCGCGGTTGGTTGGAAAGTAAACGCAACAACGCGTAGGGAACAAGAAGAAGCACTTCGAAATGAGGTGCATAGATTTGAAACGAAGTTGAAGAGGTACACTCACATGCTAGAAGAAGGTTTTGAAGTTGTGATGTGGCAACTGAACAGAGGCGAGGGCGAGACCGCCGGAGCAGAGGCTTCGGAAGAGTTTGCCTTGAAGAATTCCAATGTTACCCTACAGCTTCATCGCCGTGGAGACATGTTTGTTCAGTCTGTGTTGACGTTTGTTCTCAAGGGCGGTTATCTTAGTAAAGCAATTGGCCGAAATCGAAACGTTGACAAAACAGCATTAGAGCCTCTTTCAATCCATGATATACTTGAAGTACAGGCCGGTTGCCAAGGTTACGATCACAACGAATTACCCACAGCGGCCTCTTCCTCAAAGACCAAGGCTAAAAAGAAGCCGGACAAAAGACCGAGAACGTTCAAGGCCACTTGTTTCTCACGGTTAAGGCAACTCCAACTCCCGTAGCACACTCTCGGTCATACATTTTCCGATTCAAATCGCGCTCGGCAAGAAACGATGTTCTTTATGGTCTCCGAAGTGTGCTGTCTGATATGCAGATCAAAGAGGGTGTCAGTATTTCCGGTCTTCAAACAGCTAATGGCGATGACACAGATGACGCCGACGAAGAGGAAATTATGGTACCGCTTGAAGCCGTTCATCAAGCTATCAATCGGGAACGCGAAAGCTACGACAAGATTCTGCTTCTTCTTCAGCAGGGTACCGATGACTTGAAGCAGAAGGAAGATGAACTACAGACACTACACGGAAAACTTGATCATGCTTTGCAACAATCTAAGGAAAAGGACCGCATTCAAGCAAACGATTCAAAACTAATCATGCAGCTCAGCAAGAAGCTCGAAACTCTTCTAATGGACAACGAAGACCTTCGAGACAAGAACGACAGGCTCAACACTCGTCTGGTTTCCGTAGAAGCTGAAGTTATGAACATTCCTGGTAGACGTTAAAATACACTTGATTTGATTGAAATCCTTTTCATATGGTAAATTACGATGTATGTCAATTTATGTTCAACTCCGGAACCTAGACGGATCGAAAGCGAAAGTTGACTTCCCGTCAACGTACGCGGTTTTTCTCTTGGTTAATCCCATTGCGAATCCAGCACCAGAGGTGGCCCCTCCATCAGCTTCCTCGTCTTCTTCTGGCATGCAACAAGAACAGCCTTGCTTGACCGCTGCTTTGAGAGTCCAGTGTTCCGCAGGCAGCACTGTGTCGAACAGTGTTTTATTTTCAATCAGTACCAACTTGTGGCGAAAGACTGCATTCTCAATGTTAGCTTTATTGCCAAGAGAAGGTGAATTATTTGAGCCGAGGCATGCTACGGCCAAGTCCATTTGCGATGATGTCACATCCTCGCGAACGACTTCCGGTTATATACTGCAGCACGGATCTAAGGGCCCAGTAAGACGATGTTCTTGGTCCAGAAACCGAGATCGGCTCGGCATTAAGAAAGTCTAATTTGCAACAGTACGGGAGATATGCTTTGTCGTCTTGTTTTTGAACTAGATAAGAGTCGATAGCGGTCAACCAGGTCTCGACGACATCAGCCTGTGATACGGGAAGCTTGGCTAAAGCCTGGCCGAACGCTGGCTCCATAACATTCGCTGAGGATGAGATCGTTACCAAGGGTGTAGTCGAAGCAGTAGGATCGGAGAAAGATAAAGCTTCTTGAATATCAGTTGGAATAGCGGAAGGATTCTTCGATGACCTGCGAAGTGCGTCGGCGTTGGCGACCGTGTTCCAGCACCCCGTATAGCAAAAGATATGACGATCATCGGGAAAGACCTTTTGAAGCAACGGCAGCAGCGATGAGACTGTGCTTTGTCCCGGCAGGGTGAATAGCAAAGTCGACTTTTTGCACCGAAGGGCCTCTACGCGACAAAGTGCGTATAACAATCGCTCCAGACGCTGTCGGGTATATACACGCTGTTGGATCAATACAGCAAGACACACCATCCAATAGGGCTGTTCAATCACAGCTACGTCGTCACTATAAACATTTTTACCAAATCGACAACCAAGCGTGAACCCTGGTGTGCACTAGCGTCGCCCACAAAGCAGAGGGTTGTTGTGGTAATTTTGGCTTCCAATTTATCTGCAAGTTGTGTAGCGACCGCCGAGAGAGGCAAGCGATGTACTTTCGATCCTTGTAAGAACCAAACAAAGTGCTCCTTTGAAAATTCTTTCTGCGTCCATTCTGGTACATTTTCTTCAGATCCTATTCGAACCACTTGAACGTCTTGGAAATTGCCCGAAACGATCTCCGAACTAAACTTTTCTACATGTTCGGCATTATCCCATGTCTCTGTAATCATCCCGAGCTGTTCTGACGCATATTGAAAGCGAAAATTCGCACGACTGAGCGCTTGCTTCCATCTGTATTGATACTCTGCAGCGCGTTTTGCCTGTAACAGCTTCGGCGAAAGGAGAAAACGGCGACCGACCTCGTCGCTCTGTAAAGCAACGAGAGTGGCTGCCACGAGGGTCGCTGCGCCTGCGGAACCCAAAAGTATAGGAGATATGTCACTACCAGTTGAGAGAACCATTTAATGCAGAAAAAAGGTAACTGATTTGGAAAATAATTGGATCAAGATAATGGTTGGTCGTTCGACTCCTCGAATTCAAGCACCTTTGCCTAAAATTCTGATCCTTTTGAGAAGAACGAGGAAGGACGGACGAACATCAGGCGTCTGTCAGCTGTCAGCTGTCCATGCAATAGTAAACCGTGAAGTACATAACAGGCTACAGTGTAAATGATTGTCCTAAATAACTTAGTTGAAGTGCAAATTGAAAGATACAAGTTAACGCTCGTTTCGATTTAGTGTGAAATTGCTTTCTATGTATTCTTATTTTGATATTTCTAGTACATTGTCAACAGTACAATTCATATTCGCTTTCTCATTTTGTTAGGCGAACAAGCGATTCATAGCGATGGCTGATGGCTGGCTCACAAAATGCACCCTCGACCTTTGCCCTTGTATGCATCGTAACTCGCAAACGAACTTGATAAGAGCAACGTAAAGACAACAACCGATCCTTTTCACAAGCAGTTAGAAGTGATTAGAGAAATGGAGGATGGAAAACATCAGCAAAATCATTATGCATAGAGTACGGCCGTTTCAGTTGCCTGACATCAATAGTTATTTGAAACGAGATCAGAACAAAGAGGAAACACCGGATGATTCGGACGATGGGTTCTGTGATTCATTCACAACCAGCAGTATATCGTCTGTTGATGCTCAATTTCCACACGGTGCAACTTCGAATACGCCAGAAAAGACCGTACAAATGGAGATACCAGCGACACTGACATTGGGAAAACAAGCCGCCTTTTCTCCGAAGAAAAATCGCGACAAGCAAAGTCCTTTAGTTGAATGTGAAAACTGGCTCTCCTTTGACGAACTTGAAGTACCAGACATGGAAGATGATTCAAATCTAGACTCAATAGACTCGATCTATCAGTGGGGATCCTCGCGAAGCTTGGACTCCCATTCGATGCTTTTCGATAGTGATGGCTTTGAGCTGCCTTCAAATAATGAAGAAAGTGTCTTTTTTCCCGATACTCCATTAGGGAATGTAAGGGCTGTTGATAACGAAAGCATGTCTTTTCTCTCGGAAGATTCGCGAACTTTAAAGTCAGCTGCTGCCATTCGAAAACGAATGAACAACTTTACTCCGCTGAGATTCTTAACCTCTCGACCCGGAAAGACAATGAACGACTCTGAACAACTACAGCTCAAAAATCATCCTTCTTCAATAAACCAGCAGGAGAAGATGGTTTGGAACTGTTGGGGACTGGAAACAAGCTGCCTCTGGTCATCTGGCTTTTGATGTTGATCTCTTTGATGCAGATGACTTTATATTGGAAGAAACAGAGCCATCACCATTCTGGAGTTTTCATGGCGACGATACTTCCCGCATTTTCAGTCCCCGTCTGAGTCTTCCCTTTAGCAATCTAAGAATATCTGAACCGGAGCAAAGGGATGACAATGAAACGCAAAACAGCTTCCTGTACGACGATTGCAATCAACGAATTCCGCGTCCTAGCCATGTAAATGATGACTCGAGTTACGCAGCTAATATTTGCTTCAGTTTCTTGGATTCATTCACCTGTCAATCGGAGCTGATTCGTCAGTATCGAAGGTTTGACAAAATTGAGCATCGTCAGCGCCAGAGACTAAACACTGCTCGTCGGAGAAGAAAAAAGATATCAAAGAAGAAGAAAAGAGAAGACTGCGAGAACAGCGGGAAGGATCACATCGAGCAAGCAACTTTCAGTGCAACTTATCCACGATTGTGGAGCATTCTGACGAAGACAACGACACCGACCGTGGGTCATTGCAATCTATTTCTGCTTCGTCTTTGACGACAGACAGTCATTCACTCTACAAAGTTCGAGCACGGGCGATGGTTCTGTAAATAGTTATGAAGACACGCCTTACTCAGATGGCTTTACAGCCCCGAGAAATGTTGCTTGTAGCAGCCGGAGAGGGAGATTGGGAGCTACAGGAGATGCAAGAAATATGAAACACAAGTTGCTTCGTCGCTGTTGAAATCGCAAAGGGAGGCTAGCAAATCTTAGACCCAAGTACGCCATTGTATCTCAACTTTTACATTATGAGGCGATTGGCTGTGTTGCTTGGCATAAAAGACCTAAACATCGAAAAAAGAGGGCTTTACTACTTCATAATATTTTCTATTCATTATTATTTAGATCCAGGAATGCGCAGCTGATCGACATATCTCCAAAGAATTTCAGGAGATACGAGAGAATCAACTTCATGAACAACGCCCGCAAAGAACTGAAATGATTGAACAATCCGTGCATTACTTCCTATCACGACACCTCCATCATCCTTGGCTCCTATCCCGAAGAATCCTCCAGATTGACTGGGACCGACTCTCACTTCACCACCCATCGTTAAAACACCGCCGATATTATCACCGAGCAGAACATCGAGAGTAACGGTTTCATCACCAATGGTGTGAAAATCGCTAATTTTAGAGGTTGTCTCCAGATTTCGAATATCTTCCAGCTGACTAATTTTCTTTTGACCCAGCTTATCGAAAGCAGCTTCATTCGGAACAAAAGAGTGAACCCATAGTCGGCATTTTTTCGTAGCGTCTTGACGACCTTGTCGTTTGGTTTCATGACCAAATTATAGAACGAAGGGTAATTTTCGGCAAGGAAAACTCTAGCTCATTTTGCTCAGCCTGTGCCTCGCTGCTCAGTGCGAGACGCGTGTGACATGGAGGAGACCGAACTGTGCTCGGTTTGTAAAGCCACTCGCACAGCTGATCGCCACCAAAAGAGCAACAACCACTTTTGCATGTTTCGCAGCTCTCAACAGGTGTATCAGAAAAACTCAATTGGCTTGAATAGCGACAAACACCTGCCCTTCTTGTATTACAGCGCAGATGACGAAGGATGCGCCACATCACACTCGAGCGTCAAGCAAGTGGGGGGGCGGGCAATAGAGAGGACAACGAGCAAACGAGGTGGTGTCAAGTGTCAAACGTTGTTTACGACACCCAGAACAGTGGACCGTACACCGTACGGTACTCAAAACTTAAGTCGTTCATACACAATGCGACATCCATTTTCATAGCTCAGTGCCAAGTCAGCAAAGTAGCAACCCTAAAACCCTAACTTACCCTAATAATACCCTAGCTAGCAACCCTAAAACCCTAATTTACCCTAACAATACCCTAGCTAGCAACCCTAAAACCCTAATTTAACAATACCCTAACTACCCTAACTAGCAACCCTAAAACCCTAATTTTCCCTAACAATACCCTAACTAGCAACCCTGAAACCCCTAATTAGCAACAGCGGGGTATTCCGATAACGAGCGTGATGGATGAAGATGAAGCCCCGTTAACGAGCAATTTGCAACTTTGAACAGGCGTCTGAAGTTACGATCCTAGAGACAAGCAAGGTACTATCTAAGCGCCAACACTCGCTATCCAATACAAAGTAGCACGCTTTCCTGCGTTTAAAAGTAAATGTGTCTATTGAAAGTGTAGCTTAATTTCGCTTTGACTTGTTCATCTTCTTACTCGGCCTTCTTCCTTGACGGCAAACCCACTCGGTGACAAGCTTCGTGCCGTAGCCAGTGGCCATACTTTCCTTGTCAGACCAAACAGGACCAGCAATATCAATGTGCGCGAAAGGCTTCTTCTTGCTGACAAACTTTTGTAAGAATAAGGCAGCGGTAATTGCACCTCCATATCTTCCTCCGATATTCTTCATATCCGCAAATTTGCTTTCCAATTGTTCGTTGTATTCCATTGCCATTGGCATTCGCCACGACTTGTCTCCAGTTACCTTGGAAATGTTTGCAATTTCCTCGGCAAGATTATCATTCAACGTCCAGACACCGGATAGACTCTTTCCTAAAGAAACCATGCACGCACCTGTCAACGTAGACAGTTCAATGATTTTCTCGCAACCAATTTCCTTGTCGGCGTAGACCAGGGCATCCGCCAAAGTCAAGCGGCCCTCCGCGTCCGTGTTCATTACTTCAATTGTTTTACCGTTGGAAGCGGTGAGAATATCGCTGGGAACCACAGCTCGGTCATTGATCATGTTCTCGCAAGCGGCGACACAAAAGTGGGCTTCCACTCCTTCTGGTTGAAGGGCACCAATGGCCCGAGCAGCACCTAGAACAGCGGCAGCACCTCCACAGTCAAACTTCATCATCTCCATCATGGATGTCTTGATATTGTAGCCACCCGTGTCGAACAAGAGTCCTTTGCCAATGACACCGACTTTACTGTTGATTTCTCCTTTTGCTTTGTATGTGATATGGATGAACTGTGGTTCGGTTTCGAGCCTCTAGCAACCCCAAGAAACTGCCCATACCTCGTGCTTCGCATTCCTCCTTGTTCAATATCTTGCACTCCAACGAACCTCCACTTTCTTCGGCAATAAGACGAGCAGTCTCCGCCAAAGACTCTGAATTCAACACATTATGAGGAGCATTGACGATGTCTTTGCACAAAAGATTCCACGCGCAATCGAACGCCCTGCTCAATCGCTGCAGCATCCGCGACGGCATCGCCACCTTCGGTCGCCAATGTTACCGTTTTCAAATCCTCCGCAACTTTCTTGACGTTTTTCCAGACTTGTAGCGATTGTCCGAATACAGACTCTGATAGAATGCAGTCGAGAAATCTCGGATGGTAGTAGCGTTGCCAGTAATGGCTTCTGGGAGAATCACTTTACACGAAGCCACTTTTGGCTCTGCCTTGCATTTCGCAGCGACGGCATTTCCCAAAGCCATACCCGCATTCGTCCAGTCCTTGTTTTCCTTCTCGGGTCCTAGTCCCATGAGAACAATGCGCTTGGCTGAAGCAGAAGCAACACGCAGTGTAGGCGTGGTTCCTCCTACCGTCGCTCCATTTTTGAATGTTTTGGCATGATCTTTCAGCATGTCCGTCAAAGCTCCACTCAGATCGTCATCCAGTGACTTTGCAGAGCCAGTAAGATTCATTGGATCTATTTCCTTGTCGTCGGTCTCTTCGTCTTCGTCGTCATCTTCCTTCTCCGCTTTGGCCGGAGGAGATACACCAATCACGAGCAAGTCAACAGCTTCATTGGACGCACCCGACGACATGGTCACATCCAGCACTTGATTCCATTCCATTGCCGCGGTTGGCTTATCAAACGACCAGGTGGGAAACGTAGTCATACTTTGAGCGGTCAAGCTGCTCATGGGGCCTCGTTGTTGATGTTGAACCGAAAAGCCGAGATAGGTGCAATCAAGACGCTGGCAGTCAACGCCGTTCGAAATTTCATGGGAACTTGTGTAACTTTTGCACTCCTTTCCAAACGGAGCGATACATGAACGACTCAAGAGGCTGCGAGGGTGAATACAAGTAAGGCCTAATGATGATGATGAGGAGGAGAGTCTCAAGCAAGCAACCTTATCACTCAGTTTTCAAGAAGAAAGAGTGATGTGATGCAAAGGCCCTTCTTTCTTCGGCCATCGGAAAAGATCTGCTGACGTTTGACGTGCGTGAACTTGGTTCACGGAACGATCAGTCACGAACAGCATGCACATGGTTGCGTGCGTTCTGTCATGCGTACGGTGCGGAGTATATTATTTTTTGAAGACAACAACAGAATTATTTTCTGCTGAAGTGAAAAGTCGAGGGCAAGAGAAAGACAAATTAAAACTACTCCGTAATTTAAATAATATGGAAGCAGCTGTCCAAGCAAGTGCCGTAGCATCCAAGAGAGTTGTGTTTGTCGGAGGTCTGGCAGATGGAGCGAATGTGTCCTTGCTGCGAGCCGCGATGATTCCGTTTGGGCCCATTGCCAGTGTTGACATGGTGCGTCAAGAAATTGTTGTTGTGCTGAATTAACCGCATTCAAATCCATGCTGATACGGTATACTCTTTTTTCTCTTTCCTCACAGCCAATGGATTATGTAGAGGGTAAACACAGAGGGTTCGGCTTTGTCGAATACGAGGATGCCGAAGACGCCGAGGAAGCCGTGTTTAATATGGATGGAGGGAGCTTTTAGGACGAACGCTCAAAGTGAGCCTGGCCCAAGCCAATCAGCTGCACAAACTTTCGGACAGTAAATCAGAAGCGATATGGAAATCCGACGAGTGGTTTCAGAAAATGTGGCTGGTACCGATCAAAGTGATGCAGAGCGAATCACAAATCAACAAGACGCCAAGGCTTTGCTGGGCTTATAGCATATCATAATACATGCACTATTGTAAACCGACACATACGAGTAATCGTTTCTCTTCATCTCACTTAATTTTCTTAGCTACACATATTGCTTTCTTTTCTGTTTCCATCTCTCAATCTCCGTCGTCCGTGTCGACCTCATCTTCGTCATCTTCTCCTTTAAATTCTCAGCGATCGCTTCAAACGTCGACACCGAAGAACGGATACTGGCGCGGGAAACACCGCGGCGATCAGTCTTGACGCGGTTCTCGTCCGCGTCTCCATCATCTTCCAATTCCATGTCGTGGACATTCGACATGCTTGCGATGTCCACGGATGATCGCCTTCCTTGTGACAACCGATAATTGTGATCGTCCGTGTGGACATCTGGTGTATGGCTTGCTTCATCTTCCGTGTCGCTGACAAAGTCTTCCCACTCGTCGCCCTCTTCGTCTTCATCGTCGTCGTGGCCGTACGCCGAATAGTCCATCTGCGGGGCAGTGACAAGACCCAAATTCATGCGCTGCTGAATCTCTTTCTCCGACAAGGTTGCAAGACTCACGGAATCCCGGCGGTGGACGTATTGATTCTTGTCTGCAGAACAGTTAAATCAAACGGTGAGAAATTATGCACTGTAGAACGTCTCAATAGCAATCAATGTTGTACGTACACGCTGGACTTCGGTTGATCACTTGTAGCTGATCATTGTCAACGAGAATACACCCTGCCATGGCATCTTGTCCCTGATTATGATCCTGACTCGTTGAAAATACGGTAAAGACTCGTGCACCCTTCGAAACGGCAACTCCTCCGCATGCGCTTCGTGAGCTCGCATAATGTACGAAAAGTCTTGCTGTTGCAAAAGTCAGTAACGGCTTTGTTGCCAAAACAAATGGCACCTCCTCCTCGAAGGGAATCTCCGTATCCAGTCTCTGGGTTGACGCTACGAAGCTCTTGTTCTTCCGAAGCAGGATCACTCCATATACCTGTTGCGACGATTTGAAAGGTAATGGTTGCCATGGTCAGGAACAAATAGAAAAGAAACGCACTTTCTGAGATCATTTTCACTTACAATCCGAAGCGACCTGCTGATATTCATCCTGTTCGTGCTCGTAGGGAGGATTGATACCAGCCACTTTGGTGACAGTCAAAATGTCTTGAATGCGCGTCGTGTCACGCGATATCGGACGAGGAACACCTCCATGAACACAGAAAATGTCTTGATCAATCACAGCAGCCAAGGGCAAGCGATCAAACACTTGATTGCACGCTTCCCAGATTCTGTATCCAACATCATCCCCAAACCGCTGCCGGCACTGCCAAATAAAGGCACGTTCTCCATAGTGTTCTTCCCAGCCGTTCACATCACGAGTTTCGTGATTGCCTCGCAAAAGAAAGACTTTATGAGGAAGACAAATTTTCATTGCCAACAAGTATGCCACAGTCTCCAAGCATGACAAGCCACGGTCCACGTAGTCGCCCAGAAACAAGAAATTACCGGCTGTGAGGCTCATACCGAGACGCCAGACATTGTCGGAGAAAAAGTGCAGATCCTCCAAGTTCCCATGAATATCTCCAAAGACATAGACAGGCGACTGAATGAAAACAACTCGCGGCTCGCGCTCCAAGACATGACGGGCCTTGCTTGCAACCTTGAGCAAGTCCTTGCAGAATACGGACGAATTCAAATATTCCATGTGTTGAGAGGGATTACTGAACATTTCCAAAATCCTCTGAACACTAGGATGATCTTGATAAGGCTTTGAAGATTGTTGCATAGCTGCGATGGAGTCTAGAACCTGACGTGTGGCGATACTGGCAGTTCTACCCATTCGTTGCTTTTGTGCGGTGACCATGCTTCGTTTCGCCGCACCTGTTCCGTTCTTGACTTCTCGCACATTGAACTGATGAGGACTCAAGTTTTGATAACGACGACGCTTATCGTTGCTCGCACCACCGGAGTTTTCTTCCAAAGACGCCTGCAGCTGCTGCGAAAGACTTTGACCCGCTGTCGCAGAGTCTCAATTTCGAGTTGCTGCTCTTGCAGGCGCAACTGAGCTTCCGCCGCTTGAGCAGAGTTCATTGTAGCACCTCCCGTATCTTGTGTGGTTTCGAAAATGGGATGAGGAATTATGAATGGAGGGAATGAGCTTTAGGAAAGTTAGTTTTAAACAATAGTTCAATGACACAAGTTCGCCTCTTGCGTTCAATGGAAATGGTCGGTGGGGAATGAGGAGAGAGACAAGTTCTGTCACTTTGTCATTGGGCACTAAAAACATGTCGCAGAGAGTACTTGCCAATAATGACAAACATAGCTATTTAGACCCGGTCACTGAACAAAGTGTAGCATTCAAAGTAGGTATCATTACCGGTGCGGTGACACCGTGATCAAACGCTCCGCAAAGTACTGGTAGCGAAGAAGCTAAGGAGCTTTTCTTTTGGAGCGTTCAAGAAAACAAACTAGCGACTCGTTGTATAGAAACTCCAGGTATGAAAGATGAAATTCAACGAAGTAACAGATTGATGCACCCGCGATTGAAAAAGATTACACGCATATATTCCCGACCTATCTGTGGGGTACCAACGTTTGCGTTTGTTGGAGAAAAAATTGCGGCTGCTATCCAACCAGCATTACAGGAAGACAAGCGACATGAGAACCATTGAAAACAATCAGGCGAGGAGAATCGAAACCGCTCTTGATTGATTGAGGGATGATATCCGATCTTGCTTCCCTAAATCGGCGCTGATGGTCAGTTCTACGATTTGATACTCGTCGAGCAAGTCTCTGAACGATGCGATTCGCCAACTCAAGCAAACACGAAACGTCTACAAATACTAATGAAACATGGAAGAAACAAGGATGATAAACGTTCGCGGCTCGGCTACATCAACAAGAGAAAGCCGTTACGTGCTTCAAACTCAATGCAAACATTTTAACTCCAACGCATCCACATAACCAACCCAGAAATCATTCAATTTGACGCACTGATTGATAATATTTTCTTTCAAAGAAGCGTTTCTAATTTAGATGGTGATTCTTTGCAAGCCCGGGGAGACTTTGCGTCAACTTCTCTGCCTTCTCGCCATCCGTCACAACGAGTGTATACAAGTTTCGAGAGCATCGGATCTTAAATTTGGTTTGAGTAGGTCTTTTGCGGATTTTGACAAGCTTGGCATCAGCTCGGCGAGCCTTTTGCAGGAAATCGCGAATGTCTGTAATTTGCTTTGGCATGGTGTTTAAAATTTATACGTCTTGAAAGAGAAAAGTAGAAAAGATGAAGGAGGTTAGTATTAAGCTTTGCGTAATAATCATAGAAATCTCACTGAAAATAAACAGTTGTAATCCTTGCACAGAAAAGAAAGGATCCTTGCAATTGTAAAAAACGGGCTCGACGAAACGCCGAAGACGACAATTCGTCTCCCGTGCATGATTGTACGGTTGTCGGCTTCTTTTCAAATGAATTAACACCAACAAGAAATCCTACAGGGTAATGTAATTCACCGATTACTTCGGTTTCGACATACCTTGATCAAGATGATAAAGATGCAACACAAACCAAGATGAAGAAAGAACCGTGGGCTGTTTCGATGCTCGGGAGGTGGGCTGTGAAAAGAAGTAACGCGGTAAGGTGGTAAAACAATTGTCTCGGATAGCGTTACAAGTTAATCGCTGCGACAACGGATCAGTACTTCCTGGTAGTGACGTCATTCGTCCGTTTCCAAACTGTTTCGGTTTTTCTATCTGAAAAAATCTTCGACCATTATTTCAAACCTTCGGTGTTTGTTTTGACAAAAGCAGTCAACAATGAAGGCTTCTGTTCTCTTCCTTCTCGGATTAGTGAGCTCGACGCAAGCTTGGATATTCCAAAATCGATAGCTTCGATCGCACGTTCCCAGATCCTCGCATTGAGTGCATCGCGAGCGGCATCCAAAACGAGAACAAGAAACGTTGGCTGCAACAACGCGGGCTTCACGCTGAATCATCAACAATGAGTTCTAGCACGGACCAGGCCGAGATTATTGGAGGTGGGCGCATCGGCTCGCTGCTCGCACAAGCTGGTAATTGTGTTTTGTTGGGGAGAGAAGACAAGATTGATCCGAACGGATCTGGCCCGATTCTGATTGCCACACGAAATGATGCTCTGAATGGAATCGTCGACTCGTGTCCTGAAAATCGCAAGAAAGACCTAGTTTTCTTGCAGAACGGATATTTGGACGACTTTTGGCTTCCAAAGGGTTACTCGACAACACGCAGGCGCTGCTTTACTTTTCTGTCAGTGCCAAAGGTGTTGATCCTGTCGATGGCGTAACATCGGTCAACCCCGAAGGTCTTACTGCCGTCACTGGTATGCACAGCAAGGCCTTTGCGGATCGTTTGGCGGCACTAAACCTCAAATGCAATGTCGTAACGCCCGAACAATACCGCCCTGCCATGTTCGAGAAACTCATGTAAGTCTATTTCTTTCCGCAACAAAGTGGTCGATACAGCGTTTGTATTCTTAAATTATACCCTCGTTTGCAGTTGGATTTCGACGTACATGTTGGTGGGCACAGCCAAAGGCTGTTCCTCTGTGGGTCAAGCCGGCGGTGAACACGGAGATCTCATCAAGGCGGTGATTAACGAACTGGGTGTCGCAGTTAGTGCCAAAGAAGGCATTGCTTTTCCCGAAGGTACCCTGCAACGCTTGGCTGCCTATACGGACGTAGTAGCCGATTTTCCTTGTGGTGTGAAGGAGTTCGAATGGCGAAACCAGTATTTCTACAACCTTGGTGACGATGCCTGTCCCATTCACAATGGATTGCTACGAGAATGCGCTGAGCAGGGAAAATTAAGCTTTCAATTACCGTAATAGCTTTCATCTTGTTACCTATTTACTTTTGTTCTTCGTTTATCTTTAGGCGGAAGCGGTGCATGAAGGCACGAGTGCAAATTGCTCTTAACTTTGTCGTGTCCAGTGAGGTTAATGTTACGACGGACATGTATTATTCTTGGGCGTCCCGTTGACTGACTGACGTTGCTTCATCAGACATCAGACGCACTTCTTGTTGCACGGTCGGAACGCGCCTTGTTTTTGATGGGCTTTGGCACGCGATGGGCTCTCTCTTCAACGTCATCCAATCCAGCATCGTCTCCCGAGACCGCGAAGAAGGAAAAGGACGACGCCATTCCTTTTCTCTATTTCACATACATCATCCACCTTCAGCTGCTTGAATCTCTATAGCAAAACAAGGCTACACGTGTTTCGGATATTGCAATCAAAAGGACGTCAAGTGAACGAGCATCACGTCCTTCACTCTTCTACAAGGCATTCATCATTCTTTGCGAATTAATAGACCCATCAAAGCAAACCGGTCCTACCAACTTTCGACAATTTCCTTGATTCCTTTCACAAATCTTTCAAAATGAAGTCAATTTCACGCTGTCTTCTTTTCGCCACGGTAGTAACTGCTTGGCAGTCTCAGCTTCCTCGCACGCGCCGCACTATCACCCTTTTGCAGACCTTGGCTACACCCAACAACGATATTAATGAAGAGTTACAATCCGGCCGTCTACTCGAAGGAGGAGCCGTGATTGACTTTAGCTCGGTCAAGGCTAGTTCTAAAGCTGAGGCTGCTTTAGCGAAAGCGAGAAGCCATTGTCGGAAAACCACCTTTGGCACATTCCAATATTCTCGGCATCAACGATGATGTCGTTCGAGAAGTCGGTCATCCGCTGGGACAGTTTGCGAGTCAGGAGGAAATACAGTCATGTGCCGCTTATTTACGGTCCATCGCTCCCAAAGATTTGTTTATGAAGCGAAATAATAATGATGGGTCACTCGAGCAATCATCCTTCACAAGCAAACAGGTCGAGGAATATCAGAGCTTGTTGGCGAAAGCATTCGAAGAAGCGGGAGAAGTTACCAGTGCGTTTGCCAAAACGTTTTACTTGGGTACAAAAGTAATGGGCTATGAAGCACAAAGAGCAATCTGGGCTGTGTATGTTTGGTGTCGACGAACGGATGAAATTGTGGACGCTCCCAGAGACAACAATGAAGACATGTTACATGACTTGTCAATGTGGGAACTTCGGCTGGAGAATCTGTGGAAGTATGGTGAAGTTGTCGACGTCTACGACTTGTGTCTCTTGGATAGTTTGGTGCGATACCCCAACATGGACATTACACCCTTTCTCGATATGATTCGGGAATGTTGATGGATGTGCCCGGTCTTGGCCAGGATCGGTACGAAAAGTTTGACGAATTGCACTTGTACTGCTACCGAGTCGCCGGAACTGTAGGGCTCATGAGTCTTCCCATCTTTGGATGCGCTCCCGAGTACAATGATGAAGTTGCAAGGTATGCATATTGGTGGGGTGATGCTTTTCGCTGATGATTGTCAAACTGGGTCTCACATTCAACGACTTACAGAGAACCGGCGCTTTCGCTGGGCGTAGCCTTTCAACTGACCAATATTCTTCGTGATGTCGGTGAAGATGCTGTACAACGTAAACGTGTGTATTTGCCCCAGGAAGATTTAAGAAGGTTTGGTGTCACAGAGGAGCAAATTTTGGCTCAACGCGTGGACGAGAATTACATTCAATTGATGAAGTTTCAAATAGACCGTGCTCGCATGTATTATGAAAGGGCTCGACGAGGAGTTTTCATGTTGGCAGAAGAAAGTCGTTTACCGGTGCAAGTCTCAATAGACGCCTACGGCAAGATTTTAGACAAGATTGAGGAAAATGGCTACGACTCGCTTACAAAACGTGCGTACGTTGACAAATGGGAAAAGCTATCGATAGTACCATTATCTTGGTATCGAACACTCGACGTGTCAAGGACAATGCCCTTGCCCGGTGACAAACCTGTACATTCGCTGGCAGAAGTTTGAAGTGACGGGTGCGTCGACGCTCCGGCAACCAGCTGACACCCTCAACAATCTATATCCATTTGGATGATCAAATAATAATGGACTGGAATAGTTTAAAAATATAGCTCATCCTTTCAAAGAAGGTTTTTACGATAAAATTACCTTCTATTAGACCTAGGATCATCTGCTGGCTTAGAGTGCAACGTCGTGTTCTTCAAGTGTCAAGCCCGCGAGAGAATTGGCAATCGGCGACCGAACAACTAGAAACGGAAGCCACTCGTGCGCTCCCTGCGCTAGTAAGGCGCGCCGCACACGTCGATGCTCAATCCCCTAAATCGAAGTTGCCTTTGCTTCAAAGCGACTGACGATAGAAATTTACAAAACAGTCCATCTGTTGTCAGGTACAGTACTTCGTCAAGTTGCGACTAGTCGAGATCCAGACTCAACAGTTCAATCCTGTACATCAAAGTCGCATCCGGCGGAATGAGCGGTGGAAACCCGACCGCACCGTAAGCGTAAAGCGGCGGAATAGTGACTTCCGCCACCGCGCCGACAGACATTTTCGGGAGAGCTACATCCCATCCAGCGACAACTTGTCCATCTCCGATACGAAACTTGAAAGGCATCTTTCGATCATAGGAACTATCAATCTTTGTCCCGTCTTCTAGGAAAGCTTCAAAGTGAACCTTCGATTTCGTAGAAGCGACAGTCAGAACAAAATGAAACGAGATGCAAGCGATAGTATCGGGCCTCTTCATTCGACCTACCAAGCAATTGTCACCAACCTTTGCAAATGTCGTTTCGTCTCCTTCTTGACCATCCGCAGCAGCACTCCAGGTCCGTGGAGTCTGGTTGGTATGAGTGAATTGTTCATGTTTGTGGCATTTCAAAGGATAATATCAGACGTCTATTATTTTTTGGCAATGGAGGAGAAATGACGATGTGTGCGGTGCGCGATGTCGTTTATTTTGGGGAAGTGGATTACTGTAAGGTTAGCGATTACTGTACCGGAGGGTCCGCCCTTCCAAACTTCCAAACAATTTCGCCAGATCGCATTTGGAGCAGTTTTTCTCGGTCGGATCTCTTGCTCAGCACATCGCATTTATATATTATTATTACTACGCTTGAAACCTTATTGAACTCGTTTTTTTGAATTTCCATATAATCTACGTCCGCAAGCATGTCATTCATGGAAGAACCCAAGCCGAAAAAAGCCAAGACCGCAGTCAAAGAGGAGGAAGGCGATTACGAGAATGACCAGCAAGACGACGAGCCAGAAGAAGAAGAAGAAGAAGAAGAAGATCAAGTGAAAATGCAAAAGAACGAAAACGGGGAATCCTTTTGTGAGCTTTCGAGAACGCGCCGCCTGACCGTTCGTAAATTCAAGAACTCCGTTCTGGTCGATATTCGCGAGGTACGTCGAATCCTTTTTATTAAAAAGTATAACCAAGCCCCAATTGGTCACTGGATGATTCTCAATCGCTCTTGATCGAAAGTATTACGAAAAGGACGACAAAATGTTGCCGGGAAAAAAGGGGATCAGTTTGTCGGTTCAGCAGTACGAGGCTCTCAAAAGGCAATCACAGATGGGTCGATCGACCAAGCTCTTCGGGAACTGTAAAGCTTTCATTCACCGTCATTTTATCGGAGGTGGAATAGTCACAAATGTCTTTATCATTTAGCACGGAGCAAGTGCTAGTGCGCTCTGCCTTTGAAGGAAAAGGAGCACGGCCATTGAGGCAAAGAACTACGGAGTAATATTTGTCAACTCATTCGTTCTTTGTAAAGTGATGTTATACTGAATTTATTGTATTATTTCATCCTACGCCAAAAATCAATGTACGCCGTAAACCAGTCGATTGATTAATGGTTTCTAGGACGCTAGGGTTGCATGTTGCTGCTACGTTCAGACTTTCTGTTCGCGTACATAGTTCCTATTTACCTCGTAGATATTTTCCGCGTACAGACTTTCTGTACCTACCGTTTTGCCGCGTTGTAAATTCCTCGTTATATTTTTTCGCGTAAAGACTTCCTGTAATTAACGTCCCTGTTTATTTGCACTTCAAGATGCGCGCTCACGAAAACGGTGATCGCAAAACCGCATTGCTTGGCATTCCTTTTGGTTGCTCAAATGAGCTGTACTTCATGAAGATGAAGTAAAGATTTGTTTATGTGAGCTATTCTTGTAAAAGAACCATAAGATAATTCGCCATGTCGGTTGCATCGTCGCCTCATTCAACGACCGAGAATAAGCAAAAGCGCCTCCGAATTATTTTTTGGGTTTTTCTGATCTGCACCTCGGCAAAAGTTCTCTTGTTTCCCAGCTATAGATCGACAGACTTTGATGTACATCGGCATTGGAAGGAGTCACACGGCATTTGCCAATGGGGAATGGTACTGGGATGATCAATACGTTGAGTCGCGGCACACTCTTGATTATCCGCCCGGCTTTGCGTGGCTCGAATACGCCTGGACGAATAACATTTTCGCATCAGTCTTGCTGAAACATGGCTGGGTCGATGAAGAATGTTTTGCCTTATTACCAGATCCGAAAGATGGGCTGCTTCAAACTGTTTCGCCCTCGTGTCTAACTTTCATGCGGTCTACCGTAGTCACCGGTGACTCGCTTTTCTGGATTGGTGCGTACGCGGTGGCTGATGCAATGGCGTCGACCTTTTCATGGCCAACTTTTTTGGCTTTGGTGCTGCACCCAAGCCTTCTCTGGTTAGATCATGTGCACTTCCAGTACAACGGTCTCATGATTGGCGTTTGGCTGTTATCGATTGCTTGCTTACTACGAGCGAATTCGACGACGAATCAACAACGAAGGGCGCTGCTGATGCTCGGAGCGGCTGCACTCTACGCATTGCTTCTAACAATGAAGCATCTGTATTTAGTGCTGGCCCCATGGTATACAATCTATTTATTTCGAGGATACTGCCACGTGCGTCGAAAGGACTCGTCCGTTTTATCGCTCCCGAGATTTATTGTGTTGGGAATGGTTACTGTGGCAACTCTTCTGTTGCCACTGATTCCATTGGTTACTTACTCGACTCGTAACGTAACAGACATGCTGCATCAGTTACATCTTCGCCTGTTTCCTTTTGATAGAGGCCTGGTTCACGATTACTGGGCGGGCAATCTTTGGGCTTTCTACGCAGCCGCATCGAAGGTAGTTCAATTGCCGGAGGTGGCCCCAAAATTACAGCGATACTGCTCGTCTTGCTTCAATCGCCTTGTTATTGGTATTGCTGGAGAGCTGCCGCATCACATGACAATTCTCTTACTTCTTTCCATGTCCTTGTTTGGCGCTTCCGCCTTTTTGTTTCCTATCATGTCCACGAAAAGCCATCTTGAACGTTTTGGTACCTCTTACCGTTTGGCGTATGGGAGAATCCAATCGATTCGGCATATGGTGGGAGTGTACTGCTTGGGGACCATGGGTCTGGTTCCTCTCTTGTATCAACCACGGGAGCTTTTGTTAAAAGGCTCTACTATGGTCTGGTATTTATGCGGTTTCTATTGGTATCACCTGACGAATCATCATCCGTCCCCAGCAACCAACTCGTGGCATAGGAATTGGATGACGTTTGTTCCTTTCAAGCTTCACGGCGTCTTGATGGTAATGGTCTGGGTATTGGTCGACATGATACCTCTTCGAGCATTTGGTCGACTCGAGTTCGCCCCACTGGCACTGACAAGTCTATTCTGTGCGCTTGGGCTTACTATTTCGTTTATCCGACTGTCTTTTATCATGACCAGCGGTAATCCATCAGAATATTAGGTTAGATAAACGGTGTTGAGATCGACTACCGGTACCTGGTAGAGTCATTTTCTTCGTTAGCATCTCTAATCTACCAGGCCAGCGAAAGGAGACGTACCGGCACTGGAAGTATATACAAATTCCCGTGACCGGTACCAGGTAAAGCAGCTGGCAGTCATGCCGCAAAACCATCCACGAACCGCCCGTCGTTCTTCCCCTTTACGAAAAACAGACCATGAAAAATGAAGCAGCGCAAACATAAGATTGACGTCTTCCCGCACAAGCAGCTGTTTGCGTACCGCAATGAACGATTGAAAGGTTTATTATAGACAAGAAGAGCTATTTGAAATAGTGGACGCAAATTGACATCGAATTATGGAACCGGGCACATTGAAACGCCGCGCATCGTACGACGGCTCGCTTCGCGACTCGGAAGCGTCGATGAGCAATAGTACCTCCGCAAATCAGCTGTTCGGCGCAGACGAGGACCAGCGCAGCTTGATACCAGCAGGAAAAAAGCGAGGCGCAGCTCGTCGTAAGAGTCAACGCGATGGTTTTCCCAACCGTCGAGGGAGGCCTCCCAAAAGCGAGACTCGAGTGTCAGCACAAAACGACTGAAACGTCAGAACTCTTCGATATCCAAGCGCGAGATGATTGTAAAATCAGATGAAGCTCCGGAGCGGTTAGTGAATCCACTGATTGAATGGCCTCCGGCCGTGAATGACCGTTATATCGATCCGAACAAGCGGCAGCGATTGTCGGTCGCTCCCCACCCGCGTCAATTCCGGAAACGGCCACAAGTAATATCGACGACGCTGCTGAGGTACAAGGCGTTCCTTCGAAAGCAAATAATGGTGATATTGATTCAACAAACGTGAGACGCTGCGGTCGCGTAGGCGATATGGTGCAAATGTTGGATTTGGAACGTCCGGATACATTTCCGTTGGCTTGGCAAGCGCAGCTTTTAGGTCTCTCTGCCGGAGGTCATTAGTGTAGACGATGACATTGCAATACAGGTTCGGGATGCGAATCCAGTCGAAGATATAGAATATGAGGAAGTAGCACCTGTTGAGACATGCTTTCAATGGTCATGGGCAAAGGATGAAGATGATGATACAAAGTTACTCACGGAACGAGATCCTGTGTATGCGAGTTTCTTAGACACTACTGCTTCACACGACGAAAAGTATTTCGTGCCCATTTCTACTGCTCAATTCAACAAACTTCATCAATCGGTTGTGTTCGATACGGCACCTATTTTGGCCCTTGCCCAAGAATGTGGACTCTGGACCCCAGGAACTTTGTCATTCGCACCCGTGCAGCCGTCTTCACGTTCCTTTGGATGGGAGGTCTTGTCGAATGCTGGTTTAGTAGGATTCATCACAACACAAGTGGAATGGTATTATGCACCGGGCCTTCAGCGCAACGAGCTTGTCAGCCGGTGGCAAGCTTTCAAAATCAGCAAGCATCAATGGCAGGATGATTCTCTTGGATTGGATGCTCGGTCGAAAATGAAGCTAAAGAGCCCGCCGCCGCAGCTGATCTAACAGTCAACAATTCAGAGAATTTAGAGGCCAACTTAGAACATGGAAAAGTTGATACATTGACGACGGCATCATCTGTGACAGTAGCGGCGATTCCAGACGAAATGGAGGACGTGCACTTCGGCAACGACAAAGCCTCATTGGAAGGTTCAATGGTACTACTATTTGCTCTGGCGTTGGAGCATGCACGAGCGTGCGGAATCAGCTACGTTTCGATTGAGAATATGTCTTCTGAGTGGAAAAGTCTTCTGACGACTTCTTCAGAATGACAATCAAACAAGAGATTGCTGAATCGGAAAAAGTATCTTTTATTTGTGACTTGACCAAGATAAGTTATCGCTATACTTTTCTGTTGTTTCAGCGACGTGCGAAGGACTTCAACAACACTCAATGAGTATGAAATCCGGAGTGGACGAAGCAAGTCGTATACGCTGGATAGCATCGATTGCTCCCACAGTGAAGTGCCCCGAAGATGATGGTGCGCGGCTTTCCGGCGTTGAAGAAGACTTGCGTTCTCGCCTTGCAGTCTTTCGTGCCAATCTTTCATCGTCAATGGATTTTGTAGATCTTTTGGAGAATGGGGAAAGTGGTGAGAAAATTGCACCTGCACCAGAAGAGTTGGGGATGGCATTTTCCGTCATACGCGCATTTCCGAGACAGCCTGAGCGAAGTGTCTCGGTGTCTGACGTTTGCGATTTGATCAACGCTAGGCAAAAGAGTTATTTTCGCTAGAAAACAGTCTGCAACCAAAATTACATGATTTGATAGTTTGTTCAATCAAGGAGAGGATTGAGTATGAAAGACTCCGCGACAAGAAAGAAAAGGATCGCGATTTGCTTGAGGAGAGCATAAAACTTATCGAACGACGAAGAGAACAAGACTTGGCATTCAAGAGACAGCAAGAGCAAGATATGGAGGCGGTTTGTGAGATATGCGGGGATGGAGAAATTACGCCCGAGAATCAGATGGTTTTCTGCGAATCCTGTGATGTAGCCGTCCATCAAATTTGTTACGGAATCGAGAAAGTACCGGAAGGCGATTATTATTGCTATGCGTGCACCCGCATTCAGAGAGAGCCTTGG
Source organism: Fistulifera pelliculosa (assembly GCA_026008555.1). Classification (NCBI taxonomy): domain Eukaryota; phylum Bacillariophyta; class Bacillariophyceae; order Naviculales; family Stauroneidaceae; genus Fistulifera; species Fistulifera pelliculosa. The sequence goes on along the minus strand of BROJ01000246.1, from coordinate 294,195 downwards.
TAGTACGACTGATGCACAGAGAACAACTCAAAATCTTCGCACTAGTTGCGAGCTGTGTCCTTTGAAAAGTGGGGCATTCATCGAAACGGCTACAATAAATGGCACAGCTACCTCTTCCTTCGGAAAATGGATTCACGTTGTTTGTGCAAAATGGCAAGGTCTTCGGTTTGAACGTTCCCCGACTTGATTGAAGACGTCACCGATCTCAAAATGAAGTTTCGACAACACGGTATTACATGCATTCTTTGTCGTGGTGGACGTGGAGCCATGAACAAATGCAGGCATGAGGGGTGCACAACCTGGGTCCATGTGACCTGCGCTAGAGCGGTGGGTAACTGTGAAGTTATCCATGGAGAAAATGCTTTTGGAGATATTGAAGCAAATCCTTGGACTTTATTGTGTCCTAAGCATTCTCAAATTTCTATGAAAGACATCCCAGATGGATCTATGACCTGCGAGGATCTTACACTACTGGCGAAAGAGTTCCCCTGAGCCCGACCCTATTCCCGCGGAGGTAATACCCCGGCCATTCAACACCATAGGCGGCGAGGAGCGTATGAAGCTCTTGCGCAACGATGAATACGAGAGAGCATTGTTGGTGGAACTAACGACGAAGCGATTGCATGGATATCGTTGCGAAGTATGCGACACGCTGGAAGAGGACGGAAAGAATTTGCTGCGGTGTCCTTCCTGTTTGACAACTTGTTGCTTGTCATGTATATTTGAATCAGACGTCGTGGACGGTAGCTTATAAGTGCCAGTCGTGCAGATTTATGGAGAAAGACACGAGACTTGATGAGGACGAAAAACACCCGCTTGCCTGGTTTGTTGTCAGAAGGGTGGAATTCTACGTCCAGGGTTTGCGCGAACAATAAGCAGAAATCATATTGGAGGAATAATCCTAATGAATTTCAGAAGTCTTTGTTTGGCATTCCATATGGGTGCACTCAGTTTGCGGCTTGTAAGTTCGTTGGTTTTCTAGCTGCTGAAAGCTTCTTCGTGTCCCGTCACATATACTAACTTGCCTTCTCGCTTTAGCTGGATTCCGAAGGTGGAAGTAACACGTTCAGGTGTTTTTAATTGTTCTGATGTTATCATGGCCAACGGCAAAGGGCTTATTTTGGCCCAAAGCCGTTGCTTTCTGTGCGGGCAGTCTGCTGGTTTGAAAATCAGGTGTAACGATGATTGCTGCGCTAGACAGAAATCCAGCGAACAAACTCACTACCATGTAACATGTGCGCGTCAGGCTGGTCTTGAAGTCAACGTTTTGGGTGACGATGAGTTGACGTTTTACTGTGAGTCACCATTGTCCTCTTCCAGCTTATTTATAACAATTTTACTCACCATTTTCGACAGTGAAGTGCTTCAAGCACTGTGGTAACGAATTTAACTTGCGAGCAAAATTGAAGATCTTCTTGAAATTGAGAAGAGAAGGTCGGGAAAAACATTATCGAAATATCATTTGCCAATGAGATTCTCACATGCTCAGAGACTATTGAATTCGGCCGTTCAAGTTATGCGTACGCTCGGATGGGCATGGAGATGGGCGGAATGGTGGGTTGATTATGATTCATCATGGGAGCCCCTTCTTGAGCCTGGACAGATTGAGTCTAAGATGACAAACGAAGAGTTGAAAATCGTTGAAAGTACGAGAGAGTCTCGATGTGAGGATGCTCGTAGATGCCGACTGACGGCGTTTAGTGTTGCGCTCCGTGAGAGGCTCTATGACGGAGAAAGCAGCTTTGACCGACTCTCTTTTGATCGAGCTATCCGCTCGGTGCTCGCAATGGGTAGTCTTGTTGGACCTTTAGAAAGCTTCGAGCGAGACTTTCTAGCTGAATGGCTTGGCCGAGCCTATCGGTCAAAATCGCCGTTGCTAGGTTTTGGTGAGGAGAAGATAGAACCTTACCATGGCGATTGGTGTCTGCACCAGAAGGATGATTCGCCGAAATTTCTTCTCGCAGGCAGACCTGTACCAGGAACACAAGAACTTGGTGAAGGATCTTCTTTTGAGAATGTTGAAGAAGTTGACGACTTTTGATGACAGAGGTGGAATTCTCACGTCAGAAGACAGGCGGCGGGGCAAAGGCAATTTCACCAAAGCGTCGTCCAGGTAGACCTCGGAGAGTTCAGGAAGACAAGCATTGTGAATCCATTGCTCAAGAAACAAAAGGAACCTGTAAACGAAGTCCAGGTAGGCCTCGAAAAGCTGACAAACGTCGTGAAAGGCCAGAAGCAGAACAAACGACGCCAAGACGCTCTGCCGGTCGACCCCGACGAGATAAAAGGCGATTAGGAGGTCTCCCTCAATAAAGCAGTCTACTGGAAATGAAAGTTTTCCACGACCGGGACGAGGTCAACCGCGTCGATCACCCCAAGTCCCCGGGGTGACCTGAATGCTAACAGAGAGTTGCCATCCACTGCAACGCCTATCGTCACTGGTCGGACGAGGTCATCTTTGCGAAATCACGGTGGTAATTTGGATTCAGAATTTAAGGCTGATGGCCAGGTTCACAGCATTAGCGGTAGTCCGGTGAAGAGGGCCGTGGTCGACCTCCTCGTGTGATCGCTGAAGTGGCCCCTGCGTTTATTGCCGCTGAAAGCGGAGACAGCGAGATTAAATAAAGTCTCACTTAAATGAAAATGAAACCATTTACTAAAAAGGGATTAATCAAACAGAGGAAAAGATTTCAGGTAATCCAAAAGTTGCCCGGACTTGGATCGCTTAGCTTCATCAAAATAGAGTTTCCCCAACGGTCTCGAACAGACAAGTCAGCGCCATGCTCCACTAACAGTTTCAGTGCTACTACATTCCCTTCCGCCGCTGCAATATGGGCTGCCGTACGATCGTCATAATCGCCAGCATTGACTTGGATCTTGGCTTTCAAAGCCTTTTCATCCTAATAATATCACCGTTCGAAACAACCTGACACAGCGTGGACGCTGCAATGTTGTCCTCCATACATAGAGTGGCACCATTTTCAAGTAGGACATCGATTGCGTTGTCGTGCCCACATTTCACTGCTTCATATAGCGCAGAGTTTCCATGAATGTCAGTTTTGTTCGGATTAGTGCCTTCATAAGAGAATAGCTTCTTTACGATATTTGTGTTTCCTTGAACAGCTGCAATCATCAAAGCTGTGCGTTGGTCGTAGTCCGCTTCGTTTGGATCAAAGCCCTGGTCACACATTAGTGTAATGACTTTCAAATCCCCACGAGAGGCAGCAAAGAGGAAACGTGTTGTGTGATCGTCATTCACTTTTTCCATGTGCATGCGTACGAGATCCCGCACCGTCGACAGCGTACTTTCTGTTTGAACGGATACGATCGCATGATTGACATCCCCACATACAGAATCATCGGCTTTTCCGGACATATCATAGACTGATCCGGCCTGCAGCACAGGTAAAGACTTTGGCAGATTGACGCACTGATCAAAATCAAGCTGGTTTGCAATCGTTTCAACCTTTGTCAATAAATTCCTTAAAATCTTCATTGCAGTTCCAGGGTGATCATCCGAGATCATTTTATAAGCAGACCGACTGATTGTTAGAGTTTTGCAAATAGCCGCGGTTCGAATTGTGTCTATCTGAGGAGAACCCGTGAAAAGCTGATCTCGTTGATAAAATCACCAGGACCAACTCGTGATACGGACCCCGATTTGCTGCGATGCATCTCACTATCACCAATACTACTGTGATAGGTGGATCCAGTTCTTGGCGTACTGTCATCACCAACCGGTTCATGCAGATAGTTAATCAACTCCACTTGTCCTCCGACCAAGAGGTACAAGTCGGTCGCAACACACCCACGCTGCAAAAGCTCTTCCCAGGACCAAACATCTCTATCTTGCAAGAATTCAAAAGCTCGTCTAGGAACTGAACACGAACGCCGTCAAGCAAGGTGGTCTTCATTAGTGACGACATGTATAATTGGCGAAGAATTCGTCGCCGAGTGGAACTTGGAAAATGCGACAAGACGTGCTCGTCGGAAATACCCTGATTGTTGAAATTTAACTTGAGCTGTGTCTTCAAGCGCTTCCGCAAATCGGGTTTGAAATTGTTCAACTTTGAGTAGTCGTCGACCGTGCTCAACAGTTCCCTATAGGCTCCTGTCTTTTGATCGCTCTTCACAACCAACAAGGTAATACTACCGATAATCCACGCCATGAACAAAATGTTCAGGAACATGTAGACCATATTGAATACTTGCTCCGCCGGATTAACAGGCGAAAAATCTCCGTATCTGTGGAAAGGAAAGACACATCCAAGTGAGGTTTTTCTCTTGACGTTACCGATCTCAGACACACGAATTCACTCACCCCACAGTCGTGAAAGTAACAATTGTGTAGTAAAGTACAAGGATATATCGCTCAGCTATTGTCATACCTGGTACGGCACTTCCAATCGCCGTTTGATCGGGATCAAAATCATATTTCCTTGCAATGAAATACATGACACAAGCCCAGAAATGTACCCATACAAAGGTAAAGAAAAGTTTCTCAAGATCGTCAGAAAAGAGAGACTAATCTTTGAATTGAATTGCAATATTTCAAAGAGAAGTTTCAGCCGATGCAATACGATCATTCGCACTAGACGAACCAAACTGAGATACTGTGATGTTTGACTGTCGGAACCCATCTGACCGGTGGCAGCCAAGAGAACAGCATAAAAGGAAATACCCCAGGATATCCTTCCAGAGTCTCGTGCGAGCATAATGCTTGGCAATTTCGCTGCGATCGTAGACCAGTTCCTCTTGATGATTGTAATAAGCCAGATTGAAGTTGACAACAATATCGATGGTGTATGTAGCCATAATAACGCACTCCACGGCAGCAGAGCCATCGTTGTACGGAGCCAAGCCTGGGTCTTTGAAAGCCACCATGAATGTCTCAAAGAAAAGGGTGAAAACGGCGACAACAACGGTGAAACTCCAAAACACTTTATATCCTCGTGTCCAAGGAAAGACGATAAATGGGTGCGCCTCCGCCACGGACATGTCACGAACGGTTCCTACTCCGCCCCCAAACATTGCTGCTCGCGAGGAATGCCGGGATGTGACCTTTTCTGGCTGAACTTGAAGTTCAGCATCATTGTCATCCTTGGCGTAACTTTCTGAAAAGTGCACCGATTTCACCGACTTGGAGACATTCATAAAAGATATTTCGGAAGTTAGCTGTCTGTTCATTTTGTATCCAGTTCTTTGAGTGTTGATAACCTGTCTTCAAAATCAAGCTTGACCGATTGAGATCATGGAATCAACTCTCTGGCATCGAAGGGGTAGAATGAGTTTTGTTGTCATTCAAGAAAGCGACGTTTCAGAAAACTTCCGAGGCCAACAAGAGAAGGAAGAGCGGATGAGATTTCTGAGAATGATCTTGGTGACTGTGAGAGTACCGACGGTACCGGTACTGAAATGTGCAGTGAGATGTACAAGGTACCTGGTACCAGGTACAGCGATAATCACACAGGTTCTCGATCCGAAACGTGCTCGGCGCTCGACAAGCCCGAGGACAAAAAACACAAAACACAATGGTGTTGTTGATATTTTCATCTTGATACCCGTTAGCTCTTTGTCAATAACCTCTACAGATACCATCTAATCCCTATTGTTGTCTATTGACTCAGCGTTTCATCTTCAAACTAGATGAGAACGGCAGGGAAAACTCATCTTACTGTGCATTTGTCTCGCATTCGTTCTGGAGACCGAAAATTACCAACGCATCAGTCAACTTCTTTTATTCATTTTCCAGCACCATGTGCCGAAATTACACTTTCATGCTTTTTATATTCTTACTTGGACATGAATCAGGAATAGTGCGGGCACTTAACATAAATCGTCGCCGTCAACTAATATGGGACGTGATGACAGCGGTTCCGATTGCGGTATCTCCAGCGACTGCCATGTGCACTTGGGGAGACGCGTCGGAAGATTGTATTGGCGTGTACAAAATGCCAGCAAGTGGTGCTGCAGCTTTTATGGATCCCTCTGTCGCTAGGTCTACCCTGATGGACCAGCGACAACGAATTGACAGCGTCAAAAGTTCAATACAGTCTGGTAACCTCTTACAAGGAGGACTTGAACTTCTCGAAGTCGTGCCGAAGATCAGTAAAGCAGGAAAATCGCTCGTTCCTACTACTGGCAGCGAAAGCTCGGTAGTGTTCGGGCTGAAAACTCAGCAAATGGAATCGCAACTAGAAGAGATCATAGGCCTGTTAGGTCAAGCGGACGTGTCGATTGGACAAGGGATGCGCGGAGAGATGGGTTCCGTTACGATGGCACAGCTGACGATAATCCGAGATTTACAGGATGCGCAAAATCTGCTGGATGACTTTTGGCCAGTGCTTCGAGATAAATGAGAACGAAGAACTTTATTGTTGATAGTCGATCTATAACAACGTATGATGTATTGGATAGTTGTACATAATTATTTCTTGCTCGATCACTCCAATTCCTCATTGAGTTTTGATTCCAACGAGCTATTCTTTTCTGTTTCGATGATTCTTCTTGATCGAGTCTGCTCAAAGCTCGCTGCATGTCTTGGTCTGTCGCCAGTTTGTCGCGCAACACAGCATTATCTTTCGAGCGAGACAGGCCTTCCTTGATGTTATCGAGGTTGCGAGAAAATTCATCCGTTCCCAGAAGACTTCCTGACGGTCCGGATCCCAACTCGTCGACATGACCGAATATGTAATACCCTTATGCAGAAACATAACATTGTGAGAATAACAATGGACCGGTAACGGGAACGTTCTTCATTTAACTGTATACTTACAAGCAAGCCTAATACAAGAATAAGAATTGTTGCCGCTACAAGAGATGGTTCAAAAGACATGTCTTGATACGTCGCCATGTACCAAAATCCCACAAAGACCCCATACTGAGAAAGAGAGGAATACCAACAAACGGAATCATACGCTGTCCCATCCGCTGCGCCACTTTCTCTGGAATAGCAGCTGCTGTTTGCTGTACTTGCATATCTTGCTGTAGCAGCTCACGAGCTCGCTGCAGCTCGGCATTTTCTGTTCAGCGCGCTCTCGACGCATTTTCTCCAACGCCCGCTGACCGGCGTTCGAAACTGGAGCAGGTTCTTCCAACAAAGCGGGAGCGACTGGTAAGGGCGCTTCTAACGAGATTTCCTTTACTCGAGGCTGCTTCGTCTTCTTCTCTCCGGTGTTACCAAACCTTTCGCCGCGTTACAAAAAGTGGAAGGTGTGGGAAGAGGAGACGGCGCAAAGAACGACTCGACCGCCACGAAAAGGATTGTAAACCAAAGGAGCCTCATTACCGGTTATTTGCTGTGTTCCGGAACGTAAATTGTCAAGTTTCTTTTGAATGAGATGCTTTTGCGATACCTTATCTTTTTTTATAAAATGAAAAAGCTGCTCGTTTCTCCGTGTCTAGCAAAAGAAAAACGAATGTTGTTGATTTTTTGAAGCCGTCGAAGTTCAACCGCTCTGACAGACCATGACAATCAGCGATCGAGTACCAGTGTGTGTCCCAATGATGCAAAAAATAATATACTTGAATTTAAGATTCAATAACCGGTGTGACAGTGATATGATACTGTGCTTTACAGAGGCTCGTAGCTGACTCATGAATACCCATGACCCATGACCCATAACTCATAAATGTATGACGTACTTTTACTAACCACTGACTACATTCTTTGGACGCCAGCCAGCTGGCCCAAGCGAGTAAGAACCAAGGAGGTGCGCAAGGAGGTGCGTGTCTTAAGTAAAACTGATTTGCCTGCTAAGCAAGTGCGCGGTGCGCGTGCGCACAAGCCGGAAGCTGGTCTGTTTTTTATTGAATGAACAACCATTTAGACACCTTGTAGTGTACATTCAGGATGTTGTGAAATGAAACATAGGACATTGTTCAGAACTGTCATATTTATTTACGGAAATCTATTTAGGAACGGAACATTCTGAACGAGCACTTCTCTCTTGAAACGGTACAATATTTACGCATTAAACATTCCGTTGAAAAATTTCCTTATTGGCTGTCCAAGCAACGGATAAATGGATACTGTTTGAGACGGAGTGGACTCTCCGAATTTTCGCGACTTTCTTTCCCAAGATCTATCTATAAGTTTAGCTTTAGCCATCGGATCTCTCTTTGCAGTTTCACCAATGCTCACAGATATCAAAAAAATTTGGTCATTGCACCTCTGCTGTTTGATCTGATTCCAGGATGAAGTTCACTGCTTTTAAAACTGCAACTCTTTCGTTGGTCTTGTGCGCCATTATTGGAGGATCAATCCACGCAGCGGGTAAGTTTCCGTCCTCCGCTGACAGCGTGGCTAACGAAGCTTCCGTTGAGCGCGAACTCTCGTCTCGGTGACCGTGTGCGTCACAACCGTCATAACCGCAACAGAGATGGACACAATGGAGGGCATAACGGCGGACACGATGGAGGTCATACTGGAGGCCACGGGCACCACGATGAAGAGCCTGTCGTCGCATCCGGAAAAGGAAAGAAGAGCGGAAAAGGGGCAAGCGAGCTCTAGAGGAAGAAGATCGTGATCTAGCTCTCGGGGACCGTGTGCGTCACAACCGTCATAACCGCAACAGAGATGGACACAATGGAGGGCATAACGGCGGACACGATGGAGGTCATACTGGAGGCCACGGGCACCACGATGAAGAGCCTGTCGTCGCATCCGGAAAAGGAAAGAAGAGCGGAAAAGGGGCAAGCGAGCTCTAGAGGAAGAAGATCGTGATCTAGCTCTCGGGGACCGTGTGCGTCACAACCGTCATAACCGCAACAGAGATGGACACAATGGAGGGCATAACGGCGGACACGATGGAGGTCATACTGGAGGCCACGGGCACCACGATGAAGAGCCTGTCGTCGCATCCGGAAAAGGAAAGAAGAGCGGAAAAGGGGCAAGCGAGCTCTAGAGGAAGAAGATCGTGATCTAGCTCTCGGGGACCGTGTGCGTCACAACCGTCATAACCGCAACAGAGATGGACACAATGGAGGGCATAACGGCGGACACGATGGAGGTCATACTGGAGGCCACGGGCACCACGATGAAGAGCCTGTCGTCGCATCCGGAAAAGGAAAGAAGAGCGGAAAAGGGGCAAGCGAGCTCTAGAGGAAGAAGATCGTGATCTAGCTCGGGGACCGTGTGCGTCACAACCGTCATAACCGCAACAGAGATGGACACAATGGAGGGCATAACGGCGGACACGATGGAGGTCATACTGGAGGCCACGGGCACCACGATGAAGAGCCTGTCGTCGCATCCGGAAAAGGCAAAAGAACGCCAAGGAAGGAAAAGGCAAGAGAAACTAAGGCAAGAACGCTGATCCTTCAGAACAAGCGTAGAATGATTCCTTTCTTGTAGCCTCTCGTTATTATTTGGTACGCAGTTAATGTGATAAACGTCAACATAATCGTGTTGAACTTTTTTCATCGTCATATTTCACTAGATGCCATCTCGAACTATCGGATGCCGCTTAATCTTTGGGCCGTCTAAAGGCGCTTTCGAAGTAAATCTGGTCTAGGACGAAGAGGTTTGATCAGGAACGAGACTCGATTGCGTACGTGCGAGCAAAGAAGGCGAAATGTGGTGATTGATAGCGTCTCTTGGAAGACGACTTTTCCTTAGACGTATCAGATGAGGAAGTGGGAGCAGTTGTAAAAGTGCCATTGGAGCCGACTCGCCTCAGCAGCCGCCCTTGAGCGACAGTTGCCTATACGATTGACAATGACGATGAAAACTTCGCGTAGTATAGGTGGCGAAACCTATTTAGTTCCTATGACAGATGTCGATTTTATGGAGGTGTCGATGGTTGATCGAACATAGCTGTATTTATAAGGAAGAGACCGGTGCCTGACGCTCACACCGAGGCAGACCCGAATAACTAGTCTACACGCGACTGCATTTAGTGTGGTAATTTAAACAAACAAAATAGGATTAAATAAATCGAAAAGATCTCCTACTTATTTTGTAAACACTGGTAGGAAATTGGGCAATCAAGAGCCCAATCGACAGCTGATCCAAACAATGAACGTCATTTTGCCATCCTTCCGTCAAAGGGCGCCAACAAGTGAGCAAAAGGTCAATACGTGAACAAAGCGAACCAGCAAACGATAAAGGAAGCGACAGAACGCATGAAGAACAGAGGATGGGAACGCCAACGGGTGTTTCCGTCTTTGAGAATCACAATAGCTTTCGCAACCACATCAGGATGCTGGTCGCCCAGATCTGTAGGGTTGGTCATACGATTGGGTCAACTCAGGGGCCAACGAAAAGTCCCGTACGTCTCTCTGTGTTATCAGTGATTTTCCGAAGAAAGACAAGCTTGACTTCATTGCAGTTGCAGTAAAGCCCAACATTCTGACCAATAATCAAGACGAAGAAGCAGTAACGGCTAGTAAACCGTATCCGTATCTTGTGCCAATCATCATCAGGTACATAAACCCCGTTGTGGGGACTGGTGCTCGTCTTTGCGGATTGAATTTGTGTTTGTGTTTCTCCTCTTGCAACAACGCCGAAGCTGCACTGCAGTTGCAGTCTTACAGACGAGTTGTTCCTTTCGTCCTCTCTTCTTCGCAAGATTTATTATCTCTCTGCTCCCAAACCAAGGTAATGGTTCGGCTACATGCAACGAAATGCTTCTTCAGAGGCTACATTACATGTATTTAGCGTGCGAAAGGGCAGAAGAGAGAACGCGACGAAATCGACAGAGAACGCTTTACTCAATCCATACGTCAATTATTAATCGGAGAGTTTCAAAACTCTTAACGAAACGCACTTCGCATTTAGCGCCGCAAAATACACCTAAATCAATATGCGCTTCCCGCCGTGTCGGTTGCTTGACACCGATGACGACCGAAAAGTTTCGTCGACAAGCTTCGATGCGGTGGAGTTCCGGAGACTGTGATTTCAGCCGCGCCGGTTATCCCATTGTGTTATCCTCAAATCGGTTTCTTGGTACGCTAACAAATGTTTTATTCGAGATGCGATACGCGGCTGCATTTCACTATCTCCAAAGGTCTTCAACCTTCCATTGGAACACAACCTGCTTACCCACAAATAATGTCTTGATGGCGCTTTGTTGCTTGTTGCAGTTTTCCTCGATTGTTGCCTGTTGCAGTTTTCCTCGACGACGGACGACAGTGGACGTTCCCACAGAAAACCTTAACTCTAAACCAGCGCCACAAAAGTGCGGAGATACAGGGTACAGTAGAGCCTACACTCCCCACATTTTTTTATATAATAAAAAATATATAAAAAATTTGTGCAGAATGCAGAATCGCAAATCGCGTTAGGCCCAAGGAAATTTTATAAAGCTAAATAAATATATTTTGAGCATGCATGGTGCATGGAGCATGGAGGACGTTGTGGCCAAAATTGGGAGTAAGCAGTACGCAGTTACGGGTTACGGCGTAAGGCCTACTCGATCTATGAGTTGAATGGTACAGTAGCTGTTAGCTGTTTAGAAAATTTGTGTATGTGAAAACATAAATTTGTTCGTGTATCGGTTACAATGAACAATATTGGCACTGGCACTTCGGTTCGATTTTTCCACTTTATCACACGATCCATTTTCGATCTTTGCAAACCTCCTCCTTCCGGTCATAAACTCCCAAATCTCAAACAATTGTTTCGAGTCTTTGAAAACTTCAAACGTAAGACACCATCGTCGATTATTGAACAAGGCTGGTCTTTTACTTACACTTTATTCTCTGTTCGATCCTTGCAGATGAAGTACACTGCTGCAAAACCGCTGCCGCCTCGCTGGTGCTCTTGGCGATTATTGGCGGATCTATCCACGCAAGTGGTAAGTTCAGCATGTCGGCATCCCAAGAGCCGAGTGCTGACAATCTCCGCCGTCTTGGTAGTCATCATGGCCACAACCACGGCCACGACGTGCCCGTAGTCTCGTCAAAGGGCAAGGCCGGCAAGGGAAAACGAAGCCTCGAGGAAGAGGAGGACAGAGATCTTGGCCGTTTGAAGAATCTAATGCACGGGCAACACAAAGCGCATGGTCACGACGAGGAGCCCGTAGTCTCGTCAAAGGGCAAGGCCGGCAAGGGAAAACGAAGCCTCGAGGAAGAGGAGGACAGAGATCTTGGCCGTTTGAAGAATCTAATGCACGGACAGCACAAAGCGCATGGTCACGACGAGGAGCCAGTAGTCTCGTCAAAGGGCAAGGCCGGCAAGGAAAACGAAGCCTCGAGGAAGAGGAGGACAGAGATCTTGGCCGTTTGAAGAATCTAATGCACGGACAACACAAAGCGCATGGTCACGACGAGGAGCCAGTAGTCTCGTCAAAGGCAAGGCCGGCAAGGGAAAACGAAGCCTCGAGGAAGAGGAGGACAGAGATCTTGGCCGTTTGAAGAATCTAATGCACGGACAACACAAAGCGCATGGTCACGACGAGGAGCCCGTAGTCTCGTCAAAGGGCAAGGCCGGCAAGGGAAAACGAAGCCTCGAGGAAGAGGAGGACAGAGATCTTGGCCGTTTGAAGAATCTAATGCACGGACAGCACAAAGCGCATGGTCACGACGAGGAGCCCGTAGTCTCGTCAAAGGGCAAGGCCGGCAAGGGAAAACGAAGCCTCGAGGAAGAGGAGGACAGAGATCTTGGCCGTTTGAAGAATCTAATGCACGGACAACACAAAGCGCATGGTCACGACGAGGAGCCAGTAGTCTCGTCAAAGGGCAAGGCCGGCAAGGGAAAACGAAGCCTCGAGGAAGAGGAGGACAGAGATCTTGGCCGTTTGAAGAATCTAATGCACGGACAGCACAAAGCGCATGGTCACGACGAGGAGCCAGTAGTCTCGTCAAAGGGCAAGGCCGGCAAGGAAAACGAAGCCTCGAGGAAGAGGAGGACAGAGATCTTGGCCGTTTGAAGAATCTAATGCACGGACAGCACAAAGCGCATGGTCACGACGAGGAGCCCGTAGTCTCGTCAAAGGGCAAGGCCGGCAAGGGAAAACGAAGCCTCGAGGAAGAGGAGGACAGAGATCTTGGCCGTTTGAAGAATCTAATGCACGGACAACACAAAGCGCATGGTCACGACGAGGAGCCCGTAGTCTCGTCAAAGGGCAAGGCCGGCAAGGGAAAACGAAGCCTCGAGGAAGAGGAGGACAGAGATCTTGGACGTTTGAAGAATCTAATGCACGGACAGCACAAAGCGCATGGTCACGACGAGGAGCCCGTAGTCTCGTCAAAGGGCAAGGCCGGCAAGGGAAAACGAAGCCTCGAGGAAGAGGAGGACAGAGATCTTGGCCGTTTGAAGAATCTAATGCACGGACAACACAAAGCGCATGGTCACGACGAGGAGCCCGTAGTCTCGTCAAAGGGCAAGGCCGGCAAGGGAAAACGAAGCCTCGAGGAAGAGGAGGACAGAGATCTTGGCCGTTTGAAGAATCTAATGCACGGACAACACAAAGCGCATGGTCACGACGAGGAGCCAGTAGTTTCGTCAAAGGGCAAGGCCGGAAAGGGCAAAAGAAGTTAAGCGAGCAGTGATAGTGCCAAGTCTGTGTTGACTTCCTCGGCCTGCGGTTGAAAAGATTTTCATCGCGCCTCAGTAAAGATATTAGAATATTCGTTCTTTCGTATTATTGTCACATTAGATACAAGTAGTCGTCCAGCCAATTCCACTTCATTTACTTCGGCTGATCTTTCAGATCATATCGTTGAAACATCTCAGAAAAGATGCGATTCGTTATCGGTAGTTTTGATTGTTGGAAAGCAGAGAAGCGATATGGATCTCCGATTAGTTGTGTCAAGTAGTTTGAAGAAAAAGGAGCCCTTGCTTAGTTCGTTGTATTGGTTCTAGAATTGATTTTCAAATTGACGACCATGCTATTGACCTTAGCGACTCGCGATCCGCCGCGGTAATCGCACGGTCATCGTTTGGACTATGTACCGGACTGTGACGGTACACTGTTGACTGTTGACGTAAGTTCATTTGTCGATCGACGTTGGACAAAGACACTTAGGGAGGTTTCACTTATCGCAAATAGGGTAAAGATACCGGTAAGATGTAACGACACAAAACAGATGAATGCAGTTCAACAAAAAAGCGACGAAGACGAAGAAACAAACGTTTGCTTGTTTGTCCGTTGACATTTTCTGGAAATGACTTTTCACGGAAGTGCTACATTTATCTGTTCTTATTAAACTCAAAATTAATAGAAAGCATTTTGATAACTTGCTATCATGGCGCTCGCTTCGAAGCGCAATAACACGTCAAGCATGGAGAGAATCGTTGGGCTGTCGTTGTTGACGTTGCTAGGCCTTTATTGCTTGTTGACTGTCTTTGCTTATTCCAAAGTATCACAATCCGATCATGGTTTACCCATTGTGCAATCTACTCTTGTGACTACATCTGCTTTGGATGAAGTACCTAATCAACGACGAAAGGCTGTGACCTCGCATAGTATCTCGAGCATCGAAGAACTGCAGAGAACGTTCCCTATCTACGTCGGCAAAGACGTCGAAACGATCATTCATCCTGGTATACAAGCAATGGATCCAGCCGCTGCTGCAAGATGGCCTTCCGGTCTTCCGACAAACATGTCGGTACCCATGTTTTTCGATGATTCTCACGGTCATTTGTATGGTGGGTCCATCCGGGAATTCTTGGGGAACAATGGCGAAATGCTTATCACACCGGAGCAAGCCGAAAAGATTGGCAGTAAAATCACTGTTCGAGATACAGAAGTCGAGACTATATATTGTTCAGTGGCTTCTTATCGCGATCCGGAATGCTCTGGGACGGTTGCAGATGTTTTTGAACGAGCGGAATACCCGGAGCGAATTCGTGTTGCAATCTTGGACCAACGGGCAGAAGGAGACCCAGTGTGCGGCGCAGCCGATTGCGAAGCTGACCCGGACCAGACACTTTGCAAGTATGCTCATTTGATCGAATACACTTCATTAGACGCGCGTCTCTCGTGCGGTCCTGTTTTGCTCGCCATTTGGCGCACCGTCATTATCGAGGTGAATACTTTGCTATGCAGATCGATTCGCACGTGCGCTTCATTGAACACTGGGACTCTTTGATTGTTGGCTTTTGGCATTCTGCACACAATGAAATGGCCGTTCTGACTACCTATTTATCCGATATTCATGGGGCCATCGACCCAGTCACACACGAATCTCTTCACAAAACTCGACCAATCATGTGCGCTTCAGATTATGAAGGCAATGGCGAATACAGACACTTGCGCCACGGCCAGCAGCCGGAAGGAATTCCTATGATTAAAGGTGAACCGACTTTGGAACCGTTTTGGGCAGCAGGTTTTTCGTTTTCTCGGGGTCATTTCGTAATTCAGGTGCCCTATGATATGTATCTTCCCATGGTGTTTCAAGGCGAAGAAATCAGCATTGGCCTCCGTGGTTTCACCTATGGTTACGATTATTACACCCCGAGGAAGGCGTATGCTTTCACATGTACGCCATCAAAGAAAATGAAGCAAAGAGAAAGAAAGTACCTTTGTTCTGGGAGAATAGTTCCATGTATACGGGAGTCGGTATGAAAGCCATGCGCCGCCTGAACACGATAATTGGGATGGAAAATTACCCGCGCGATCAATGGCAGACTGATGAAGAAGATAAATACGGTTTGGGAATAGTTCGCACAACTCAAAAGTTCTTTGATGTTTTTGGCATTCACACGGAGACACACACTGTCGAAAGTCACTTATGTCGCTTTGTAGGCCAGCCAATGATGAAAGAATTAAAACCGCATCTGCGTGCGGATCGAATGGGCATTGACTACGATTCTGTTACGTATCGCTACGTAGACACGACCTCAGCAGTAGTCAAACATAACACATTCGGCGTGAAGAAGGCTGCCGCATAAAATTCAACACATTTGAAAATAATAACAATCTAGATTAGTTGGCTGTTCGCAATGTCTTCCAAATTCCTGTTTTGCTTTGATATCTCATCATGCCCAATGCTACCTGAACCCCATAAACGCTGCTAGAGAATACCAGATTTGTCCGAGACTAACGACTGCTCCATTCGCTGCAAACAAATAAATCATTCCTACGCAAACAATATTCGCCACCCACATGGCTGCCATGCTGAAGAACCAGTCCAAACCTCCCATAAGAATTCCATTCACTGGGTATGCAAGACCTTTGAGCACCTGCGTTAGCAATACGGCCGGAAAGACTGCCAAAGCTGCTTGCTGAACCGCAACGTTGGTTGTCAGTCCTTTGATGACATTTTCACGCCCAAACCAGGTAAACAAAGACAGCGCCGCAGCCACAACCCCACCGAATATAGTTGAAGAATTAATCAAATGTCGAACCAGTGCTCCTTTCGGTTGCTTCTGCGAAACTTGACGAGCCATGAGTGTTTGAACTGCTACAGCGACCGCCTCACAGATCTGGGTCGTAGCAAAACCCAGTTGAAAGGTGAGGTTGTAGGCTGCAGCTGGGACAGTCCCCAAAAGTGCAGCTTGGCGCGAGCATACGGAGTACGCCAACACTTTGGCAACCGTGCGGAACATAACGAGGCCGCCGGCTTTTAAATACTGCCGCAAAGACGTTTTGAGCTGTGAAAATTGTTTGACGATATTGATCGGTACTTTTCGATTCAATGATAGCATGAGAGGAATCAGTGCAATGTATTGAGCCAGCGCTGTCCCTGCAGCTGCTCCCGCAGCTCCCCATCCAGCCACGAATATGAAGAACGGGTCGAAAACAACATTGAGAGCCGTAAAGATTAGGCTGTAAATCAAAGGCGTCTTTGTATCACCCAATCCTCGGAAAATCCCATTGGTCACGAGCCAAAGCGTCGCGGCGGGCGTTCCCAGAGCCCGTACTTGAAGGTAGGACACTGCGGAGAACCACATGGGTGAAGATGGACCGACACCCATGCCTTGCGTAATGGCACGAGAAAACAAGAAAAGACAAACATTTGAATAATGCCGACCGTTCCAGCCAGCAACAAGGCGCCACTGACTGCCAAGCTCTGATCTTCGTCTTCGGACGACGCCGCTACCAAACTGATGCTAGTGCGAAGCAACGGATCGTTGTAGAGCTTGCTGACGGCATATTGAGCGCTGACAGCGACACCTGCTCCACCCAAAACAGCTGGACTGAGTCTGCCTAAATAGGCAGTATCGACAATAGCTGCCAAGGGCTCTGCTGCGAGTTGCAGCAAAGCGGGTACACCTATTTTAGAAAGTCTCGTCATTTCTTTCTTTTCTTGAGCAAGTAAATTGGCGTCGGAATCATCTTGAGCCGTTGCGATTGGCGTTGTTTGAAGACGCCTCGGATAAGAAGGTCTGTGGACATTTCTGTATCGAATCAGAACCTTGCTGGGTAAAGAGGGAACATACGACTGATGCAGCGAAGGTAATAACAGAAAGATCAACGTAGCAAACATCATTTTGGTTTGCAATTTGGACGAGAAATTGTGCTTTGTCGATGATGATGTTTTATCTCTCGCTTGCAGATCCTTTCATCTTTTATCAATGTTGTCACCGGTACGACGTTATCCAATAGGCTTCTACTATGAACGATCCTACATTGCTGTCCATTCGGTACCCGATCTCGTCCTTTTGGCAAATCTCTTGATTGAGGCAGGGCTCACAAACAGTACTAGTCTTACTTGATTTGATAAAAAAATATAGATCATAATAATTGATAATTTATTATGCCTAGAGATAAAAGCCTTTACAATTTACAATGCAGTCAAAATGAAGCCGAGTGCAATCACAAGCGAATTCAGCACTTGTTGCAATCCAGACGAGCTTACAGGTGCAACTGGAACTGTGTTGGGTGCTTCCGTGATTGATTGATGCTCGATCCGACCGAGGCTTCTCCGTTCCGCTTTCATTTTGATCGGAAGGGGAGGTTGATTGGAGCATTCGTGGGAGATGAAGGGTAGTGGTAACCGGAGAAGTTGGTGTGCCCGTAGGAACATCACTGACAAGATCGGAAGACAATGGGGTAGGTATATCTGAGCCTGCCGCTGCGGGCGAAGGACTGGGTCCTCGTGTTGCGCCGTCTTGTTGGGGCTCAACAACATACGGTTCATCCACCATGAAATTATTCGTCCAAAAGTTTGCGTCTGCATGTGATAGACCCGACGCTGCGGTGGACCCTCGGGAATTCCTGGATTGATCACACGGCCTTCAAATAACGGTAACTCGTTGTGAAGAATCCAGAACTGGAAAGGCCTGTCCAACTGCATCAAAGCTGGTGAAGTTGGTAGAGGAACGGATTCAACCACACCAATGGCAGTTACAGCAGCAGCTTCAACACCTTCCTCGTTCACATCAATAACGGTCTTTTGAATGATGAAATTGATAAAGGCGTCACATGAACCTTGTTGGATGCACAAACCACCCGAGAAAGGTGCAGGCACCCGAGATTTTGCAACGCCGCTTTGAGATCGCGGTCATATGTTGTTTCGTACTTGAACTTGGGTAACGCCAGTGCAACTCGAGTCGAAGTGAGCTGAGGCATAGCCGCTACTACTTCCGCTGCCGTTAGCGAAGGGGTAACGCCGTCCGCGAGATGAGCAGCAACCACCATGGACAATCCTTGGGTCGTCTCACTACCGCCGAAGAATTCCATTTTCACAATCTGGTAATTCGGAACTGCAGTATCAGAGTATGGCAAATACTCCACCTTGTGCATAAAGTGGGCATCCGTTCCAGCAAAACTGTCTAGCGTCGTCTGATAATCCAGGAAGGGAAGTCTCCACCCAGCTTTTAAATAAATGGCGTTCACGGCGAGAATAATCCACGCCGGATCGACATCCTCCACAATATATTCGATAAGCCCATTCGTAGCGTTCGATGCCCACTCGTTGATTGTATCTATTGTTGTTTCATCGTTGAAATCGACGGCTTGCACGTAATCTTGAACGACCGCTTGGTAAGTCGCATTCAAGGCGACGTTGCTGTTTGCCCAAATACGATTTGCGATACGAACCAAAGGGTCCTGATATTCGCAAGCGTCATCGTAACAATCACCATTATAAAGTGTTGAAATCTCGTTGTCTGCCCACTGCAGTTTCGGTTCGCTAAAGCCAAACACCGACTCCATTTCCGTTTTCGAATCTCCAGTAGCGCCGCTGTACAGCAGATCGAATGCCATTGAGATCCCCAACGATGAGGTGCAATCATTCGTATCTTCAGAGTACATTTCTGCCGCAAGATTGTCACTGAATGTAATCAATTGCTCTTCCACCGATCCATGAGCATACTTGCTGGTCAGCAGACAAGCTAGAACTAAAGCATGATCGAATCTCATTGTCGTGTTAATAACCAAGAAAACAGACTTTGTTGTAGCCTTGCGAATTCGAATTTGTATCGTTCAACAAATCAATAAGATTGTGATGCGAAGCGATTCGGAAGTGGCTCGATGCACGACAAAGAAGGTTTGCCAGGACGACGACTTGTTCAGGTTGTATCGTATGTCCGACGTACAAACTTACCAACGGACCGAAAGGTGTTTCGCGCTATTGTTGTTGCTCGCCTTTTTTGACTTTTCCGCCGATCACTTGGTTCGCGTTTACAAAATGGACGGTCCGGTGTACGAACGTTAGGAACAGCTAGAAACGACCCGGATTCATGACCCATTTTATTGCTTCACTTCCGATTTCCGAGGAAAGCACTTTACAATCCAAGATACGGAGTATAACAAGGCCATCAAGTCCAGCTAATAATTGCAACTTCTTACTTATTGTTAGAGAAAATTCCCATTGGACTTTTCGTTGGTGGTACTACAACAGAAGCGTGGTTTTGCAAAAGCAAATGTTGCAACGTGGGCTCAATGGTGTGACTCCGTACGCTCTGGCATCCATAGTAAGCCATAAGAAGAACACGCGCCAAATTTCCATTGTAATGTTCCTTTTCAGGTTGCGTGATGGTCAGCCATTCATGAAGCTGCGCCCGCAAGTCCGTATCACAGTTGCCGTAAAGCATTCGCTCACGACATGTCTCGTGCAACAATTTCGAGGGAATGCTCTCTAAATCAATTCCTGCTTGTACCAAGAAATCATCTGAATCCGAAAGTTTGCGCAAATGACTCACAAAAGAACCGCGTGCCAAAAGTTGGGCGTCACCGCACTGAGGATACCGCTGGCGGGCTTTCCCGATACAGCTTGATTCAATCCCTTAACGATACACGCCGGGACACCCACCAGCTTCTGCTCCGCGCGCGTAAAAGGCTCGTTCTTGTACACAAGAGATCGGAACGGCTGCAGAATGTCTTCCTGTCGGAGACCATCCGACAACAGTGACTTGGTGTGATTGTAGACAGACACTAACGTAGTCTGCTTGTTCTTTTCGCCGAGCCTCCAAAGATATTCAGGCTGCTAAGAAAACCACCAACCGCTTGAGTTTTCGCCTGGCGCTCCAGATTGGCCAATGTACCCAGTAAAGAGACGGTTCGTTCGCGCGCAATGCGTTGCGCAATCGTTTCGTACGTTGTTTCCGCATTCGCCGCTTCATTTTAAAAGTAGAAGGCAGCAAATCCGGATTGAACCACAAGGCATACGGCAAGAATCTTGGAGCTCCCCACATTAAAAAACACCATGTTTAAAACTTTCCCTCTGTCTTCCTTTCCCTTTTGCAAGAAAATGTAATCTGCAAATGTAATGCCTCCTTGAACAGTGGCAGCCTTTTTCTGAAGTTCCTTTCGAGTCCCTGTCGCACCCTGACTTTCCCATCTTTCTATACAGCTCTCACGAAACGATTTTGTTGCTTTCGAATGTCATTGCATTTCTGATGATTTGTATACAGCTGCTTACAGCTGGTTGCCGTCTTGACGACCGAGTCTTTGGCATAGTTCGCAACTTGCAGAATCACATTCTCAGCGACGACTGCAGGCAACAACAGCGCGAGCTGTATTAGAAAAATGGGATTTTTCATGTTTGTAACGTAAGGAAGCGGCGGTTTATAGATGTTTCTTTGAACAATGATATCTTTTGTTGCTTTGGCGATGTCAATCGGATAGTTGGCAATTGGATCTGAATGGTTGCAGGCGCGATCCGTTCGTTCGAAGGTCTGTCCGTCCGTCAGTAGGTTGCGTGTCAGGCAGTCCGTTTGTGCATCCGGTACTGGCTTCTGGCTTCTCCTTTCTCTGATTTTTAGTAAGCTCTAGCTAGAACCCTGTAGAGTTGCTCCCTTAGCCATTAGCCATTGAAGTGCATTTACTGGGCAATCCCAACCATTGAAAATTTGAGATTGATGCGAGGCAAAGCTTCAACGAAGCACCATCTTCAATAAATCATCGCCTTATTTCCAATTGTCAATGGTTCTTCTGTCCTAGCCAATGACTTAATTTATCTGAGCTTGCTAGAAGAAAGAGCTTGAAATCAAGAAGTTTTAGAATGTCTAGTGTATTTGTTGGCAATGGGAAAACGTGAAGTAGGGATTCGCGATGACTCTTTGAGACACGCGAAAGTGCCCGTAGCTATTTGTTTCTGTTTTTATATAAATGAAATGGAATTCAGAGTGGATAAAGAGATAATGGCGTCGAGAGTCGTCTCAAGAACCGTCTCAAGGTGGACACCAACATGCCTAGTCTAATAACAGGTCAAATGTCAACTGAATCTTCGACACCAACTGGAACGAATCTTGCGACTGACTCGTGTTTAAAATGATTTGGTCACGAGCGTCGCGGAACCGCGAAACCTAAAGAAACCCGAATGTACGAACGTGTCTTGGCGAGTGCTCACGTTGACCGTTCTCCACCGCACAACTGTGTCGAGCAACGACGGCCAGACAGACTGTACACAAACGGCACGGTCCAAACAAATGACGGCATTGGCCGTCCTTGGCGATGCGCATCATTTTCGCGTGAAAAAACCGCATCTCTTTTTTTTTTGCGCCTCGAGCAAATCTCGCTCTATCGTATGCACATTCATATTTTTCTTGTCTTGTTGATCAACATAGCCTCAAGTTCTTCACATACCATGTCTACCTTTCTCTTTACTTCCGAAAGTGTCAACGAAGGTCATCCTGGTACGTTTGTTGCTACTTTATTTGCGACATTCATCTCTTTGGCTTTTGCAAATGTTCTCTTTTTTCTTCGGCGACTGCGAGCATCGCATTGGCGTCGGTTTGTCGTCTCCGTTCTTCTTCTTTTCTCGCAGCTTTCCCGTGTCACTCTCTTCAAACAACTTACTCACTTATTACAGACAAGTTCTGCGACCAGGTCTCCGATGCCGTCTTGGATGCTTGCATTGCCGGCGACGAAATGTCTCGTGTTGCCTGCGAGACTTGCTGCAAGACCGGAATGGTCATGATCTTCGGAGAAATCACCACTTCCTCGACTGTCAACTACGAACAGGTCATCCGTGATGCCATCAAGGACATTGGATACGATGACCCAGCCAAGGGTTTCGACTACAAGACGTGCAACGTCATTGTTGCTATCGAGGAACAGTCGCCCGACATTGCCCAGTCTGTTGATGCCGTCAAGCCCGAGGACATTGGTGCCGGTGATCAGGGTATCATGTTCGGTTACGCCACGGATGAGACTCCCGAGCTCATGCCTTTGACGCACGTCCTTGCCACCCAAATCGGTGCCAAGCTCACCGAAGTGCGCAAGAACGGAACGTGCGACTGGGTGCCCCGACGGAAAGACTCAGGTCACTTGCGAATACAAGTTGATCGACGGTGTCCCCGTCCCCAGCGTGTGCACACCATTGTCATCTCCACTCAGCACTCGGAGGATGTCACCAACGACCAGATCAAGGCCGACTTGATGGAACACGTCATCAAGCCTGTCGTCCCCGAAAAGTACTTGGACGACAACACCATCTACCACTTGAACCCCTCGGGTCGTTTCGTCATTGGTGGACCTCACGGAGATGCCGGTTTGACCGGACGTAAAATCATCATTGACACATATGGTGGTTGGGGTGCTCACGGAGGTGGTGCTTTCTCTGGAAAGGACACTACCAAGGTCGATCGCTCGGCCGCTTATGCCGCTCGTTGGGTCGCCAAGTCACTCGTTGCTGCCAAATTGTGCAAGCGCGCCTTGGTCCAATTGAGTTACGCCATTGGTGTCCCCTACCCCTTGTCCATCTTTGTGGACTCGTACGGAACGGTCAAGGAAGGCATGACCGATGCTGACTTGACCGAAGTCATCAAGAAGAACTTTGACCTGCGACCGGGATGCATCATCCGTGATTTGAACTTGCGTCGCCCCTTTATGCGCAAAACGGCTGCCTACGGACACTTTGGACGAGATGATGCTGACTTTACCTGGGAACAGCCCAAGGACTTGAACCTTTAAGCACTAGTACTACTTTACAGAATAATATAATTGATTACGGAGTGTGCCTCAACAAATAATCAAGTTGCTACAAATGGTTATCATTTACTTTTCTGTTTAGTGTCAATGATGCAATTAGTTTCATGTCGCATTTAGAAGCGTTGTCTGACATGAGGCCTGAAAATAGAATCCAAATATTCCCGTCGAGGGTGAACGATGCTTGTCATTCTGTCAAAAGTCGTGCCTACGGTAGTCTAAGAGCACGCAGTTGGATCGCCTATTTTATATACAATTCCCTGCGACATCTATTTAACTGTCCAACGGAATGAAAGGATCACTGGGAGCCTGTACAACAGCCGCTAGGGCCAACGCAATCGCTCCAAACGCAATTGCAAACAAAATGTACGCCGTGATTAATGAATCTGTACCCAATACTTGCTTTCCTCTTGAACTGGATGGTTTCTTGTCTTCACCAATGGTAAAGACGACACTGTCGGATCCAGTCCCAAAGCTATCACCGACCGCGATTCGTCGCCAAAATTCCACCGTCGCGACGGCAAACGGAAACACTCCAGCCAGAAATACCAATGTAGTCGTCGTTTTATCGAGCGCTTCAACTTGTGTTGCTTGTTCTGCGACAAGTAGAGATGTTTGCGATGTAGCAGTAATGGCCTCTGCCAGGAAATGTTGACATGCTGACGCTGTGGAACAAGCATTCGTGACGGCGTGGTGAAGAATGGGTGGAAGGATGACACCGACCCGATCAACACAGCCGCTGCACTCAAAATATGCAATGCTTTCTTTCTCTTCATCTTGAATAGAAGATAATTATCATTCCGTATGAATGAATGAATTGATTGCGGTTGTTTGCTCTTGGATTCGGTCGTCAACAGGAATGACTGACTCACACACAAAAGGGATGTTGTGATGAGAAAGTGAAAAAATGAAACGGCCCGTTGGAACATTCGTACGTCGTACGGACCACACGAGTTCTTACTTCTTACCACTTGAACTGTCTGCTGTAGAGTACTTTGCGGTAACGCTTGACCGAGGTGCGAAAAGAGTACACGTCAGTGGCGATTTCACATTCCTACCACCACGCAGTACGCACGGATGCGAGGCCGAGCGAGTTTTTATTTTCTTGTCGTTTTTTTGGACCATCATCTTGTTCCATCCGTCGAGTTCAACATCATCCACTCCTCGCTGTGGCATTCTTTTGTTGGACGTGTCCAATGGAAATAAAAATGATGCGCTTGTCTACAAACTGTTTATGTTTGCTGTTGTGTCTTTCGGTGAGTGAATTGTGTGCGATGCGGAACGAAAAGCGAGCAAGAAAAGAAAGAAAAAAAGGCAGGCATTTAGAAATGAAAATGCGGAGGTGCAAAGGCTCAACTTTGGGCTCCGAAATGCACTCGAGTGCGGCCGCGTCCCTTTGCATCATGCTTTGGTTTGAGTGCGTCTCAATAAAGCATCGGTATACCTACAATGAGGCCCTGCAAAGCGATTCTAGTCAAAGCAAACGGCCCAGGTTTGCTCGTTGCTCAGGTTCAAATTCCGGGTGCCCAAATTCTATTTTTCGTTTTCTTTGAAGCAATCAAAGTCGAACTCGCTCACACTTTCTCTCTCTCTATTCTTTCCTTCACAATATATTCAAATGATTAGACGACAACACTTGCCTTTGTGCCGCAACAAGGACATTTTCGACAAAATGCCGTCTTGCGCGCCGAAGTAGAAGGACCGCCGTATTCTGGCCCCGCTGTGAAGCCTATTTTGGACAGCATTCAGAGCCCGGCCGATATGAAGCGCCTCGACATGCGGCAAATCAAGCAACTCGCCCATGAACTGCGCTGGGAAACGCTAGAAGCTGTCTCAAAGACCGGTGGTCACTTGAGCAGTAGTTTGGGGTCAATGAGCTCACCGTCGCCTTGCATTACGTCTTTGATATGCCAGAAGATGATATCATCTGGGATGTCAGTCATCAATGCTACCCTCACAAAATCTTGACCGGACGTCGTAACAGCATGCCCACTTTGCGACAGGCAGGAGGAATCTCGGGGTTCTGCAAACGCAAAGAAAGTCCCTACGACTCGTTCGGTGCTGGTCACAGCAGTACCAGTATCAGTGCCGCTCAAGGCATGAGCGTCGCCAAGAGCATGTTGGGAAAACGCCGCAACAACTGCATTGCCGTCATCGGTGATGGTGCCATCACCGGTGGTATGGCATATGAAGCCATGAACAGCGCAGGTTACTTGCGCTCTCGGATGATTGTCATTCTCAATGACAATGGACAAGTCAGCTTGCCGACCGGAACTCCCAGTGCTGGTGGTACAGTACCGGCATCGCAGCTCTCGACCTATACTTCCAATTTGTTGGTATCGAAACCGTTCCAAAATTTCCGTGACTTTGCCAAGAGCTTCAACAAACTCCTTCCGGAACAACTGCAGGATGTCAACAAGCGCATTGATGAGTATGCTCGTGGGATGGTCTCGGGTGGTACCTTGTTTGAAGAATTGGGCTTTACTACGTGGGCCCGGTCGATGGTCACGATTTGGACAACATGATTCCCATTCTGGAGAAACTGAGAGACTCGGACAGCAACAAGCCGGTTTTGTTGCACTTGAAAACAGTCAAGGGTTACGGGTACCCACCGGCAGAACAAGCCAGTGATCGCTTGCACGCTGTTGGAAAGTTCAACGTGGCAACAGCTGTTCAGCAAAAAACGAAATCGATTGCGCCCACATTTACTTCCATCTTTGCCAACGCTTTGATTGAAGCCGCTACAGATGATCGCACCATTGTTGGTATTACTGCTGCTATGCCCGGTGGAACTGGAATGGACATTTTCGGACGCCGCTTTCCCAAGCGCACGTTTGATGTCGGTATCGCGGAACAGCATGCAGTCACGATGGCGGCTGGTATGGCCTGTGAAGGACTGAAACCCTTTGTTTGCATTTACAGTACCTTCATGCAACGTGGCTACGATCAAGTCGTTCACGATGTAGCCATTCAAAACCTTCCTGTGCGCATGGTTCTGGATCGCGCTGGCTTTGTTGGTAACGACGGTCCCACTCACCACGGTTGTTACGATCTTGCCTACCTTGGTTGTATACCCAGTCTGGTCATCATGTCTCCTTCCGATGAGATCGAATTGAAGAACATGGTAAAGACTCAGGCAGTAACAGACGATGCACCAACCGTAATGCGCTATCCGCGTGGTACTGGTTACGGTGCGGAAACTCTGCGCACCTTGTTTGGTTACGATCTCGAAAAGAACAGCAACGGCGAGTACGAGATCCCGCGTGGCCAGGTAATTCCCATTGGAAAAGGCCGCGTTGTGCGCCGTTCCAGCGGTGACCGAGGAAAGTCCCGCAAGGACCGCGTTGCCATCCTCTCGTTTGGTACGCGTTTGCATGAAGCTCTTGTTGCGGCTCAACAAGTAGAAGAAGAAGACGAAACATTAGGTGTCACAGTAGCTGACGCTCGATTCATGAAGCCACTGGATGTTGATTTGGTCCGCGAACTCGCGGATGAACACAGTGTCTTGATTACGGTGGAAGAAGGCAGCATCGGTGGTTTTGGTGACCATGTATTACATTTTCTGACCTTGGATGGACAAATGGACGAGGGAAATCTGAAATTTAGACCAATGGTCATGCCCGACGCGTACTTCGAGGCAGCCACCCAGCGCGAACAATACGAAGCCGCTGGCCTGAATGCACGACACATTCGTGGCACTATTTTACGTTTGACGAAACGCATCGTTGCACCCCAGTTGCAAGACGTGTAAGTCATTGTGAGAGTATTTTCAGATAGAAAACTCTGTGAATCGATCGGTAGACCGATTTAATCAAGCATTAACGTATAATAAGCAAAACAAATTTCAAAACAAACTAAATAGAATAATGTGTGTGTCTTCGACCTTAATTTTCATTGTCGTTGTTATCCTTACACTTAGAGGAGATAAACCCTTTTGAGCATTTTGCACTCTGCAGGTATACAGCCACATTATGGCTGACGTGTACATGACGTTGACTTGCGTCATCTCCAGCCGAAATCTTTCATCGAGCTGCCCGCACGGTTCATTCGTTCATTGTATTTCCTCCTTTTGTAAAAGTCAATGCTTTGAAAGCCTATTATTGCAACAAAAACAATGATGTTTTCAACCAAGACCGCTAAAGTTATCAACGGAGCGTACCAGCTCAAGAAGCGCAACTTGACGACGTCAAGCGACTTGGTTAAAACGGCTCTGAATGAACTGCACAAAGAGTTGGGAGGCGACATGGTTCCTTTCGCCGGATACGAACTTCCCGTCTTGTACAAAGGAGATGGAGTCATGAAGGAGCATTTGTGGTGTAGATCTGACGGCAAGGCGAGTCTCTTTGATGTTTCCCACATGGGACAGGTAAGTAATTTGTCATGAAAAGTGCTGTCATTTTTAGCTACAATTTTCTGACAACGAGTTTTTACCTCATATAATAGATCCGCTGGCACGGAAAAGATCGCGTTGCATTCTTGGAACGCATTGTTGTCGGTGATATTGCCGGGCTTGTTCCCGGTACTGGTTGCCTGTCGCTCGTGACGAATGAAAAGGGTGGCATCATTGATGACACGGTCATCACAAACGCCGGAGACTATGTATACATGGTGGTGAATGGGGCTACGAAATTCGGAGACATGAAGCATTTCGAGCAGCAAATGAAAGAATTTGGCGGGGATGTGACCATGGAGTACCTGGAGGATTCTATGCAACTCCTCGCAGTTCAAGGATCCGGAGCGGCCGCTGCCGTTGCAAAACTGCTGCCTTCGAGTGTAGACCTCTTCAAAATGCCTTTCATGACGGGATTCGACACTTCATTGGATGGTGTTTCTGGCTGTCGCATCACAAGGTAGGTTTCAAGTTTATGCTGAGATTGTCTAGAGTTAAAGATCATTCCTCTCACACAATCACACGCTCAACTGTTAGATGCGGGTACACGGGCGAAGACGGCTTTGAAATTGCCATGCCTGCTGAAAGTGCTGTCTCGAGTGCGCAAAGACTCCTGGAAGATCCATCGGTCAAACCCACTGGTCTGGGCGCTCGCGATTCCCTTCGTCTTGAAGCCGGTTTATGCTTGTATGGCCATGATTTGGACGAAAGTATCAATCCGGTTGAAGGAGGTTTGGCCTGGACCATGGGCGGCCCAAAGTCTCGGCGCCGACTCGAACAGGGCTTTCTCGGTGCTGAACATATTCTGACGCCAGAAGGAAAGCTGAAAGAAGTGAAGCAAAAGCGCGTCGGTATCATCGGTATGAAGGCACCCGCGCGAGAACACACTGAAATTTACAGCGGAGACACCAAAATTGGACACGTGACATCGGGAACCTTTTCTCCTTGTCTCAAGAAGCCGATCGCCATGGGCTATGTGTCAAGCGAGCATGCTAAAGTCGGCACGGAGATCCAGTTGAAGATTCGCGACAAGATGCAAGATGCTGTCGTGACAAAATGCCATTTGTGGATACAAAATATTTCAAAGTAGCGTAATTTAAAAGTGTTTCGATCTGCAATAGTTTGTCCTTGACCTTCATTGAACATGGAAAGCATCTTTGTAAAAATCCTGAAACCCTAGAGACAAGTCGTTCTTGGTCTCGAGACTTGACACTTTAGCTTGACTACTTGACACGACCTATAATTAATTTTCCTTGATTTCAAAGACCGCATGGAAGCTGCGTAGACTTCCGTACGAGGTGCACGTAGGATCGTTGTCGATAGGTCCTTTCAAAGCTTTCATCAGCAACCTCAACTTCAATTTCTAACGTAGAAAACGGCATAGTCACAGGTACTGCTACTATCGAACTGATTGTTCCTCGTTCCGGTTCTCGATTCTGTTGTCTGCGGTGTGCAGTTTTGATGTCCTTCTCTACTGTTCTCTGTATAGCATTTCGAAGGGGATATATCATGTAGAATTTTGCTTCCCTCTTTCTCCGCATCACTTTGCCGACTTGACGAAGCGAAATTTCAATTTCCTGCACGGAGGAGACGAGCACAAAAGCATCTCTTCAAAGTTGCTAGTAACAAAGAGACCATGAACATTGACGTTTATACAGAGTGCGAAGACCTGTTGGGTGTAGATGCGGAAGTCAAAGATTTACTAAGATGCATAAGTACATCTATAAACGCGAAACCAGGCGCTCTCAGTCTCTCTCGCAGCGTGCTGCTTGTCATCTCTGCGGCGCTGGTGTTTTTCATGCAAGCAGGTTTTGCCATGGTCTGCGCTGGAGCTGTTCGTAAGAAGAACGTTCAAAACACAATGTTGAAGAATCTACTAGATGCTTGTGGAGCTGTTGTTGCATACTTTGTGGTAGGCTTTGCTTTTCCTTTGGTGGCATGGATCCGGAATCGAACCGCACAGATTTCATCGGAAAGAAGAACTTCTTCATGATAGGCGTTGAGGACTACTCTTTCTGGATGTTTCAGTACGCCTTCTGCGCTGCATCTGCCACAATCGTTGCTGGAGCATTAGCCGAGCGTTGTCAGATGGCTGCGTATCTGTGCTACTCTATCATGCTGACGGGGTGGGTCTATCCCATTATTGTGCACGCAATATGGAATCCCAACGGTTTTCTGTCTGCTCTGCATAACGATCCGCTGTTCGGAGTGGGGATGGTTGATTTTGCAGGCTCGGGCGTGGTACATGTCACCGGGGTTTGACCGCACTTTTGCGACTGCAATTCTAGGTCTCGCCGAGGGCGTTTTCACGATGACTCGGGACGAAAACTAGATACACCTAGGCCAATTCCAGGATCCTCTGTCGCGTTGCAGGTAAGTGTTCGTGCTGAGGAAGTGCAGGATTCCCAAAATGACTCATGACGACATCAAACTAACTTATTTGTACCTAATTCTTGCAGATGCTCGGTACCTTTATTCTGTGGTTCGGCTGGTACGGCTTCAACTGTGGATCTGCCTTGCTGACTGTGAACGAACACACGGGCTCTACCGTTGCTCTCGCAGCTGTCAACACGACGCTGTCGGCTGGAGTTGCTGGCATGACTGCACTTTTGCAAACCTTTGGTATCTGGAACGTACAACGGGGAACCATTTTTTGATTTGACGTATGCCATGAACGGATCTCTTTCCGGGCTGGTGGCCATCACAGCTGGATGCGGTGTTGTAGAGCCTTGGGCAGCTGTAGCAACAGGCTTCTGTGCTGGTTTGATTTATATGGTTGGAAGTCGGGGATTAATTTACGTGCGTTTGGACGATGCCGTCGACGCTATCCCTGTTCATTTAATGAACGGAATATGGGGTTGCATTGCTGTCGGTCTATGGGCTTCGCCGACGCGCCTAGACCGTTTTTATGGACGAGCGCCCCATCCAGGATGGTTCTATTCCATCCGTAGTGGCAATCCGGGGTATGCGACTATTGGGCGCACAGTTGGTGGGATTACTCTTTATCATCGGCTGGGTCATGTGCATCATGGTTCCGTTCTTCATTTGGCTGGATTGGAAAGGTTGGTTTCGCTCAGATCCCTTGGAAGAGATTGTCGGTCTAGATACTAGTTATCACGGTGGTTTGGCCCTGCTGAACTCCAATCAGGATAGCGTTCAGCCCGAATACATTTCAGCTTTCAAAAGCAGCGAGAAGAAGGAAATCTGCGACGCCGCGGCAATCGTTCTTTTGGCGTTGTGGACAAGCCTGACGAGTCGGAAGTTTTGCAGAAGAGTCCGGGAATGGTCGAACTGAGGATGCTAGCTAATTTTGTGCAGCCAAAGTGACTCGATACCTTGGATTGTTCTTTTGCGTTCAGTCGAAATGTACGAGATTTTATTAAATTTTTAAATAAATTCATTTTACTTTCATTTGGGCTTGCTTTGGTCTCCATCTCCATTTAGAAGAGTGTTTCCGACATCTAGTCTCTACGTTCCTGGTTTACTCTTTATTCTTTCATACCTCCGTGCTCCTAACCAAGCGTTTGATTTGTCTTAAAACTCTGAGCTGACATGCAAGATGCCTTTACGACGTCACATCACCTCGTTTGTTCTTTGCGAAAATATATCTCAAACATGTGAGTGGCCGACGTGGCAAAAAATGAGCCCTCCCGATTCTCATTCCGTTCAGCTATGGCTCGGTACAAATTCTACGGAAAACGAATGCTTACGAGAACAACGAGCCAATCACGTGTCCAGAACACTTTCTATAAACAGAAAAAATTGCTGGCAGAACTCTTTGTATTGCCGTCATTTAGGAGACTTCAAGCTTCTACAAAGTCCCAAATCAAGCAAGGCTACTGGTAATCGATCTGTGAAGCTTTTAGGATTTGTTTCACTCCACCCTCCGTATCGATATCAGTAACTTCCGAAACCATTTCTTTGTTCTATCAAGAATTTCATCCAAAGGCAGACAGTCATGATGCCAAACAAATTGTTTTCATTCCTCTTTTCGCTTGCCATTCTAGTGGCTCTGGTCATGCATTCCTTGTTCAGACAAGACATGCTAACTCCATGACCCTCCTCCTTCATCCTGATCAAGCCGCCGATCTTGAAGCATGTGCTTACGACCTGCTCAAAGAAGCCAAGGCCCAACAAGCAAAGGAAAACAAGGCGAATGAAGGTGTTGCCCAGAAGCGTCCCAATGCAAAGAACCGTGCTACTTCTTTGGTTCAACGTATTTGGGGAGCTTGTACAAAGTTGAAGCCTTGATTGTGAGTCTATCGCATTTCCAACCATGCGAGGCGGTCATTGATGAGTTCGAACACCGATGATTTTTCTATTCCAAACGAATTCGGTGTACTTTCTGGAGAAATGTCGTTCAGGGTGATCGCGAACTGAACATAATGGAGACTTTATGCTCTTTTACAACCGTAAAAGTAATCCCATGGTATTAGATAATTGTAAGAGACTGAACGAATGACTCTATGTTTATAGAGCAAGGTGCTTTTCGTGTCTTGATCGGATTCAGAAGGATAAACTGCTTTATTTTCCGTGATACGATCTTTCATTTCAGATCGAAAGCCGAAGGTTCTGCGGGCTCTTGTTGTATTGGATAAGGATCACGGTTATCAAAACGTTACTAGTATTGACGAGCGCTAGCGGGAAGTCGTTGCGCGAGTAGCCGTATACTTGCCTTCTGTGCTCCTTTTCATGTAAGAGAGTTACCGACTACCGGGGCCAATTGAAGAAGGCGAAGTTGTGCGGTTTCTAGGTGATCAACTTGACGGTGAAACTTTCCATCGCGTTTGAGAAAAGCCGTTTGAAGGATTTGCAGAACGTCTCCATGAGCGACCAGCACAAAGACGTGATCGCTGGTGTAACGACTGTCAAGATCTACGACACAGCTGGTAGCTCTCTTGGTCACTGAATCGACAGATTCGACATCATCGATGGTATGCGATGAGTCCACTTCGTCATTCTTCCACACTCGGTTGTAGTTCGAATCACTTTGACCATCCCAAACTCCGAAACCTCGTTCTCGTAATCTAATATCGATACTCAGCCCAACAGCACACCCTGCATCCTGGAGCGACTTTTGAACGGTATTTGCAGTCTCGACAGCACGAAGAAGATCGGATGAAACCAGCGTGATATTTTTACTTTGTCCGTCCAAGACAGATAACAGCTGCTCCCCAACCTTTCCGGCCTGTTTGAATCCTTCTGCGCTCAGTCCATATCTCGAGCATGCTACTTCTGGACTTGCTGCGATAATCCCCGCCTCGTTCGCTAAAGATCTCCCGTGTCGTAGAGCATAGAACGTCTTTTGTAGCGACGACCGGTCCTGAAGCAAGTTACAAGAATGCGTTTCTTGTGCCAGCGAAAGAAAGGTCCTTTGATAAGAGAACCGACGCCCGGAAAGGGCGACCGTTGCTACTTTGCAACGACTGAATGCATGCACATCAAAAGACATCAAGAGGGTTGAGCCGAGTAATAGACAAATGGCGACAACACGGTGCGTCATCGGAAACCCCTGATAGAATCAAAGAAGCAGTGTGCTTGTCTATCCTCTACGGTATGCTATCTGAGTTGCGAGTTGACAGAGAGTTCGACAGAATAGAGTCGGTTAACGTTTACTTCTCATACTCATCACCGAGCATTTTCGTAATTAGGAGAAACAAAATTTCGGAGGAGGGGTTTGAAGGAACTTCGCGTCGTTGGTCGTTATAAACACTGACCGCGAATTTCATGAGACCGTTGAAAAGGACGATGTACGACCTCAAGGAATTCATAGTATTTCATTGGAAAGTCTGTTCCCACGAATACTTAGGAAATTTCAAATTTCACCTCCACACTAATATTTCGCGCGCCATCAAAATTGAGTACTCTTTTGCGCGCCCTGCGCTGCTATAAATACATAGAGTCGCTTTTCGCCGTCGTGGAAAACGGATTCGAAACACGCCCACGCAATCTATCATACATTTCATAATTCAAAAGAGTTGTCGAGCTCAGACAGAGCATTAGAGAAAAGGTTGTTCGAATGGAAAGGAAAAGTTTAAATCATGGAACGAGTTCTTCAAGAACGGGCGGACCTTCTCCTCGTCGTCTTCTTCGTCGGCGTCGAGCTCTGATCCGCGAAGGCGTCACGGTTTACGCCCGCCGCTTCATCCCCAGTACCTTTACAACCCACACACTGTGGCGTCGTTCCCTTTGCATCCCTATCTACATAGTCGATTCTTCCCTTTGGAGTTCCCTGTCTTCCCGTAACTTATCCTTCCACAGTCGCATCTCGCGCGGAGAAGACAGCATAAGAATTCACCAGCAGTGGGACCCACATCGCGACTACCACCATGATAGTGAAAAACGAAGATTATTCGCTTCTACCCCATTAACAAAGTATCCAAACACTTGTTCAAGGATCGAAAAATCGGGTGGTGGATGCACCTGCAAGAAAAGCCGGTAAGGATGAAGAGTAGCGGCTCGCGGTCGATTGCCTGGCCGTTCCTTCTAACATTGTGTGCGCAGGTGTCTCAAGCTTTATTGCCAGTGTTTTACTTTATCATCAATGTGTAGACCTTCGTGCAAGTGTTATGATTGCGAAAATACACCCTTCCACGATGCGAAAATTGACGCCGCCCGAACGATGATCTTGGAAAGAAACCCGACCGCATTTGATGGGAAATTTGTCGACGAGGCGGCTTGCTCAGAAAAATACGCTTCACAGTCGCCTCATTCCTCCGAGCGCATGCTTCCGAAGCTCCGGAACAACAAGTTTGGCTGCAAGTGCCGTCGCTCGCGCTGTCTCAAAAAGTACTGCGAATGTTTCCAGAACTCAACTTTTGCAACCCGAACTGCAGTTGTGTGAGTTGTCAGAACGTTGACGATTCATCGTCGCCGAAGCAGAGTCCAGGATCTGACCCCGAGGTAGAGATATTGACTCCTTTCCGAAAGATACGTGCTGATTTGGAGAAACAGCACACTCCCATTCTGTTGGCTGAAGGCAAACGTTCACCGGAGGTCGACTCAATGACATTTATAGCGGCGGTCGCCATGACTGAACTACTCGACTGCATTCCATCCTTTCAAAGCCATTCTGGTCATCGGAAGCGGGCGTTGGACGGAGAAAGCACTTCTTCGAAGAAGAAATACAATTACGTCCCTTCGTCACTTTTGACAGGAAGGGCGTTCAGTCGTTCCGTCCGAACGCAGCGGCATCTCTACGGAAATCCGCGAAGTATCTCCTGGTCACGGCAGCATTCTTATACAACGCTACCAAAACTTTGCACACGTACGCGCGTCGCCTTCACGTCGATTTCGCCCTTCTTCAATGAACAAAGGTCGCGAGTTTCCACTTCTTTCGCCCGTCTTTCACGGTAGTTCGCCAGATTGTGGCCTCCCTAAGAGTCTTTCTTTCCGAAAGATTTGCAGCCAGTGCGGTAAAATGAGGGTTGAGCACGGCGAACGCGGTTTTGGGCACAAGTGCACGCAGCAAGACTGCGGCAAATGCGGTGCCGGTGTCGAGATGCACAAAACACAGCCGATGGGCATGCTTTGTCAGCTAACTGTAGCAGAAGGCGCCATTCCGGGATGCAGCCAAGCTTATGTAAGAAAGGTACATGAATTAGGTGCACGTGCTCATTTGAAGAGGGAACTACAGCAAATCAAGCTGTCTCCGTAGATATGTCATGAATGAGAAGCATCAACTAGTAAGCAGTCAGCCAGTTCTATACATGCCTTCACCAGAAAAAGAGCGGGCTAGCTAGAACTTTATTTAGAGACATTCAATGAGTGTAGACGCAACTCTGTATATATCTTCCACTGATCGATCGGATGCTATCTTTCGCACTTTGCCCTCCTTCTCGTAAAGCGCAACAATAGGACCTTCTTCTTCCCGATAGGTTTGAAATCTCTTTCGAATAACTTCAACAGTATCATCATTGCGTCCCGATGTTTTCCGCGCTCTAAGAGTCTACCGACTAAGACTTCTTCTGGGCATTCAAAGCACAAAACGAACTTGACTTGGTGTCGTGACATTGTATTCTTCCAAGCGTCTGCATTTCCTATAGAACGAGGAAAACCATCGATTAAGAACTTTTCGATGCCAAATTGTTTGTACGTATCTTCCATTGCGTTTTCAATGAGCTTACAGGTGACCTCCGAAGGTACAAGCTGCCCGTTGGCAATTTTATTATTAATCAGATCACCCAGCTCTCCGCCTTTCTTCCGCTCAGCGCGCAGCAAATCGCCTGCTGATAAGTGAGCCCAGCCGCGAAGGCGCTCTGACAATAGTTGACACTGTGTACCCTTGCCGGCACCAGGGCCTCCAAGTACAAACACAACTGGGCAACTGGGCAGCGCAGACGATGATAACTTTTCTCGTTCTTCACGACGAAGTTTCTGCGTCATAAGGTAGGCAGAGCCGATGAAGACGCCCAACGAAAACGGACAGAAAGTGAGGCGCATTGTGATAATGATGAATGTGTTGATGCGATCCTTGACTCGTAAAGTGATGTTACAAGCACCGCAATTAAGATTGTCGACAGCCAGATTGTCGCTGTTGCTTCGTATGGTGGATGGTGGCAGAGAGCAGAAACGCGAAACGCGACCCAGTCAACAAGATTGAAAAGGCGCGCCCGCGCGCATGTCCTAATTACCACTGTGGGAACGCCGGGGAGCAATGGTTAGTTAGGTAATACATAATAAATCATTAAGCTAAAAACGTCTTCTAGTTTACGCGCGAGGTCAGACTCACCATTCGCTCTATTCATTCATTCTACAAAATAAAGAAACAATCTCTTGCCGAAGCCTTTCATTGTAAAACAAACCAAAACAAAACAACAACAAAATTCATTTCATATAAAATAGCATTAGACATTGAGAAGTAAGTGAAACGTATGAGACTGCTGTGTAATGACGATGCAATGATAGCTTACTTGTTCTCATGTCTCTTGTTTTGTAGCATGGCCCGATCGGTTGTCGATTATGAGAACCTGCTAGAAAACTCATTCACAGATGCCAATAAGTCGATAAAGACCAGTATACGTCCACGATGGGAACGGAAGAAGATGCAACAACAGGAAGAGCGTCGCGCTTTGGGAACCGTCATCGGAGGCGATCGCTTCATTCCGAACCGTGCGGGGATGAATATGGAGCTCTGCAAGCACTTGATGCGGACGTCCTCCAGTGATTCAAACGATGAATTGCAGAAAGTTGTACCGGATGATGTCAAAGCTGTCTCGGATGATAAGAAGAGCATGTACGCGTCAAATTTGAGTTCGGCTCTGCTGGGGTAGAGGATATCAAAGGAAGTCGAATTATGAGCTACCAAGAAAAGCGCCTGCGCCGAAAGGAGACACGGTGAACAATCTCAATATTCTCTACTCTGCATCCGCTGCAGCTGCTCGCCAGCCCAAAGCAAACGCTAAGTTGGTGACGCGTCAGATCCCCACCGCACCGAGTCGAATTTTGGACGCGCCTGACTTGATGAATGATTACTATCTGAACCTGATCTCTTGGAGCGACACCAATATTCTTGCTGTGGCTCTGGGTCAAACCGTCTTTCTGTGGGACGCGGGTAGTGGAGACATTCAAGAGCTCTGTTCGTTCGAAAATGGACCCAATGCTCACATTTCGTCGGTGTCATGGGTTCAGCAAGGAGGCGCGCATTTGGCAGTTGGTACATCATCTGGAACGACTCAGTTGTGGGACGTTCAAGCCGGGAAGCAGCTTCGCTCTATGGATGGGCACACGGATCGCGTTGGGTCTCTTGCTTGGAACCGACATGTCTTGTCGACGGGCAGTCGCGACACGACAATCGTACAACATGATGTCCGCGTGGCTCGTCACAATACAGCTGTCCTCAATAGCCATACTCAAGAAGTGTGCGGTCTTGCTTGGAGTCCTGATGGCGAGATGTTGGCCAGTGGTGGAAACGACAATCTGTTGTGTCTGTGGAATAGCGCAGCTTCTGCACGGTCTGGATCCCGCTTCAAATTCACCGATCACCAGGCAGCAGTGAAAGCTCTTGCTTGGTCTCCTCATGAACGTCATTTACTTGCATCAGGAGGGGAACAGCGGATCGCACAATCAAGTTTTGGAATTCACAAACAGGTGCACTTCTCAACTCCATCGACACTGATTCTCAAGTATGCTCACTGCAGTGGAATCCGCACGAAAAGGAAATCCTTTCTTCTCATGGATATGCTCGCAATCAGTTGACGCTCTGGAAGTATCCTTCGATGTCCAAGATCAAGGAGTTTGAAGGGCACACGTCTCGGGTCTTGTTCACTGCTGTAAGCCCCGACGGCGGTACGGTGCTGTCGGCGGCAGCAGATGAAACCCTTCGATTTTGGGATATATTTGCTCCTGCACACGCCAAGAAGTCAACGCACAAAGAAGTCTACAGCGTTGGAGGAAGCAGCAAGACAAGCTGGACTACCCACATCCGTTAGACTTGACGTACAAACGAAAACTGCGGAGTAATAATTAGTTTAATAATTATAGAACACCATCTTTGACAAAGAATATGCCATGGAAGACTTCATAGACCTTGGTATTCCGTTATTCCGTTAACGACATACACCCTCGGGCTATTTAATGACTCTTTCGTCTCTCCAGCTTGCGACGCTTTCTCAATTTGTGCTTGTTCATTTTAGAGCGGCGCCTCTTCAATGTGCTGACCATGTTCCATACCGCGTCTTGCAACGATTCGACCCACAATGAAACAATATTCCGTAAAACTGGTTGCGGCATCACAAGTGTTGAAAAGAGGACGGCAAAGGGTTGTGAAGATTTGTTTTGACAAGAGGAGGTGACATAATAAATGGAGCACGCGTTTGGCTTGCGCGTGCCACATTCAATAGAGCTCGTCTCGCGGAGAGCATCGTTGCTTTGATATCTTTTTCTCAAATTGAGTTGATTAATTTTCGAGTGTAGAAGCCCTGAAGCTGACGAAAACCTGTGAGTGAATGTGACGCATTAGCATATCAATCACTGCTTTTCATCGCAGCGAAGAGTGTTGGGACGAGGACGAGGACGATGCAGTAAAAAAAGAGAGGACAGAACGCAAGACGGAAAGAAAGTCAGCGTCAATTGTCATCCCGTAGCGGTACTCACATCGTTATGTATCCCTTTTCGTTCTACTACATGCGAGAAAGTTGGCGGAGCTTTAGATAAGGAACCAAGTACCAAACGAACACACACGACCCTAAGTAATATGAATACTTAAAGATCATCTCCCAATTACTTAGTTGCTCTGCGCGAACCTCTATCGCGCATTTGCATCGCTTTGATTTCCGTGGGGCGACTTTGGCGACTTCTCCCAATGTCGATCACATTTTGTTCCTGATCAGCAATCGTCTTTTGGGAAACTGACCGTAACCATGAGATTCTTTACACGAAAGACGGATGTCGTCGTTTCGAGAGATGTGCCGGAAATTAGCACTATCGATCGCTATGGGGGCAAACAGGAAGGAGAATCTCAGGCCAAAGTAAGCGAAGTTCAGAAGCGCGACAAACACGATGGCGGTACGGGCAAAAAAAGAGACAAGGATTTTAAGAAGAAGAAGAAGAAGAAGAAATCCAAAAAAGAAAAAGAAAAGCGAATATCGCAGACTTCGTCGTCAAAGCTGGTAGACCGTGTTCCGACCGTCGAGTCTGCTGAGTCGACTACAACACAAGACGTCCGCGGAGAGAAATCTCGGGGTGATGTCCATGTTTTGGTCGCGAGTGACGACGATGGAGATGATCGCTATAGTGTTGTAGGCCATTTGAGCAGAGGAGGCAGGAGTAGTGTGGGGTGAGCGTTTTGAGCGATGATTCTGACGAATACGGAGCTCGTTGGCGTAGCTGGGACGATGACGATGATGTTGAAAACCGAGATAGCTCACCGACTGACGATGAAATGGCAGCCAAAGGTGGAAAGAAGAAGAAGAGCTCAAAGAAGAAGAAGGAAGAGCATAAAAGTAAGGACAAATCGGATAAGAAGAAAAGAAAAGAAAGAGCAAGAGCAAGTCGAAACGAATCGACGAACGGGTGCGAGATCAACCTGATGGCCACGAAAACATTCACCAATCGAAACTCAACAACAGTCTACATCCATGCTCAATGAGCATTTAACTCAAGTGCTTGGTACAACTGTAACAGATGGTCAGGATCATTCTCTCATAGAAGAAGTAGAGATCGAACACCTTTTCGACATTCCGGCGGAGATCGAAGAAGCTAAGTGTGTTAAGACTCCTCTAGTCGAGAACTGTCAAGAAGAAGATATTACAAGCATTGCAAATGATAAGAAAAGCGACTTGTCGTACACGCGATCAATTATCCCCGACGATACATTCGAAGTGGACAACGAGGATGGTGTTGTCACAACTTTGACGGCAGGCAGGACAACGAACAATAAAGAATTACTTGAACTTGACGAGTATTCAGTTCATGAACTGGAGAATAAGTCTGCTCTTGTTCAGTGCCTTCACTTTTACTCATGTAACGGAATTGCTAGGCTTCTTGAGTTCCAGCCAAAGATGCTTCCTCCAGCTGCAAATGAGGATTCAAGTAAGTTACCGATCGCTTCCACGAACCAAAACTACGAACTGATGCTGGGGTCAAGTCGCCGATTGCATCAGATCCAGCTGAAAACGTTCTCGTTGGTGGAGCCTCGGAAGATTCCCTTGATAATTTGCATGAAGCCCCAGTTTGGATACGCTCAAAAGAAACCCCAGTGTTATTGTTGACCTGACTGGAAAGAATCTATGTTTAGAAGACGATGAGTCTGTTGAGGACGCTCGTTCAAGGAAGACTGGACGAAGCTCGCGACGTCGGAAGAAGACTCCAAGGAATGGCCACAAGGTAACAGTCACGTCGATCGAAATACCTGAATCAAAGACCCACAACATTTCCCATGGCGTTCTGACGAAACGGAAAAAGTCCAACAAGCTGGCGGCTATGAAAGGCGATAAATCTGTCAAATCCATGCCGGAGAAGAATAAGAAAGCACCTAAGCGTGGAATG
Organism: Fistulifera pelliculosa; assembly: GCA_026008555.1. Taxonomy (NCBI): domain Eukaryota; phylum Bacillariophyta; class Bacillariophyceae; order Naviculales; family Stauroneidaceae; genus Fistulifera; species Fistulifera pelliculosa. The sequence continues at coordinate 253,554 of BROJ01000246.1, read as the reverse complement.
TGGCTCCCGCGTCGTCGGTCGAATTCAGACGAAATATCGGTCTGTTCAGGACGCTCGGCCTCGTCATCAAAGGCTTCCACATCGGTCACCAAAAACGCCGAGCACAGTCCTTCTTTCTCAGAATGCAAGGAAAACGTGCGCAATGTTAACCGGATACTTTTGGCAGGTCTACGTAGTCAGTAATATCGTGTAAGCTTAGCTTAAATTTTAACGCCTTTTTTTTAATGGTGGGCGATCATTGTTTCGGTTGTCGTGTTCAGCAGCTAGAATAATCCGCTATTTAGTGATCCGAAGGAAGACTAGTTGGGTCCCCTGGCTGCTCGGACGTCGAAACCTCCGCATCATTCCCGGATTCAAACAATTTGCCTCTCTTTCTTGCCCTTTCTTCTCGAGAAGGGGCTACGCTTACCAGGTCTCCGATCGGCTTATACCTTTTCCGAGAAAAGTTAACCGAGTCGCGGAACTCATTTCCGTCAGCTGCCGCGGCGTAAGTGCAGTAAACAACTGGACGAATTGCATTGCTTGTGTTCGCAAGGCCTCGATGTCCTAGTCGATAGTCGAACGCAATAGGAGTACCTGCTGCAACGCTTGGTGTATAAAGGAAGTCGTTGTCTAGATCTTCGTTGCCAAGCATGTGACTGCCGAGGCAGAATTCGGTTCCTTGATTGGTCAGATCCACAAGGGGACAAAGACATTTATTGCGTGACAAGGCTTTTGATATTGACTCGTCAAATGTACTCCATCTTGGTGGTAGTTCTGCTTCTCAGCACCTGGCATGGCGAGGAAAATTCCTTTATGGATTAAGCAAACTTCTTTTCCAAGAATCTCTCTCACGACTGGCATCCATGGCGCTTTCTTTAGATCTGTGAGAAAGCCAAACTCAGGGTGTCAAATTGAGGTAATTCCATATCAAATCTACCTCGCCCTCTCTCCCGAAAAAGATCAAACCCACCCTGAAGCTCTCTGTCCAAATCTCTGACTCGAACTGTTCGCATAATTTGTTCATAGTGATCGACGCAAGCGTCGTGGCACTTTTGATCTGATCTTCGTTTAAACAAAACTTCTTAGAATGCCCGTCGGGCAAGATTTCCTTCCTTTCCTCGCGACGCATGCAGGGACTTGCGCGAGACGAATTCTGTGAGCACGAAGGTGTAACGATCCTTTTGAAAGAGCCCCCGATTCTGCGTCAGGGACTAAAGCATCCGAAAGCGCAATCGAATCAGCAGCGGGTCTCCCCGGGGATCGCGGAGGAGAAGCCGCCATTGTTTGCGTGTCTACTAAGGATGTATTATGGTTTTCATCCGACATGCCGGAATATTGTTTTGCTCGTGTTTCCCAGCTTTCCTTTCTTGTTCGGATAAATTTTTCCAGAGTGAACGAAGCTCGATTTCAGCTTCACGGAGGGTTAACGATATCTTTTCCTGCGTTGGTCCGTCCACTTTCTGCACAATTGGAGTTTTGTTAGATACATTTGGTGCCCCGGAATTGTTATCATCCCTCATTGCTTGATCTTGCTCGTTCGTCATAGTTTCTCCACTGGGAGCGTTATTCTCACATAGCGTGCTGATCTTTTCTGATGGTGTAACTGTGACATCCAAATCAGCCTTCTGTTCATCATTGTGGCGTTCTTGCTGCAACGTAGCACCAAGTTCGCCGAGCGGTTTGTCATGCTTGCCATTCGATTCCACGGCATGATTCTGTTTCTGGCTTTCTACTGGCGAGTCGACGTCAGGGCAAGGTTGTTCAGATGCTTTGGCTTGTATCATCTCTTTCAATCTCGCATCACGATGTTCTTTTCTTCTACATTGCAAAAAAATACGCCAATCCAGTGATCCTTCGATTCTGGGATGACAACGGTGGCGCAGTTTCGGTTTCAGTTTTGTCAGCCAGCGATCGATCTCTTTGCCAATCCTCTTCCTGACCGACAACCCATAGCCCGTCTCTTTCGAAACGAAGTTTTCCAGCGTCCAGAACGGCTTTCCGGGAAAGCGACTTCACTTTAAGGGGTTTCCATTGCCTCCTACACCAAGTAAAGCTTTGTCGATTGCGATTTCTTGCTTAGAAAGCTCGACAGCCCGATCCCATGCCGATTTCCGGCTGCTGAAAGTTTCGCGTAATGGTGAAATCCACTTGGTAGATATACGAGGTAGAGGAACGCGCCATTTCTCCTGCAACGCCAATTCCGAAATAACAGACGATTCTCTCATTTGAAGCATTTCAATGTTCTTGTCCTCGTTTGTCATAGACTCTTCATAGAAAGAGGAATCATCCGAGACTTCGTTTTTGTTACTTGACTTTTTTTGTTTGAAGAAAACCCTGGGAAGCGAGGAGGTTCTGGAATCTTCTCAATAATATGTGGCCAAGATGCCAACTCCAACACTCCTTGTAGAATCGAAAGTAAGGATATTTCTGTGCAGCCTTTGTTTCAGTTGGTAACGGATCCTGTACTCGAACTTGGACCTTCCAAGGTCGCCCACCATACGTAGGGAGCAGTTGTTCTTCCCATCGCTCCAAAGCTTTCGCGGCCCGGTCGTATGCTTCCTCGCGGGCATTTGGAGCTATCGGAAAAAAACTGTTTTAGTAAACGTAAGAAAACAGCGTAAATTCGAATTTGAAACGTACCATTAACCTTGACAAGATATTTTCTTGCTGCATTAAACGGTGACTTCCTTTCTTTTCGGCCTGTCGGATATCTTGGATATTGGCTGCTGTAATCCATACCTTCTCGCCGGTTTTAGGGCATTCGAGAAATAGAGGTTCCGTTTTTCGATACAATAATTTGCGCTCCGGTTTCTTTGGTTTTGCTTTCGGTTTAACGCTGGCCTTGGGTTCTGGTTTCTATAAACAAAGTAGACTAAGGTGAGTGAATCAGTCAGGAAATGCAATACTCGAGGGTTGCAACGCTAAACCTACCCTTGTCTGGATTCGCTTGGATACCCTCTCAGGTGTGGGCGGTTTCTGTGGCCTCTCTCGTAACGAGACCATGTTCTCTTGTCGGATTTTGAAAGTTGATTGGCAGTTATCGAGAATGGATGGCCTTGACAATAGCGCGATGGGTGAACAATGCAAGTGATAATATACGCCGTAGAGAGGTATTCGGCGTGATTTGTTTCACTAAGTTTGGATCGTCTCCTCGCTGCGAACAGCTTTCAAACAACACCTTATCATAATCTCAACGCACCACCAATCGCCTCGACAAAAAATCTTCGATAAAAAATGGGTCAACGAAAACGAAAGAGTCAAAAAGTAGCTCTCAGTACCTGTAAGATATTTAAGCAACTGCGCGACTTACACAATAAATCTATCTTGCAAAAGTCCAACCTAAATCATACATCATACCTCTCACCTCTCGCTAGCCCGAGAAATTCTAGCCTAACCTCTTAACTCTAACCAGTCTTATTTCTCAGCACATACAATTATTCGTCTGCTCGTTTACGAGCGAGACGAGACGAAGGTCAAAGAATGCGAAAAGGATGAAGGACGTTAACTAAGGTCTGCACATTCACCGCCGACGTCTCATGCGACCACAACTCAATAAAAGATAAAGTTTAAACAACTAACAGCTAGCCTACTTTTCCTTCTTATTTACGATTCCTCCACCAATGGTGTATTTTCCATATTCTTTTCTAGGATCATATACTTCCCAGCGGCCTATCAAAGTGAGTGACAGATTGTGAGAAAAAGTACAATGCTTATGGCACTTGGAGTCGATACACATACTGGCAGGAAAATATGTTTGTTTCTTTCATACCAGCGCCTCTCGGCAACCTTTCCCGGGTGACTTTCGTCTTTTCAACTCGAGAATCGATTGCACCGACTCGGACATCGTCATGAACGTCAAAGTGGAAAAGTGGCCCCGACTTGCCCCTTGCCTTTGTGGCGATCAAATCATAGAATGTCATGTCTTGCGGGATAATTAAATCTTCTTTGACGTATATTAGTGCGTCTGATGATATATTGGTCAGCTCTTTGAATTCTTTGGCAAGCTCTAACCGGACCTGCTCTAAAACTCCCCAATTGTATCTCCTTTTGACAGACAACGTTTCGACGATGCCCGGATCCGTCCCAGTAGCTGTAAACAATCTCTAATTTTGTTGCTTCATAGCTTCTTGATTTTCTTTCCACTCTACTTCCAAGCGCTTCCGTTCCTTTTCGGCCTGCTCTTCACGGTGCTTGTCGGGTAAGAAGGATGTGTCGACCGAGGATCTTTCTTGACGAGTTTCGTCGGTTGCTCCACCTCGTCGTCGACGTTCTTGTTGTCATCGTCATCATTATCGAACTCCTGTCCAAACGAAAGCGTTGACAGCATCTTTTCTTCAAATTTTCTTTTCTTTCTTTTGCTCTTTCTTTTCTCTTTTCTCGCGCAATTTCAGTTCCTCCTCTGTTTCTGTTGCTATTTCCTGCTCGACGGGCTTATTTCGTTTTTCTTCAATCGCCCTGAATTCTTCCGCTGACAGCAAACCAATCGTTTCGACTGCCGTATCTTTCGTCGTCCCGCCGGCAAATTTTGAATCCAACAGAGCCGGACCTTTTGCGCGATGATTTGTTGTTTCCGCGCCAGAAAGGCTTCTTGATCAAGCTGCCGCTTGCGTTCCAGCTGGGCTGCCCTAGCTCCCGCGACATTTCCTTCTACTGTGCGAATTCCTGCATCCGGGCGCTTGAAGTTGGCTTGAAAGTCTCCCATCGTCTTTGCATTCGAATTGAATTGGAGGAATGGGCGTGTTTTGCCTTTTGTTTGTTCGATTGACTTTTGTCAATGCCGAAGCGACGACGGACGGACCGACCTCTTCTGCTCTTCCTCCGCTCCTCCTCCACGCGTAAGTGACCGCGCAGTTTTCGCGCAAATGGGTGAATGGGAAAATGGGCGAATGGGAGGACTTTTTCCTTTTCTCGTCCGCTTCGCCCAATTGCAAACAGCCTCACAATAAGAATATCCCAACCTTCCAATAAAACTGCAGCGGCAACTGCGTTTTCTAGCAACAAACATGAACATTATTCACGGAAGAAAAGCTTTCCAAACGTTTCTACAATCACAAAGGGCACGAATCGGCGCAGCACCGATATTGCTCATTGAAAGCAAGCCGCTCAATGGGGTCGAAAACAAGCACGTCGATGAAGCCTCCCGCTGGGCCCGTTTTGTGTTTCAGCAACAAATGGGATTCCCTACTGTCGTCTATCATTCCCAGCATTCCTTTCCGACTGCGATGGATCTGCAGCAAGCTTCCGAAATGGCGGCTCGCGTCGGTGCGGCGACGGTAGCTGCTGTTGGTTCGGGGAGCGCGATGGATCTGGCCAAGAGCTTGCCGTCGGCCGATGATTTAATACTCATGCCAGCAACACCAGCTGCTGTGCTGGCGGCTGGCACATCTCATTCTCTTTTACGATTTGGTGGAAGATACTCTGCTACCAAGAGAACGCCAGCGCGATGGAATGGTAGCTCTCATGCATTCCAAGACGGATCGTTTGCAAGAAGCATTGTATGCGTGTATGGCAATCGCGCTCGACAATTTATTTCAAGGGTATAATACAAAGGGATCGGAACTCTTGGATGAGTCGATTCGAATGCTGAAAGAAACACCGAAGATGGAAGATGTGGACGATTTGCTACTCCGATGCGGACAATCTCTGCGGTACGGTCTAGACGAGAACAATCGCTCCATTCCCTTGGCACTTCTGGCTAGTCTCGTCTCAACAGAACTCTCCACATATCCCGCAATGGGTATAATTGCCAGCCCGGTACCCTCTTTGGTAGATCTACTCCACGACAAACACTCATTAGACGACAAGGAATTGCTGGAAGCCGCTCCTCGAGCCATCACAACTTCTTCGATTGACTCTTTGCTAGCTCACATTCATGATAATCAAGGCGCGACAGGGTGCTACGATGTTTCAGACAACATACTACGAACCGTTCTACAACATCACACGGTTAGTTCGTAGGGCGGACTGTTCCTGTCAATTGAAAAAGCCTAGAGGGCTGCCGATTGAACTTGCTTCTGCTGATCGGTTGATCAGCCGCCAAACTCAGTTCAGTACGAGTAGACACGTCAGGTTGGAGAGGCACGTTTAGAGGATACAATGATTCGAGCGCATCTAGAAACAATGCACCTTTCCATTACTCGATTATAAAGGGACAAGCCATAGTGGCAACTAGAGAGAGGTTGGGTGGGTGTGGTCTGTGTTCAAGTATCACGAAAGTATCACTACGATTGATAGGCTCGTCGACACGGAACACGATACGAGCTAATTTATTATGGCCTGGTTGGCGTTGAATTGTTCCTACTTATTTGGCACTCAAGTTTTGACTATGTACAGAGACCACTTCAAATGTAGGGGAATGATGTAATATTCAATATTTATCTACTTCTTCTCAGCATGTAATACGCTGCAAATCGGAATACCACCTGCAAGCCAAATACCATGCCTATGTTGAACCAGAAGCTTTCCGTAATGCCCGAAATTCCCATGTCTGCGATTACATCTTCGCCAGGAAGGGGCACGTGCCAGGGTGCCTATCTGCACCGAGACCTCACTGCTACATGGGATATCCCGGCCTTCGTATTCATTTATGATCAGTGCTGAATACCCATACCGCGCAAAAGACAGCCAAGTTGCCCATCGAATACCGACATGAATGTTTTCCAAAGGAATATAGAATCCTCCCATGATCATAAAGAACAGAGTAATAGGAGGAGCAAGGACCAACGCCAGCTGACCATTCGGCATGATAATGCTGATGAACAATCCCATACTCTGTGCCGTCGAGAGAGTCAAGTAGAATGCAACGATAAAGCGACCGTATGCCACAGCCGACACACGGAAGTTAGCTGTCCAATATACTGCCATTCCGTACAGCAGAGGTAAGAGAACATTGTTCGTCATGTCTGACATTGTCTTTGCCAAGAAATAGCTTGCCACTCCGTACATTTTCTTGGCTCTCTCGCGGCGCAGCAACGCTCGTTCCCGCTGAAAAACAGTCACGGCGTTGATGACCACTCCATTTGATTGCGCAATGAGCATGAAGAAAAGTAAAGAGTTCCTTTCATAGATACGGGCTGTGTTATCCGGCAAATGCCACCAGAAAAGTGCCGTAAAGAAAAGGTAGACGAGTTGGAGGATAGCGGTAGTAGTAGTCAATCGTTCGCCTCGTTGTTGCTTGAGTGTTCGAAGTGTCAATAATTTCAGTTGAGTCCAGAAAGTCACATCGTACTTGGGAACCGACTCTAATTCTTCCAAGGTACTCAGACGACGTCCGAGCTTTACATCCTCTCTTTGCATCATGTTTGCACATCCGGTCTTCGAAGCGCACTCACTCCAACACGTTGCCAAGGTCCGCTCGCCCTTGCGTTCGTCGTCTGTAATTACGTCCATCAACCAATCCGCAATACCCGTTTCCGGGGCAAAGGAGCTACTCCAGGACACCCTTCAAGATAGTTTCTTGCCTTGGAAGGCTTCCCGTCAAAGATAGCGCGGCCTTTGCTGAGTAGCAACAAATGATCAAACATGTTGTAGATGGTCGTACGAGGTTGATGAATGACAACTGCAATCGAGTGCCCCAGCGCAGCCAAGTCTTTCAGTGTAGACATGAGAGCAAGAGCAGTCGTTGCATCCAATCCTGAGGTCGGTTCATCGAGCAAAAGAAGCGAGGGCTGGACCACAAGCTCCACCGCCACCGACACGCGCTTTCGCTCGCCTCCGCTAACACCTCGTACGGCAGAAAGAGGACTTCCTACCAAGCTGTCGCGCACGTGCAAAAGACCAAGTTCTTTCATGGTGCTCTCCGTCAGCTCTCGTACCTGCGAGTCGGGAGTCTCTTGAGATGTTTTCAAACGTGCCGCGAAATAAATATTCTCTTCCACTGTCAAATTCGACAGCAGCAAATCATCTTGCCAAACTACACCAACGAGACGTTTGGGAATCGATCCTTCCTCGCCATTCACCGTAATGACGCTGTCATCGATCAAATCGTGCGGTCTCGTCAAGGCAGCTGCAACGCTAATAAGACTGGTCTTGCCCGAGCCCGAAGGACCCATCCAAGCGGTTAACTGATAGGGAGAGATCTGTGTGGTGATATTGTGCAAAATAGTTGTGCGTTGTGTCTGAGTTTGATTCGAGCCGACCACGGCAGACTTGGTAAACGGAGCATATGTCACATTTTCAAGCCGGAGCTCGACTTGAGGCACAACGCGAGTTTGTTTTATACTTGAGTGGCGAGAAAGATTCTGAGAGCCATCGTCGTCGTCGTTGTGTTCATTATTTTGCGGAGGCATTTCTTCTTCTGTCATTTCAGGTGAAAGTTATGGAGCAACCTTTTCGTCGATGTTTCTGTGAGTGCCTTGCGCTTTCTGTTACGCTGCGAATTATTTACAGGTATCACTTCTTGATCGCATGAATGATGATCTGCTCATTGCCTGCAAAGAATTCCAACGAACGATTGCAAAACCGCACACCTCTCCGCTGCTGCGTCATTTTCAGCAAGGCATTCTCCTTTTCCTTTTTCGTCCGCCGTCCGCGAAGCGGTATTCAACAACGAATGTTTCAATTTTTACTTATGTAGTATGCATTCTATGAAACAACATTGACCTTTGCTTATTTAGTGGAAAGACATCGATGTCTCCTAAATACAACAAATATGCTTTACGATAGATCCGTGCGCGCATGCCGATACAACGACGTTTCTTTGCGCAAGAACACAACAACAACATGAGACTGATGAGAGAGACAGATCACAATGAAGATAAACGACCGTCAAACGCAAACCATGGCCTTACAATACGAACCTCAGAATATGGACAGCCCCTTCGGCCTATATGGGCCGTTGAATGAAAAGCTCAACTTCTATCGTAGCAAGCTCGACCACTGGGTCGCGACCCAAAAGAACTTGCCGACAAAGTTGATGCTGAACAGAGAGCTGTCATCTCAAAGAAGCAAGCAGAGATCGATCACAACGTTACGTCTCTACTAGCACTGAATATCGACGAAAATTTACATGTAGACGGGAAAGAAAATAGTCAAAGTGTCCAAGAACGAGTTCAAACCGAGAAACAGCGTGTCGAAATCCTTCAGCATCAACTTGAAGCAAAGCAACTGGAATTAGAAGGTAAGTAACACATGGCATTTCCGTTTCCACCTTCCATGCTGAATTTAATCTCTCATGCATTTTCTATTACAGATCTGCGAAAAGAGTACAACGAGTTCAAAGAGCGGGCGGTCGAAGTGCGCAGACAGAAACAAGAGACTGAAATGTCGAAGGCAACGACGATTGATGATCTCACGCGAGGTATTATCAACTACAAATACCTGGGGTTGGACTTTGAGCGCGTTCCGGACGATAAACTACGGTAAGTACCTACTGCAGGGTCTTGCAGCGGAGTGAATTTGAACTCACTTGGATGCTGCTTCAGTTTTGTTTCACCCAGTTGGACCCGAGCAACCCTTCACGAAAGTTTTGGTTCGAAATGGATGTCACAGAAGTTGACTGTGCCATTCCGAATTGTGAGCCACCCATCCGACTAGAAACACGAGAGCGATTGGTTCGTGCTTTTAACAAAAACGAGGACATGCAGGGGTTTGTTCTAGGCATGCGACGCGCATTTTGGAACTTCTGGCTGACCAAGTTCACACACCGCCAGCGACTAAGCAAAATCTGTCGATCTTATCGTAAAGAAATCTTCACTAGTCTTTATTAATTTTTATTAGCGTAATTGTTTTTTTAAGTGCCCTTGTTCTCTAGATAAATTCGCAACAAACTAGGCGATCAATTCTGCGAGCGATGGCATTCCATCGCCGCGGAAATCGTTAATCAACGAAGGATACTTCTTCTTGATCTGATCATCCGTCAACAAACCATCCAACAGTGCATCGAACGAAGAAGCTCCTGTATGCACCAACTCTGCCGGAGCATCCGGCAAGTCCTTGGTTGCTTTTGCGAGACCTTCTTGTTGATTCAGTTCAAACGTAACACCGTCCGTAGATGACCCTTTCAACAACGTAGCAACTGTTACCAAGGCAACGTCCTCTCTCGATATTTCCGAAGCATAAACATCACCTTGAGAAACGTGAACCTTGGCAGGTCCTACCGTTTTCTTGTCGTTCAAGCCCCAGGTCGCACGACAGCGTAACCTCTGGAACCGGCGGAAGCGTACAAATCTCTCATTGCGGCTTCTCCGGCAATCTTGCTGTCCATAATGTGATCACCGTACACAAACTTGACAAAATAGTTGGTTGCTTTGAAGCCGAGACTCTCGGGGCGAGTTGCAGTAGCTGCGCTGACGACTACCAATTTGGGGACTTTTGGTCGAGGCACGCTTTGGCGGCGTTGTACACGCCCAAATAATCGACTGCAACGGGCTCTCCGCCTTTTTCTTGCCACTGGCAGATGCCGCAAAGATAACTCCGGATGCTCCCTTGACCGAGTTTTCCAAGCTTTCAAGCTGAGTTACATCGGCGGGTGCGTACGATACAAAGGGGCTATCCTTGTCCAAGATAGACCGTCCAGAACGAGTCGTCGCTCGCACGTACAAGCCCTGATTCGACAAGATCTCGGTGCAAAGCTTACCCACTTTGCCACCAGCTCCGAGAACAACAATGGGAGAATCGGGGCTCGAACCGATTCCTCCTTCCGCGGCGGCACTTGCGATCTGAGATAGCATCAAAGACGCTGTTACTCCCACAAGTGCCTGAGAAAAGGCCTTGCGACGCGTGATGGCATCCGAATGGCCATCTTGTTGCACAAACGCCTCAAAAGCATGCGATCTTGTTTCGTGAGACGAAAGCGCCGTCGTACTCTTGGAGAAGGGAAAAGGACGAACAATGTAACCTGTCACCAAAGGTACTAGAAGCAGCAGCGATGATAGTGTAAACTTCATCGTGAGGGTTCCTTGCAGTCTTTTAAGCAATTGTTTACTAAGACGGTTTTAGGCGATGCTTTGATATTGCAACGACGGAAATGGCATCGCGACAATGAACATCGCAAGCAATAAAAGATCGCGGATCGCTGATGTCATCGTCATCGCGATGAATGAGTGCGAAACCAGTACGACGTGTCCAACTTCATTGTACTCTAGGGATCTCATCTAGAGAGTTCACAGGGCACAGGGACGAGCAATGAAGGAAAGACTAAAGTACGACGAGCTATGGCCGACTGCCCAGAGATGGTCGTCACGGTGAGCGGAAGTGTTAAAGTCATGTGATACCCGACTATAACTGCGAAATAATACAAAATGAATAGAAAGCACTGCACAAATAATACTGCAAAAGTCTACTTTTGGGGATACGAGCGCTTCCCAAATCTTGAAATAGTGGAATCAACCAGATAGTTACCTTTCTTAGGTTGTAGACGAAATATGTTTAATGCTCTGCCGAGTACTCTGCGAGACTAGGGGCATTGCCGGTCACCACAGCAGCCGCATTCGATGACACAATCAACACTTAGTTCTTCCAGTCTTCCATATCCGGTACCACGTTTGTTGCATAATGCCGCAGATACCGATCCAGTTAAGAGGGGATTGTTTTCAAGTGCCAATAGTTCTGAAATCAAAGCGTTTTGTGAGAAGATTGTCAACAAATTTCTCGAGGCGTATTCTCGCACGTACCTAGTATGGTCAGCTCGTCAAAAGCACCAGGAATGTTTCCAGAAAAGTTGTTGCCGTCCAAACTGAGATCCATAAGGGTTGCATTTAGATATCGAAAGTCCTCTGACAATTCTCCTCCAAAGTTGGAGTTTGATAGATCAAGCTCGCTTAACAAGGGGAGACGAAAGATCCCGGTTTGTATCTCCCCGGACATGCTTGTGCTGCCAAGGTTCAAAACACGAAGGTTGGTCATTAACGATATATCGCTAGCGAGGCTACCTTCGACCTGGTTTCCTTCCAAACGCAGTTCCTGCATAATTCCATTGTACAGCGTTTCAGGAAACGTACCCGTGAAGTTGTTGTTTTGCAGATCTAAGATCTCTGTAATCGCGGAAGAGATGTCAGCCAAAAGAAAAACGAACCCGATTCAAGAAGTTCGTAAACCTTACCTAATTTGGGGCGAGACCGATTTCGGAAGGAATTTGGCCCAATAGGTGGTTGCCTCTTAGCACGAGCGAAGTTAGGTTGTTGAGCTGAGCTAAGGAACTGGGCAAGCTGCCTTTCATATCGTTGTTCGCCACGTTCAATAATCGTAGATTTGGGTGATTTTCCACAGCGAGTTCTGCGATGCCCCCCGTGAACGAGTTACGCTCCAAATACAAGCTCTCAAGTTTCGTAAGATCTGCGAAAACAGACAAATTGCCGCTAGTTGTATATTTCTCATACAAGTGAAACAATTTCAGATCCGAGAGTTTACCAATCTCATCCGGCAAGCGAGCATCTAAAGTAAAAACAGTGTCCGGACCATAAAACCCAACGTCATAGTCGTCCTCGGCCATGTCTGTGTTGCGAAGAGAATCAGATAATGCATCATCAGCAAGTACTCACAAACTGCATCGGGAAACGTACCGAAGTTTAGCTCTTCAATTATACCGTCTGCATTGCAACCCACGGCTGCCCAATCACATTCGTCAGTGGCCGAGAGCCAAGACTTTTCGTCTTTGTAACACGTGGTCACGCTATTACACTGACCCCACGAGTCACCTCTCATAGCGAAGTAAAAAACAGCAAGGATGTATCTTTGTAGCAGCTTGGATTCACTTTCCTCTGAAAGCCCATAATCCTCTGAAGCAATCCATTTCGCAGCTTTATGCTGCATAGATTCGTGATCGTGTAGCACCTTGATGTCTGTGACGGCAGTTAAACGCTCAAGCAAAAGAGGAAAGGATTCGGCGGTAGGGGAAAAGTGGGAGCAGGAGTAGGAGGGTCAGTTGCGATAGCCTCGTCGTTGCCTTTATTTGAAAGGAGGACTGCTGGGACGACAGCAGCTACCACAGCAATTACCAAGACCACAGCACCGTAACATACTAGCCTTTTGATACTTCGCCGTTCCCACTCCTCGTTCACTTCATCCTTCCCAGAAATCACTGCTACGCCAGTAGCATCAACAACGGTTTCGGCGAAAACGGTACTCCAGGATTGGCAATAGCCGGTTGTTCAGGATCGGGCTCAATCCTTGCAGGTTCAGGTGCACCAATTCTAATCGTCGGCCCCGAAACGTCCTCCATAAGCGGCGAAGGGGTATATCAACTCCACAATGATCGGGCTCCGCAGCGTAGTCTCCGAAACTTGTTTCTGGCTTCCAATGGTTTTCTGCTGTCAAAGTCGAGCCCGCCATATGGCTGTCGAATCCTTGATGCGGCGCATCCTTAACAGATGTTCCGAATTCACCATGGCGGTTCGTGCTTAGGGCGCTTTGCGCCGTTCCTAATTGAGTCTTGGTCAGCAAATCTGTCATCATGGACGATGCACCGTTTTCCTGCACAGCTTTATCTGACAACTGGTTTTGGCCCAGCATAACTTGTTCAAAACTCGATCCTTGTCTTCTGCTATCACCTCCTGTTACCTGCTTACGAACCAAGTCTTGCTCGAGCTGTTCCAAGGAGGTGGAGGTGCTGACTGCGACAACCCCAGGCCTTGCTCCGGCGTTTCCTCCAGCCTGTCGCTTCGACGCAACATCTTGTTCTAGAGCTTGCAACGTATTTCGTCCGCCACTTCCACCAGCTTGTTTGGCACCAAGGTCACGTTCTAGCTGCTCCAACGAGGTTGAAGCACTCACTGCGACAGCCCCGGGTCTTGCTGCTTTTCCTCCAGCCTGTCGTTTCGACGCGATGTCTTGTTCTAAAGCTTGCAACGAATTTCGTCCACCACCGGCTTGCTTTGCATTTAAATCACGTTCTAACTGCTCTAACGAAGTTGAAGCACTGACCGCGACAGCACCAGGTCTCGCTGCAGTCTTTCCGCCCATCTGTCGTTTCGTCGCAACGTCTTGTTCCAATGCCTGCAAAGTATTTCTTCCGCCAGCTCCGGCGGCTTGCTTTGCGCTCAGATCGCGTTCTAGCTGCTCCAAGGACGTTGAGGCGCTGACCGCAACAGCGCCAGGCCTTGCTGCAGCGTTTCCACTCATTTGTCGTTTCGTCGCGATATCCTGTTCCAGGGCTTGCAAAGTATTTCGCCCGGCCGCTCCGGCTTGCTTCGCGTTTATATCACGTTCTAGCTGATCCAATGAGGTGGGTGCGCTAACAGCGACAGCTCCCGGTTGAGATGCACGGCCACCCTGTTGTTTTCCTTTCAACTCACGTTCAACGCCGCTCACACTGACAGCACCAGGCGTAGTAGCCGCCGTCATCGGTCTACTTTGTTGCTTCGATGCTACATCTTGTTCAAGCTGTTGCAAAGAGCTTGATGCAGCTGCAGCGACATCTTGCCCCTCTTTTGGGCTCCTTCAGAATGACCACTAGTTGTTGGCCTGGCGTCGGCTGTTTGCACCGAAGGTGTGGAAGCCAAATTCTGTTCGACACTTTCGTCGAACTCGGCAACCTCTGCTTCGTCCCCTCCTTGATTCTTGTTTTTCTTCAGTGACTTATCTTTGTTGTTCTCCATCTTTGCTACCCTATATTTTCAGATAACTAAGAAAGTCTGTAACAGACAATGGTTTCGGAGGATTATTTTGAAATCAATGATTGAACGCAGATCTCTTTTCATTGAACGCGCATGGGGCGATTGTTTTCTGTCTTCGGTCAAGGCTTTGTGACCTGCGACAATAGTAAAGAACAATGACCAATGACCCCGTTCACGAATGAGTGTCAGTGTTTTAGTGAGATTTTCCTCGCGTTCCTCACTATTTCTCTGACACATAACACAATTCACACTTGTAAAAGCAAAAAACAAAAACACAAGACTGGCTATCGGTTCGACCTTCGACCGAGAACGGGAAACGCAGGACTGACTCGTGACTCAATGTTCCAGATTATGACTCATGACTGACCGTTCACTTTTCGCCGTGCACCAAAAAAAATGACATTATGGACGATGATTGTAAAACTTGATCATCGATCTCTTCAGCCTTTGAAAGTAGAGCTCGCACATCAAAAGGTGTAGTGAAAGCGCCTAATTAAATGTTTCGGCGGGTGTTAGTGTCTCGCGGTGCCGACAAACCCCATGTTGCAATCGCTGATGGCAATGCACCTCGCTTGCGTCGCCAACGACGTCTACGAAGGGCATTTCGCTTTACTTGCAGTAGGGGACTATTGAAATCGACGGGGATTTTATTCTTTTCAATTTTCATCCTTCGATCATTTCTCTGGCTCATCAACAGCAGACTCTTCCGATTTGTATCGCCGATCGAACAAGCCGAAAAGGTTTTCTTGAAGCCACTATCTCAAGTAGACCTTGAACAATATACTATCCGTATCAACACTTGGAAACGACTCGAGACATTAGAAGTATCGCTGGATCATCATCTTTCCTGCCCAAATGTGGCTAAAATTCAAATCGTTTGGTGTACAGCTCAAGGACCTCCACCGGAATGGTTACTGGCAATGGAAACTGTTGTTGTCGAGCTGCATGAAGTCAACACGTTGAACGAGCGGTTCCACGTATTACAGCCGGCTCCCACAAAAGGGATTTTGAGTATAGACGACGACATATTACGTCCCTGTATCGCTTATGACTGGGCATTTGCGAAATGGACGCAACATCCGGCGAGAATCGTTGGCTTTGACGCGAGGTCTCACGAGATTGTGAACGGCGACAAATGGAAATATGCCTACATGAGTACGACAGAGAAAACAAACAAATACTCATTGGCGTTGACGAGGTGCTGTTTTATTCATATCGACTACCTTTATTGGTATACCGAGAACCCTGCGCTGGCCCCTCTTCGGAACATGGTTGTAGACTTCAAGAATTGTGAAGATATCGCCTTGTCTTTGGCTGTGTCGAGTCAAACAGATGGAAAGCCACCATTGTTAGCAGATCTGTGGGCCATTAAAAGTATGATCAAACTTGATAACAATCAGGGTAAAATCTCGGCAGGAAAGAGCACAAGGTCTTTCGCGATACATGTGTAGATACATTTGCTGAGCAGCTAGGACTGAAGAATAAGCTCAAGCTGACAAAATTGAAGCACCGAACTCTCTTTGAATACGGCGACCAAGTGGTATGGGAACCACCAGCTCACTGGAGCAATACGAGTCACCTCATTGAGCGATGGAAGTCGGACTCGAAGCTACTGAGGGACGATCTGGTGGAACTCCGCGCCGACACCGCTGCAGCAGCATTTGAGGCTGGCTTGGTCGAAGGCAGCGGGCCCTGGCGCGAACGGTTCCACAGCCTGAACAATTCATCCAAGTCATGAAAAGACGAAACTAGCCCTGCGCGAAAATTAATGGGTAGCGGAGATGAATGCATAACAGATTGAACTTAAAATTGCGAGCCCGAGCGAGAATGACTTTGCTCTCCAGCTCCAAAACTCAGGTAATTTCAGGCTGTATGGCGAACCGCGTAACCGAGAGTTCGTCCTGGTATTGAAAATCGGACAGCTCTTCGGTCTCTTTTGCTGATTCTTCGTCATTGGAATCAGAGAGTGCGACATCCCTGGCGAAAGCTGCTAATGCGGATGCAGGTAAAGAGCTTCTCAACACAGTGCTCCGTCTTCGTCTGTCCACAACTACGGATTGCCGCCTCTTCACACTCTGGAGGCTGCTGCTCAGATCGGTGTCTGCAATACTTGCGGTGAACCAAGGGCTTGCAAGAGCTTCTTTGGCCGTCCATCTCTGACGGGGATTAGTAACCAATAACTTTTTGATTAAGATCTTTGCTTCCGACGATATGTGCGACCAATCTTCCATATTAAAGTTCCATTCGCCGACGCGAATTTTCCGAAATAGATTTTGTTGTTTTCATCAGAAAATGGCGGATAACCACAAAGTAGAACGTGTATGATGATCCCTACGCTCCACATATCAACTGCCTGATCGTACGGAACATTTTTCAATATTTCTGGTGCCACGTATGTTGGAGCTGCATTGAGAAAAATGCGTTGAGTTCGATGTAGTCCACGCGGGTTTAAAAGCTCACACAAAACTTACTTCCACACCTTGTCGTCAACGACTGCGGCGTGCGTACCCGACAGGCAAAACTGAAATCAGCAATCTTGATGTCTAGGCCATCGCCCCCATCCGTCTTGAATAAAGATTCTGTGGCTTCATGTCTCTGTGAGCCACTCGCTCGTCATGCAAGTATGCGACAGCTTCCAAAAGGATACGCGATATCTCTCGTGCTCGGTTTTCGGTATATTTCTTCTCCAGCGACAAACGATCGTATAGATCCCCGCCTCGCATACGCTCTTTGACAAGATAAAAGCGTCATCTTCCTCAAAGAAGTCGACGAACTGGACAATATGTTCGTGATGGAGGAGTCGAGAATGGCAGCTTCGTGCATCACGGCTTCCACCACAGAGCGCCCGCTGACTGCTGCGGCATCGGGTTGAGACCTGTTCACTATTTTCACGTCAAAACTTCTGATGTTTTTCTGTGGATACACTCCCACCAGTTACAAGTTTGATTGGATTGGATTGTATACCTCAGCTCGTATATATCATGGAAATGATTTGATAAAGCAACATCGGGTTTGTTCTGCCTGTCTCCGTCACCGTAAACCACATCTTTGGTACCCAGTGTATTTCGATTCATCAACATAGTAGCGTAGACTGCACCCTTCAATTGACGTCTGGCATTGAATGCTTTGATCTCTCCGAGCGAAGCAGACAGATTATTCTGCTCGAGTTGTTTCGTGGTCATCTTGAACCAATTACTTTTCATGGCTTGTCGCGCGGTGATGCGGTGCGTTGGATCGACGACCAGAAGATTAGCAATCAACTTTTTCGCTTCAATCGAAACATTTCCCAGGTGGCTTGGTGGAAGCAAAGTCGGCACCGCGTATCTTTCGAAATAACGCCTTGGGATTTTTGTCATGGAATGGCGGATAACCTCCCAACAGCATGTAAAGTAAGCAACCTACGCTCCACATGTCCACAAGCTCGTCGTATCGACAATTGCAAGTCATAATTTCAGGGGCGAGGAAAGCTGGAGCTGGAACATCAAGGAATGGGAAGAAGTGAGTGCAAAATGAGACGCCGAACGACGAGATTGCCATACTTACTACCACAACGAGTGCTGAGTCCTTCCGTGGGGACATGAGTGGCAAATCCAAAGTCAGCCACTAGAATTTTGGTATCATCCATCATATCGGCTAGGAGAAGATTCTCGGGCTTTAAATCACGGTGCACGACCCGCCTTTCATGAAGTTTATGTATCGTTGAAAGAAGGTTGAATGCCAAATCGCGCGCTATTTTTTCGTCATAGCTCTGGGCGTTCGCAAGGCGCTCAAACAAGTCCCCGCCTGCTGCATAAACTTGCACCATATAAAAGCTGTCACCGGAACGAAAGAAATCGACCAAACGAACAATGTTTTCCACGTCAGAACATGATCGCAAGATGGAGACTTCTCGAATCACAATTTTGTGTTTTCTTTCCGATAGCTTCTTTCTGTCAATAACTTTTACAGCGAATTCTTCCCCGAATCCTTGTGCTTACACCGATACACCAAGCCAAAGCTGCCTCGTCCGAGCTCGCTCTCGAGTTCGTAGTGATCGTCGAATTGAAGTCTTCCACCAGAGTCAACATTTGCAAGAGTTAAACCAGGGGCACGCGAGGGCATTTCTCTCTTGATGAGAAGCTTCAAAGCGTTTCGGCGTTTGATGTAAGCCTACTATTGCAAGAAATGCAACAAAGCAGTCGGATTAGTATTATTGTCAATGTTATGGTACTGGTCACAGCGCTCTTCTCGTTTACCCTTGCATCGGAAATATAGTATCTTTCGTCGTAAAAATAAAATGCCGAAAAAAACATCATCTGAACTCTCAACTCTCAAACGTCTGTCCGTACTCCGTACTCACTCTGTTCCACGGCGTCGTCCGTATTCCGTATGCCTCTATGGAAATAGCACGACGTACGTACAGACGGGAAGGAACTTACTACTGTACATACGCCACCGTCCTCCGCCGCCTCTGCCGCTCTTATTTTTTCCCATTTGCGGCAATAGAAGAGAGGTTGCGCTTCGTTCAAAACCAGAGGAACATACCCTTTGATTACCTAAAGACGCAAAAGGACAAAGAAGAGATCGAGACTGAACATTCAAAAGTCAAGAGAATAAAGCAAAAAACGATCACTGAAAATGGCACGAGGCAAATTCAACAAACGGGCCGGAGGTCCTCGTCTGGACGCGGTCAACGCGGAGGAGATTGAAATTCGCAATGCGCGCATGGAGGAACTCGAAGAACAAAGAGCCAGTCGACGTGCCGAAGAAGATAGTGAAGAAGAAGGGAGGAAGGCGGCGAAGAAAAGGAAAAGAAAGTAATAGAAGAGGCTCCTCTTCAAACCGAACGAAAAAAGAAGGATGCTGCTCCTGCTGCAGGTCCTGTGGTTCCCGTGACAACAGAAGCGGATCACAAACGGAACTTGGCCAAATTAGCTGAAGTGCGCAGACGCCGCGAAGAAGCAGAAACGAAACGAAAGCAAGAAGAACAACTGGAAAAGGAAATCGAGGCAGAGGCGAAGCGACTTGCGGAACTTGTTACCAAAGGTGGCGACGAGGATGGCGGGAAAAGTCCAAATCAAACAAGAATGCTATTCCCAAATTGGATAAAATTGCCATTAAAAGATGAAGCCAGCACAAATGAAAGAAGCTATGAAAGAGCGAGGATTGGATATTCAAGGGAACGCGAAGGATCTGATGCAGAGACTTTTGGACTACGAAGCTAGCCGTTAGAGAATTTCAAACGGAAATGCAGCAGTGATTATCAACTAGAAGCAAACTATAGCGTAGTTCAGACACAATCATGTATTAATCCTTTCCTTGACTTATACAACACACATTGTATATTCGTTTTCTTCACCTTCCAACGCCACCAACCGATCGCCCATGATTTCTTCCAAATCGGGCCGACTGAGTCTTGCAGCCTTTTCCTCCAGCGTCACTTTTCGAAGAAAGGTACTCAATGCATCCAGGCTGGCCTGTTGCACCATGACAAGGTCTTCCGAGACACCCTCCAACAAGCACTTCTCCCAGTCGTCCCAGGAATCCAAAATGGTGGGCAGCAAGAGCGCATCGATTACTCGTACACCAAACATGGTGATGGCCACAATCCCGCCATATTGACTTGCCCACACGTTCTTGTCGTTGGAAGGCTGCTGCACGGCCTGCCAAAGCGCTCGCAGAACTCGCGGCTTCAAGTTAATGTACTTCGTCCCAAACTGTTCGCACGCTTTGAACAATGCTTGAGCCGCTTCTGGACGTATTTTACGGTTGGGCAATTGCTTCGCCACCACGCAAGTGACCAACGCGGGCAATAGCTCGTGCAGATGCGATTCCAGGTGCAAATGAGGATTGGAAAGAAGAGCAGCCGCCAACCGAATGGGCCCCTGTGCCATGGTGCGATACAATTCTTGTTGACAGTATCGAACCAAAAATGGGACGAGTTCTTGCAAGCCCGTGTCACTCGCGATTGACTGCAACACAGCATCCTGTTGCTGCTGCGCCGCAGGATGCTCCATGGCCGCCGTAACCCTGTGAAAGTAGAGCTGAAGTTCCTCGGAAAGCAGACTACTTTGCAGCTGATGCACTTGCAACAGTTGAGTCGCCGAAGCCGTCGTATCCGGAAGCGGTGTGGCGGTCGAAGCAGCACTGGGATTTGCTTTGGGGCATTATTATTTGTCATATTTCCGTCTACCGCTAGCCACTGAACGTGTGCACTGATTTCGTTGGGCGGCGCCGGCATGGTATCTTGTTGGCGTAGAAAGTCCGTTAAATTGACACTGCGCTGCGGATCATCGAAATCGGGAAGCGTCACTGCGTACAGCCGCTCCTGTCCTTGAAGCTGCAATGCCATGTTGATATCGCTCGCGTGCAAACGATACTTGACATCTGCTCCGTTGTGCAAGCGAGCTCGCTTGGTGTGACGCTGTACGACGATGGCATCGCGAACGGTGGTGGAAATGTGTTCTTTGACCAAGTCGAGTAACGCCTGTCGTGCTGGAGGCTGCATTGTCATGTTTCTGTGCTGTAGTTTGTTTGTTCGTTCGTGTTCGATAAAATCTGAAGTAAAGGATGCTTGTCGACCAGGCAAATACAGAATAACAAGTTGTTATTATTATTTTGCGCAGCGTGTTGTTAGTTGTTATTGCTGCTTTATTGCGAGCGGACCGATTTTATGTTAAAGTCGTTGCGGTACTCAGTCTCCTCCATCGATATTATTATTTGACAGAAAGCCAACAAACGATCGAGATCTTCGACATCATTTACATTTGTTTGTAAAACAAAAGCGAAAAAAGGCAGTAAAATACGAGCTGAATGCTTTCATTTTTGAGGAGGATGACCATCATCTTCTTTATTCTTTCGGTTTGCACTCTCACAAGAGTTTTCTCGTTCTCGTTACACGCTGCAACACCCCATCGTCGACCAACTGCTTTGAGGGTGACCGATGACCCCAAAACGTTGTCGTGATTGGCTCGGGAGCCGTGGGAAGTTACTACGGAGCCCGTCTTTGGGAAGCTGGTCATAATGTTACCTTTCTGTTTCGACCAGGACCGAATTACGAAGCTGTCAAGCGACAAGGGTCCTTGTTTGTGGGTTCTGTCTATGGAGATATGCAAGTTCCGGAATCTGAAATCCGACTGCACGAAACGGAAGCGCTGCAAAATTCGAACATTGATTGGGTAATAATCGCGTTCAAATCGACTTCTCTGGAAAGTATACCGTCGTTACTATTACCTTGGCTCAATCTGACAAAAACGCGCGTTTTAGTGATCATGAATGGATTAATTGAAGACGATTTAATTGGTTTGTTGAAAAAGGAAACGGGACAACAAGACAAAGGACCACTGCAGTGCTTAAAGACATTGTACGGTGGCATGGCTTTGGTCTGCTCCAATCGAATCAAACCCGCCACAGTGTATCACTCGTATGCGGGTGCCTTGTCGGCCGGCGTCGCAAGTACAATAGGGGACCACGACGAGGAAGGACAAGCGTTTCACAAACTCTTTCAGCATGTGCCAGCCGTGGATACCACTTTTGAAGACTCGCTACTCAGAGGAAGATGGAAGAAAATGGTGTGGAATTTGCCTTTCAATGGTATCAGCGTCGCAATGGGAGGCATAACCATTGATAAGGTGGTACAAGATCCAGGTCTTCGACAGTTGGCAGAGAGAATCATGGACGAGACAAACGCTATTGCAAATGCAGATCTCGAATTTCACGGAGAAACGTTCGAGGCACTCGGCGAATTAGAGAAAACACAAATGATGACATTATCCGACGGCATGGGACCGTACAAAACATCAACGATGCTGGACTTTGTCAATCGGAGGTCGATGGAAGTAAGATACATATTTAGAAAGCCGGTAGAGCGGGCGAAGGCTTTGGGTATCTCAACGCCATATCTGGATACCATCGTAACACAAATCGAAGCATTCCAGCGCATGTATGATTTATACTAAAAAATTGATGTCATACATTTGTATTTATTTATCACCATTGCGTTTCCCAAACAGACGGAATCGACGCTTTTCTGATTCGCTTGACAGAGATTTGGTCTCCGAAATTCGACGATCTCCTGGATTTGTAGTAACAGTTTCCATACTGATTGGAGATTCTATTCGTTGCTGTGTTAAGGAAGCGTGTCGAACTGGTGAATCTGGTGGAGAAGCTACACCCCTGTTGAGTAGATTTCCTGGATTGACTTCATATCCTTCTTCTGTTACTCGTCCAAGAGGAGGTCGAAGAGGGCCAACGTATCGCATAAAGGTTAATTCAACAGATTCAATCTTGTCTGTAACGAGGGCGGCAACGTCGGAGACACTCATGTTGATTGCACTTGTGCCATCAATTGCGGCAAGCTGATCACCTATTTGAATTTGGCCAATCTTGCTGGCGCTCCCGTCGGGTAATACTCTCGTTACCCAGCAGCCAATACGGTGTTCTTGAAAGATCAGACCCAAAGGTAGTGCGAGATCAACAACCGTAAACTTTATATCCTCGGAAAAATCGATCTCATATGTATCATCGAAATCGCAGCCGCGCATACGATGTATGGAGCGAGCTGCCTCCATCGCGAGCTCAACAAGCCGCAAGTCTTCTTCCAAAGAGGGCGCCGACCGAATTGAAGTTGGTCGGTCTACAGCTTTATATGAGCCGTTGGCCGTTCCCGCACTTCTTCGCGAACGGCGAGTACTGTCATTCCCATCAGCTGCATTCTCACCACTCTGTCCACCGTCGCTATCTTTTGAATTTCCCCGAGAAATAACTCTGAAGCGTAGTCGAATAACTCCCCTGCAGCACTTGGACAAGTGACGAGTGTCGTAGCCAGACTATCTTTCGGCTCTTCCAATTCGTCTTTGCTTTTGCCGGCATCAAATAGAAAATTCCAAACGCTCGTCAAAGGATCGTCCCCGTCACTTTCTTTTGCAAGAGTCGTCGTGCCCGCACCGTCGTGATTGCCGTTCTTAACTGTGCCTTTTGATACACTGTTGTTTGAGCTTTGATCTTGTTTAACTTTTCGTTTGCCGGGTCTGCTGTCGTTACTGCTGCCGATTAAAAGTATGTCTTTGATCAGATCTTCTACTTCACTTTCCGCTGATTTCGAGTAAAACGAATGAATGGTCTGGTTCCCTTGCGTCGGAGCATCCAAGCAGTCCTCCTCAATGTCATTGATGGCTCCCTTAATAGCCTTGTCGTCAGATACGCTTGCTGCCGTGGGCGATTCGGCTTTTCCGCAAATTCAAACAAGGAATCATCATCGTCGTCGTCCTTCTTGTTTGATGCTCCTGACTTTCTTCTTTTGACTGGTCTACGCCGCCCTCTTGTACTGCCGCTCCGTCTCTACTGGAAGCAGCTACTTCTTTTGTCAAGTCATCCAATTCAATCCGTCTCGGGGCTGCTACTCGTGGCCCAGTGAGATAAAATCGGTCAAGGGCAGTTTCCTCGAGCCTCCTTCATCAAAAGGAAGTTCCTCGGCGTTTTCATTATCTGCGATGGCAGCAGAATTGGTTGTCTGACTCGAATGACCATCTTTGGAAGGGTGAATAAGCAGAGCGGATGGTTTCTCTGCACCAACATCGTTCTGAATTTGTTCGAGCTTCCGAGGGTGCAAATTCTGTTCAATTGGTGAGTCAATGTCCGTCTCGGATCTGGGGCTCATTCCGTCGCTCTGAGGCGTGAGAATTGTTGTCGGTGGAGCATCAAGAGGACCATCGACTTCCGCAAGATTTCTTCTCCGCTGCAAACGAGGAGGCGCCTCCATGGCTCGAGGAGAAAGCACCTGTAGGCTGGCTTCCGGAGGCTGTTGAAGAAAGGACTCATCGTACGAGTTGCTGCGTACTTTTCCTGGCGGATCTGGTAACATTGTATGAAAAATTTACAAATGCAAGGGCTACTACAAACTGAAAGTGCAAGGTGTCATGCATGTTCGTTTGCAGACAACAAAACGGTCCTGCATGGTGCGCAAGGAAAAACGACGAGGAGCTCGCAAGAAGTCGCAAGCTCGCACGAGGGGAGATTTTGCGTGTTTTCCGTTGAACGGCACGCAAGCAATTTCTGCGGTCTAATTGGCTACGGTCAAATAGGACACAGAATTAGTACTTTGTGAGTGACGTGGTATTCGTATGTAATAGTGCAAAATAAGATGTGATTTTTATTGTACAGCTGGGCTATGGCATGTGGCATGTCGTCCACATTCCGCCGCATTGTGACTTTTGCTTTTGCGACGACTTGCTTGCAAAGCCTTGAAACTTGAAACTCTAGAAACGACCTGCTATTCACTCATTCCTTCTCAAAACATAGACTAGACAGGACCATGACAGCATTAAAGTTGGAACAGTACGCAAGCGTAAATCTCGCTGAATCATGGAGATCTTCGTATCGAAAAGTAATGGGATTGTCCGATGCGCGCCCGTCAAAGTCAGAAAAAGGCACTTTGATTCGAATTACCAATCTTGTTCCTTTGCATAGAGAACAAGAAAACCACGCTGATTCGCAGGATC
The DNA here is from genome assembly GCA_026008555.1 of Fistulifera pelliculosa. Taxonomy (NCBI): domain Eukaryota; phylum Bacillariophyta; class Bacillariophyceae; order Naviculales; family Stauroneidaceae; genus Fistulifera; species Fistulifera pelliculosa. The sequence continues at coordinate 228,542 of BROJ01000246.1, read as the reverse complement.
AAGTTACAGACAAATGGATGAACACAGCCATACAAATTCATAACAATCTCGACGAGATGGCTCGATGGATTCGTCAAAAGAGATCCGAGTATTGTGGTGTATACATGTCCGACACGGAGGCTTCGCTCATTCAATCGACCATAATGTCATTTACAGCCACGACAGCTACAGAGATTGAGTCTCTGAAAGATCTGATCTCGCAAAAGGAAACGGAGCAACGAGCGCACCACCAAACCTCCATTGTCCAAATTTTGCTCGGGCGATTGAAAGAAGAAGTTGCCGAGCCATTTGGAAAAATGCAAAACTCCGGACGCGGGCCGCGGTTCGATTATGGCAGCACCCTTTGGAATGCAAGCTCTATGATACGAATCATCGGTTCTGTCCGACGCGTCCCTCGCACAAGCTCCATCTCGATTTCCTGAGCTCGTATGAAACAACGAAAGAAGTTACGGCGAAGAAACCCGACACTGGGATTGTATTTGGCTGTAAACCAGCAAGTCGGACTGGAGAAGATGACTCTAATGATGGATTCTTGAAAAGTGATGAGCCTATTTCCTGTCATCGTCGAAAAACATGCCCTTGGATACAGATCAACAGCATGAAATACGAATGCCATATCAACGCGCTCACGATTCACAAACGCATTCGGACGAGCAATTCATGTCTTCCACATTTGCAGTAACCGATGAGCTCCAACAAGAAGCATTACTATTAACCGCATCATTACAAGGCGAGCTAGATAGTGTTCAGCAAATGGAGCACATGATGGTCGACATTACTACACTTCTCTCTCAGTTTGCTGAACTTGTTGCCGAACAACAGGAAAATGTTTACGATATCCGAGATGCTTCGGCAACGGCCAAACAAAACATGGATTCGGGTGAAGAAGAATTACTCAAGGCCCGAGAAAGAACAGATTCATCCAACCATTACATGGCGAAAGCCATTTTGGTATGGCCTTGTTGCTTTTATTTTTCAATTGGATTCGCGCTTAACTGTAAAAAGAGGAATATTAGAAAGCATTATAGACGTACGCTGGGTTCTAGTTACGCCTTGCATTTATTAGTACGGTATAGTTCACTTTCACTTGAAACCTAAAACTAATGTTGTGGGAACGTTATTTCACGACCTTCCACGTTGCAGAAACGCAGCTACGTACAAGCTACGTACGTTCAGTAGTGCGTGCCGCGTACCTCTATTTTCGCAACACGAACGACACTCGCAATTTTTTTGCATTCACTTCAACTGCTCGCTGTTGATTACCCAATTATTTGCTCTGTTTATTATTTTATTCGATTAACAATGAAACTCGCGTCCCAGTTAATTGCTTTCGCGTCCTTGATCGTAGCTTCTACGGCAAAGCGTGTTCCTTTGTTGCCGATGCTCCGCTGGTTCGCACAATGGACTCGGTCATGGGCATTCGTGGTGGTATGCAGCTCTTTGTCAAGACGCTTACCGGAAAGACTGTTTCTGTGGAAGTAGAAGAAGGCGAATCGATTGAAGACGTGAAAGCCAAGATCGCTGAAAAGGAGGGTATTCCTCCGGAACAGCAGCGTCTCATTTTCGGAGGACAGCAATTGCAAGACGGAAAAACGTTGGGAGATTATGATGTTGGAGACGATGCTACTCTTCACCTTGTTCTCCGACTTCGTGGGGTTCGATTTTGGGTAATGGAGCGTTTGCTGTGGATGAAGAGTTTGTAAAAAACACCTGCAAGACCGTTTGACGGCCGAGGATCGTGCTCTTATGAATGCCTTTATCGCAACGAGTACCGAGGAGAAAGAAGAATCTGCTGTATCGGAAGACTCAAGGGTCCGAAGAGCTCTTTTCCGCATCGGTAAAGCTCCCCGCAAAAGCGACAGCCCGGCAGAAGATGCGCTTTACGCCGCCAGCCCAAAAGCCGGAGAGTTCGATTACAACGGCAAGCTTTTGCAAACGGATGGCACGGGCAGGACGACAAAGCTCACGAAGCTTTTCAAGCGACGAGATAACGAGAACAAACTGTATGGTGCCATCAAGCGCATGCGCTTGGACCGATAAGCTGTCGCTCGCTGAACGACGTGAGAGCGGCTAGAAATCAGCTTAACTAGATATAATTGCACTCCTGCTTACATAGCTCAGGAATAGGCAAATATACGATCATTATTGAATGATTCTATAGCTATCTAGTCTATTCTTTCAAAATAGCAATGAACGGGGTGTGATTGACATAGATCACTGTTGCCGCTTTGGTTGAAACGCGTACCGGTATACAAAACGCCGATCACGATCTTGGAAGAACCATGAGCCGACAGCCAGCGAAACACATTGATCTGTTGTTGCTTTATTATTTCACGATGAATCATTGTTAATAAAAGCTTTCACAATAGTGAAATAATCATGAAAGGAAACTACATTTGACTTTACTCGCCGCATCGTTCCGATCTACTCTGAGCTGGACTACTTGCAATTATGCAACAATCGGCCGACATGCCAACAGTCACTCCTCGCGTCTCGAAAGTTCAAAGTCAAACGACATTGACCTTGATGGACTGAAGAAAGAGCTCTCTGATTACCTTGAAAAGAGAAAAGAGTTATCAGCAGACGAGCGTGCGAAAGAGTAAGTGCGAGTCGAATTTCTACGCAGACCAATGTTCGATCTCATATCCTCACGAGCTTGTTTTTTTTTTCGTCCCAAGAAACATCGGCAAAACAATCGGAGGCACCAAAGGAAATCCTATTCTAGAATACATCAGTGGGGCACCGAACAAAGCTTACGTTATTGAAACGGCACCGAATCCGTTTGACTATGATGAATTGACGAAGTATGGTTATGGTCATTTGGCAACGCCGATCATGGAGGCTGGAGGTCGATTTGCGATGTACGAGCTCCTAGGAATGGAAGCGCCAGCGATAACGAGCAAACCCAAACCAAAGGTGACAGCAAAACTTGTCATTGATCGGACAGGAGAGACAGACAAAGCTCGATATTCGGGCCTGAAACTAGGGCAAGTCCTCGATGACTCACTTCAAGCAGAAGCCTTGCAAGCTGTTCAAAAGAAAATCGAGACGGGAGAGGAACTCCGACCTAAACTGGCGGAAGAAATGTTTGAGCGTCCTTTGCGGATCGTCGCAATGTTGGCCCCGCGCTCACGCCAGATTGGACACCGGAGAGGTTGGACGAATGGGGCAAACAGCAAGGCAAAGCTCTGGCATGGGCACGCAAAGCGCGGGAAGGTCAATTTGTAAAGATCCATTCGAAACACTTGATCTAGAGCTCTCCCAGCGAGTCTATTCTTTGCTGACAGCCCTCCTTGTATCCATGGCATTTGGTCGATCGACGCAGACGCTGTTAGACCAGTACGATTCGTCGTTTTCGATTGAAATTTTCCGAGCCCCAGCTGCTGTGCTTTTGATCGCCTCTGTCGTATCGAGCGTGTTATCCAGTGTACAAGCTGGCTCTTTGAACCGAAGTGGCGTTGTTTGGTTTATCAAAGGGTTGCTGGGAGGACCGTTGACCGTCAAACAAATTGGCGGGCTCACAAATCTATTGACGGAAGCCGAGACGAACGCAAAAGCCAAGAAGTAAATTCTAAATTATTTTGAGGGCTGGAATAATAGTCTACTGATGCTGTAATTCGCGGTTACACGAAGTGTTGCGTAGAATACTAGTATAATGCTATAAAAACGGAGAGGCTTTGAAATCATAAAAAATCTTTCGAACTTAACTAAAAGCTAAACGGCGTGTGTGCATTATTTACAGGTCGGGTGTTATGTGCAGAAAATCACCCAGCTGTGCGCCAAAATTTGTCGAAGGAATATTTACATGGATCAATTCGACCGGGTATGTTCAGGTTTATGTGCAGGCAGACGTTGTCAGCATGGAAAAGATATGGGCAACGTCTCTCATCTCATGTGGACTATGATGGAAGCGAGACATGAGTGGCTCGGGTGTCTTGTAGACATGTTGGTACATGGCATCTTTCAAGCTGTAATCTACAGTGTTGTAGCTTGGAAAATGCATGCTTTTCTTCAAGAATGCGTTGGATGGGTTGGAGGTGGTTTCTGTCGTATGGGACCCAAGCAACTCAATGTGAAGCTCGATGCTTTCGTTGGCGAAAGCAAGCGCTTCCTCAAGAGCAGCAGTAGCAGGCTGTGCTGAAGTGGACACCTTTGCGGCACAGGGACCCGCTTTGTCGATCAAAGGACCGGCTGATGAAAGCTTGATCCTTTTACCGAGTCGAGACCCGATGACACTGGCATCCACTCCGCCTCATCGAGATCCCAGTCACCGAGGGAATTCAGGGTGCTGAGGTTTGTGCAGGGCATTGAGCGCTTGAGTCCATTATTACAAAGATGCATTGTGTTTGTTCTATCATTCAAAATTGGATTTGTGTGAGGTCCATAATTTATCCTTCTTATATTTTCGAGTAGCAGGGCATCGGGTCCACTTCGTTTCCAGTGAATTCCTTGTTTCAGTAGAATGAAACCTGCGAACCGACAGACACCGGCTGTTGTGTTCTTGTGCTGTTCTTCGTTTGTTCGTCCTGGGGCTTTTCTGAAACGTACGTTCCTGACGCATGAAGTGCAACGGAAACTTCCGCTGCTCAGAAACATCAATTTGTGTTACACTTTACGAAGCGGACTTCTTGACGTGCATTAAGTACTAGAGGCCACTCTGAGGCTTAAACTGTCACTCAATCACGCTTTACGAAACACGAGGTGTTTCTGAAGGAACGTTTTGCCTTTCTGAGACGTAAAAGTGACGACACAGGAACCATGACTAAAGAAGGATTTCGGGTGTGTAAAGAATGTGGCGAATCCGGGTGAAAGAACACAAAGATGTCCCGAGTCCAGAGTGTGTTTCGTGTTTCCCAAAACACAAAACTCAAACGCACCACGCACCACGCACCACACTACACGCCGTAGTGGACAGACACATGAATATCGGAAGCCGTCCATTGTCCATTTACCGTTTCCATTGTACAGTCATGAAGTAGTGAAGCGGGAAGTGGAGACGGAGAAGCGGAGACCTGCGGCAATGGATGTTCGAGGAACAAGGAATTAGAAACCCTGAACCTGAGTCTTGCGATTTGCTACGGAGTATTTGCTAATCCATTGTTCAATTTCTGGTTTCGATTGACGTAAACCGCAGCTTGGTACTGTACAATGTACAATGTGGCTCAAAAGTTTCAAGACATTGGGAACATACGGAGATAACGACGGCGAAGAAGGCTAAGGTCGACGAGCTGCGATTATTTTCAAATCGTGTACTAATAGATTAGGGACTAGGTGTAAGGTACGTATCATTGCGAAGTCAAAAGACACGCCGAGACATTTTATAGTCTTCATGCTTCATGGTCAATTCGGCTGTCATGCTTTCCGAGAGATGTGGCGGGAGCCAGAAAACTGATGAAGGGTCGCTTCGCTGCTCTCTGACTCGCAATGCCCTTTCCTTTCGCTCGTAGTCAGTGGGCTGCACAGCTTGCATACTTTCTCGTGCTTGCGAATCCCAATTCAAATGGTAATACACGCAGGACTAGAAATAAATTTTCTTTGAAGACTAGTCTGGATTTGGAGAAGAGGACGGCGGTCGCCCTTCATCTGGACGTTGAATGAGATCGTAATGAGCAATTCGAAACGGGAGCCCACCCAAACCCAACTAGTTTATGGCTGGATGTTAAGTTCTGACCTCGTCCACAGAAGCCGGTTCAGCTCTTTCCTATTGACGGGCATCATTCTGATAATGCGTTTTATGCATGTCAGCGTGCCGTGGTCCTTCTTTACATAGTCATCGTCTATGATCCAAAGCGACTGCACGACTGCACTCCGTACCTTTGACCATCGCTGTCCGACGTTTGCCCGACAGCCCGACAAAATGTCGTGTCGCAGCGCCTAAGGGGAGTCATAGACCATAGATATAGATGATAGATTGCCTGTTCAAAACGTGAACGTCCCGCTTCCCGCTCGACGGTCAGTCACCAGTCACCGGCTCACCGGTCACCGGAGGACATCAAATAATAATCATTCTCTCGCAAATGGACATCTATTTGTGACTAAGAGTATCGAGTGAGTAGGTATTACGAAGCGCATTTTGTAAACCTTAGTGAGAATGACTTTCTTTTGCCCAAAGCCCAAACCCCAACACGAAACAAACAGTCATCCGTCCGGCCTTCGAGAACATCTACGATCTAAAATATGACTATATCGTAAAGTGTAAGATAAAAGGGCGTCCGGTATTCGATCCTCAAACCTCAATAGGTTTGAGTTTGAGTTTGATGTTTGATGTTCGATGCGAAAAGCGGCATTGCGTTTTGTACTCAATAATCTAGGCTACTTTCAGAGAACTCTCCCAAGGGAATTGCATTCACGTAGATGTCGAACGATGTGCAATTTTGCCCTGATCCCCAAACAAAATCGACATTCATATTTGTGTAGTTAACAGTAATTAGGTATGCCCTTTACTGTCGTAAAAAACACCACGCCAACGCCAGGGTGGCTTGAAATGCGAGCCGGTAACTTCACTTCATAGCAACAACACCTTTCCCGCTCCTTGCCCGTCTTCCTGTATCTAAGCAGTCCACCATGGTGCAGTCTAGATCAATATTGAAAGATACCATCAGCACTATTGGCGTAGCCACGGGTAATTCCTTTAATGCTGTAGGTTGGGGTGATCTGACAATTTACGAGTTTCCCAACATCCTTGGTGATAATCCAGCGGTGCAAGAGGGCGCCCTTTAACAATCGCGTGGAAACACGAGGATATAAGTGTAGTAACCATTGATCATCACGAATTCATGCGCCAAAGCAAGCCACGTCGGAAGCGGAAGGACCTTGTCATATCAGGAGGAGCCCGCGATACGTTGTAAGTGCCTTTTTTTGTACCGTCAGACAACATGTTATTTGTTTCACTAATCGTCTTTCTTTACAGTTTACTAAGAGAAGGATACAGACTGGACGAACTGCTCAAGACTGCCGAGGAGTTGAAGAAAATTCGGGACAGTCGACGATCGAACATGAAGGGAAAATGGGACAAGTTCAAGTCTGTAATCGATGGTGCAGCAAATCCGTTCCGCTTGAAGGACTCAAAAAAAAGACCCTAAAGCCAAAAATAGTAGTGTCCAAGGCAGGCTAAGTGCATGAAGAAACGCGTTTGATAAACGACAAATAACTATTGCTACCAACTTCATACAACATACTCTCATTAATAACGAAATACTCTAGCACCTCATATTTCCCCACTTGATTCTTCTAATAGAACAAACGACCTCTCAACTTGAGCGCGCACGTAAGGTTTGCAAGGGTGATGGAGAAGTTGGATATTACAAATCGTGGTGAGTGATTATGAGAGCTATTTGTGACTAGTCAGTCTACGTATCCTAACATTGCATTGTCGACCTTCAAGCTCCAAGTATCGAGCTGTAGCCTGCAACTTGCCATGGAGATGAAGAATTAAGAAACTATATATTATGCGATATCGCGGAGTTATTACCCCTAACTTGCGAATCACGAGAAGACGTGACCAAGGACTGCGGCTGCATGTGCGAGCTGCAAACTGCAACTGCAAGTGGCGAGCTCTGGGAACTTTTAGAGAAGTCAAGTATTACCGGTATTCGTTGTTCGTTTCCATTATTTTCTCCAACGGTAAAAATCTCCTCCGTTTCTCCGCCGTCGTTCCTTCACATCATGGCAATTGACAGAAGGCAAAAGCACAAGTGTCAGCTGTAGGAGCATCCGAGTGAACTCGTCAAGCATGTCGTTAGAACCAGATGGATCTACTCTTAGATCGTTCCTCGATTTAACGTCACGGCATAACAATCGACTCCTCGATCAGCAGTTACTGGCAAGAGCTCGCCAGATCGATGCGGAGCAAGAGTTGCTGCAAAGAAATCGTCTACTAATATCGACACAAAGGCAATTGGAGTACCAGCAAGTAGTCAGTGCAGCACTTCGGCAGAGCCATATCAATAATTCTCATCTAGACGAACTTGCCCGACTTCAGGAATCGCAGTACTTGCAGCAAATTTCGCATCATGGAGGAGGCAGTCAGCCCGTGTTGTTGTACGTACCAAATACATCCCTTGTTCAGCCACCATTCCCACGAGCTGTATCTGCCTCGCAACCGGCAGATATTTTGGATCTGACGATTGAAGATGATGAGGAGGAGGATGAAGCCGAGAAACAAAGAAAAATGAAGTCGACAAGAATCACTATGCAAGTCCGAGTCAAGACCGAACTCCTCTATCCGAAAGCGCGTCACGGAAACGAAAGCTGGACAAAGTCAGCCCGGCAACCAATACCACGGGGAGAAAATTACCGGTATCACACAACTCCAGCACAGGTGCAAGTGATGTCAAGCCACCACCCACAGAGCGTCAAGTACCCTTCCTTCTGACTATGTGCCTCCGAAATGTGTTCAAACGAAAGATGTCTCAGTTCTCACAAAGGTTCTTCTTGGTCAGATAGACCTCGCTGATGTCGAGGAAAGCTCTTCCTTGAGGGGACCTCTCATTGTCACACCCTCGATGCTCAAGAAAATAGCAACGCGAACTGCGAGTCAAGCCAAGAAATTGTACAAATCGACCAAGGACAAAGAAATTGCGAAATTACAATCCCAGCTTGAGGCAACCAAGAAAAAGGCGGTCACAAAAGCAGATGTAGAGCAAATCAAGAAGGAGTGCGCTCGTGAAGTCGAAGAAGTTCGCCGACAAAGTCAGCTAGCAATGCAAGCCTACATGAAAGCAACAGTGAATGCATTTGAAAGGCTTGAACACGCTAAAGATGATAGTGATGACTAGGCTTGAAAATATTATATATTGTAATTCGTAGACTCTAGTACAAAACAAACCAAGTCCCTTTTATAATGTCATGTTTAAAACAATAATCTTCGTCATCATCGTCGTCATCCTCTTCCGGTTCCTCTTCCTGTGGCTTGGCTCGTTTGGAAGGAGAACCCCGATCCATACTATCTCTACTTCGGTATTTCTTCCGCAGATCCTCGACACTCAAACCAGCGTCTTCGTGCAACGCTATCAGTTCATCGTAATCGACACCATCGTCTGCTTCATCTTCATCCTCGACTTCGTTGTCCACACGGGCTGCAGCAGCCGGTGCCGCAGAAGCTGCAGAAGCTACCTGTAATTGAGTTTGTAGAATCCGTACCTGACACACCAGAGACGTTTCTTTTCCTTGGGCGTTTGGCGAGTATCCTCCGTTGAGTTCCAGAGATTCGCCTTTGGCGCAGTCCACTTGCTTGCCGTATACACTATAATAAAGCGCGGGAGCTTTTTTGATTTCTTCCTCATCCTCATTGTCATCGTCATCCTTTGTACTTTTGAGTTGCGACGGCGACGAAAAGACTTGACGCGAATCTTGCACGGACCAAGTCATTTCCATGGTTCGATTCGTTGGATTGCCACTGACCGACTCAATGTCACAAGGACCTTCCATGACAATCGAGTAAGCTTTATCTGCGGGCTTTGTTGTGCTACTCAATAGATTACAATCGACGGGTTTGGTAGAGGCTAGATGAAACCCTCACCCCTGTAATGAAGAATGTTCTCTTGATCAATTGACAGTAACCCGTCGAGTAAAGGGACGATTGCTCCGTCGTCGTCATCGTCATCGGCTTCTTCCATTCCCGGAATAAACTCCTCTTCTTCATCATCTTCTTCGTCATATTCTTCGTCTTCACTCTCATCGTCGTCGCCGTTGACATATTCGACGGGATCTTCGGGTTCCATGTCCGATGGCGGAGGTTTCTTGCTCGACATGATAGAATAATATTTGAGAAGTGTGCTGTCTATCTGAGAGCTTTTACCTGAGAAAAGCAACTGAATATCAATTGATTATCGAAAACTTGGAACCGAGTTGCAATTGAATCAATTTACTTGGCTGTAATTGAATCAAACTTGTCCAAACGGAAATATGTCGACGGTGATGAATTTTTTCCTTCGCACTCGCACCGCCTGGCACGCAAAAAGACGTCGCCAGAATTGATTCGCGGAGCGTGCTCGAGCCCGCGAAAGAAAATAGTGTAATGTCTGACTGTTACTCATGTTGTTTCGTCGAAACATTATCCTCAACCGTAAAAGTGAACACGCCGCAGTCATTTTGATGTTGGTGCACGACAAAAGGGTGCACGACACACAAGTTCATGGGTTCATCATTAGTCCGTATCATACATTCATTCTTATTAATCTACAAACTAAAAACAATGAGTTACAGACGCTCCAAGATTATATTGTTGGGAGATTCCTTGACCCAAACGTCCTTTGAAGGATGGGGCGGTCATTTAGCGAATGTGTATCAACGACGCGCCGATGTCATGAACCGCGGCTATTCGGGCTACAACACCAACTACTTTTTTACGTCTGCCATGGGAAGAATTTCCGTGTGACTCGTCGCTCGTTACCATCTTTTTTGGAGCCAACGATGCGTCTTTGAAAGATTTGAATCCGCATCATTACGTTTCGTTGGAGGAGTATTCGCAGAATCTCAAGACGATTTTGGAGCGCGTGCGACAAACGTACCCGCACTGTGGGAACAACATTTTGTTTATCACGCCTCCTCCTGTCGTTCACGAGCAGCGCATGTTGTGGCAAAAGGAGAAATATGGAGACAAAGCGACGGGAATCTTGGAACGAACATTGGAGAATGCGGGAAAGTATGCGGACGCTTGTCGGAAGGTAGCTGCAGAAGAGCGCTTGCCTTGTTTGGATTTGTACACGACAATGCAATTGGAGAACGAATGGCAGCGTTTCTTTTGCGATGGGTTGCATTTCTCGGCAGACGGGCACACATTTGTGGGTGACGCTGTAGTCAACGCCATTCAAGAGCACTTTCCGACGTGGACTGTGAACAAAGATCCAGTGACTGGACAGTGGGCCAACGTTGCTTCGTCTTGTGAAGCATTGTCGAGTGGTGGCCCGTTTCATGATGAAATCGATCATTTGGAGCCGGAGAAAGCGTTTGCTAAGCATTTCGGTTAAAGGAGTTATTTGCAGCAATGCGCGTATAAAGTCTATTGCTTCAATGCGACTTTGTCTTTCGGTGTTAATAATCTTTACCACGAAAGTATAAGTTCTGTTCTGTTGCTCTATTGTTTAGTTATCTTTCATCTCTAGAGCTTAGCTTTGTGTTTGGGACGTGCAACTCTACGTATGACGTACGGAGCAGAAAAAATAATATCCCCGCAAAATTGCAAGCCCCAATTAAAACACCACAAACGTATTTCCAGTTATTGATACAGAAGAAAAAAGAGATTGAGACAATTATACGATTGCTCCTGTTCAACAGTGCTTTTCATCTCTCAAATCAAGCGGAAGCAACAACATGTCACGAGTCGACAGAGAATTAGGACAACAACATGCAGCAGGCCAAATCGAAGTAATGGAATTGACCGCGTCGAGCCAACAGCAACGACAAAAGCATGAATCCGTTTTACTCGACTTGGCGGCCAAGAAGGTTGCCGCCACGGTCGATGTTCCTACGCTTCCGGAACAAGTGCGGGCGGCTTTGCGTCAATTGGGATTACCGGTTCGTTTGTTTGGTGAAAACTTGGCCAATGTGCGTGATCGTTTGCGAATGGAGTTGGCGAGGAGACAAGTGGGAGCGGAAGAGATTTTGAAACAAGAAGAACAAATCAAACGAGAACAATTAGAAGAAGAGGAGGAAGTAACCAAGTACACTCGAGCGACGCCAGCGCTCATCGAAGCGAGACAGGCCATGACGACGTTTTCGGTCGAGCGTGCTGCGAAACGATTAGATGCCGAACGTGAGCTCCGCTCACTGGCGATGATTCGCAAAAAGCGAAAGGCTGTGGCGGAGGAAGACGAAAAACCAGAGCAAAATAATTTGCTGTCACTATTAGATGCTAAATGCTTGCAAGTCTACAAACAAATTCGACAAGCAGGATTGTCCGGATCTCAATATGGAGACAGTCGTGCGCTTTCGTCGATTTGCACGCAGACAATTGCCGGTATACCGCTTGTAGCAACGGCAAGCTGGTCTGGATCTATTCATCTCTGGGATGGGAGATCCTCTGCGATTGAACCGTTGGGGCAAAAGACGTTGTGTCACGAAGATCGTGTCATGGGACTCAGCATGCTGGCTCTGGATAGTGGTGACGCATTGATTGCTACGGCTTCTATTGATATGACTGGTAAATTGTGGAAAGTTCAGAAGAGTGATGTTGTCATGAACGAAGACGACGACGAAGACAACGCAAGACAGAGTGTCTTCACAATCAATGAAACGTCTCATTTGAAAGGCCATGCCGCTCGTCTCTGCAGAACGGCATTTCACCCAATGAAACGTCATGTTGCCACCACGAGCTTTGATCACACGTGGAGATTATGGGATATTGAAACTGGGAAGAATATTCTTCTTCAGGATGGACACTGGAAGGAATGTTACGGAGTCGGCTTTCACCCCGACGGTAGCCTCTGTTCGACTACGGACTTTTCCGGAGTCGTTCATGTATGGGATCTTCGAACTGGAAAATCAATCAAGCATTTTATGGGTCATGCGAAAAGGGTGCTTAATACGGAGTTTCATCCAAATGGATTTCAACTGGCTACATCGGGCGATGACGGTACCATTAAAATATGGGATTTGCGCAAACGAAAGATGACGACTTCTATACCTGCACACTCGAACTTGATTACCAACACCCGCTTTGATTCAACGGGGAATATATGGCGTCATCTTCGTTCGACGGGACAGTCTGTCTTTGGGGACGAGGACTGGAAGATGTTGAACCGGTTGCATGGTCACGACGGAAAAGTCAGCGGCGTCGATATTCTCGACGATCGCTCCATCATCTCATGCGGTTTCGACAAGACGTTGAAATTATGGAGTTAATTTGTAGATAGCGATAACAGGGCGAAATAATAGTCAATGGCTTCATGCTTTACTATTATGAGGAGGATCTCTACTATGCCGCTATGGTGAAACGCGGCGTACGGAATTTCATGTCGCAGCAAAAGTAGACGGAGGCCTACCACGTAAACTTGAATTTCTAGAGCCGTTGCGACAGGCCACACGTTTCGAGTAACATCTTGCGGTCTCAAAAGCACGCTTCAGCATGACAATGGCGCGCATTGTTCAAATAATTCATAGGAATGAACCTGACTAATTAGAAACCACGAGGAATGAAAATGGAAGCATCAATGTCATCGTCAGCCACACGGACACAAGCTAGGGATCAAGCGAGCATGGTAATCCTCCGCGGAAGAGACAAGCGTCGCCACCTTTCGGCTTCTGCTATCGACTTGCGAGATCCGTTTGAACTTATCTCACTGGCTGTTCGTTTCGACGAAAGCCAAGAAAATGAGGCTCTGTTGAGGGTTCCATTGGAAAGAGGAAGTTTTACGATACGCAGCAATTCGTCGAAGTTCTTGAATTCTTGCGAGAGAAAACAAAGCCGTCGTTCAAGAGCTCGACACGTTCATCATTCCTGGAAAACAATCAGCCCGTTGCAATAACACCGATTATTTTGTCTGGTATGCTTTCAACTATTCAAGAACAGCGCGAGCTTTCGGATAAGGATCCTTATTCCATGAATCTTTCTTCGGAGCTCGTCAGTGCATGCCAAACCATGAGGCAGGCGGCATTGTCAAGATTGCGTATGAAAAGAAACGAGGACGTACACAAAGAGTGATTATCCCATTAATCTGCGTTATGGTTCTCTTCACTACCTACGTGCAACGTTGGATGGAAATGAGAGAACTAGTAATAAAGTTAGGTTTCGTGGATTCGTGCAACGAGGCTGGCTTCAATATTGTCGCCGGTAACTCCTCACAAGAATACTACAAGAAGGTCTGTCGTATTTCGGAAGCTTTTCTCTGGGATCAATACAAGGCATATATGTTGACACTTGACGGGTCTTGTTCTGCCGGTGAAAACCTTTGTCATCACGACATGTTAAACGACCACTTTCGAGAAGCGCCTTTCTCGATGCATACCGCCCTTTCACGTGAATTGATTACATTGCAAGATCTCGGCTTGAACGGTTTCTCAAGTTTCATTGCGAGCATCAATCGAGAGTCTGGTAGAAGCATTGCGAAAAAGGATAGAGCAGGGATCGCGTGGTTGGGCGACACGTACGTCAATAGAGTGGCTGTACAGGCGCTTGATGAATATCTAGGTCCTGATACACAACACAATATTCTGGATGTGGGCTGCGGTGTTGGTGGCACTTTATATCCGTTACTTTCATCGCACACATCAGTTGAAACAAGAAGAAATTTTCACTACCACGGCATCTCGTTAAGCAGAGCAGAAATAGAATTTGCACGGCGCCTAGCGGCTTATCATGATGTTCCTTCTACTATGGCAACCTTCGAACAATCTAACTTTGACGCCACTCTGCCCGCCAAGACCTACTCGGCGATTTTGGCTATTGAGTCTCTTTCGTACAGTCCCAGCATTCAAGATACTCTGTCGAATTTGATGAAGCCTCTTCAGAGAGGGGGATTATTGTCATAGTTGATGCGGTAGTTGTCGCAGGACAACAAGCACCATTATCTGGCGTCGATCTACAATACGATGTATCGCATTTCTCGCATGTCGATTGGCTGGCAGCATTCAGCCATGTCGGTTGTAAACTTGAGGTCGCTCGTGACCTTAGCCTGGAATACGAAGTTCTATCAAACGTGCAGTTTCACCCGTTTTCCGTATATTGGTATTACCGAACTCCATTTTTGTGGGCATCAAAAGCCCGGCAACAAGTCGCGTCGTGACTTTGGCAAATGACCTCGTCACTGTTGCTGGAGTGAAGCTGCGGCGACATGAAGGCTTCAAGAAGGCCGATCTCTCATACAATATGTACGCGTGCCGCAAGTTATAGACTAGGTTACCCTACTTCAAACTGGCCTGAATGAATCAATCTGGCCTTGTGGGTGTGGGGCGATATGCGACAAACCTTACACGGCTACGTGTAACGGTTTGCGTAAATTGTTGCAACCTTACACGGCTACGTATAGCGGTTTGCGTAAATTGTTGCACCGATATTTCAAGTCACAATTCTTTTTTCTTTATCATTTTATATGAAAGCGCGTCGGATATTTGAAAATCAATCGGTCTAATTAACGATCAACATTTTTTTAATTTTTTATAGACCTAGTCTAATCAATGCGCAACTGAGTTGAGTTCCTATTTTTGAAAATGAGATACGACCCGTTCCCGCGTAGGTCACGGTCTCGTGTCTTATCTAAGGTGCAACGGTCTGCATCAACGACGAAGGACGCCCGAACTATTTTGCGTGTCCTTTACTTCAAAATCTCAACCTCACATCTCACGAAAAAATACTCCCTCTGTAACAAAACAAAGTCAAACAAAAGCGACTCCCTCCGTCAAAGCAAATCACAAAATCGTAAATTTCTACAAGCGATTCTCATCGTCGCGATTCGCTATGATTTACAAACTGTTTTTCTTCAGGGAGGGCTCTTTTGCTTGATTCTCATTCCGCATGCATGGTCCCTGGGAGTCTGTCGAAAGTGTCTCATTTGTACTGAACTACTATACGAACGCAAACTATGGACGTTTATGTACTTATTTTTGTATTGACCGCACAGTGAAAAAACGTTTAGCGGTACTGATCATTCACGATTACAACGGAATGACGTCAAGCTATATTTTAAAAAGCTTTTGACAGGTTTTCTTCTTTTTTATTAAAAAAAGATTTTCTTTTATAATGAGAAAATGCTTATTTAAAAAGCATTTTCTTCTTTTAAAAAAGAAAATTCTTGTTTTAAAAAGAAAATCTTTTTTAAAAGATTTTCTTCTTCTTCATCTAACCCTAATCGCCTAGACTAAGTAATTTGGTTATCACAGCTCTTTTCGTTCGTCACATCAAAACAAAAAATCTAACGAACGAATGTTGACAATAAGGTGGAAGCTAAAGGCAATCGCAATAAAGGAAATTATTAATTGCATCAGGATTGTTTGTTGTCAAGCGCAATACTCGACAGACCGAAATCAGCAAAATCATCGTACACAATGGTTGTTGTTTCTCCTTCAGGTAAGTCGGAGCCGTTGTCTTCCTCTTCGTCATCCGCTGATGCCGCGCATTCCATACACGCCAATCGTTCGCACCGTCGCTTGATCACGCATTACCAACAGCAGTGCCTTGCCGTTGTGACTATTATTCTCATCTTCGTGCTGCTGCTGAAAGAGCTTTTCTACCAGCAAATGCGCAACATCCGCCGCCAACACGGCATCGTACCACCGTGTTCCTTGTCGCAAATCCAACGAAGGCAATTGCAAATCGATGATACTGACACCTGCATTCTTCATCGTAGACATTATGCAATGAGAAATCTCGTCGGCAGCCGCCATGGGCGTTGTAGGATATTCCCCTTGAGGGGTTGATTCCAGGAGGCTTCTAACAGTGTGCGAAGTTGTTGCATGCATCGTCGTCGTCTTCTTCTTCATTTTTATTCGCAGACAAGAAACATCGAGTAGTCGATTCGCTGTCAATGTCTTGTGAAAATCGACGGCGACCACAAAGGAATTCACGGCATGATTGACCAGCAACAAGAAAAGCAATGCATTGTAAAAGGAAAAGCGCTTGTCACTGCATCTTTGCATCATAATATGCGATGTGAAAGAAGGAATAAGATATTGCTGTCATGTCGCTTCTTTGAATTGCAACAATGATCGTAATTAATGAACGACACAGAACTTCTTTCTTCCGATGAAAAGTGAAAATGGACAAGCAAGGAACGGAGATCGTTGTGTTTGTGTTTTTTTGCGCTGCTTGGCTGTCTAAACAAAAAATTATAAGTTGTTTTTTAGATAAGGATATTCTTTTGAAAGAAGAAAATCTTTTCAAAAAAGCAAATCTTTTGATAAAGAATTTTCTTTTTTTAAAAGAAATTCTTTGAAAAAAGAATGTTCTTTTTCAAGAAAGATTTTCTTTTCGAAACCCAACTCAAATCGTGTCGTGGTTACTTTCTGTTGACGATTTACATAGCCGAAGCAACGGATTTTAGCGAGTGTCGTAGTCTTATGTCGCGCAAGTCACGAATGATGCCGTGGCGCCACGTGGCATATACCATTATTGTGTAGGACATCGACAGAAAGACATTTTCGACAGACTCCTGCTGTATGAACCGTCTGGAAGAACATCAAAAGTGATTCCTTCAGATCCAAAACCTCACATACAGTCAAGCCCGATTCCACGCGGCGAAAAGCCTATTCAGCGTATGACAACCAAGCGACGAAGGATGCAATCAACTTCGCTTTGTTCGAAAAATCGAGGAACTCGTTCATTGGTAAGATTTTCGGTGAACACACGTGACACATGAGGCGTTATTCTTACAAACTGATAATCGTCGGGAACGCTGTAGCTAAGGTATACGGAATATTGGCAGCGCAGCTCATCTTTACAGCAACATCGATAACTCTGTTTGGGACCAGTCCGGCAATGCAACACTGGATTCGTACATCGAATACTGGCATCTACACTTCGCTAACATGCGCAATTATCTCTTTGTCACTTATATAATCATGACGTTAAGTACGCAAGCAAGACGATCGTCGCCGCTCAAATATATTCTCCTAGCTCTTTTCACGTTTGGTGAAGCTTTGAGTGTCGGCTTTGTGACAAGCTCCTATAAGTTTGGATCGGTAGTATCCGCCATGCTTGCAACGGCACTTGCAACGACAGCTATTTCCGTATACACAATCAAGCACAAGGATCCGAAATTCGATCTTACACAGTGGATTTCTGTTTTGGCCACGTAAGTACAACGAAATATGTTGCACGTCGCACAGTACCTGAGCCTTTTGCACTCATCGCCTCCTTCAGTTGCGGCTTGATTTTCATTTTTCTACTGTCTCTCCAGTTGCTGCAGATTCTCGGCGTCGTGCCGATTTTTCTTCCGTTCAACGATACCCTAATTGGATTCTTGGGGCATGCTTGTTTTCGTTCTACGTTGCATATGATACACAGTTTATTGTCGGCGGAAAGCACAGCAAATACCGGATGAATGAGAAAGACTTTGTTTATGCAGCAAGTAAGTTTCAGAGCCGCAGGGTTTCGTTGCGCTTCACTTTTGTTCAAACTTCCAACTCACGATTTTCGTTCCTCAAAGTGACTTTGCACTCAGACATTACATCCTTATTCTTGAGATTGTTGAAACTTCTTGGAAAGAAAAAAGAAGATGACGATGAAGCCAATACTAAGACAAGGAGAAAGCGTCGTTGATCTTTCGAATTCAGAGCAGGCTTGTCTAGTCAAAACACAGATGTACCGAGGTATTGATAACTAATAGTTCCACCTTCTACCATCATTCACACTCGTAGCTCTTCATTTTGCATGGTTCGTTGATTTTCGAAGCTCACTGACAAAGAGAAAGGATCAAATGCGTTGTTTGTTGTTTGTCGAACAAGAATAACAAAAGTCATTCTTCGAGTCTTCGAGAGAAATGGTCTCGTCACCTATGCGTGTAAGGTTAGAGGTTTTGGCCGTCACTTACAAATTCCGCCGCACAGAAATTGTTTTCGGTTCGCGAAAAGATCACAAATCAAGCATAGCAAAGGTCCAAACGCAACCGAGAAGGTATTTCTTATTAGTCTACTTTTGTTATATTGAAAGGTATTTTGTTCACGGTTCGCTATGGTGCGCAAGACATTTCTGCGCGGCGCACTCTTTTGGTTGGCTCTCCTTCCGCTCGTAAACTCTCAGTTCTACGAATCGTCTGTTGGACGAGCACCAAACGACATCTTCAGACCAAGAACATCATTTACAGTCAAGCCCCAGTCGTCTCGACAAAAGTCATATCCACCGTACTATGTTAAAGAACCTGCCGATGATCAAGTCAATGACAGAGAAGCAAAGGATGCCATCAACTCCTTTCTGGTTCGAGAATCGAGGAACTCATTCATTGGTAAGTGTTGCTGTGGAAATACATACAACAGCTTTTCAAGCTAACAATCCTCGGGACTTTTATAGCTAGAGTATACGGAATTTTGTCAATTCAGCTCATTCTTACTGCTATATCAATAACTGTGTTTGGGACCAATCCGGCAATAC
Source organism: Fistulifera pelliculosa (assembly GCA_026008555.1). Lineage (NCBI taxonomy): Eukaryota > Bacillariophyta > Bacillariophyceae > Naviculales > Stauroneidaceae > Fistulifera > Fistulifera pelliculosa. The sequence goes on along the minus strand of BROJ01000246.1, from coordinate 209,521 downwards.
AACAATGGATTCTCTCGTCTGGTACGGGCATCTACGTTCCGTTCATATGTGGACTTGTCTCCTTCTCCACTGTTCTGATCATGACGTTCAGCACCCATGCAAGACGATCTTCTCCACTTAAATACAATCTCCTTGCTCTTTTACGCTTGGAGAAGCGTTAAGTGTCGGCTTCGTGACAAGCTTCTATAAGTTCCGATCCGTAGTATCAGCGATGCTCGCAACAGCGCTTGCAACAACAGCTATTTCTGTCTACACCATCAATCAAAAGAATTCAAAATATGATCTTTCGCAATGGGGCGCTGCTTTGTCATCGTAAGTAAGACGACGCATCTTGTCAACACGCGAATCTTGTGCACTCATCGCATTCTTCAAGTTGTGGTTTTATTTTCATTGCCCTACTCTTCATCCAGCTATTGCAAAGTACTGGAACGATACCGACTTTTCTTCCGTTCAACGATACTTTAGTGGCCCTCCTGGGAGCGTGCTTGTTTTCCTTCTATCTTGCTTATCATACAAAGCTTATTGTCGCTGGAAAGCATAGCAAGTACAAAATGAATGAACAAGATTTTGTCTTTGCTGCGAGTAAGTTTATGAACGCGTGCGAATCGCTTGCGCTTCACTTTCTTCATATATCAAGCTCACTTTTACCGTGTACCTCTCTCTACAAGTGACTCTCTACTCAGACATCATATCCTTATTCTTGCAACTGCTACAACTTCTTGCAGATGAAAATGAAAGCAGTTCGACATCGAGAGGGCGTCGCTGATGTTTGGAATCAGAGTCACCCTGGTAGCATGTAGTGGAATGATTTATAAATAGTTCTAACTTACCATCCTCCATAGCCCATTGCTCTCGGTATGGTTGCTGATGCGTGGCGCATCATTCATACAGACAGGGTCACATTTCGCATTCGTACCAGTAGATACCGCTACGGCACCGGCACTTTAACCTTTGACGGAAGTACCAGGTACACAAGCGTATCAGACAGGTAAAACGCATCTGCCAATGCACAATACAGAATGTCGCACATACTAAAGTACTTAGTGAACGTTCCAGTTCTTTAGTACACCCTTGTATGGTGTACCTTGCTCATTCTATTTTTTAATGCCGGAATGTCGAGAGTTGTATTATTTGTCTAAAGTCTAAACGACTTCATAAAGTACTAGAGTGTCCAGTGACCAGCGGGCCAGTCCCGGAGTCGCCCTGCGCGCCACTTTTGGGTACAGAGTCTCGAGAAGCAGTCCCACTCGAAAGCGTCTTTGCCTTCGAGGTCTTCCTTCACTCCTTTTTTACCCAGCCTTCTTTTTTGCATCCTCTGGCCAGTGTTTTCAGCCTTATCAGCACACGAGGCGCAATAAATCCAAATGGTTCTGTGGCCCGCATGCCAGCACCCCGTCTTCCGTCTTCGAATAAAAGCGGTTTCGAGGTCTTTCTTCTCTCTAGAGAAAAATAAATAAAATCACAGACGACTCGAAGAAGCAAAGTTAACCCACCGCTTTCCCTATGACAAGTGAAGCAACTTCACAGTTCGTTGACGACAGTTGCACCTCCGCTTGTCTCTGCTACCGAAGAGATCAGTGACGCTGAAATGAACTATTCAAGCGGCTCGAGCGGAGAGCACGGAGGAGAGGGTTTGTCCCGAGACGTTCTTCTGGTGATCAAGTCGCACAGGAAGAGTCTCCCAACAAACCCATCAAACCGAGAATCTCGAGTCATAGTAAAATCAGTCCATCGAAGTCGTTTCTGAAGCGACTATCGCAAAGAGAAGACGCAGTTAACTCGTCCTCTTCGTCGAAGGAAGACATAACTTTTCCTGGAGTTGAACGCGACTCTCTACCAAAGCCACGAACTCGACAATCATCTCCGTTGCGGAAATCTGTTGATAATTTGAAATCGAATGTCTTCAGTCATGATATGACGGGATCATCGTTTGATAGCAATGATTTGAAAACTAATAAAGATTCCCCTGAGAAAGATCCTGATTTCTCCAACCTGCCACTGTCAGTGCCTCCACAGAGAAAAGAAATCTCTGACAAAGCTTCTCGCCAGCGACGAGCGCATTCGTTGGATGGTCCTTTCAGTGATGAAGCTGTCGGTCGTGAAACGAATAAGTCTCCCAGAGTAAGAATGAGATCAAAAAGTGAAGACGACGTGTCAGAATATGGCCTCCGCTCATTGCGAAGCACTGGGGAAGACGATTGATAAGAGAAGACATCCGAAACAGGACGATACCGACTCCTTCGTCACGAAATTTTGCGCAGCGAAAGAACCTGTCGTTGGAAAACGTGAGAAGGGCAGCGGATGTTGATAGATCCGAAACGGAGGGTGCTGTAGGAGGAATCGAGGAAAGTATTCGGTCGTACATGCCTAGTCCAGACCGCAGTGCATCGGGTAATTCGGTCGCAAAGTTGCTTCGCAGTTACAGTTCCGGTGAATTCTCTGGTGGATCGCTGAACACAGGGGAGGTATTTCTCCTGCGAGCTCGAACTTGCGTAGGGAACTTGATTCTCCATTGGTTGACGCCATACCGAGTGCGTTGCGGACTCCGGAGACGACCTATAGGCGCCCGCGTGTAGGACTACCGCCGTTTTTATTTGATTCAAAACCAGCCGACAGATCGGGTGGGAATAAAACACCTTTTCGTCAAGGTTGATGGAAAGCACAAGCTCGGACTCGAGCGATCAACGCCTTGCAAGGAAAGAGGAAGCTGATGTTCGCTTTCAAGCGAACTTGTCGTCTTGTCCATCCGAATCAACGTTTCTGGATGACTCTTGCGTCGTTTTGTTCGATGGAGCCCCTAACTTGCCGCAGAGGACTTCTGATCTCGAGGATGACCAAAAGGCAATAAATCAGACTCTCCAGAGGATTCTGAAGGCGGGGCAAAGCTGAGTGCGCCAATGGCGGACATCTCGTTCTTGTTGACCGACCACAATGAAGCGAGTTCAATCAGCATCGAGTCTTTGGAGGATGATTTAAATTCTGTCAGTTCTTTTGCCCTTCCATTTCGGACTGTATTTCAACGGGTACCTCAATGGCTGATGAAGCTCCAAAGATGCCTGGGCGTGGTTGCATAGAGAGTGGAAATGCCCTCGGTGCGATGAATGATGAAACGTCCATTCATGAGCCGAGATGAGGGTGAAATCAAATATCGCTACGGCCTAGAAGGAATTCTTCTCTTCGCATTAATCCTAGCTTCTAAGCATAATTAGCAGATATCGCTATCCTAGATCAACATTGATGTTTAGATTACCTAGGATAACATAGGCTACCAATTGTATTGCCATTTGCTCGTATCCCCGCCAAGGCGTTGCTGTATGTGCGAAGCCGATTCCGTTGCTTCAACCCGAGTTAGCGAGTCCTTGTGCAGTTTATCCTGGTCTTTGACAGCTTGAAGGACCGAATGAATATTCGTTTCTAGAACCATTCCTCCCATGACAATCTCATCTAATATATAATGGACCTGTGATCAACAAAATATGGAGTGAGAAACAAAAGGAGTAGCACAGCCTCGTTCTTTGATAGAGGTCCTTTCGAGTAAACGTACTCTGTCAGAATGGAAGATCAAATCTAGCTCACAAACAGACTCGAAGCATCGATCCAAAGACTCCACGAAGACTTGAATAAGATCCAGAATCCCCAGATCTGATTCTTGACTGTCAACCGCGAAAACAAAGAACAGCGTGGCGTAGTGGCGATAGATCAATTTGATATTGTCTCCCCATTCAGGAATTGCGCCTTCTAAATAGTTGCAAAAGAATCCGGCCTTGCAGCAACTTGTTGAAACACTCTACGGATAACATTCTGTTGTGAAGATTCAGATTCTACCGATTGGTAGAACTTTACGAGGCGGGGCTTTCCATGATTGTTGACTATTATGATTCCCTTTATCATTTTATTTTCGTGGTCGCAAAGTATCCTACCAGGTAAATTCTATTCTTTTGCCTAATTATTGATTCTATTCACTTGAAGCCGATGCGGGGTTTTTCACTTTGGATGTTTCGTTATGACTTCGCTTTCCTTTTGTTCATCTTACATCTCGTCGTCAACAAGAATCCGCCTCCGCCGCTTGCGATGCAACAGCGTTATCTCGTGTGTCGAGGGTTAGGGATATTTGTCAGTTCGTCGAAACCATTTTCAATTCGAAATAAATAATTGGACACAAGAAGATACACCATGTCTTCTTGTTTGCCAGTTCTATAGGAATCAGTCTACATGCGTTGTTCAATTGCCAAAAAATGCTTACCTTTAGCACAACTACATACCGAAGATGCTTCGATAGAGATGATTTCACAGTTTTAGACAGTGCAAAGCGAAGCCCAGAGTGGCTCGATTTGTTGCCAATCATTGGTTAGTAAGTCATGTGGTCCCCGGAATTACAGATTCAATCGACTCTGAACTCTTGGAGTGCTTTGAAATACGCTTCGTCGATCTTGCTGTCTCCGTCTCGGTATCCTCCGGATCGTACGTTATTCTAGGTTGGTAGGCCGGGTAGTCTCTCCAGCTCGCTGCATCCTCGACGCGCGCCTCGTCCCATGGTACTGATACTAAAATATCTCGAAGACTCCGTTCAACGATATCAAGACAGAAGATTGCCTCGTAAGGTTCCAAAACGCCAAGCATGAATTGTAGCTCGTCCAGGGCCTCTTCGGCATCCGCCAAAGCCCCACAGTGTCTCCAAGCACACGAGCCCCAATCGAAGCCCACAATGCCTTCTCCCGATTGGCGAATCAAAGGTTCATCAATCACTCGTCGCAAAAAAAACTAGCAGCAGGTTCAAGCTGGGTCAGTGGTTGAGATTGAAGTTCGTCTCGAATCGTCTCCCACTGATAATCTTCTGCCAGTCCTTGAAGTTTGGTAACAGATTTGAGGCATTCCAAAACAGTACTGATTGCTTGTTTTGATCCATTTCAGTAGTTTCACCTCGCCATCGACGAACTCTGTCTTGTCGATGCGTTAGCATTACTTCGTTGTAGGAGAGCATTTGATCATTGAGGTCGTCCTTGTAACGGAGACCCATTCGTTCCTCCCTTCCAAATCCCAGTCCTTGGATCGTACGCGCGCCAAACGACTGCGTCCATTCTTGAGATGTTCTATGTCGTGATGGTAGAGCATTTGTGCAAAGCAAATCCTCCCAGGATATGAATAATAAAGCCAGCAAAACGGATTGGAGGAGAAACAAAGAGAAGGGCGCGATGTATTTGGAAACGAGAAGCGAATTGAAATCTGCGGATCCTTTCGTGTAATTGAATCGGGTGATAGTTTCTGTTCTTCTGAAGGTTTTGACTTTGTCATGCTGAGTAATCTTCTTTTCCGCAGACGCGTAGGTGCACAGGTGAGGATCGTTTGAAACGATGCCGCGACAGATGGAAGTGCTAACGGAATTAGGGTCATGCTAAAGCCAAGTGCATAACTTCTTCTCATTTTTCAGAAGAGCTGGTTGCTGGAAGCGCAATTTACCAACTGCTTTGGACTATTCGTCAGTTCCATCAAGCATTCTTTGACATGACGCAATGAGGGAACGATGATGTTTCATTTCGATGATTTGTTTTTTGTTGTGAATGAGTGAAGCATCAGTTCTCCATTGAGGTTCGAGTTTGTCGCCCGAGTCGTAAATGAACGGAATTCGGAATCTTCTTTTACCAGTAAAATCGCAGGAAAAACGACTGTACTGTCTTCATCGCACTCCACGCTTTCCTCAACGGATTGATCAAACGTAGGCGAACGACAACGATCAAAAATGTACCTGGCGCAAAGGTTCTGTTGTTCGTTTAATATCTTCTTGTCGATTTCATTTCTTTGTTTGTATTTAAAAGTTCATCACGTGAGACATTGGAAAGATGAAGTCCCATCTTTCGCACATAATGCCTGTGTGGCGGGCCAGCGAGATCCTAACGCGTCCGATCGTTCACCGTATCGTCCGCACTTTGATCAGTCTCCGCCGAAACTCGAATCCAAACAATAACGAGGATCTAAGTGGCGAACTGGAGAATTTAGTAGACGCACTGTTCTTCCGACCGCTCTACGATGGCTTGCCTTTGTCGAATGGGCCCGGCGGTAATCCTCCGGTTCCTCCGGGGATTGAGGACGCCATCAACAAATGGTTAAAATCGAGGCAATTGACGCTGGATAAAGCTACGTTGGTTCATTTCCTTGTACCTACGAATGTACAACCCCATTCGGGAGCTTCAGGGCATATGGGACTCTTTGACTGCTTTCTTTACACGCTACAAGGCCACTCGCCGTCGTCGCCGTCTTCGACCTACTACGGTGGTGGTGCGTCGGGTCACCTTGTGCTCCTTCCGGACGTTTTAATTTATTTGGCGGTATGCAAACAGTATAAAGATTTTCAAAGGATCAAGCTCGAGTGAGAGCTCAACCGAAGGATTCTGGAAATTCGATTGAGAAAGACGGAGAGGTACCTAGAATGTCGAATGGTGACAACGACAAAATTATCGTCACAATGGCTGTACTCGCGTATCGGATGTATGATAGCTATCAAAAGAAGGGAAATGTTGCTCGAGATACCGTCCATCGGTATATGACAGATGTACATGGGGAAAACTCTTACAAAGAACCAAGAGCGCAAGCTCTGCTGGATCAAATTTTTGATGACACTACACACGCTGCAGGATGGTTGCAAAGTCTATTTCTGAATCAACTTTTGTGCAAGAGTCCTTTCGACACACATTGGTCGCCCTCATCTGCTATTGGATTGGATGGCGAGTCTAGCGTGTGCCATGATACCCCGACGGAGGAAATACCGCTTTCGATTGCCGCGTTTTGGAGACTATGGAACAGAAGCCTCGGTCGTTGTGTGACATATATGCCTTGGCAGACAGCCGGATCTTTGAAATCAAGCGACGGTTTCACTCCATGGTGCAAAGTAAATCCGATATCATTCGTGGTGATCCAATGGGAACAGCGGTCGATTGCAATGAGGGTGCACCCTCTTCAGTCGTAGCGGATTCGCCGTCGGAAAGCTTGACGCAGCCTAAGCAAGGCATATCGATGAAATCTTTTGTAGAGCACTGTCATCGGAGAATGAAGAACTGGGTCATGGAGGTTACATGCAAGAGTCCTCGCAAAGCTTGTCTTTGCCGGAATGGCTCCCGGTAACAATTGCGAACAAAATAGGTATGAAATAGAAACGGAAGGAGAAAAATCTTACTGGACCCTATTTGATGTCTTGAAATTTGGATGCACTGCTGTTCGGAAAAACACAATTATGAGTGAAGACAAAGATCTCCTCTCTTGCGTTTCCTATTCCGAGTGTTTCAACTTGATGAAAGCTACAGTAACAACGCTCCGTCGCAGCAACTCTCTCAAGATGTAGGTAGCATGACCGATTCAAAAGGTGTGTTGACCAGGTTTTCTGTAGCCCGGATGTTGGTAGAATTGATGGATTTTTCTGACTTTCGACTGGAGCGTGATAGTCCAAAAGACATGGACTCGGCCCCGGAAGATAATGTAAAATTGTGAAGTCATTGAGAGAACCGCTTGAAGAGACAATAATAGACGTGGAAGAGTGTGTGTTGCAGGGCCTCATGCCTCCTCCGGAAGTGAAGACGGGCACTGTTTTGTTGAAAGAAATAGTTGATCACATCCTACACGACGTTTCGCAGCCAGACGAGATGACCTTCGAAGAATTTTGCAAATGGAATGAAACGAGACTCTCGGAGAAAGGACCTTCTACTCGATTAGGTCAACTCATGTTAGAGCTGCGTGTGGTTGCTGGGGTTTTGTTTGGTGTTCCGCCAACTCTTGCGTCAATGGAAGTGTCACTCGTAGCCGAGATGGAAAGAAGGCATCGCAGCAGATATCCGCAGACGGAAGTGTCGCGTCGCGGTCCTCGCGGGACTGTGTGGAACATCATAGACTCCACTTGGTTTGGGGATTGGACTAATTTGGTGAAACATGCATCCGGAACATTAGCGGATGAGAATGATGGAAGAGGTGTCAAAGAAAGTGCTCTTGTTAGAGGTTTACGTCGGATCAGTAATACGGGTCTTTTGTCAGAGAACGGGAGCCTAGCTCTGCGTGCGGATATTAGATGGAAGCACGATTACGATATACTGCCTCCGATGGCATGGTCTGCGCTCAAGCGTGGTACGACGGAGGCCCGCCAATCCATCGTACAGTGGTCAAATACATATCGAGCGGTGGGACAACCTCTCCGCACGCGAAATCACCGAGAATTCTGACGGAAAACGAAATTGAGCTGCACCCCTTTTCATTTCAATATACATGTGCGATGCAACATCAAGGGCGACGCACGGCCTTTTCAGCAAAACTATCAAGTCAGCAGGGTTGGCCCCGTTGGTGTGCTCTTGGTACAGCTTTGTCGTGAACTGGAGATAGACCTTTCTTCGGCCAGAATATGGATGCTGAGTTCTGAGCCCGGTATGGTTGAAGAGAAGAACGGAGCTTCAGACTGGATACTTGATCTTGATTCGAGTATCGTGGAACAACGCAAGAAGCGTGGTTACAATGATAATTTTAGAATGTCTCTTCTTCTGGAAGTGAAGGATGACAAAACGGCTCTCTGGCCGCGTGGTATGGATGGCAAGGAATGGGCGTTTAAGAAGAGACCCGAGGACGACCGAGCAGTGGCAGACATCGGAGACGGTGTCGTGGGTCTGTATAACATGGGGTAAGTTTGAGATCGAATGCTAAAACACTTTGAAACAAGTCGCAACTGATTTTTTTTCCTTTTGGATACAGGAACACATGTTATTTGAACTCTCCAATACAGTGTATTAGCCACACACCTATATTTAGGGAGTATTTTACGTCAAGGGAGTATCTCAAAGACGTCAATACGACAAATCCACTTGGTTACGAAGGACATCTCGCGCAAGTGACGGCTGTCCTTATCAACTCTTTATGGAAGCGATTCAATAACCAAGCAACTACGACAGGCCATGCTAAGCGTATTACCACACCTGGATCATATGCCCCGGTAAATTCGCCGTCCTTAACACCGAAGACATTCAAGGACTCCTTGCAAAGTTCAACGACCACTTCCAAGGTAACGAGCAACATGATGCTCAGGAATTTCTTGCATTTTTGTTGGGTGGGCTGTCAGAAGATCTCAACCGGATCGTGGAAAAGCCGTACATAGAAGCTCCTGATTCAGATGGACGACCTGATAGAGAGCTCGCGGATATATGGTGGGCAAACCATCTGAAGAGGAGATGTCAATAATTGTCGCCTTTTTTACTGGCCAGTATAAAAGCCTACTCACATGTCGCTCCTGCCTATACGAAAGCGCAAGATTTGAACCATACCTATATCTTCAGCTTCCGCTCCCCGAAGATGATCATCTCGGCGTATCTTTGATACTTTATGCTCGACGCGAGGGAGGGAACCGATGAAGTATTGTGTGAGGGTTCATGTAGATGGAACGCTTGGAGACGTTTTGCTGGCGTTAGCTAAAGTGCTGGTTGATGATGAGTTGGACGAGGCAGCCAATGCAAACGAGATGCACCAAACTGACCGAGAACAAGTGTACCATGCTAGGGCAGAGGACCTCGCCGTGGTTGATATGAAAGATTGTTACATTTCAAAAATTGCTCCGGTAAGTTTGTGCTTGGAATTTTAGCAGTGCTTCGTTGAGCTGCATATCTAACTGCTATGAACGACGGTAGAAATCATGGGCTCTTCGTGACCTTCAAAACAAAGATTCGGGCGATCTACCACTCCTTCACATCTTCGAGTTGGATACGATTCAGAACTCAGCTACTTCGATAGTAGAAGCGGACTCTACAACTGACAATGGCATCAAAAGCAATGACGAATTGAGCAATGAGGGATCGAACCATACTCAAAAGAACATTGCGTACTTGGCAGTTTCGCAACGACGGTCCGAACTCATTACACGCGACTATTTGCACCCGCTTAGTCACCGTCTGGTTGGAATTCCTCTGCTGATCCGCGTCAATGATTTTAGCAATTGTACAGGCCGCGCGCTGTATGATCTTGTAGCTAGAAAGATCAGGGATTTTGTTCCAAAATCCGCCCTTCGATTCCTCTCGGCCTGCGACTCGGAGTCAGAGACACAGGCTATGGATGACACAGCGACAGTAGAAACAAGAACATACACGGATATGGAAGAAGTCTCGGCTGGACCTGTTCCTCGGTACGGATTTCGTTTGCGAATAACAACCAGGGACGGTAAGCGGTGTCCTAGCTGTCCGTGGTACGAATGCTGCATCGGCTGCTTGATCCATGACAATCACAAAACAACTGATGTTATGGATGGTGATAGTATTGTGGTCGACTGGCATTTCGCTGTAGATGTAGCGACATCTGGATTTGGTCTTAGACCCTGTGCAGTTGATCCTGTCGTGAGCCAGCCGTCATCATTACCTCGGGCTCGGCAAGCTATTTCGAACGTCAAAAGCCACAAATCGTGTGGAACCGGCGAGAAAAAAGGCATGCACGCTGGATCTGTCACACTGGAAGAATGCCTTGACGCATTCGCCAAAGAGGAGAAGATTCCCGAGGCTTATTGCTCAAGATGCAAAGACTTTCGCGTACAGACGAAGCGCATGAGTTTGTGGCGCCTACCTCCTGTTGTCATAATTCATTTGAAGCGTTTCCAGTTTACACAGCACATGCGGAGAAAGCTACGTGATTTGGTCGTGTTCCCGATTGAGGGTCTCGACTTGTCCCGGATTATGGCCGAAGAGTCAACTGGGTCGTCTGAAAGCGAGAAGTATGTACCAGCAAATCTAAATGGTTCCTCGAATGCAAATCTATCGGAAGAAACGCAAGAAATCGAAGATGAACATCCCATTAACCAACTCAAGGACGACGGACGATCCGAAAAGCTTTATGACCTATATGGAGTCGTTCATCACCAAGGCGCGCTTTCTGGTGGCCACTACGTCGCTTCTCTCAAATCGGAGATAGATGGACAGTGGCGTCTATACAACGACGCTCAAATCTACGAAATTCACGCCAGAGACGTTGTCGATTCTAGCGCATATATATTGTTCTACATGCGTAGGGACGTGAAAAATGCGAAGCTATCTGATTTCTGGGACGTCCGCGATGGCGCCGGTGTCAGCGAGGAGGAAATAGACAAGATGATGAAAGACAAGTCTGGCCGTTGTGTTTTAAGTTAAGCTGATGATAACGTTTAGGACTTGAAAATTCAATCCTTATGTTCTATTAATCTTGTGCGATGTCATATTCCAATGCACTGCATCAAATCTTGGCACCACCAGAGAATACGTGAAGAAAGTAATGGGCCTTCAAAGTGCTCGTCAATGGTTGAGTCTTCTTCCACGTTGCCTGCTCCGCCTCGGATGCGTTTCCTACGCCTAATTTTGACATCTGGAAAGACAGACAAAAAGTGATTTCCTGCCGACAATTGCCGACCTGGCTGAAGGTCAGGAAAACGAGAGTCTGCAGATAGAATGTGCAGAGCTGCCTTCCCATCAAAGCGCGGTGAACCAAAGCAAGCCATCCTTTTCAAGATAAAAGTAGGTCGCTTTGTATTCTGGTTGTTAGCTAATGCTTCATCTTCGATGTCTGCCGCACTCAACTCCTCTACGGCAAGTTCGTACACATGAATGGGCCGCCTTAATACGTTACTTAACGCGACAATCTCTGGTCCGCCGCCCCTGTGAGAAACGAAGGACGAGTTTAAGAAAAGGTTTACTGAGTTGAGAAAACTGACAGCCGCCACTACCTACCATACGCAATCCTCTTCCATCGTCGCACAGTACTCTTCAGGAGTCAAACCATACTGCTGTGCTGCAGCAGTGACTAAATCAATCGCCCGAAGCGATTCACGCCCCTGTAAGAACAACCGCCGATTGTTCTGTCGCAAACATGCTATGGCCTTGGCTCGGAGGGTTCGAGAATGCTCATACAGCTCATCCAGACGATTTGTCATGTCCCAGTGAGTTCCGTTCAATGAATACTGTAGACAGAGACTTAACGAATGGAACAAGCAATTCCCATCGCCGGGCACTTGGCGAATCTGACAAGGATGGTTCGTGTGATGAACGGTGCGCATTTCAACTTCCTCCTCCCACTCGCCTTGTTTTCGACGGAAAAGTCCTTTAAGAAATCCCTTGTCATCGATAGAAGCACTGGGATTCCACGGGAGCTGATCCGAATTTCTTTGGCGAGAGACCGTTTGTTGTGACGACCGAGGAGACCGTTCCGAGCAAACGCAACCGGAAGCGCTGAGGCGGCGACGAGCACATAAAGAATCTTCTTCAGCATTTTATATAAGATAGTGAAATAGTGAAATAGTAAAAGAGTCAATTGTCGTTGACTCTCTGCTGACAAGATGAGTTTGTTACAGGTGTCAAGCAAGAGGAGATGTGTCAAGAGTGCCAATTGCCGCAGAGCCAACACCTTCAATGCAATGGTCAATGAAGAAAACGACGCAGTGCCTCGTGACTCAATCGACAGGACCAGTCCAGAGGGTCGGGTGCGGGAAACTGTACACATTCCCAGTAGGACGCCGTAGAGAAATGTACCAAGCAGAGGTGCGTTCCCGCACCTTCGTTGCGGTTTTGCCGCGTACAGGTTTTCTAGTAAACCTTTTTTTTTTATAATAACTAAAATTGTACTGCTATATTTTTTACTGTTCACTACACAAATATGAATGTCGAATCAGACATTTCTCAAGTCTCAGGTGCCCAATGTGTGCGCGCCTTCTCTACAGTAAACCTTACATTATTTTTCATTCGTATTGAATTTCGATGCGTGCGTTTTTGCCGCGTACCGCTTTTCTGTAAGTTACCGGCAATTTTCACGCGCATAGAATTTCGATGCGTTTCGGATGGCTTTGAATTTTGAATGGAATGGATTTTGCTTCATGATCTCTCAGGATAGAAAAAGCTAGGCTGTGACCTTGGGAGATAGTTCGGAAGAGAGGCAATCGGACGCACCGAGGCGGCAATGAACAAATAAAAAGCATCACTATTATTTCTAAGAAATTTCCATATGAAATGAAACGATCGATTGTCGACGATTTGGTTTTCAAATAAATGTTCTACAAAAAAGCCATCATTTGCGTTTTGCGCAATTTGTGCTTATCCCCGCAAGGCAAACGAGAAACGGGCCATCGTGACTCGAGGCGACCTACTAGAAATGAAAATCGACAATGTCCGTAAATACAAAATGTGTTTCCCCGTTGAGAAATACTGTAGCACAAAATGTACAAAGGAAAATTTGTGCCGCAGAACAGCAGCAAAACGCACGATGAGGCATGGGAAAAGGAAAAGAATCGACCTCCATTCTTGACATGGCCTCAGTCCTTTTAAAATTGCTAATAAAAGAAGAGGAATCATGAAGAAAGCATCCTTGTCTAGCAACGTACAACCTTCTGCAGAAAACACGGATCTGAGAGAAACCCAAGCTGACGAGATTTACGCTCCCGAGTGGGTTATAAAGGTCAAGTTTCTTTGAAGCGAGATGATGATGATGATGATGATGATTCGTCTTCGCCCGCTGTCGATCTTTCGGAAACTTTAGTGACACAACTCGAACATTTATCCGAAGCAGTATCAGCTTTAATATTTTCTCATTTGACCCTCCAAGAAGTCGTCAATCTCAGTCTCGTTTCAAAGTGTCTTCGCAAAGCGTGTCGATCTCAGGAGTTGTGGAAATATCTCATGACGTATCGATGGAACGTGGGCGATCAAAGCATTTCGGATTATTACGGCGCTTACCGCAACGCACATCAAAACCCTCATGATTTATGGATCACTCATTGGAATATTGCTTTTCCGTGTGATGGTGTCGCTCCTGGTCGATGTTGTATACCAGCCGAACGAAAGGCGACACGTCGTCGACGAAAGAAGACTGGAGATGACGATCCCTCAAAATCTTGTCCTGTTTGTCGAAATTGGAGTAAGCATGATGATATCGTTCGGGGGATTCTTCTTTTACGATAAAGACACCCGTACAAGCCATGGCTCTTGCGACTAGTCTGACACGTCAAAAGTGTTTGAACCCTCCCGCGAGTCTGGAAGACTGTACATCACCGGATGCCGCTAGGCGGGCATTCGCATGCGCTGGGACATTTCACAGGAGGTTAAAACCGATCAGTACATAGCTGACTCGAATCATCCCTTGACAGATTTGCTTTTCTTCAATATCACCGATCCGTGCACAGAAGCTGGGCAGTGGGAACTGAATCAACTCCTCCAAGAAGCGCTCAACGAAACGATGAGTTCTGGGGTCGATAGAAGACCTGCTCGTGATCCGATGCACGAAACGTCTCATCATTCTTGGTACATATGCCGTCTATCAAATCCTGACTTTTACCGTCCCCTTGTTTATCAAACTGGAGTCCAGCGCCCAGAGTGTTTCACAATCTACCCTTCAGAGGGTTACATTGAACCTGGCGAATCGGTTTTCGTTACGGTGGGAATCAGGCCTTTGGGAGTGCGCTAGCTTACGCTTTCGACGCTCTGAATGTTCAGCGTGAGGGACTACCGGCTGCATGGGCGGACTTGTACACCGAAGAAGCACATTTACCGATGGCCCCCATTTTGATACGCTATAAGTATGCAACTGTCCACCCTTGCAGGACTGATTCTCTTTATGATCCACGTCGGCGACAACAGTATGATGAACGGTCACATCATTCGCACAATTTCGAAAACACAGAGACAATGAATGGCAAAGGCTCGCAACTTGACTACCACTGGAAACAGCCTACGGCAATTCACGAGCTTCGGACCATCCGACTTTCAGTCCATGTTCACTCCCATTATAGTCTCAGTGACTTTTCCAGCGCTGCATGTCAGCCCTGGAGTTGGGAAAGCTACAATACTGGACCCCTCTTTATTTCACCTGAACTGAGCGAGAAGTATTGTGAAACCTACTCCAAGCTCAACAATCCTCCTGTTGACGCCGAAATTGGCCTAGAAAATTCGGTGATGTCACAGTATCGTCTCGCTTCGTCTCACAACCAGGAACCTTGCCTTAAATGTGGACGAGCATGGGGACCCGGGAAGAGGAACTAGCTCAAGCTTATTTTGTACACCGTAACGATACGATGCAACAGATTGAAAAACGACGTTTGATTTTACGAAATGCGTTGGGGTGTCTGATCAGAATGTCCGAAGGCGAGGGAGTCTTCGGAAAAGCTTCTCGCCATTCGCAACTTCTTGTAGCTATGACTGATGTGTTACACAGCATAAAAGCCGCACCATGGTCCACCAAGCAACAGAAACAGAGAGTTTTACAGATTGAATCGATTGTCGATAGTACGTATAGAGACATTCGGGTTGGAGCTTCTGACGACTGGTCCACTTGGCGCCACGCCGGAGTTTATCGATTTGCACTTTGCACAGACTCTGTTTTCCAAGGTCCTAACATCGAAAACCACAATATCGATACCGATTTCAAAGATGAACCAGACTATCTCGATGCCTTTCGGCACTTGGCTCATAGGTTAGTTTTGACACGAAACTTGTTGGATGAGACGTGATTTTCTCACCCTTGTTTTACACGTATATATTCTCAGCCCAGGTCATTATTGTTTAGGACCACAAGAGGACCCTAACCATCTCTCAGAAGCTGTCGTGGCGTCATCGAAGCGGTACAGTAGGATACAAAAGGTTCCACAACGGATGTGTTTATGGACAATCCTGTCTTTGCTTTCCAGGTAGGAATATGCATGATTCGAGACCCGAGGTCTCTTTTGGTGCACGGTTTATACGATCGAATCAAGTATCCCGGGACAGTGGTTCGGCGGCCACGATTATCCTGCTTAGATGAGATGCCGAAAGCAATTGGAACCAATTTGTGTCCTCTCGTGGGACCTCCCCTTTGTCAGGGGCAAAGCGAAACTACTTTCTGCTTCAAGAATACCTCGACCTGGATGCGATTCGTGTGATAAGGGCCTTGAGCACGATGATTTCGATGTTCGATGCAGATCTCTCGTTATCTATACGGATGGAACACCGCCTCCTGGTGTGGGCCGATTTCCACTGAGTCGGACATTCTCGATGCCGGCGACAGGGCTATCAACACCGACTCTCTTGGATATTGATGATAATAAAAACGTTTTCAACGTTCCTTCACAACGTCTCGAACCAAACCGTGGTGTAGCGTTAGCACGTGGCCCCGTTGTGTTTGCAAATGACCGAGGTCCCCAGGTTCTTCGACTACTGTGGGTCCTCGGTGCCCAGCTTGGTCTAGCCGTAATCGATAGTCCTGAGGACTCTTCCGTTTTGTCGACCGCACCATACTTATTGCTTCTCAGTGGGTCAGCATTTCATTGATGGCAGCACCTTTGTTTTGGACACTCTGTGCACGATATGCTCGACTGATACCGTACCAGCCTATTCACTATTCACTCGAAGACCTGCCTTTTCAGCTTTCGAACAAGATGCGATTTTGACAGAGAAAGAATGCGGCTATTTTGCCATTGTTCTCTTGATTGCTTGGCTTGCACTCGGAAGATGGACCGAGCGCCATGTAGGGCGAGACTTTTTCGCAGTATGCTTGAACACGTCACACCAGATACCAAGCAAACCGAGAGCATGACCAGGCTACAGCGATTGCGGTCGCGTGTATTTGAGTGGTTGCAGCGTCACTGGGACTTCTGCTGCCCTCTTTTTCTGCAACGCCGAGTATTTGCCCCTCATTGGAACAGGCGGTCTAGAGATGATCTGTTCAAGCATATTGCTTTCTGGAAAAATCTAAGATTGGAAGAGGAAAAGAAGTACGCCCAGCCCAATGTACGCAACGACAGGTGGCTTGACAGCAGTCAAGGCGGTTTATATGATATTAGTTGGAATAATTACTCAAGCACCAAAGTTGTGGTCGGCTCCATAGTTGCCCTGGGAAGTTTCTGCTCCAGCTCTCCTCATTTCTGGTTGAATTTGGTGACAATATTTTCATGCAGCATAAGTTTGGGAATGAGTATTTCTCTTCACTCGATGGAGAAAGGAGACCAGGTGTCAATGTGAATAGTACGGACTCACTTTTCAAGTCCGTCAATCTCGCAACCGTCGTCATCTTGGCGTTCCTTGTAGGGCAACTCGTTGGCAGTTCTGGAGGAACGTTGTTTCTCGCTGAATTTGTTGTCACATCGATTAGCCTGATTCTCGGAGGTGCTGGAACGATCTCCACTAGCGCAATGGAGTCTTGGGGTGCTTCTTCTGCTTATCCTCCACAGCATTTTGGGATACTTGTTCGGCAGAGTTGCACTGATCGACGGCATCCGACAAAACGGGGCGGCTACTCTTCAATACTTTTGTCGAAAGCTGTCTTATTCCTCTTTTTCTTCTGGGGATTGGTTTTCTGTGTGATTAATTTTCCTTCGCCTGCTAGTGTGATGATAAGAAGTCCTCAGATACCATTGGATCCAAAACTTTCTCGAGAGAAGCTTGCATCGAAACTACTGCAGTAAACTAGCGTAATGAATGATAGTGCATCACGGACAATAACTTATATTATGACTTTTAGAGACCTATTATTTGTTGAGAAAACTGTTACAGAAAGTAGTCTGGAGGAGGATTTTGATAGGAACTCCTCTCGCTTCTTGCGGGGCGGCATCAAATATCTTGAAGCTCCGCTCTAGGTTTTCGTCCAGCTCTAAAATGGCTGCAACATTTCCACAACGGTAACAATAGTTCGGCGCACTCCATACTGTGACGAGGGCATCATTAAACATGGACTTGTGGCCTTCCATAACAAGCTGATGCGCACGGGCGATGAGTTCAAGGTCATTTCGTTCGTTGAACATTGCCACAACATCCCCACCGAATAAATATCCCGCTCCGCGAGGCGAGACCCCATCCTACCAATTCTTCCGGATCACTCCACATGAGATCACACATGGCGCCGTCATGTGGTACTTCCTGTTTTCGATCAATCACTCGAATCTGATCCAGAGTATTGATGCTTGGACTGAGGCCTCCGTGCACGGTGAATATTTTGTCCTCAATAATAGCCGAGAGCGACAAGTAATCAAAATTTCCGTGCAATATCGCCATACATTGACGGATCCATATTTCCTGAGACACTCATCGTAAAATCCATAGACTTGCGTAATTTGTCGCGATTCATGATTGCCGCGAATGAGCGTGATGCGGTCCGGGTACCTTACTTTCAACGCGAGTAGCAACAGAAACGTCTCTACAGAGTAATAACCTCGATCGACAAAGTCCCCAAGAAAAGATAGTTCTTGTCGGGGCACTCGCCTCCTACTTTGAAGAGTTCCACCAAGTCGTAAAATTGGCCGTGAATATCACCACAAATCTTTCACACACAACGAAGTAATGCCTTTTGTGAGCGACTCCAATGGCTTTTATACTCGAACGCACACTTTTTTGGACGTACCGTAACAGGGCATCCACCCGCTGCACATTACTTTCATCAACCAAAATTTCTCTAGCTCTCAGACAAAGCGCCTTCACTTCTCCCTCTCAAATACTCGCATCTTTTGAGCCGTTCAATCTGTTCGTCGAGACATGAATTTCCCTGCACAGTCGTAAGACCACTCGCGGTGATATTCGTCGTCCACTGCGACGGTGGCGTCGTTAGAATGGGATTTTGCTCGGGCGTGAGCGTTGCAGTGTCTGCACTCATGGAATCGTATTATTTAATTAAAAAAAGGGCAGGTAGCAAGCGCGAATTGATCAGCAGATTGTAAGAGTCGGAAAAGCTCTGCGGACGCTGAATCAAAGATTGATAGACTTCCTTTTGCCTTTTCCCTCTTTGATTTCAGGTGGTCAAATAATGGGAGTCTTCCTTAAAGACAAGTGATCGACGTCGCAAAAAAAAGGTGCCAATCGAGAGGTGCTTTTATATAATTGAATGCCCGAAGACACGCGCTTTCATGGTCGCTCCGTTCGTTTTCGGGGCGCTCAACGTTGACTGTGTGGGAGTGGTATGTCAGGATAGCCATTGTGGAGATTGACCTTGAATCCTACCGCGTTTCAACGGGACTACTTGTGAGACATCGCCACGTGCCACGCAGGAACTTGAATTCAATAACCGCCAACAAAAAATTCTCAACGCACAACCTTGACCTAACGTAAATAACAAACGCTTTTGAAAAAACAACCGACAGCACGACACAAAAACGAAACGCACAACAAAATCACAACGGCATCGTTTGATTGAAACAACTGATCGAATCAAATAATAACTACACCCTTGGATCTTTGCACACGAATATAACAGTAATCAATGTGGGGATCTCCGGAGAGAGCTATACGCCTGGAAGAGACGGACAATTTAGCAGTGCTTCTCTTTCAAATATCCGGGCCAGCCCATATACCGTGGAAAGACCAACGATGGCAAGAACTGCTGCACGGATATGATGTTTGGGTGCACGTGGAGCAGCGAAAAGGAGGCCCGTCGAACGCGCAGGTCAGACACTTGCACAGCATGCTCCTCGATCTTCCAACTTGGCAGCACTGGCGCTGCACGTGACACGCATGTTGGATGCTGTCTTGCCGAGTGCTTTGGGAAAGACCGAGGCATTTTCCGATCGCATCGCAATGGTGGGCCGCGCCCGAGCGACTGCGGGAACATTGAACCTGTTTCGTATATTGACACATGCAGTTATAGCGAATCAACCGCCGGATTCGCACGATTATTTGAGCCAGTGCTTTTCTTACCGAAATCGAGACAACAATAATGAGCAGATTACGGCACCGGATCTCTTGTCGGCGTTGTTACGATTTCTAAGTCAGTGTTCGGCCGCAATGAAGGAGATTCCGGAAATTTATGATACTGCCGCGTTAGTACTCAACTGGCTTCTTGTTGCTTTCTCTACGCAACTTTATCGACCCATGATTAGCAGTTTTCAGAGAAAAACGGAGGCGATGATCTGTTTTGGACGTTACTCATGCAACAAGCTCGCTTGCATGCCACGCTTCCTCCGAGCGAGGCATCGTGGACGCCGAGAGAACTGGTTTCGTGTTTGATGCAATATCAGCTGGATCGGTTGACAGCTCCAGCCAGGTCAATTCAAGAACACAACTCCACTCTGGCGAAGCAAGTTGCAGCGGCAAAGGGCGAGAAATGCGGGCCCGATGGACTATACGAGACGCACTTGATAATCGCTGCCAGCTCCAAATCTGCCTCCAAGGTCGTCGAGTCCGGGCCCTCTACAAACACCTCACGAGCTCTTGCCCGATACCAGTCCCGAAGCGCAAATGTTTTTATTGATGCCACAAAAGGAGCCTTAGTCCTCTCGAGCACCATTATCCTACTACCGTTTCGGCTTGTAACGTTGGCACTGGGTCTGTTGCGGCGTGGGGATAAAGGATACGATCAAATGCACAAAAATCAACTGCAGTCATCTTTCCTGCGATCCAGGAGAACGAACGATGTGCTATGGCTGACCGAATCTCCAGTCGCAGATCTTGCCAGTAGTTTTCTGCTCCTTATTCTCAACAACGAACGAGCCGGAAATAACCCGTTTCGAACTGAAATAGCCTCCTTATCCGACAACCGATGGGAAGGTGACGTCGGCAATGGAGGATTACCAGACCTTCCAAATCTGGGAGATGAAATGGCACCACTTGTGAAAGTGGGCGATTTTTCACCACCTGTGCCCCATGACGAAAATGCTTTCCTGATGGACTTTGAACAAATTTTCAACTCTTTTGGAATGACCGTTCATAATGAGGTGGGGGCATTGCTTCTTTATACGATACTCCAGACGTCTCCCAAGTTTTCCGAGGCAATCGCCGTGCGCTCGGATTTGGATACCGTCGTCTTGCCTTTGTTGAGAACGTTATACTTTTCCAGTTCCACTCGTTTTTACGCATCAAATGCCAGCAGAGGGAGAGAACGGAGCCGTTAAAAAGCTGTCCATACGAAACTGCCCTTTCGATCGCAATCACAACTCTATGTCATGATCATCTTGCTTTGCTCTTTTCTCAAGATACTTCTTTCGGAGCGGACGCTTTTCGTCGAATTTCGATACAATCGGTACCCTGGTACAAAGAAAGAAACTTGAAAACAATCAGTTTGGGGTCGATGGTTGTACTGTCTATGCTTAGATCCCTTACGTTCAATCTGAATCGTTTACACGATCCCTTTCTGCTGAGCAATTGCTGCGCTGTACTGCTGAATCTGGCGCCATCGATTGTTGAACTACATGATTACGCTGCGATGAGACTCTCCGCTGTCACAGTGGCGTGCCTAAAGCGGTACACGGAATTGGTTGCGGAATATCCGGACGATGACGAAGAGGACTTATCAACACCAAGAGCAATGCACGGGGAAGTTGCTCGGTCGTTATTGCAAGTGATCAAGCATTGTGTTAGTTCGAAGAATATTGACCATAATCTGCATCTCATTTATGCATTGGTGTATCACCAAACTGATTTCAAGAAAGTATTCGCTTCGAATGGTACGTTGTTTGCAAGTGCAGCAAATTGGTTACTTTGCATGCAATCGAAACTCACACTTTGCAAAGACTGTCCTTTCCGTAAATCGGAGTACTCACTGATCCAAAAAGTGATCAACGCCGCCAAGAAAATCATCGACGAAGGAGACGATGCCCGAACCGCTAATAAAGCTCTGAAGGTGCTTTTGGAAAATACAGAAACGCTCAAACAAATGGCGACCGAGTCGCAAAAGCGGTCAAACACCGAAGATCTATTCACATACGAAGAAGAGTCCGACCCAGAAGTTTTCTTTGTTCCGTACGTGTGGGAGATTATCGTATCTGTGGTTACATCGAGCTCGATCGAGTGGGAGACAGACAAAATCAAAGTATTTGCGTTATTGGACGACTCGCTCGAGGAGCTTCCCGAGGGATTGGTGGACGCACCTCACCATGATTCCACGAAGTTTTCGACCGATGTTTCAGATGTGGTCTAATAGTTACGTCTATTATTTTTTCGCTATGCTACTGTAATATCATGACTTTCGATTAATAGAATGACCATGTTTGCTCTTCCTTCTTGTGAACAAGATCTAAACAATAGAGTAAAAAAATTGATTTGACCGTAGTTTTGACGGTAACAACTTACCTGGTACTCAAACGGCACTCGACTGCTGTCGCTGCTAAACCGCATGCTGCCGCAACCGCAACACGACGTTCAAGTTCAATGGCAACAATAATTGATGCATCGTCGAGAATAATAATAAGTTGCTTTTTTCTTTACCAGTATCGATTATCATAACTATAAAAGAGTTTATTTCTGCACAAAATGAGCGAGCAACCGCAACACCATGAACGCTTCATGAAGAGCTGTGCATCACGAGCTTGGAACTCGATGGTAAGATGGCTTCAGCGTTCCGATAAAGGCAGCGCGTAACTCGATCTCACTTTGTTACTTAATGTGCAGGTCGAAGGAGGAGCATTAGGATTCTGCGTCGGAACCGCCATGATGGCATGGTATCCCGACCCAGTGCACTACGACATTAAAAAATACAGTCGTTGCTCGAAATATCGGTTTGAAGACCGCCCTGCGCACGATGAGAGGCCCCATCTTGTGGAGCTCGCTTGTATGCGGTGCCTTCAGCGGCATGGAGTGCATTATGGAGCAACTGCGCGACGAGACGCATGCTTCTACTTGGGTCAACTCCACCGTCGCAGGTGGTGTTGCGGGCATGGTCCTCGGCAGTATGTCGAGACGCGTCGATGTCATGGCGGCTACTGCTCTAGGAGTCGGAATGTTGACGGGTATGGTGGACTTTAACGGCAGCCGCTTTGCAAATACACCCAAGAGAACCACAGGAATGGAGGGTGCCGCGATGAGAGAACAAGGACAGCTGGCGGTAGATGCACTCAAAGAAAAGTACCCTGAGTTCAAAGACCTTTAAACAATGTTAGTTGCAAAATATTACAACAATTCTGCCTCTTATACCCATTTGTTTATTGAGGATCTAAACAAGTTGAGAATAGAGGATATTAAACAATCAATCCTAGTCCGATTTCTTATCTTCGACATCATTATCTTCATCGTCATCGAGAATAATTCTTTTGACTTCGTTCTGCATGAGATCCGCCAATAACTGGTAACCCTTTACAGAGGGATGCATGTAATCGGGCATTAGCTCTTGCATTATGTGCAACGAATCTTGTTTGTGATACTGATTGCCCATGTTGCCAATAAAGAGATGCGATGCATCAAAATAAATCATTTGTGTATGATTCGAGCAAAAGTCTTCAAGCTCCTTGTTCACTGCTTCAATCGAGGGCCAGAAGCGATAACGTTTCTTGGCTTTCTGAACCGAGTTGACCTTGGAGCTGAAGAATTTGGAAGTGGACGATTCCGTGAGCACACCATCATGCGTCGAAAAGGTAACATACCCATAACGACCACAACCGCATCTGGGTCATGCCAGGCAAGGTATTCGGCGGTATTCAAAATGCCGAGAACGGTGGCTTCTTCTGAGCAGAACCCTTGTCGTAGATCGTTGCTACCAGCCCAGAGCCAATATATGCTGGCCGACAGATATGTCGGAAGTTCACCGTGCTGAAGACGCCATAAAATGTTGGAAGTCTGATGCGAGAAAAACACGATAATGAATTGCAATCACGCAATCAATGATGAGAAACATGATGGAAATGCATCAAGGATTGACAACGAAAACAGCTTGCTCACCTGATCCCCGCAATGCCCAAGTACAAGGTATCCCAGCCGAAGTCCCCATTTCAAACGTCTTTTGAAAAGATTGCCTACTTGTTGACTGTCTCCATTGACCATTCCGACTTCCTTTCCGCCCATCTTCTCGACCATTTCGTCTCCGACAAAACGACATCAAATGGCTTATACGCCGATTGTCTCGCAATTGCATCTTGGACGTACTTTTGTTGGCTTCATGCGCCTCCAACCATCCTTTGAACTGTAATTTACTCTCTGGTTCCGTGAAGTCCAAACAAGAGCACTGGTCATCGCCGCCCCACAAACACCAGTGATCAATCTGCGATGCCTGAAACGAATAATGCTTAGAAATGTGAGCATAATCGTGCTGCAGACGATTTCTCATGACTGGCCTTCGGAAATTGGGTACAAGGAAGGACATGACGACTCCGATGACACAAAAGAACAGAAACGCCGTGATTTTGGGATAATACTCCATGTAGAGTTTGATGAGTGTCCACAATTGGTGCGCAAGCATCGACAAAGAAGGCTTGCTCCGCGGAGCTGCGGGGCGCAAGCTTTCCATTTCCATGGGCTGTGTATTATGGTTGCGTTCTCCTGACATCGTTTTCGTTCAGTCGAGTGTATTTCTGATATATTATATCAAATAAACAAACAGATAATCGAATGCCCTCGAGCGGCGCGTCGGCGCATTATTTATCAAAGCATGTTTTCTTTTCTTGCCTTCTTGTCATCTTGCGCCGGTCATCGTGTCCCGAGTCCCGATCTTCCCGAGGCTCGTGACCCGACGTACAATAGAGTCTTACTGGTACTAGGCGTACCATCGAAAGTCGTTGTAAACAATGAATGAATGAAACGAAAAACCCTAGCTAACAGATAGCCATCTTTGCTTTACTAGCCTAGACTGCTGGAATAATATCTTTTTTTTTAAAAAGTAGAACGCAGGAATCAGGAGTCAAATCTCGAAGTCTACCCTCGATCTCAAATAATAACGACGACGGGAGCAAATAACGATAGACGTCGCGTTTTTATGTTGAGCAAGCAAAGTTTCCTTAATGTTACTTATTTTCTGGAAGAAAGTGAAAATATCATCCAAGATAAGAGTACAAGGAATCAAAATGAGCAAAGCAGCCCACCAATCCATAACGAAGCTCGTGTTCGCCGGCATGGCTGGGTCTTTCCATTTCACTTCTCGAATCTCTCCTGTATTCATGTCTCTTACAATCGAGCCTTTGAAAGATTCATCCGATGAAGAAGGATCCTTCGCTTCTGGCTGGTCCATGGTGGGCAGAGGCGCTGGTTTGTCATCGTCGTTATTGGAAGACATGAAATGTTGTATCGAAGATACCTTCTTGGTCACACCAAAGCGGCCTGTGCTTGGGGAGAAAGCCGATACGGCCGATACGAGCAACAAAAAAACGGAGTAGATGCATCATCATTATTTTTGTTTGTGTGAATAATCGAATGGAACGAAAATTTTGCACAAAAATCTCAAGTTGTTGAACAAATCACGGTTGCGAGTTGCGAAAGATCGGACGATTTGAAAGAGTGTCTTTGGGAGAAGTTCAACTTGAAGCCCAAAAGGATAAGGACAAAGGGTGTTCGCCTCTATGACTGATGACGTCATAAGCCTATATCCGGACGCAGGCGGGACGATTTGAAAATGAGCGGGATGAGTTTTTCAATTTTTTTTTGTGAGAGAAGGAAAGAAAAATAAGCCAAACCCAATCATTCGGCTACAAACCTTATCTTTTAGACTTGATTTGCATATTATTAATAGGGAACTGACTCCAGGCATGTTGAGAACGACGGACTTTGCGGATGTATCGGTTTATTCACAGTGATGTTTCGTATTCGCAACAACTGGCTGATGGGCATTCTTCGCGGTGTTCTCATCTTGACCAATAACCATTACATTCAATCATGTCATTCCTGGTTCACCCCATCGTTTCATACGAAAAAGGTGGTTGTGATGAAAGCGAGTTTTCAAGCATGGGAAGCAAACTCAAGGATAATGACAGAATTCATTCTTCCGAATCTCCCATTGACGTCGCCACGCGCATGGCTGGAGTCGCTGCCGCACGGAGCGTATACTGTTCTGCGCTGCGACCATATCGGTGGCACTGAGTCAACTTCTACCCACAAGTGGGGACCAGACTTTCATATACAGAGACTGGAAAGCTCCTTTCGCACGCTCGTCAATACGCGAAATGACGATATTATTGGTACAAGAGAGGCTATTCAACAAACCGATGAAATCATAGATGCTTTACTATCTTGTTGCGAAATTCGAGCTTCGAGTTCAGATGCGAACGTAGATGACTCACTATGCGACTCGTACATGGTGACTGTGCTATGGTTTCTGCAAAATGAGGCGCAGATTTGTGTGAGGGGTCATATTACGCCATATCAAATAACCTGGAACCCAAAGAAATACAATCCACAATCATGGAAAGCAGTCTTGGCGTATGATCCAAAGTCAGAACTGCCGTCCCGAAAGAAGTATTTTCCCGAGGCGAAATTGTCGTCTTGGTGTTATACGAGACGACCTCTCGAAACGAAATTCAAAGGCCCGTACCAGGCAGATGAGGTGTTTCTCCTGGATGTTAGCAGCGGTGCGATAAATGATCGCGGCTCTACCATAGCGACACTTCCAGAAAATGTTGGAATACTGGAAGGTTTGACCAGCAATGTTTTCGCAGTTCATCAGGATGGGACTTTGTACACCGCTCCCAATCATGCGGTACTTGGAGGTTACGCCCGCAAGCTTGTGATAGAAAGCGCCACGCGTCTAGGGATGAAGGTGAATTCTTCGCAACCAATTCGCTTGGCGGAGGCAGCATTTTGGACGGAAGTTTTGTGACCTCTGCCATTAAATTAGTCACACCCGTGCATTCTATTCTGGCGCCAGAAGATGACAGCGAAGCCGTTTCGAGTACGCTCATTTGGTCGCAGCCGGTTTCAGAGAACAACCAGCGTGTGTGGGAAGCCATATATATGAACATTCTATCGCACAATCTAAAGTAGCAATTATGGTTATAGCAAAAACATAATCTACGATTCTTCAATATCAGTTCCCACGAAATCATGATCTCCACTTTCAACAGCAACGTCACCATCATCAATCTGTGCTAAATCACGTTCCAAGTTCATGAGTTCCGCAGCAAGTTCCGGATCATTTGCAAGTTCCGCATCGAAATCGTTTAATTCTTCGTCGACTTGATCTTCGTGAATGTCATCAAAGAATCCCATTCGTTCAGCCGTCTCCTCCAACTCCTTCTGTTTTCTTCCTTCTTTGTATCGCTTGCGGCGTTCTCGTTTCTTTGTCATGCGCTTCTGATCTTGTACGTCGTCAGCCGCACATGCGGCTACTTCCTTGTTACGAGGAGCTTTCTTGACCAACACCACATCTGGTAGTGTGAATCCCCATGAAGTTGCTCTTGCATTTCCCAATCATCTGTTCCGACCGAACTCACGAGATCATATCCCAACACCACATCACCCGCTGCAATCCAATGACCCAGATGCGTCACACAAGCAAACATCTCATCGTTTACTCCGAAATCAGACTCCCGAGCGACCGTGACATCCGCCAATGCATACTTTTCCACTCCGCTGTTGGGTCCTTCGAAAATTAGTCCATCCGGTGCATCCTCATCACACAATTCGACATCGAGCACGACAAATCGGACCATACGATGGCCAGCTTGTAATAGCTGATAGTGCTTTTCGGTTTTGTAATACTGATCGGCAGATAATTCCATCAGACTATCCGAAGCGACCGTTCGTTTGGGAGAAGCACCCACGAACTGTATCGTCGACGAGACCTTGGTGACAACCGCAAGACTTCCCGCCAATTTAGAACCGGAAGTCTTTCTATGAATCAAAACCAAGTCATCTCGACAGAGCGGTACCATTTGAGCCATGAATGTTGTCTTCATGTTTGCCGTGTTGCTGTGATTGTCCGCCGAAACCAGTTTTGTGGTTCTCTGAATCCGCATCGCGGCCACGCGTTGCAGAAAATTCGTAAATGTTTGAGCATGCGTGTTGGATAGAAAATAAAAATCAAAGCCATTCTTTTTTGTATCCACTTTCAATACATGTTGACGAATGGCTTTATTCTTGGCCAGTGCCATTTCCAGCGCCGCCAATCCCTTTTGCTGTCGTTCCGTACTTGCCGCACCTGCACCAACGCGTGCCACGTACGATTGGTAAAATCACGATTGCAATCGGGACACATTTGAAATTGAACATGTAATTCCACCATGACTCGTTGTTGCACTACCACGGACAAGAGCTCCGTCCGAATCGTCAATCGTACCTTGAGGCGCATGCAATGAGGTTCCGTCCAAATCCACGACGCATCGACCAAATGCAAATCATTACTATTTCCATTCAAGGCAGGAATATGCTTCAAACAGATCGATAAGAGTTCCGGTGATTCGTGTTCCGCATATTCGTATCTCGTGGGAGTTCGAGCAAATTTTCGACAAATGCGACACTGATGAATCGTGATATTCTTCTGACCCCCGGTCCCCGTTGCAGTCGTTCCGTCAAATTAAACTCTTGTGCCAGGCATGTAGGGCACTGATTGGCTGCGTTGGGGAGAATCAGTGTTCCACACAAGCAGCATGGTATTTGAACGCTGGTCAAGGAGCAGCAGCAGCGGGTGTCATGATTCTTTTGTTGTTGTTGTTGACTGAAAAAACTGTATATTTATTTGTTTGCCTGTTTCTTGTGATCTAGTGCCGTCTACTAGTATAATCACTCAAAGAAGAAGACGTTTACTCGAAGTAGATCAGAGTTTGATGAAAATGGAGAATATTACAATATAGTTGATCAACAATCGCAATGAATCAAAGGATCCAAATAAATGCAAAAGAAGCCGGGGTTCGGGGTGCGGTTTTGATTTTTTGTGATTTGACACAGCGAATTTCCGAACCTGCGTCTGTCTTTCACCACGGTAAGTTCCTGTTTGTTCGAAACGGTTCGAAATGCGAAGCCAGTCCCTCCGTCGCCCGTGATGAGGCTCCCACACCCCACACCACTTCTTGCCTTCGCTTTCGCGGTCTTTCATGATGACGTGGCCACGATCAAATGTCGCTTTCTTTCTCCACCATGTCAGAAAAGAACCATTTCATGTCACAGTATACAAGGTAGCCCTAAATACCAATCCTGATGCGATATATCTTCCGGATTCTGGTTTTCGAAGCTCGAAGTTCCGGAAGAATTTTGAGAACTTTTGTGGCTCCTCTTGCTCTTTTCACGATAGTGTCCACCGATCGCACATCGCACATCGCACATTCGCATTCCGAAAATCACAAAAGCACCGTTCATCGCTTTCTCATTATTGTTTGCGTCATCGGTCTCCTTCATCCCATCTTAATCTTACTACTACGATAACAATGAAATTCGCCACCGCCCTGCTCGCCGTGGCTGTCGGTACCGTCAGTGCCTTTGCCCCGCTCACTTGCAAAGCAAGGCACACTCGACCGCATTGTCAGGTTCGGTTCGATCACTTGACCGCTTGACGGGTCGATCGCAATTGGATCCGGTCGTTGTCGATCGCTACAACGCCATTCCTTACCCCAAGGATCTCATCTTGGCAGAGTATGTTTGGGTCGATGCGGATGGAAAGTGCCGATCCAAGACAAGAACGCTTCCTGCCAAAAGGTACGACCAGCCAGATTCACGTCGTCGTCGTAAAATAATAATAGTCGACCCGAACAACAACGACTCACATTCCTATTACTTTACTCACTCTTATCGAACACAGGGAGAAGCCGTCGAATCACTCCCCAAATGGAACTTTGATGGTAGTTCTACCGGCCAGGCCCCGGGCGATGACTCGGAAGTCATCTTGAAGCCCCAGCGCATCTTCAAAGATCCGTTCCGCCTCCGTCACGACGGTATTGACAACATTCTCGTCATGTGCGATTGCTACACTCCCGGCGGCGAACCTCTCCCCACCAATCACCGTGCCAAAGCAATGCAATACTTTGCCCCGAATGAGGATCAGGAGATCTGGTTCGGATTGGAGCAAGAATTCACACTCTTCAATCTGGACGAAAAGACCCCACTCGGATGGCCCGAGGGTGGTATGCCGTCTCGTCCTCAGGGTCCTTACTACTGCAGTGCGGGACCCGAGAACAACTTTGGACGTTCCATTACGGATTCTCACTACAAGGCCTGCCTTTACGCTGGCATTAACATTTCCGGAGTCAACGGCGAGGTCATGCCCGGTCAACAAGAATACCAAGTCGGACCTTGTGTCGGTATTGATGCCGGTGATCAACTCATGATGAGTCGATACATTCTGCAACGCGTCTGCGAAGACTTTCAAGTATACTGCACGCTCCACCCCAAGCCAATTGTTCAGGGTGACTGGAACGGCGCCGGTATGCACACCAACGTCAGTACCAAGGGCATGCGAGAAGAGGGGGTTTGGAAGTTATCAAAAGGCCATTTACAAGTTGGGAGCCAAGCATGCGGATCACATTGCTGTGTACGGAGAGGACAATGATTTGCGTCTGACGGGAAAGCACGAAACCGCGAGCATTGAGAAATTTTCGTTTGGTGTTGCCAATCGTGGTGCATCCGTTCGTATCGGCCGTGATACAGAAGCCGAGGGTAAGGGATATTTCGAAGATCGCCGACCCAGCTCCAATGCCGATCCTTATATTGTAACGGGAAAGATTATGGAAACCATCATGTCGGACATTGATGCTCCTGTGATTGTTCCTCTGGACAAGGCGCAAGCGTAAACTAGTTAAACACAAACAATCAAGTAAACAAACAAACAAACATTCGGGTGGTGTGAATATTAAATATACTTAATGAATGGATCTATGAATGAATGAGTTTATCTACGTGCTTCGTGTCTATTTTAAAAAGAAGAACGAAAACTTGATTTTCAATTGAACAAAAGGTCAAGTTGTCGTTTCGATATTCTCTCCGCAGTTCACGTCAGGGAAAATAAGGACGCCACCGAACAGGAAGCTTGACTCTAATTCTTTCACCAAGGATTCTAAATCACCACGATGTACATTGTCGCGATCGACTGCGGCAACTTCCACTTCCAGACCAATCTGGACAGCGCACCGAATAAAGGAAATAGCTCGGTCTTGGCCACCGCTTTCCAAAGGTCGCATCCATTCTTCGTACTGAGTTGGACAACTCGACGCCAAGGCAACACTGAGAGAAGTAACACCACAATCGGCAAGTTGTTGTGGATCACACGTCGACGTTAGACCGCTCGTGACAAGCCTTATATTCGAGAAATTATTGCAAGACAAGGATTTTGTGATCTCTTGTAGCACAGACATTCGTAACGTAGGCTCTCCTTCTCCTGCCAATACTATTTGCTCATAGTAGTCCATATTCGACTCGGCAATTTCCTGTAAAAGTTCCGCTGCAGTCGGTCCCCGATGGTCGTCGAGAGAAGACACCATTTCCAACGGATCTGGTAATCTCTGATGAGCATCTTGCATGTCGAGCCATCGGCACCAGGGATCCCAGCGAAGCGTACCGGCTTCTGCGTCACGAACCCGACACAAGGCAGCCACAACGGCGGGCGGTAATCGAAAGCCAGGTCCTCTGGTTTGAGGCAATGTCAGACTATTCGAGCGACTCGTCAGAGGAATGTACAGAGAATTGCCCAGCGAGTAGGTGAAACCTGCCATTGACGGCGTAGTCCATCGCATGATTCGAATAGTGTTAGAATGAATACTTTCTCTGTGTAAGATGTATTGTAGGCTGGTTCCTTTCAAGTGTTTTTATTATAAATAGCTCTTTCGTAAAAAATAAATAAGCGTTCCGTTTTCAATTTCAAGTCCCCTGCCGCCGACACCGCACCGCAGGACGCAGGACGTCTTTGGTCTTTGCAGCTTGCAGCTTTGCAGTAGACGCAGAAAGCCGAAAGTGTTTCGGTTTTCGGTCCTACAGTACGTAGTACCGGTAGGTAGGACGTAGGACGTGGACGTCAGTAGCGAAAGAGTTTCGCTACCGAGCGAAAATCATAGACCGGCACTCAATTTGCCAATAGCGAAATAGTTTCGCTACTGACAAAAATTGTAGACCGGTAGTCCCTCCATTGATACAAAAGTGCACGAAACATCAACTCTAATCTCTAATGCGCAAGGTACCTGGTACTGTACAAGGTACGGTATCGAAGAAGAAAATCAACACGAGGCAAAAACTTGAAAAACAAAACAAAATGCAGCGCAAACATTGATCATCGAGAGACGACCTTCACATTGATTATTACTCCGGATTCTTAACCGCTTTATCTCTCATAAAGTGAAAGGACTATGAATATGAATACAAGGCAGATGTACTTGTATATGAGCATCCTTTGCTTCTCTGTATCGATAGCAAGTGAAACGGCTGTATTTTCAAAACGAAGGTGCTCTCAACCATTTTTTTTCAATCGGTGACTACCCAAGAGGCGGCGCTCTCGAGAAGCCATCCGAAAAGAGCACTACCGAAGCGTACCAATTACTAGCCAGCGCTGTACAATCCCGTCTGAAATCAGAACAAGACGACGACGAATTACCCGACACAAAAGACATTGCCAAGGCGTTTCAATCACTTGCCGCCGCACAAAAAAACGTTCAAAGGACTCGACGGAGCTGCTCATGAAGCTTATCAACGAACACACAATTCACAACAACAACTCGATACATCAGATACGAGTGTATCGGGACGAACCAGGCGCAGTGCGGCTCGTTTGGGTGCTACAGCGGATGGATTGGCGGCGTGTGAATTGTGTGATATGGCCATGTATGGATATTCAACGGAGCGTCATCAAGTCTTGCTCAATACCACAATCAAATCGAACGGAATTCCACTGCGTATTCTCGTATTGTACGAGATGAATTACAGTGGAGGGCAGGTATCGATCATGGAGGTCTCAATGAGGACACGATTCCTCCGAGCCGACGGGCTCAAGGGAGAATCACAGTCGTCGTCGTGGAAGCCAAACCAATGTCACTGCTGAAATGCATCCGAATATTGGACAAGAAGCCCATTCATGTTCGAACTACAAAAGATTTGACCAATGAAGCGGCTTCGGTGCAACCCGTCTTGTACAAATGTGCCGGTCAAGTGCTGACCACTGTCGAGCCATATATCCGGTCTCACAGCAACCGAACAGCCGTTCATTTGGTGGGACATTCCTTGACCGGTAGCATTGCAGCCTTGTCAGCTGCCATACTACACGGTAGTTTGCCCATGCCTCGCGACAAGAAAGTAAAGCATGATGGCAAATCGATATCAGCGGAAAATATTATGGCGAACACCACGGACACAGCAATCCAATCCAACACAACTAGTCTGCCATTGCAAGGTCTTGGGACCGGTCGATCGTCTGCTGTCATTCTGGGAGCACCACCGCCGTTTTCCGCCAATGTTGAATCTACGTTTGTTGTCTCACTACTCTACGGAGATGACATTCTCGGTCGAACGTCAAAAGAGTCGTTGGATAGACTGATACAAAGAACACGACGCGCGTTAAAATCAAAAGGACTTGTATTGAAGCAGATGAATTGGATGAGAGATACAGTTTCATTGGCGACTTCCAATCTGATGAGCCATGCCTACGGTAGTGAAGGAGAGGAAGAGCGACTGGCTATTCCCGGTCGAGCCTTTTGATTCGACCGCGGAGATTTGGAAACGTTTGCAGCATGCACGAAATAGGTTTGCAGCTCAAAGGCGGAAGAGAAGCTTTGCGAGCTGCCATTCTTTGGCAACTCCATGACGTTTTACTCACCAAAAGTCTATGGAAACATCACGACTTGAATTCTTACATTCACGGTCTAGATCGTGTTCAGCTTCGAGGCGCGAGTGAAGAGGATGACGATGAAAGCGAATGAACGGAGTAATGCACTGGCATTCAACATACGCTGTCGAATATCTCATACTCGTTCGTGTATAGGCCTGCCGAGTCGGAAGAGCTTTCTACCACTGTTAACAAAATAGATTGAACGGCGAGTAGTATATAAATCACGTGCATAAATTTAGCCATTTGACTATGGAACTATTCATTCGGTGCCCATCCATCGAATCAATGATACACAAAAGAAAAAACTTTCCCAAAGCGTTGCTCGAGTATTCCTTCAGCCCCCGACACGCGAAGAAAGCAGCGGAGGCCATAGGTCATGACGTGCACCGCCTCGGAAGGCTGACCCCGAACAATTACTCTCCCCACACTCCATAAGTAGAAGCGGATTAAGAATCGACGGAAGCATGAAAGGATTGTTTCGATGGATAACATCTATAAGTCGCTGAACCTGTTGTCGTTGACTCTCAATATTCACCATGCGTTCGTCAATGAGCATTGCCTTCACATCATCCTTCATTCCTCAGATGAGTTGCCCGCCAGTTGAATCAAAAGCCATGTCAATAGATTTGCAAGTTGCATCATAAGTGGCGAGAATGACACCCTTGATAGTGAGAAGGGCAACGAGAAATGTCAACGGCATATCTCGATCGTCGATATTCGGGCATTCTTCAAAATGTTCAGAAAGCGGCAATTTTCTCCCGGGGATAGAGCCAGTCGCCTTCTTTGCTTTGAACATGTTGCTCCATCAACTCCGCGTCAGTTTCTTCGTCAATACCGATTGTCTTTCGCCAGAATCGGATAAAATCAAAACGCATCATCATCCCGGAGTAGTTTCAAAAGGATAAAGGGAGTCACAAATCGGATATCCGATAAATGATGGATATCGAGATCCAATCGCTGTAGCTCCAAGGCGTGGAATTTGTCTATACGATTGGGACCGATTCTTTAATCAGCAAGGTTTCCAGACCATTTCCCAAGCAGTTCTCAGCACCTGGCACGCGAAGGATGGAGCGATAAATATTCTTTCAATACGGTTAGTCTTTTCTTTCGATGACAGCAGCAGCATCTGCTGCTGAACCCCTGCCTCAACACCGAATCCATAATCTGATCTTCTTTTCCAACATAATTAACGGAGTTCGATCCAACAAACAAGTGTATCTGAAACCCTCAAAAGCTGCCACGAAACCATGTTCTCATGAGCGAGGAGTGGGTGTCAGGTCCGGAAGCGGGTTTAGAATCGACAAGAGGATCAAAGAATGGTTTCAATCCATAACACCTACAAGGTAACTGAACTTGTTCATGCTAATTGTCTATGATTTGCATGGTAGTGGGGACGGAATCGTTTGAGGTCTGAAATGATTTCTTCGGCTGCTTGGACATCAGCTTTCTTCTCGGGAAGTTCGCACTAGTGGCAGTGGCAGGCGATTGCATGACTTTCGTTCCATCGTCGAAAGCTTTATCAGAGATTTTTATTCGCAGAAAGCGTATGTCTTCTCCCCGTCTTGTATTCTACTTTAGCTTCGTTCCAATCGAGACGACAGTTGCTGATTAAGAAAGGTCGTCGATGCTCTCTGGTTTGCTCCTTTCCTCCGGTTCTCTCGACCGCGACCGCTGCAGCTGAGGACATGATGATGTGTGTGATAACTAGCGACTCTTCAGCTTATTTTGATCCATAGCTACAGCAGTTGACAGAAGGTCACCAAAATAATATCAAAGGTAGTCCTATCCATTGCTCGCTTAGACACCAAGTTCCTCGTTGAGGCATGTTTGGCTGTATGGCTCGTCAAGGCGAAGGCAAATACGTCGTAACAAAACAACCCAGGAAAACTCATTTTGTTTGTTCGTTTTGTTTTTTGGTTTGTTGGCAATGTCGACGTAGAATGTACGGCGTCCTGGTACAGAGTATTAAATTCGTGACTCGCCTTGCAAGGCAGTCGTGAGTCTCCGAAAGGCTTCAGTAAACCTTAAGCTGGGGTTAACATGAAAAGTCTTTCGCATTACATATTAGACCATAGTTTAGGAATGGTACTCAACGGGTTTCAAAACTTAAGTACGATCCGAAATCAGATGTATGTAAATACCGTCACTTTTGCCTTACTAGCCATGGGCAAAAATAATGGAAAAAATAAAAATGGGCAAAACAATCAGTTGGCAGTCAAATTGCGCTCAATTTACGAGCCGTCTGAGCTTTCTTCAAATAATAATGATTCGAAGAAGATCGAATGTCAGCACTTGTTTTTCTACGATAGCGTGGATCTGTTCTCTAGCGCACGCCGCCGAATTTGATCCTTATCAACTGAATGGAGGATTGGTTTCGGCAGTGGCGGGGCGGAACTATATTGTCATGGCCACCGATACAAGGATGGTAGGAGACAGTGGCTATGATATTCTCACACGGAATCATGTGTCCTCTCGCATATGGACAGCGGTGGATGCCGAGCCGTTTATTAGCAGCAGCGACGGGTCCAAGGAAATGTTCTCCAAGGATGGTTCCATTTCGGTCGATTTCGAAAAATCAGAAGCTACGGATTCAAACTCTCTCCACCATTCACTCTTATCCAAACAAACATTGCCCTTTTCACCTGTATTAATCGGCTCGGCAGGATGCAGCGCGGATTGCGAAATGCTCAAGCGAAACATCCGATCGGATCTCAGGGCGGCGAAACACTTTTCGCAATGTACCGCTCAAGTAGGAGAAGTCGCCTTGTTACTCAGTCAAATGCTCTATTCACGGCGGATGTTTCCTTATTATAGCTTTTGTGTCACCGCTGGACTAAATGACGACGAGGACGTGTATATGTGTATGATGCCATTGGTTCGTACGAGCAAGTGGCCGTCGCCGTAACTGGGTCGGGACGAGAACTCCTTCAGCCCATCTTGGATCGAAAATTTCTGGCCATGGTGACCGATAAGACGGATCGACTACAAGAGTGGGGTAGTATACCGCTTCTACAAGTAGATGCTACAAAAGAGGATGCCGTTTCTATTTTATTAGAAGGATATCGAGCAGTTTCGGAACGAGAAATATCGGTCGGAGATGCTGTTATTTTCTGTTTGCTGGAGAAGAACAACGAGGACAAGTGGAATGTCAGATATGGTCCGCCCCACTGAAGAAGCATTAATGCATTTGTGAATAAAATGTCAGGTCCTATTTTCACCGAGCGAATTCTAATCTAATTTAGTGGCTTTGGCAACTTCTCTGGCAGCTTCCAATGCTAACTGATCGTGCCTGGGCCTTCTTTGGATTAGAGTACCTTCTAACATTTGTCCAGGAATGTGGTAGGTCGTGTCGTGAACATTCTTTACAGTATTTCGTTTCACTGGAGTTGCAGATGACTGAGGCAATGGAAAGCATGGGAAGCACGAGTCGTCATATTTCGGTACGGTCTCGCAATACGAACCAAACAGCTTTTCTCGCATATCCTTCTCTTTCAAAACAGTTTCCGCCACGATCCTTCCAGAATGAACCATCCGACGAAAGAAGTCACTTTCCAACCAGGAATCAAAGTCCGGAACTGATGTTTCTTGCAACTCATTTCGCTCAATCCGATCCATGAGTTGATCCTTTGTTTCATACCAAGGATGCACCCAAAATACATCGACAAGTTTCATCCAAGGCCCCAAGAATGTCAGTACAACTAAGCGAGCGACCCAGACGACCACGGTGTTGAAAGGAAAGATCAGCCACAAGGTGGCCAACATGAAACAATTTGTGGTCACTACATCGGTCGCATAGCTCTCCCAGTTCACAAAGTTCCGTATCAAGCGACAACATTGGCAGAGGGATTTGACCACTGTATGAAGATAGTTCAATCGGTTTGCAACGAATTTCTTGACAATTCG
Organism: Fistulifera pelliculosa; assembly: GCA_026008555.1. Classification (NCBI taxonomy): domain Eukaryota; phylum Bacillariophyta; class Bacillariophyceae; order Naviculales; family Stauroneidaceae; genus Fistulifera; species Fistulifera pelliculosa. Next base: position 172,273 of record BROJ01000246.1, on the reverse strand, counting down.
AAAATCCATCCTGCTACTTGTTTCATTCGTCACCTCAATGCTCGAAAGATTTGTTTTGCTATATATTCTGTTGACTTTCAGTGCAAACTGCAACGCAGCTGAAACGAGTTTCGTCATCCGCTCTGTCTTCAAGGCATCAAGCAATTCCAGTTTCTCGTCGTCGCTAACACCTTCGCCCGGTTCTATTTAAGAGCTTTGAAATGCGAGCGACCCGACAGCGCCATCATATTCACTTCTTCGCTTTTCTTCACTCGTTTCCAAGGGGACGGGTGCCTACTCAAATGATAGTTCAGTGAAAGCAAAATCCAAGAAAAGCCGTACAAAAGGATAGGACAGACCAGATCTGGACGCTCGATCAGAAGTAAAGAGCCGGTAAAAGCATGACCGAATGAATCGGGAACCACATTGACCGACTCGTACCAAATCGCAATCGTCCCTCCACAACAGGACCTCGAAAACGACATCAAGAACGTAGCATATGTTCTTTCGGTAAGAAAGTAACTCTCGCAAGTAAAGCTTGACTGTGTCCAGCGTCACTTCTTCCATATCCAAGGCGCCTCTGGTAATATATCGGAGAACTCGATACGACTTCTCATTGTCGACATTGATGACACAGCGCGGTGCTGTAGCGAAGGTCATTTGCATGGCATCCGATTCATCTTTCCACTCAATGCGGAGACGAATCCGTATGGTTCCGCGAGGTTCAGCATCTGCGAGTCGTGGATCATGATGAAGTTTATAATGCAAGATGTACTCTGCATTGTTGCGGAAAAAGGAAGTGTTAATGACAACACGGCCGATTGGATCGTGATGGTCAGTCAACACATCGTCATAGTCAAATACGCCCAGCATCAGGAGCGACGTTGGATGCCGCACCTTGAACATAAAAGCTCGATTAGCCCACGGAAGCCAATGAGGATTTAGAGAATTCCAGATAACATTAGTCCGGACCATAGCATCTTCAAAGACAATTCCGACAAACGGATCCGAAAGGCTGTTCAATTGACCAATATCCATATTTGGCAAGCCTTCACAACTCAAAACTTCCAAATATATCGTCCCAAGCGTACCATGACCAACGCTCACCCAGTTATCACTCGGTTTCATCGTTTCGATCTCCATTTGTTCTTTGGTCAGCCATTGTGTCTCCCTTCGTGGCCGACTAGGATCGGGGCCAGGTCTAGCGAGAAAGTACTCCTCACCCTTCACGACCTTTCGATGAAAACTAAATCGTCCATTTTAGCAACAGCACGGAAATTGATATCGGAAGCAAGACCTTCTATTTCGACCGGCTTTGTTTGCTCAAAGAATAAGATATCATCTTCAGTGGCACGTCGAGAGCGGAATGCCATGTACGCATGATTTTCAGTTGCCGATAAAATCACCCGTTCTTGTCTCTCCCCGACCGTTCAAGAGTTCCTCAAATAACATTTCTACTTTCCCCACAACGGTGAATCTGTGATGCAGGGAAATGGTGACCTCACTCACCGTGTGCTTGGTCGATGACACTTCTGTCGGTATCCGCAAAGACACAGAGAGCCGGTCAAGACCGTCCATATAGGACTGTCATCGTTGTGAACGACTTTTGTACGATGAACTTCCTTATCATTGATTTTCACGACACAGTAGAGATCCATCCTTTTCGAAGCCCCATGGCACCGACGATTTCCAAAAGGACAGGAGTCGTTTGAGTCTCGAACACTTTTCCCGACAAGCGTTCTTCGTTGAAACAACATCGGAACATTGTGTGGCACTTTCTCTTGTCGCTATGATGGTGGTAATGTGCACAGGTTCTTTTTGGCAATTCGTAACGCCCACAGATAGATAGGACGTTACCAATCGCTATATTATCCTTCGAAATCTATCACGGAGGACCGAAGGAGAAGAATTCGGCTTGACATGTGAAAGTGAAAGGAACGGAGGGTGAGAGTGAGAGGTGCACCGAAAATTGTTTGTGTTTCTGCTCAAGGATCAATCAATGCCGCATAGTACATTCTAATTCATAGTCACATGTACACCGGTTTTGCACTTTGTATGAGCCGCTGAGTACTGCATCGCCAAAGGCGCGCCGATTCCATCCTATGTAACCTTAGGAATGTTTTCACCTAATACCAAGCTCTAGAGTTTAAAGTTATCACTCTGATCACAAAATTAATCTAGCGTCTGATTAGGTCTACAGGTTGTGAAAGTAAAATTGTGTAAATTGAAATAAACGATAAATGATTGTCTCATAGAGGGCCCTGCAACCCGCAGCATTTTAAAGAGAACAGTCCTTCTTTCGCAACTTCAGTGTTCAAACATCAGGAAGTGGAAATGAACGTAAATTGTTGATAACGTAACAGCCCCGGTGAGTAAGGAATATCTCTTTGGTTTGATCGCAATTGAAACGTGATTTGTCCACTGGACGCGACAGAAGTCTCCGAAGCAAGTGGGGCCAACGGGCGCACTCTCCTCGGCTTATTCTCATGCTTGAATGTAGAATTGTTCGGTACCTAGATAAGGTAAAACACAGGACAGCGACGCGACTAAGTCTTTGCCGAGAATAATCGGAACACTTTGCGGACGACATTGTCCGGTTTCTTTTTTCCGCTTTTCTTCTTGTCGTTTCTTGGACTCAAGTAGCATAGCGCTCAAGTCCGATTTTTCCTGTGCCGATGCTTCTCGTGACGTGTGAATATGCCGGATAGCATCCTCTGCCATTTTAGTTCTTCGCTCGTAAAGCCCTCCTCCTTCAAATACTGAACACGCTCAGTCTTGGTTTTACGAAGGAGTCCCTGGGACGACGTGTTAATTGGCGTTGCGCTTCAAAATCGTCCATATTATAGTCACTGGATCGTGAACTCTCCCAGGAGAGAGTAAAAGCTGGACCTGGGCCACTAGGAAGAGCTCGAACGCCTGGATTGCAACCCAGAATAACAGGGTGTTCGTGAACATGCACGCTATCAAATGACACGTGTCTTGAATTGCTCGTCCTCTTTGAGTCATCTATAGCAGTAGATTGTTCTGGTATAATCGTGTTCAACTCATTCTCGTTCGCAATTGTATCCGAAGAGTCAACTAGATCTGACAACGAAAGGGCCGATGGATGCGATGATGTGCTTGAAGACGAAGTCGAGCTGCTCGAGTCAGGGACTTCCGTGAGCTGCCATTTTGATTCAGTGTTCATGGTTAAAGATAATGGTTGATTCGTATGGTTGATGTGTTTCGACTTGATTAATGTTTTACTCCTTTGAATAAGATTGCATGTCGGTGAAATAAATGTCGAAACGAACTCATCTTTCTCGGAAGTTGGAAGGCGAAAAGGGCCTGGAAAAAGTTTGTGCTTTTGCGCCCACGAAAACGGAAGCAGTTCCGAGTTCGTCCGCACAGACGTGCAAAATGCCGAATTCAATATTTCGCGCTTTTAGCGTCTCGCCCGTACACTAGAAGGAATACAGGTTTATCGAGTGTAAAAATAAAAGTGTATTTGGATGTCGCTGGCCTTGGCTTGAGGCCAAATAATAATATGATGTAAGATGTACAGGCCATTTTATTATGTCCTCCGACAAGAATGCAGAACACCTCGGAATTTCTCAGAACGCGATCCCTTGTGTTTGTGTGAGGTACTGTATGAGTTACAGTATGAGTGTTATGAGTTATGAGTTTTTTTTTGTTTTTCGATTACCAACCGCACTGCTGATGCTGGTTGTTGTCGGCCACAACATCGAAAACGGAACATGATCGTTGTCAAACATAAGCAAGCTCAGTTACCGATTTCTCTGGACAAATGGATAAAATGAAACTATAGATACTACATCTTGAAGACAATGCATGTGGCCTCGCGTTCAACGATGACGCTGCTAAGTAAACACAAGAGAACCAGCTCGATTCGACTAAAACCGAGTCGCCTCTTCGTATTCCTCTGTTCCATGGCTTGCATTCTGTTTTACCTTTATACGTCCCTGTTTTCGGCAATGAAAGCGCCCGAAAATGTACCAGCGTCGTTTAATTACGACCCTGCGCTTTCGAAAGGCGACAATTTACATCCGACAGGTGAACACACTTTACCAAAATGGATCCTGGACTACTTTGAGTGGCACAATCGAGTTAGGAAACAGTTTCCTGGGTCTGAACTTTCAAGAACCCAGACGCACCGCCCATTCTTATCCGTACTTGCCTTGGCTTATGTGGAGGACTGAACGATCGGCTCGGGCAGCTACCATGGGATCTTTATATCGCAAATCAAACCGGCAGAGTGCTGTTAATCCACTGGCACCGGCCAGCACCGCTCGAGCATTTTCTGACTCCAAACGAAATTGATTGGACGGTTCCACCGGATGTCGAGGATTCTTTAGTGACAACAGTGTCATAGTATCACGAGAGGGCATGCGAAAAGCTCGTGCCATTCCTGATTTGTTCGATGGGTTTGCCAGCGCAAATCCAGAATCGAATTTCTGGAACGAACACTTGGATCTTTCGTTACAAAGGGCGATCACAGGAAAATTCAAGAATGAAAAGGTCTTACGACATCGTCTCTTGGGCCACATTAATGAAGAAGAACTCGAAGCACGTTTGCGGGCGCTCGGGGAAACAGACACAATCCATTGGACTCCATCCTTTGGCAAAATATTCTTCGCTTTTTTCAAATTGAGTGATCCTGTCCAGCAAAAGCTCGATTATATCTTCAAAGAACTCCGATTGCGACCAAAGGAATACAGCGCAGTTCACTGTCGAGTTCGTCACCCGAAAGCAATACCACAGACGATGACAGTGAAAGGCAAAACGAAGATTACCCAGCAGACAAATCAGGCCTTCCTTGGGAAGGTAAATCGAAACAATTTGCAATTGAAACAGCAACCAAAGCGATCAAATGCGTCCAGACGCTACTACGAAACAAGGAAGAAAAGGTGTATTTCTTTTCCGATTCGAACGACCTGGTGCGATACATTGCACACGATCTGGCTCAGGCCGCGTACCATAACATTAAACGTGAGAACGCTATTGCAACCGCTACAGAGCATGAAGTGCAAACTATCGTTCGAAGTATGCATATTGTCGCCAGAGACGCTGTCGAGGAAAACGCACACATTGACCGACAGAAAGGGCGCGACGTTCTGCGTATTTCGGCACGTTTATTGACCTTTTCTTGCCATCAACGCGCGATGTATAAGCTATGGAGTCGGGTACTACGCGATTTTCGCAGCAAAGATTTCCGGCACACAGTGCAAACTTTTGTATCAAGAAGAATATTGGGGCGGCAAGGATAACAAACGAGCGAAAACTCGCATTTGTCCCGCCTTCTGAAAGTTTCAATCAATTTTAACAAGGGTCTGTGATGTATTAAGCATGTACGGGCACTACGAAGACTAGAATAGCTAAATAATACGGAAAGACGACGTTAGAACTTTCGTTGTGTGTTGTGAGAGTGAGAACGCTTAGATCTTCGAGTAACAGGACCATAGCAGGTGACGTTGGTTGATGACGCAATCGTGACGTGATCGGAGGACAAACGAAAACAAAGCATCATCGATTTCCAAATTTCCAACCACGCAAAAGGTACGGTAGCTCTACTTTAGACCCTACAGTCCGTTACTACGGCTTCCGTTTTGAAAAGCAACGTACGTCCGAATAATGTCCAAGGGTAACCGGCGCCGTAGCGAAACCACGTACGTCGTTTCATGTGTCGAATTTTATGTAGTTCTCTCGTCGTGAAAACGGGCCGGCGTGGCGCATTTTCGTTTTTCGTCTCAATTTTGCGCTCTCCAGGACCACCACACACCACAATCGCAAAAAAAACACGAACTCTTTCAACTGGCATTTGAATGCGCATTATACAATTGTAACAATCCATTTCAACAGCTTGCTGCGTTCACTTAGCCGTTTGCGGCAGTGGAAGCATTTGAAGCTTCAAAAGAATAGTTCCCGTTTGAATCCCCTTCTCTCCGGTTGCTTGCAGCGGTAAGACGAGGTTCACTTGCCCACCGAGACCGAGTACTCGTGCGCACATCAGTTTTAATCCGAATTTACAATTATGGGTGTTCGAAAACATCTTCGCTGTCAGATGACCCGTGCTTTCCTTGGGAACAACTCCGAATTGCCCAAGGCGATGAAAATACAACGTGTTTACTCATCACCCAAAATAGAGGAAAGTGAAAGCGAGTGCCCATATGAATCGTCGCACGAATTTGTTTCAAATAACGCGCTTCAAAAGTCGGTTTCATTTACTTCTGTTGAGATTCGCGAGTACAATGTCATCGTGGGCGATCATCCTTGCTGCGCTACTGGCTTTCCTCTTACGCTCGACTGGGAGTACCGAGAAGTGAACAACATTGAGGTCGACAAGTACGAAGAAGTCCGATGTCCTCGTCGTCACAAGGAGGAGCTGAAAATTTCACCTGAAGAACGCTGTCAGCTTCTTTCGGAGGACTGCTCGGCTGTTGATTTGCGAAAAGCACAGCGTCAGCTGCACCGTGCTCGGTCATGTAGTGCTAAGCTTTGCGAGCGCGTCAATTCAAAGTTTTCAACTAATCCGCTAACATTGCACATATAACGCGATTGATTGAATACTCTATACGATTTTAAAATAGATTATTGATTTCTAGACAATGTAGCTTGCTCAAAAACGGACCAAGATCGATTTTGTTCGATCACCAATACAAGAGTTACTGCGTTCAATAGGTTGCAAGACAATGGCAGAAGCTGCAGTGGCAATAGAGTCCAAACTTCCCTTCAAGTCTGAAGCGAAATACGCGCTAGCAGAACTTGCGGTACCGTGCAGAATGCTGGTCATAACATTTCGGCGGCAAAGCGTGCTTTCATTCTAGTCACTGTGAAAGCGCACAGTGGAAAGCGCTATTCCGAATTTCGACGACACGCCGAGGGCCGTTTCTTTCTCCGAGCGATTTCCCTCCCGCGATACGGACCCGATTCAAGGACACTTGTTGCGTGTAACTGCATTTGTTGTCGATAAAAGTGCGCCGCTTTGGTCTTGTATCGTAATGTTATTACATTTTCCTTGTTGATTGCTTTGTTCTTCTTTTCCACGCATTCCTCAACAGTCAATGCATGGCGAACAAAGAATGTACCGAGTTGCTCATTTCCCCTCTAGCATTGCTACAACTTCGTCTAAATTCCATTCGTCCATTTCGATGGACCGTACTTTGGACACTTGCACGCCCATTGATCTGTGATGTCCGCTACAATGTAGGCAGACTAACGCCCCGAAGCTAACAGCAGCCCACTGTGGATCTCTTCCACCGCAATCTATGCATTTATCGTTGCCTTCTATGCTTTCAATAAAGCTAAACAGGCTGGCGGAAAGCTCGGATAGTTACGCTTGAGATCGGATCGGCAACGCTTCGTTTCCAACTCGGCACTTGCCATGTCAATCAAAGGCATTCCAATATCGCTTCGTTCTGTATCACCCAGATCAGCCAAAGAAGCTGCTGGTGACATTCTTTAGCTGCAGTTGACGTAAAGAAGTCCGAAAGCCAGAAAACAAAAAATATGAGACAACAAAGATGAAATCGTTTCTCCAGCACACATCGCCGATTCAGACGCGAAATATCTATAACACGACTTTCCTCGTCTGATTGCATTTCGACTTTCACATGCATGTAAGTCACACAAAAAACTGAATGTCTTTCTGAGGTTCTCTGGAAAAGGGCAGTACGCGACGTTTCATATTCAAAGCCAATGGCCATCAGAATCTTCTACTTGTAGCTTAGCCCCCTCTAAAGCATTCTCTTACCTAGGCAAAATGAAAAGCCAACCTCGAAGCAACGCGTTCTCGTTATCCTGTTTTCTTCTCTTTAGTTCTTTTGCACTATAACGACATGGTTGACAGCTGAGACTGATGAGACATGATGAGACATGTCAGTGTCAGCGAAAAAAGGTGGCCGCATTTTGCACTACCAGTACACTCTGATCGACAGCAGGGCTCCTAGCCTGGACCCTATTATTTGCGTCATCGCTACGATTTTCTTGTTGCTGTTAGGTAGACCTAATATGAACTATGGCTTACTCCGTAACTTACTATATTGTTTGTGATAACGCGAATACAATCCGCAATGTTATTCTTCTTCGTAGTATTTTATGACAATTCAAACCAGCGATCTCTTGAGACCCAAGCAAGCACCTCCCCATCAACACGTATTTCAGTGCACCTAGTGACACTGTAGGTGTAAAGTTGAAGATATTCTAATCACACGCATATACGGGATACATTGAGTATTCAACCAGCATAGGTTATAGGTCTAACTAGTTATACCGCGCACTTGCAGTGTTTCATCGCAATGATGCAAAAATCGATGCTTCATATGCCAAGCCAGTAGTATTTCGGGAGAGACTTCGTCCTCTATCATCTCGCATGAAGCGTGTAAGGATCAAGTGAAATGGTTGGAGCCGAAAAGCTCGTTAGCTCGTCTACAGCGAATTTGGCGACCTTTCGGAAAGGAACAGCCTGCACATTCATACCATTCTTCGGTTCAAGGAGGTGACAAAGTCATCAAGAAATCTTTAAAGAGATATGCGTGTTAGATTTTGAAAGTAAATCGTTGCTTTTGTTCTTGAAATGGGTTTCTTACCTTTTTAAATCGGCTTCATTGTAGTACAAATCTGACGCAGAACCGTCGGACGAGTATTCATGAACTTGAGTGACAAGGTCTTCGCAAAAGTGTACCAGTGATGATCCTCTTTTTCTGAATTCATAGTATTCTCGTCTAAACTTTCGAAAGTCCTTGTCATTGTAATACAGATCTTGTTTTCGTCTTGCCTTGTGGTGGGACGTTCAAACACAGCCGTCACCAGACATGGAGAAAATGACACATTGGATGAAACAGAGCTTGAAAATGAGCAGTCTGTTGAGATAGTAGAGGTAGTCTCATCATCTGTCGACGCCTGTCCAAGGGATTCCTTGGAGAACTCAAAGGAGAACCGTTTTCGACGTTGCTCCAAGACTTTGGTTCTGTTATTGAAATATTCCTTCCATTTACACAGTTCATGACAGCATTTCTAGCCGAGAAGCAAGGAAGCTGAAGGCCAATTGTATTCGCAAGGTAGTCCATGATACTCTGAGTTGATTCGTTGATAATTTATAAATGTTCCTTGAGGCAAATCAAAGGACAGGATTGTGAGAGAAAACAGGTCCGACAAAGCAAACAATTGTTTTGCGTTCATTGATTTTGGTGGAGAAAAGGAGGGTCAGTGTGTCAGTGTGGTTGTGGTGGCAGGCCAAACACTGACTGTGTAGTAAGTAGTACGCGATGCCAATCAGTATAAAAAAAATGTAGAGTTCACTCGTGAAAGATTTGTTCAACGTGGACATGTCCGCGTGGCAATAGCTGCTCGGAACTCGCTATGTTGAATTCCTACGAGATGCGACATGGCTGTTTGTCCGAGCGCGGTCGTGGCGCGTCCTCAAATCTCGAAACCGGAAAATCGTGACGTCATGCTTGTTCCACAGTGTCACTGTCACTGGTTGTGCTGACTGCTGACTGTTTCGTGCGTCGTAAAGGTTAGTAGTACGGTACCTGGTACAGTACGTAGCACGTAGCACGTAGCACACGGACCACTGACGGTTCCAGGTTCCAAGTTCCAATTCCATAAAATAAGTGCCAAGCGACACCTCCAGCGACTCGTGACTTATACCCACCCGTGAACCGAGATAGTGCCTGTCATGCGTGCGTCCAGTAGCAAGCCAAAAAATTGAGCTCGTCGCGTTGATGAGCAACATCACATTCAAAAAACAAATACTTTAGAGAGACTTTTACACTGACAACCTCTTTGAAACAGAACAGCATAAAATGTCGGCTCGTATGAAACTTACTAAAATAATGGCGAAGGCAGGCTCGCGTAGCAAGCTCAAACCAGCGGTTGAACAGGCGGCGGATCGCACAAAGTGGAATATTGTTCGAGGCGACAAGGTACAAGTTATTGGAAATCATTCCGAAAAAAGGAAGCAGGGCGTGGTGCTACAGGTTTTACGGGATATGGATAGAGTCATTGTCGAAGGTGTTAATTTAGGCACCAAGCATATCAAAGGAGACGCTGAGCGGGGCATTAAATCCAGAAAAGTGCAGCGCGAACGGTCCATTCCATACTCCGACGTTAATTTGATCGACCCAGTGACTTTGAAACCCACTCGAATCATTCGAAAATTTCTCGACGATGGGTCCAAAGTAAGGGTTGCGAAGAAGAGTGGGGCGATCATTCCTCGCCCTGAAATTCTCAATTATCGCAAACGTCCAGTGAGCAGCCGAGTCACTGAATCGGATACAGTTGAAGAGGACGTGTGGGAGCAAACGTATAAACCAGCTGGGTCTGTATAGAGGTAATCTGCTCATAATACAATGCATTCTCGACAGCTCTTACAGCTAGGACTTTGATGTTACTTGAATACTGTATTGTTTACGAGGATGCCTTGTACTTTGACTCCGACCCGTTGGTGCCAGAATACGACATGAAGCGCCAAAATACTCATCCCAGGGTCCGCAGTCTGTTTAGGACCAGACTTTGATGCACTTGATGCGTTGCGAGGCATAATATCGGCGATTCGTTTGATGACAGACTTGAGCATCGCGTTCTTCTCGAATATATTCGGATTGCTGGCGTCCTCCTTTGATGCGCTCGCTAGATATGTAATCGACTGCTGGATTTTGAGAGCGGCGGCCTGTAGTCCATGTTTCAAATCTGCGTCGTCATTTTCTCCAGTTTGTGCTTCATCGCTCCCCAGAGGCCATGACTTTCAAGAAGGAGATCAGGAAACTTGAGGGACCGAAGAAATGTAATCAGAAGAGTCGAGTTTGGTACGGACTCAATATCGATGGCCAAACAAACTTCAGCAACCGAGAGGACTGATGCACAGAAAGAAACTTCAAGATTATCCGCAAAAGATAAATCGATCTCAGTTACAAATGCCGTTGCCAGTCCTTTCCAAAGTTTTGCAGGTAGCGTTGACGTGCTTTGTAATTTAAAATGCGATGATGTGGCAAAAACTTCGATTGCGTCGGATGCGATGACCGCTAATTTCACAGCAACATAGACAATTTGAGAGCTCGAGGAATCATTCGTGCTGACCGAAGTCTCGAGGCCCAAAATAATACTCGCTTTATCCGAAGGCAAGTTCAATTTGTCGCAGCTCCGAATGGACATCGCAACATCGATTCTGTCTAGCGTCATTTCGACAAGATCGTGGATGTATACTTCTATATCATTCCCGAGAGAAAGCAACTGTGTGTTTTGCCCTAATCCCTGGATCGATCCTTTATCATTTATATCCGACAGCAATCCGATCGAACTCAAGTGACTCGAATGCGAATCACTCATCCGAAAAGCTGACGGATCATTAAAACGACCAGATTGTGCCAAAACAAAACCATGTCGGAAACCGTATCCGCCTCTGTGAATAAGACAGAAGCAGTTCTGATTGCAGATTTTAGGTCATGGGAACACTGCATGAAAGTTCCCGAGAGCGGGAAAAGTGCTCACTCGGGTAATCTCGTGGAGACGAGCGTTCTTCGACAGTCTGACTGGGATAGTCGAGATCCTCCCATTGCCGCGTCAGAATTTTCAACCAAGGAAGGCATATAGAATGCTTCGAAGCATCAAATTTTCGTCGCTGTGATTGATGCTCTTCTCCATACTGGACAGTGCGCCGAAGAATAATGCGAAGATTCTCCGGACTAAGGAGCAATGCAGCGCAATCGATGAGAAGCTCTGCAGACAAGTTTAGTACAGCCGCTGTTAGCTCAAGAGCGTAGTCGTCGTCGAATGGCAGCTTCAGCTTGATTATCAATGAAATCAAATTGTTTTGAAGTCTGTCAGAAAACCGAACGACTTGGCTTTGACTCTTTGAATCGACCACCGTATTGGTACTTTCTTGAATCTCCTGAAGTTGAGTGAGACATCGGTTCAAATGCCGCAAGCACCGGCGCAAACTATGGCGCTCCGACTGGTGATGCGGTCTCGTCGGAAACACTTCGTTCACGGCATTCTCTACATCCGAAACGGAATATAACACACTCGAACCTGGCAGTAATTGTTCATCACTCATCAAACCATCGAGACTTGTAAGTTCTTCAACTAACAATCCTAGTTTCACTTCAAGCTGATCCATGTTTATCGTGTGTTTCAAGATGTATTCTCAACAACAATGTTTGAAAATAATGTTCATCATTTGCAAGCATTTTTTGTTTGACGGAAATGGAGAGTGTGTGTGCGTTATCAAAGCACTGTTTACTTCCACTGTACAAGATACCGTAGCTGAGGTGCGTCTGCTGAGTTCCCGCCATTTGATTGCAACTCAACCCGCATCAGGGATCAGGCTGTGGCACTCAATGGCACAGCAGTATGGCGTATAAAGAAAAAGACCAGTACACAAAGTCGTTATAGTGCTATCGGTTCTCGCTTGCCCACGAGTGAACGTCCGATGCGGATCACACCACCCACAAAATTGAAGGCTGGCGTAGCGCAAACATAAACAAAACCTTGCGAACCATGGCGAAAATTAGCGGAACAGTGAAGTGGTTTTCCAACAAGAAAGGATTCGGCTTTCTTGCTCCCACTTCTGATAACGCTCCTACCAGTGATGAGATCTTTGTTCATCATTCGAGCCTGCAGATGGTCGACGGCGCGTACCGAACCCTTGTAAGTCGAAATGGAATCTCGATTTGTAGGAACCCTCTCGTTGCGCTATTTTGTACTTTGTGGGACACAGTCTAGCTTGCTTGGCTCGTTGCGTAGCTTATGAGAATTCCTTGCTACTTTTGGCTTTGGATACGATGAAAATCCTTTGTGCGTGTCTCTGAATGCATCAAACTGACATTTCAATGTTTGCTTTTAAATCAACTAGGCGGAAGGATCCGAGGTAGAGTTCGAGGTCGAAAAGGATGACAGCGGAAAACTGAAAGCGATCAACGTCACAGGAAAGACGGAGCTCTTTGTCGCCACCTCCTCGTGACAAAAGGCGTGTTCGCAAGCCAAAGGAAGCGGAAATTCTGGAGATGAACAGCCAGCAGGAGGCGCGAAGCCGAACGGTAAAGGAAAGACGGAAAAGAAGGCCGCTCCGGCCCGTGAGCCTCCTTTCCACTCGGTCATCCCTGAGGATTTGAAAGTCAAAATCGGCGACAAGGGTGTCAAGCTCGTGAGAAACACTGTTGACGTAGCTTTGGGTGGGTCTAGAATTAAGCTCGGCCAGGGTGGATACGCTAGTATTGTTGATGCTAAAGGCGTTGTTGGTGAAGGCTCTTACACATGTGATGAAGCAGCCAAAATCGACTTTAACTGGGAGAAGTCCTTGGTGTTCGAAGGCGGAGAGTGGAAGCTAGGAGACGTAGCGAATCTTATGGGTTCACTTTCGCTTGCTGATGGTAAGATTGATCTTATTGTTTTTTGCCATTCTTCAGTCATGTTTGCTCACCGTATTGTTCAATTTTTCTGCGACAGATGCTATCACTACTGTCGGAGCTGACGAAACCCCAGAGAAGCTTTGGGGAAGCGACAAGCCCGACCCCAAAGACATGTTCGTGGAGCATGGCTTTAAAATGAAGAAGGTGATTCTGTCTCGTCCCCGAAACGGTCGTTCTCGCGGAAACAAGTCAGAATAAGTCTTGATCATCTTCAAGGTGACGAGATAAGTACCTTCTAATAATAATCTAAGAAACACCACTTGCTTAGATGACCAAACCTTTTATTTATTTTGCTGCGGATTAACGAAGTGAGGGGCGATCATGAACTGTAAGAATTTCCTGCAATTTATTTTTTCAGCGTAAATGTCCCCTTTTGGACTTTCTTCCACTTCCATGTGATGCCATCTGTAGCTCCCACGCCAAGTCGTTGTACAAAAGAGAACTGATTGTATAGTCTTTGGTTATGTCGCCGAGTTTAGCACTATGTTACACCAGTTCCTCGACAAAGCAGTACGAGGGGGTGCTTTCAACCAGCAACTACAGTTTAAACCTACGACGCGCTATTCTAGCTTTAATCTATATTTTATAGCTGTGCAGCCAACAGCATTCTTTGTTCTTTGTTTGATAGACAACGAGTGAGGATACTGTAGTAGATAGGAAATTCAAGGAGGTAAAGTTAAAAGAGCAAACCTTAGGCCTTTGTGGAAATCCATCCAGGATTATGTCGCAGTGGGGATACATTTGCCTCCACACTACAAAAGAGTGCAGTCCGGTCGTGTATGCGGTTTTGCAAGCGCGATTGGTGACTGTGACATGAAGAGCAAGAAATGAGAACTGCGTGTTCTTCGATCTTGGGAGGGTTTGTGCCGATGATTGCCGGCAACACAACACGAAGCAATGCATTGTTTTGACAACTTACTTCGTGCTTCTCCTTGATAACTAGATTGAAACGTCTGGCTTGTTGGATTGACATCTTGAGCGTGTACAAGGCTTAACCTGGGCTCGAGTATCGCTTCTCGTTATTATTCACATTCTACATCCTTCGGCATGTTCTTGGCCTTGACGTTTCTCTTCCTGATCTGTAGCCCTTTTCACGGGGTCTATGGACAAAACGAATGCTCTGACGCAGGCGTAATTCTATGTAATTCGACGAATTATCTGTGTGAAGTCGAAATAACAAGCAGCGGGGATACGCTAGAAAACTGCTACGCCTGCTGGGAAGGCTACATCGAGTTTGGAAGGACAAAAGAATCGTCGAGTTGCATTGAAGTTTCCGAGTTGGACCTTGACGCTTTCATCGCGCGATTCGGGGCCCAAATTGATGCGGAAGATCCTCCGGTCTCTAGTGAGGAGCGTCTCCAAATTCTATTGGCTTTAGCGAGCTATATATCCAAACACAATGCGCAACAACCTGCCCCCGAATTCTTTCTTGGACTGAACAAATATTCTACCGACAGCGAAGAAGAAGCGCTTCAGATACGAGGATACCAGCAAACAGATGACCCAACAGTTCTCGAAAATATTACATTCTATGAATTTAGTGATGAGGGCGATACTGTGCCCGATGCAGTTGACTGGGTTGCACAAGGGGCTGTTACAAGCGTCAAGGATCAAGGCCGATGTGGATGCTGCTGGGCTATTGCTGCGGCTGGAGCTATGGAAGGTGCTGCTGCAATATCATCCAACTTTACTTATCTACAGAGTATAAGTTTCCAGCAGTTGATTTCTTGCAACAGCGGGTATAATCAAGGATGCGAGGGCGGGTTAACAGGGCTGGCTTTGCTGTACTCCACGTTAAATAGACATGGGGATGTCAATTCTCAACGACTATTCATTCTCCGACGAACGTGGAGATACTACAACTGAGTGCGGAATGACTGACGAGCTCGTAAAGGTCGTGATTCAAGGACCTTCCATGGTAGTGTCTTCAACTGTTGCGGAATCATTTGATACCAGAATGGACAGGATGAAAAAAGCTGTAGCCAAGACGCCAGTAAGCGTGGCCATCAAATCAAGCTGTAAGGAATTGAGCTCCTACAACAAAGGAATTCTGACTTCAGATGGGGACTGCGCGTGCGGACCCGACATGAATTACTGTCTAGACCACGCCATCCTTTTGGTAGGCTTCAATGATTCGCACAACCCCTTACTGGAAATTGAAAAACAGTTGGTCGACGAGTTGGGGTGAAGACGGATATTTTCGCATCGCTCAAACAAACCCATCAGGGGATTTTTCGTGGGGTTTGTTCGGTATGTTAGCCGAAGGAGTTATGGTTGAGCAAGCATTTAACCGTACCGAAGAGACGTTTGACGAGGCTCAAAAAACTGATTTTCTACCAAGGTGGGCCATTATCTTGTTAGCCGCATTAGCAGGTCTCATTTGTGCGATGGCCTGTTCTTTCGCAGTAAAGAAGTTTAAAGGTAGTGAATAGTGCACTCACCAAACTTTCCACCATGGTCTTTATCTATAATTTCGGATTCGGGTAGGTGTTGATCACTCGTGCTGCACTCATTGTCTTTGTGAACTTTAACAGGAACCCGAAATTGGTCAAAGTTATCAGGTGTTTTTGTTTGCTCTTTCGAGTTCGATTTAACTGTATCTTGGTCGTTGATTGAAGCATCCTCGTAAAGAACAGAAGCGACACTGCGTTTCATCGTCTGGAACCACTGCGAAATGTTTCCCATGTCCATAGCACTTCCGCCGGTCTCAACCGCTTCAGATTCGTTCCTTTCTCCTTCCCATTTGGTTTTCATATCGGCCATAGCTCTGTTTCTTATGCGGCTTTGCCTGTAATCCACGTCGTCATGTGTTGGCGTGTTAGCCCCAACTCGACGTTCCAACTGTTGAATGCGTCGCAGCAGATCCTCTGTAGAGAGCTGTTCGGATTCCTGCGATGAGGTTTTAGAAAGCGGCGGAGTCGTTGTAGAATCCCGGTTATCTTGTCCGACGTTGATGACTTCCTTTTCCTTATTGGGCGCGACTGGAGCATCATCCGGAGGCATTATCGTTGACATCAGATTGCGAAGGGCTGTAAAGGCCCAACTCGATTCTTCGTCGTTTGAACCTGCTTTCGATTCCTCTCTTATTGTATGATCACCCAAAAGCTGCTTCTCCTGTCTTTCCCTTTGCTGTTGACGGTACTTTTCCACAAGAGGCTTTCCCAGAAGTTCACAAAGGCGGCAATCAAAACCGCCGGCAACAAAGCAAACGCAATATTCCAGGTCCACCATCGAGCGTCCATTACAACGTCTAATTTATTGGGCCGATGATTGAGCTGTTGCACGTAATCCGGATTCCAGTTTTGATAAACTTTGTTGCGAAAAAAGGACAAGCGACTTTGCGCTAGTTCCAGAAAGTGACTCGCTTTGTTGGGCGCGGAACCCGTCGTCAGTTCATTCTTTTCAATCAACACGCGCATGCGGTCTCTCCTTGTTGTTTTCGTTGCTTCTGGTTGCTTTTTCCCTTTAGGCTTTCTCATTATCTTTTGCTTTGCTAACGCAGAAGTAGAAAACGAGCTTGTATTGTCGAGGAGTCTGCGAGGCAAAGAATGCAAGACGACCCGACGCTGTTGATAGATCTTTGAAAGCATCGTCTCCATGTTCATCAACCGGTGCATTATTTCGATTGCTCCCGTCCGTAGCCTTCTAAAGTAACAAGTGTGCTCGAACTATCATGTATAATATGCTCGGACTTGTCGCCAATGCAATGCTTCTATTCATTCGAACAATGAACCTTGTGCGTTTTTGTGATGCTGTTTATTTTTTGTTTTTGTTTCGGTGGCGTGCGGCGGCCGAAACATGAGTGAAAACTAACCTTTAACCATACTAAACAACGTGGTGCGAGAAAGCACCAACAAAAAAAAATACTCCGTAAGCAAAATGCCGTTGTTTGCATTTTTGTTTGTTGTTGAAAGGGGCGAAGAGTGAATTGGGAGTGCTCATGCTATCATCGTATCATCTTCGCGCATACGTAAGAAACGCCTGTAAACGATGAGGCGAGCGAAAAGAAAGCTCCGGCGACCTTCCTCGTTTCGCAAAAGCGATTCCACCCGACGGAAAGATCGGCTCGAGAAACCCTTGTCGATTGGCGAAGAGGAGGAATATCTGAGGACTCGCTCATTTCACAGTCTGGCTAGACAGATTGATTTCGCGGCTGAAGAAACATTTGAAGAGTTATCAAGGCCGTTTCACGAGGCCCTTGATTCGATACTCCAAAAGACGACAACACACGGACGGTGGTCGTGTCGGCACAACCAGCAGATACATCCGATGATTTCGATTCCGTGCCGGTGTTTGTCGTTGATGAGCCTTTGCGTTACAATTCTTCTCGCGCGCTTCTGCCCATTCTTGCGCTACATGCACCTCCTTATCTCCTCGACCGTCAAGACTGGATGCGCCATTTGGTCCAAACCAACAAACGAAAACGACCAAGGTGCTGTACGGTATGGCTCCGGTCGAGCTCTACCGTGGATACTAGTTGGCAGGAAGAATTACGAAGACAATGCTTCGTTCAAGAACCTGATTTACCGTCGTCTTTGCAGAACGTTGATAGAAAACCAGTCACAGAGACCCTCGTGGAATGGGCGAGCCAGACTTGCAGGTTTGATGAAATAGTCATTTCCTTGAAATTGATTACGATTTTAGTCATCCTGAACTAGAAGACTTTGTTCACTGGCTGACTGAACGACGGTCTGCGCAAGGACTGCCTCTCCATCTCATTCTTCTCGTTCCCTATAGCATGGGACGGCGGCTTGAATTCCGGTCAACAGCTCAAGGCAACGGCATTCGAATACTTCATATTCGTCTACCGTCATCCGACGAGTTCATGGAAGAGCTTTGTACAAACATTTACATTCGACGCGCCTTTCCATTCTTTTTTTTCAGCAGAGACGGCTCGGGAACTTTATGAAACGTTTCAAGAGCACAACAAATCGCCAATCGACGCCATACAAAGATCGAAAGTTTTGCTCGCACATGCATTCAGTATCCGCTGGTCTTTTCTGTTAGCCGGGCAGGGTTGCTCCACTGATGACAAGACTCGTATTCGATGGTTTCTGGTCAATAAAGAAGGCCGAGCGCTGCTCGCTATCGAAAGAAAGCTTGACATGAAAGTACTTCAAAATGGCTTGTCCAGTTCAACATACGCCGACGAATGGGCTGTATCGCTCTGCAACTGAATTCGCTCTTGCGGAAAAAATATGGCCCAGCAATCGATACCATTACTGTTCATACCAGGAAGAAACAAGTATGCGAGGCTGGATACAACCTTTCACGAGGAGGAAAAGAAACTCGCCCTTGAATTCCTTATTCACCATCGAACTCGTTTGGCGAGTCGAGCAAACGACACTGGTACAAAAAATGCTTCCTTCGCTGCTCAAGATATCGATTGCCTGAACGAGTTGATTATTCTCTGTTCAGCATCCGTAACCCACCAAGACATGCTTAGAAGTGTCACCAGACTTCAACAAGTGTGGAGCAACTATATATCCGTGTTTGCTTCACCCGCGAACTTCACGACATGGGCACAAATAAAGCCTCGACGCTTGCTTCTTCGGGGATTTGTTCAGGAGCGCCCATTTCAAAGCACTATGATATTGTGTATTTGGCAGCACGCATGTACGAGTTGATCGATAATCGTGTCTCAATATCCCAAAACGAATGGTTTAATCTCTTTCGAAATACGGTGGCCATTGAAGTCTCTCAACTTGAGGCGTGGAGGCTGTTCGGCTGCGGATTATTACACCTAAAACTCTGTGGTCTTTTGAATGTAAAAAGTCGCACTTCCAACCAAAGTGCAGAGCAACGCTATGAAAAGGCAATGGTAATATGGTGTAGCTTAGGAAAATGAAATGCTCAAATTAGAAAATAATAATAGGGCTATTGCTAGGTTTGCTCCTTACGATGGACTTTCCAAAAGCCAATGGTAGAAGATTTCAACGAATGCCCCATCACTTCAAATGACAGCAAGCAATAATACTTGATTGGTTTGCTCATGGTCCTGGCGCCACCGATTCAGAAGCTGCTGCTTGTTCAGCAATAAAAGGATGGTTTAGAGCCTCATGAGGCGTGATTCTTTCACTCGGTTCGTAGGCTAACATCTTGTGAACAAGATCAACAAAGAGCGCGTAGTTCTGGGGAGAATTGATTGTTTCGACAGGAGGAAATTTCTTCTTTGCCGGGGACCTGACTGAACTATCTCGCTGAGGGCGGCCACCGGATCTAAACTGGGCACAATCAGAAGCTTTGGCTGATCCTCGCCCTTTGCTGCACCAACGTCGAAGTGGGCTCCTTCCCGCTGGGCGTTTTGTTTGCCTCAGTATCCATGTCGGGGTTCCAGTCGGTGACTTTTCGAGATCAAAAATTGTTGCCTGTTGTGGTCGTTAGCTCGGTCCAGCACCTTATCAGGAATCATGCCGAGAGTCTTTACAATTTTCTGCATTTGATCAAATTGGTCGGAACCAGAGAATAAAGGCTCACCGGTATGCATTTCAACAAGAATGCACCCGAGACTCCACATATCGATTGCGACACTGTACGGTAAGCCCAGCATTACTTCGGGTGATCGATAGAATCGGCTCTGAATATATGAGTACATGCGCTTGTTCGTCCTGCAAGAGGAGCCAAAATCAATCACTTTTACGCCACTTTTCTTTGGGTGCCGCAAGAGAATGTTTCAGGTTTGAGGTCACAATGAATAACGTCAACATCCTTTCTCGCCAGGAACGACAAGGCGTTGAGCACTTGCTTCGCGAACTTCCGGATGAGGTTAAGGGAAACGCCGCCAAATTGAGTATTTTTGAGTAATTCATACAAGTTCAACGATAACATTTCAAAGACAAGACACTGGTGGTTACGGTACATAAATGGGTCAACAGGCGCACTGTAAAAAAAGGCAAAAGTTAGCCTTGTCGCTTGCCAAAGGATGTTCGATCGTTGAAATACATACCGATATTGTGTTCGTCGTCGCGATCCTTCTCTGAGAGATGAGTCAGAAGCTCTATTTCTGTTTTAGCCTGCATAAGGAAGGGCTTTTCGATTTGATAATCTTGATGGCTACTTCCTGCTTTGTCTCGATATCTTCAGCACGGACAACTTGCCCAAACGATCCCTTCCCAATTCTTTCTTTTGATCTTGTATCTTCCGTGAAACATCTCCTGGCGTTACAATGTAATCGAAATGTTCATCATCCCAACCATTGTTGTACGTTCCTTGAGTCTTTCCTTTATCTTTCGAACGAGCCGCCCGCTTCGCATCGCGTTCTTCATAGTAAACGGTGTTTATTCGTTTGTAGGTATCAATAAGCGACACGGAAAGTTTTATCAGCGGTCGATCAGCGGGCAATCGTCCAATTTTCGGCTGTATGAAGGGATGAGGCGGATATGTAATTTGTTGAATGGGCGGTCCAGCTTGCTGTTGTTGCTGCTGCTGCTGATAATACATGGCTTGGGGCGTGTACGGTTGCTGTGTATGGGCAGAGAAGTGGGGATAAACTCCTGTTTGATAAATATGCTGCGGTTGCCGTTGCTGCTGATAGGACGGTATATTCTCAACATCCGGAGCCATAGCATTATTTTGACCTGGTAATCCTTGCTGATACGGACTTTGATGCGCAATATAAGGTGCTTGTTGATTGAACCTGCTCTCCGATTGGGGCCACTGTTCTTGACGCGATGCTGCAACCTGAGGAGACGTATATTGATGTTGTTGAGGAACCGCAGGTAATTTCGAATCCTTCTCTTCGGAGTGATCCATGACGAAAAAGAAACCCTCAAACAGCACAGGCTTCTTATCTAGTTGTCAACTGCGGAGACGGGAGAATGAATAATGAAATTTGGATAATTGCCTTCTTTTCTCGCATCAAATCGTTTGCTTTTGACAATAAATTAACGAATTTGAAATCGACCGGCCGTCACAAAATCGACAACAGCCTCGCTTTAGTCCCCGCGACTCACTGCCTGATCGACGCGTTTAATCCGCAGAACCTTTCCAGCAAAGACTTGAACGTATGCGCTTTTCCTCGAGCAGAAAGACGCTATTTTAAAGCTACCGATGATTGATGAATTTATTTGATCAAGAAAAGAGGTACGCATCATTACAAAGGGCCTGTGATGGCGCGATTGACACGACACGGGAAGACGCAAGAACAAACCACGAGAGACGAGCGTCCGTCGAAACAACAACTTACGCATACTGTCACAGATAGAGTAAATCTCGGTTGCGCTCGCCAATCCGACACGGGGAGGAATGTTTTGCGTAGATAAAAGCAGGTCTTGTCGGAAGGTCCAACAAAAACGAGGCACACTCGCTGATTGACGTTTTGTAATTAAAGCCTAAGGTTTTTCATTGGGATATACAATTAGCAGCATAATTTGATGCTCAGTTGAGTGCTATAGCTATTTTCCTATTTCATAGTACAGAATATTCTTCAAGGATAATTAGAGGACCCACTGTCCGTTGAAGCATTTGATAGGCGACACGTGCCTGGAAGGTGCGGGAACGCACCTCTGCTTGGTACCCTGGGACATTTCTCTACGGCGTCCTACTGGGAATGTGTAAAGTTTCCCGCACCCTCCTACCTCCTAGCCTCCTAGCCCTGAGGTTCGAAATACGAGAACGACTTGACAAGCGTGACAAGAGTCAGATTGTGAAACATAAAAACTATGGACGGTCCATCACGGATTTTTATTCAAAAGGTTAAGCGACAACTTACCAGCTGCATCCTCCGTGACCTGAAGCAGGACTCCACCCCACATTACGCGAAACACGGCTAAACCTTGCGCTGTTCGGGTCCAAGGAAGGCCTGATAATGGAATGAACTATCTAGTACTTTGCACTCTTGCATATGGAAACTTGTTATCATTTGCTTGTCATTGAACAAGAGTCGTCGACATTGAGAAAGGTGAAATTGAGGATTTGCTAACACGTTACACTAACTTGCGGAACACCGTCCACGGTCCTTTTACTCGTGGACGTGGAGAGCCAGCGTGGTCTCACACCGTGTGACATGCCTTTTCTATTTCGATCTTCGACGAGTGTCCTTCAACAGATACCAGTACGACGGGTGTGACGAAGCGCCATAAAAGACCGCGATTTTATCCCGCGCCCGCGCAAACAATTCCTCTGCCGTGTTCAAGTTTCGAAGGGAGCAGTATTATCTCATTAACCCTTTGTACGATTAAAGAAAGATAATACAAAGAAAAGGTTTGCTGAATATGAAAGATATTGAGGAATTAGTTAAGGCTGATTATCGTGATGTTCTTCTCGGGAGAGGGAAAAAAATTAGTGAGTGGGCGGGAATGTTTATTTCCGGCAAGTTGTTAATAAATTTCGGCTCGAGTACATCAATGCAGTAAGGGACCGGAAGGTGGCAATTGCGACCCGAGTGATTAATATCATTCATGACAATGGAGGCCGTTTTCTCGAAGAACGCGGACTCGGCAAGGGCGAGTTTTATGTAGTCTCCCAAGCGCGCTATTGAGAAATGCTGTCAGGCTTTACGAGAAAAGAACAATCAAATCCCCAGAAGGAGATCCTTTGAAAATATACCGACGACCAAAGGAGCAGCACCGAAACCTCCTAAAATTCCACCGAAGAAGGGCAAGAAATCACTGGCACTAAAATGTCGAAGAAATCTTTGAAATTGCAATTGAAGAAGCAAGCACGGAAAAGTGATTGCAAAACAATTCAGTCTTCACCTGAAGGGAGCGACAGACCGCAAGACAGCATGCGTGATGCCAAGCTGCCTCGAGTTAGTCCTGTGCGCTCATTGTTACCCAGGAAAGGCGATTCTGAAATCCATGCAGCGCATGAGACGAAAGCAAGGACGAAAGAGCAAACTGAACTAAAAGATTCAACCGATCAAACCGATCAAAAAGAGCAAAAGTTGAAAAAGAGAAAAAAGACGACCTGCGCGTTCTAGAACGTGAAGATATCCTGTTGTTAATGGAATCACCTACGGAGCGATTGAAAGCGCTTTCTGCAGATGTTATGTTGAAACGATTACATCTCTTTATTCAGGAGCATCAACACGCTGCCGTGCCACCTGGATGGCCGTTTGACCCAGATCTAGCCGACTGGTGCACATTTCAGCGTCAAAGTGTCCGAATGGCAAGGAAAGGGTATACGGAGCTGGGTCCCGACGACAAGAAGCTTATCGCGGATCTGAGCTCGCTGAACTTTGTTTGGGACTATGGTGATTGGCAGCGAAACTAGAGAGCATGACGAAACCGCAGCACGCAAAAAAGAGCCACCCCGAATTTGCAGAAAAACAGAATACCAGGTGTAAATGCAGCCCCACGGTTAATAAATAGTATTATGATTAAAACGGCGGCAACGGCTTAGTAGTTTCGGTCTATCTCGATACACACTCACTGATGATAATATAAGTCTTTTATATTCTTTAGGTGCATCGCATTTATAGTGTACTCGCCTTATTTGATGATAAGAAACCGTCAAATGCGATCGCTTCTTGTCGGAGCTATTGATATTCTCGTCTCACGAAGGACCCCTTTCCATGAGAGATATTCCAGATTCCTCGTCAGCGTCAGCGTCATCACCAATACTAACAATATCGCCTGTGGGTGGAAATCGATTGTCTCGAATCAATGATGCAACAAGAGTA
Organism: Fistulifera pelliculosa; assembly: GCA_026008555.1. NCBI lineage: Eukaryota > Bacillariophyta > Bacillariophyceae > Naviculales > Stauroneidaceae > Fistulifera > Fistulifera pelliculosa. Next base: position 148,267 of record BROJ01000246.1, on the reverse strand, counting down.
CCCGATCCACTGCCGTGGTCACTGCGATAGCACTACCAAGAACCACTTGTCCTCCCCAGAACAACTGAGTCGGTTGGACAAATTCACCCCTACGTTTCGCGCTGCGAGGCTTTTCTTCACCAGTAACACAACGATGATCTACTAGAAGCTCCGATGTTCCTTCTTCCAGCGTAAGAACGACACAATCGGCTGGCACGACATCGCCTTCTTCCAATCGAATGATATCGCCAACAACCAACGACGCCGAGTCGTATCGGATCCATTTTCCGTTCCTTTTCAGCTCAGCATCGTCCGGTTTTATCCGCGCAAAGCTTGCATGCTCGGGACGTGATTTATACATGGTAATAAACAGCAAACCCACGACGGGCAATTGATAGGAGGGTCAACGGTATTGAACGAACCCTGTTCCTCACGCCGTGCAGCTGCTTCATCCGTCGTGAGTCCTCTTTCAACATCCGCTCCTACTTTCGTTATAAGATCTTGCTGAGCCTGTGAAAGATTCATAGTGAATGTGATTTACTTCTAAATGAAGACAGCATCAATAATGCTTTTTTGACACAAAGCAACAACAAAAGATGCGTGTTGTTATTATGCTGCGGAAACTCCGCCGCACCTGCGTGTATGTCGAATTAGGGTGAAGGTTGCCAGGAGCGATTATTTACAAACTATTGACCGCTTCCGCGACATACACCCAACATCCGAACTAAACGACGGGAGGTAAAACCATGTAAATCGTAAGAAAACATTTAATTGACTTAATAACTGCTGACATTACGACGCGTGAACAGTAGCAATGTACTGTTCACCCGCTTTATCATCATCAATTGCCAATTCATAAAAAAGAAACCTCACAAGATAGAAGCACTTTCGGTGAACAATGGAAGGACCCGACTCGTCGTATTCTTCCTTGCTGATCCACATGCTTTGGAAAGTAGAGAGACGCCAAGATGGAACCTCCGATCCACACAGAGTATTTACGCTCGGGAGGGCGACAATCTTGACCTTGATCGAGGCAGGAGCCAAGGCGGTGATCTCCTTGGACATACGCTCGCTGATTCCGGGAACATGGTAGTACCTCCAGAAAGAACAATGTTGGCGTACAAGTCCTTGCGGATATCGACATCGCACTTCATGATGGTCTGGAACGTTGAGTCGGCAATACCGTCCATTTCGAGACCCGTCAAGTTGGGCTGGAACAACACCTCCGGACAGCGGAAGCGCTCGTTTCCAATCACAATGATGTTACCGTCGGGAAGCTCGAAGGATTTCTCAAGGGCGGAAGACTCGGCGGCCTTCTTCATCTCTTCCTCAAAGTCCACAGCAACGAAGCACAGCGACTCCTTGATGTCACGGACAATTTCTCGCTCGGCGGTGGTGGTAAGGAGTAACCACGCTCGGTCAAGATCTTCATCAAATAGTCGGTCAAGTCACGTCCGGCAAGATCCAAACGGATGACAGCGTGGGGAAGAGCGTAACCTCGTAGATGGGAACAGTGTGGGTTACACCATCACCCGAGTCCAACACGCAACCGGTGGTACGACCAGAGGCGTAAAGGACAAGACGGCCTGAATGTTCACGTACATGGCAGGCACGTTGAAGGTCTCGAACATGATCTGGGTCATACGTTCGCGGTTGGCCTTGGGGTTCTGGGGGCCTCGGTCAAGAGAACGGGTGAGCCTCGGGGGCGACGCGGAGCTCATTGTAGAAGGTGTGGTGCCAGATCTTCTCCATGTCGTCCCAGTTGGTAACAATACCGTGCTCGATGGGGTACTTCAAGGTGAGAACACCTCGCTTGGCCTGAGCTTCGTCACCGACATAGGCGTCACGTTGTTCCATACCAACCTACAGCACACAAGTTGAAGCAAGCGGAGAGGGAGAAGGGAAAGAAAAGAATTGGGTATCGTGAGAAGTCGTTGTAAAGCGATATAAAGAGAAAAATACTCGTCAATGCAGTCATCATCTTTGACAGCCTTCTCTACGTTGCCGACTCACCATGATACCGGGCTGACGGGCACGACCGATAAGAGAGGGAAAACGGAGCGAGGAGCATCGTCTCCGGCGAAACCAGCTGAGAAGAGTCAAAAGGTGAATAAGAGGAACAAGAGGAGAAATACAGAGTTAGTCACAGCGTGTAGATGTTGCGTGTAGGACGACACAGATGACATTGTCGTAGAAATGACTGCGGCGACTGCAAAGTCTTTCTCGGCTTTTCGTCGGCGTTCGACGGCTCAGTCTTTTCTCAAACGAGAGCTCATCGATGCCTTATCGTCGACGACGCTGAAAGCCTGAAAGCGAAACTGAAGCTAACGAGCGTCGATTCAAAAGCTTTCGCCTGCCTGCAGACACACCAAAGACAGCACGCAGCAACGACGCGATTGCAATCGCCGCTCGATCTTCTTTGCGGCTTACCGCACATTCCGGAACCGTTGTCAACGACAAGGGCGGCAATATCTTCTTCGTCAGCCATGGTGAGAGGTTGAAAGTCTTTTGAAGTTAGTAAAGAGAAGTCGTGCTGTTGAGCAACTTGGTCAAGTGTGATTGTGGCTGCTCTTGTCGAAGGATGAATGCGCGCAGCCAAAGTCACCGGACCGAAGATATCCAAGATAGCGTGCTTCGAAGTACTTTGTGGAGTATACTCAAATAATCGTCATCGTTGGAATGACCGAGCTTTGCAAACCGAAAAAAAACAATGACCTTTTGGTTTCTACGGCTAGGCTCAGTACATATTCTACGCAACGATCGAAGAATAGAGCGCGCACGCCGCGCCGTGTTTGGTCGCGGATCGACTGGATGGAGACTTTTGGCTCGTGTCGTGTCTTGTTTCGGTCTTGCGCTCAAAATGACCGATGCGTACGGCCTCATTTTTTTGCTCGATTGGAAAGACCTTCCGACGACAATAAATACGAAATGCGACGACAAATAATAGAAAATGATCTTTTGTCAATGAAGTGCATGAATAACATCTTTTATGCCTACTGCCTCCCAGTTTTGGAATGAATAACACTGAGTTGAAAGGAGAGAAGTGAAGCGTTGGGGTTCTCTGTCACGACGCCGTCGAATGAGATACGACGGTCGTCGAGCTGATAACGAAGCTGCAAGACGAACCAATGACGATTTTCTCATTTCGCTGCGCCTGATGTGAAGAACTATCATGATAAGTCGGAAGCTGTGCCACTCTTTCAATGCAGCGCGAAATCAGTTCCTCAAAAGCTAAACCCGTATACCGTCGACCGCGTTCGTCAAAGTACAAATCAGCGATATGGAACGTCGATGCAGAGTACAGACAGCAATCAACCGTCAGGATATTATATGAATTGAGTTAAGATCAAGGAACACATTTGAAAGGCCAGAAGTTGTTTTTCTGCTTTGTGGAGGATTTTCCGATTGACGTCGACAAGTATCGAAATTTATTCCAAGACGAGGTGCCATTTTTACCTTCCTACACGAGTGTCGACCGCCTTCGGAATGCAAAAGGATTGTTCTAGTTATATATCAAGATTCCTTTTAATTAATGGAGCTCTCCTCCCCGCAGGATGCCACCAAGCGAGCAGCCTGCTGCGGCGTCAACGGAATCCAGACCTCGTTTCGACGGAACATGGGCAAGGTAAACGGCGGGTTGTAACCCCAAAACTGATACGATTGCAGCACGAATTCTTCGAAAAGTTCAACGCCGTCGTCCTGCAGCTGTTGGCGCAAGTCAAGGGCCCATTTTCGGCACAGGTCCTGGTCGTAGGATCCGGTGTATTGCTTCACTGCACCGACCGACGGTTCAAGCTCCCTGACGAAAACAGTTGCATCGGTTGGTTTGGGTACCTTTTGCAATGAATCGTATTCGGCCGGTAAAATGAACTGCATGATACCTTCCTCACGAACGACGGGCGCCGTCATGGCAATTTTGGTACCCTGCCCGTCAGTTCGAATTACAGGTGCTGTCATGTCGATCGACTTCCCCTTCGTTGGCTGGACTGCCGACCACTCCTATATACCCGGCCAGTTTCATAAAGGAGAGCGATCACTTTCTCCTCCCATTTTGTCTCAATGGCTATTCTCTTTCCGTATTCACGGAGCTGGTAAGGCACTGCCACACCTGTTCGGTCCAAAAGAAGCTTGAACGCCGGTTCCTCAATTTTGGATTTGCCGAATACAACACCCATGATTGAAATGATAATTGAGAGGATCGTTTACTAGCTTAACCGAAATTAAGAAGGATATCAAAGCGACACGATTGAAAACACACGGCGCTTTCAGATAACGATATAACTTGGCGTTTTCCTTCTTGTTTATGCAAAATATCCCTTCAATTCTACTCTATCGCGTCCGCTGGGTTTTCAGTAGGAACCTTGTCGGGGATTAAAGATCAGCGCTGTAAAATGAAAATGAAAACGAAAGTCGTCGTCGATCTTGTCGTTTCGTGAAAGGTCGTCATCGTATGAAATCGTGCTCATTCTTTTCTCCCCATGCGCGCCATGCGGTACTGTACTGCAGATATTTAGTCTGTGTTTGTGTCCTACAGGTTCTTGGTCCTCACGATGCGATAGGAAGAAGATTCCTATGAACTATGAACACTATTGGTATGAGATTTACGTTAGTTAACCGATTGCTTTTCTCCGTCGCAGGAAGCAGCGATGCTAGTAGCCTGCTGACTTGTCAAGGGTATCCAGACCTCGTTTCGACGGAGCGCCAACGGGGTGGAAGGCGGTTGTAGCTCCAGAATTGATACGACTGAAGAACGAAGTCTTCCGAAAGGTCAACACCGTCGTCGCGAAGCTGGTGACGCAATTCAAGCGCCCATTTTTTGCACAGTTTTGATCGTGCGGTCCTGGATAACGAGTGACTGCCCCGACGGATGGAGCGATCTCCTTCAGGAAAACGTCTTCGTCTGTCGGTTTAGGAGTCTTTTGCAATGAATCGTACTCGGCTGGTAAAATGAACTGCATGATTCCTTCCTCACGAATTACAGGTACCGTCATGGCTATTTTCGTGCCGTTTCCGCTGGATCGAACAACCGGAGCGGTCATTTCTATTGGAACACTCCTTCGTTTGCAGGCTGGCCGAAAACCCCAATGTAGCCAGCCAATTTCATAAAGGAGTCTGATCGCCGTCATCTCTATTGTATTTAGTTTCAATCGCTACCCTCTTTCCATACTCGCGTAGCTGGTAAGATACTGCTGCTCTGTTCGATCCAAAAGTAGCCTGAACACAGGCTCCTCGATGCTGGGTGTGCGGCGTATGGCATGCATCATTGAATCAATGCTTCAGAGGATTTCTTTAAGACAAAAGAGAAGAATAGCCTTTCGTTTCGATTTAGAGAGATGTCAGCCAGGGAGGAGGAAAAGCAATCGAGTTGCTCGGGAATGTTTGACGGCTTGATAAACAAATACGGGAAGGCAGTTGTTCATCACTTCATTCTTTTCTGCGGAACCTTGTCGAACCTCCGTGTCGATTGTTCCCGATCAAGAAGACTGCAGAGATCGTATCGGTACTTGGCATTGTCTTCATCTAGGGTATTGTAACCGCTAAGACATTCAATTTCTCATAACTCATAACCTTACCAGTAACACCCCAAACGAGGCAGCAGCATTTTTTCCTCGCAATCACAAACAGCACACACTTTGGCAACAGCAGTTGCCATCATTCTTTTTTATTCAACAGGTTACATGCAAGTGTAGTGTATGCCACTGAAATAAAGCTCAAAATGGTCCGTATTCTAGGACTTGGAAGGAAAAGGCGAGGAAGCGGCTATCACCTGCCGCTCGAACGCCCGAAGCAATCCGTGAGAAATACCCCATGTATCAATACGCATTAAATGAATACGCACAAACTATTGTTCCAGGCACGGGAAATGACGACGGTAAATTACAGACTACCATTGACGCTGGCGTTCACTCGAATGTGGAAAATTCCTTCGGCCAGAACAATGACAAATACAACAATTATGAACATATGCCTGACGTGCAGGTGCAGCAATCTCTTTCTGATCCAAGATCTAATCTGACAGCCAATTTTGGAAGTTCAACGAGTCATACCGAAAGTGAGTTAGACTCGATTAGAGGAAGCAAGGCGACTTCTATTATGACCTCGGAACTTCGACCGAAAGTAGCAATTCGATCTCCGTTCGAAAATGATATGCCATATGCAACCTATGAAGAGCACTATGGCGAAGCTTACACTGGAGGACATCTCAAGTATATTTACCCGAATGGATATACTTCGATGCGACCCAGATCTTGCCCTTGGAAATTAAGCATTGTCGTATGCGTCTCGTTTACATGGTTATCCGTTTTCATTGTGGGCCACTGTTCTGACCAAGCTGGCGTCGACCAATACGAAAACGAAGACATTGACGATGATATCGAGGTCCGTTGGTGCGGTAGCCGCCCATTATATTTGATCTGGGCGCTGAGTATGCTCATAACTGGTCTGTCCGCTTTACTGTAGCGTCATTGGCTATATCAAGTGCCGAGACTTTGTCGTTGCCAATAGTCGAAGCCAACTGCCTGGAGTATCGGAAGGACGATCCGACTACTACGTTCGCATTGAAGAGGGCTTGTCTCGATCACCGAGTACGGACTCTGGTGCATCGTACCGTCCAACGCTTTATCAATCGGATGGAACTCCACAATTTTGGGGATCACATATTTACCGGCCCACTCAAGCGGCCGTCGCTGTCACCAGTAGGTAACTTTTTGTATAATATAATTCAATTTATTGTTTCTCCCAAGTCATTTTAGCTACTTCTGTTTGCCTTAGAATGCTTATCCCTTTAGCCATCCTTTTCTCGATGCTTCCGTCGGACGAACCAGTACGTCCTACGTACGGAAAATACCCTCCGCTGGAATTTGGAATGCACAGGCTGACATCTGGAGGCTAAAAATTATGACCGAATGTCCAATGCTTGTAACCGGTACTGATCCTCTATATGTTCAAATGGAATGTGACATCTTGCTCCATGCGGCGGTCTTGTGCAACGTTTTTGTCCATGAAATTTCTAACAACGTCAAGATAAACAGTGCAATTTGGTGTAGTCGATATCTTGATGAAAAGGTCATTGCCCCAGTCATTAATGAACTTTGTCGACAGCCAAGGCAAGATTCGAGACGATAAAGAGATCATAACTTGCTCCTCGACCAAGCGATCTAACGTTTCGTTCAATCATCAATTACCTTTAAACTCTCACCATGGCTGACGAAGAAGATATTGCCGCCCTTGTCGTTGACAACGGTTCCGGAATGTGCAAAGGTAAGCCGCAAAGAGTCGATCGAGCGGCGATTGCAATCGCGTCGTTGCTGCGTGCTGTCTTTGGGTGTCTGCAGGCGAAGAAAGCTTTTGAATCGACGCTCGTTAGCTTCAGTTTCGCTTTCAGGCTTTCAGCGTCGTCAACGTTAAGGCATCGATGAGCTCTCGTTTGAGAAAAGACGGAAGTGTCGAACGCCGACGAAAGGACGAGAAAGACTTTTGCAGTCGCCGCAGTCATTTCTACGACAATGTCATCTGTGTCGTCCTACACGCAACATCTACACGCTGTGACTAACTCTGTATTTCTCCTCTTGTTCCTCTTATTCACCTTTTGACTCTTCTCAGCTGGTTTCGCCGGAGACGATGCTCCTCGCTCCGTTTTCCCCTCTCTTATCGGTCGTGCCCGTCAGCCCGGTATCATGGTGAGTCGGCAACGTAGAGAAGGCTGTCAAAGATGATGACTGCATTGACGAGTATTTTTTCTCTTTATATCGCTTTACAACGACTTCTCACGATACCCAATTCTTTTCTTTCCCTTCTCCCTCTCCGCTTGCTTCAACTTGTGTGCTGTAGGTTGGTATGGAACAACGTGACGCCTATGTCGGTGACGAAGCTCAGGCCAAGCGAGGTGTTCTCACCTTGAAGTACCCCATCGAGCACGGTATTGTTACCAACTGGGACGACATGGAGAAGATCTGGCACCACACCTTCTACAATGAGCTCCGCGTCGCCCCGAGGCTCACCCCGTTCTCTTGACCGAGGCCCCCCAGAACCCCAAGGCCAACCGCGAACGTATGACCCAGATCATGTTCGAGACCTTCAACGTGCCTGCCATGTACGTGAACATTCAGGCCGTCTTGTCCCTTTACGCCTCTGGTCGTACCACCGGTTGCGTGTTGGACTCGGGTGATGGTGTAACCCACACTGTTCCCATCTACGAGGTTACGCTCTTCCCCACGCTGTCATCCGTTTGGATCTTGCCGGACGTGACTTGACCGACTATTTGATGAAGATCTTGACCGAGCGTGGTTACTCCTTACCACCACCGCCGAGCGAGAAATTGTCCGTGACATCAAGGAGTCGCTGTGCTTCGTTGCTGTGGACTTTGAGGAAGAGATGAAGAAGGCCGCCGAGTCTTCCGCCCTTGAGAAATCCTTCGAGCTTCCCGACGGTAACATCATTGTGATTGGAAACGAGCGCTTCCGCTGTCCGGAGGTGTTGTTCCAGCCCAACTTGACGGGTCTCGAAATGGACGGTATTGCCGACTCAACGTTCCAGACCATCATGAAGTGCGATGTCGATATCCGCAAGGACTTGTACGCCAACATTGTTCTTTCTGGAGGTACTACCATGTTCCCCGGAATCAGCGAGCGTATGTCCAAGGAGATCACCGCCTTGGCTCCTGCCTCGATCAAGGTCAAGATTGTCGCCCCTCCCGAGCGTAAATACTCTGTGTGGATCGGAGGTTCCATCTTGGCGTCTCTCTACTTTCCAAAGCATGTGGATCAGCAAGGAAGAATACGACGAGTCGGGTCCTTCCATTGTTCACCGAAAGTGCTTCTAAATTATCTAAATGCTCGATACTTGCATTTGAACTGTTTTTTTAATTGTTATCCAATTAACTGAGTAGAGAAAGATTATTCATGTATTTTCTTATACTTATCGAATTGCAACAAACTCTTCTGGTCGACTATTTGCTACCTCCAGTCTTCCCGTAGGATTGTTGATGTACATGGCTATTACTGTTCGCCCGTATTTACGGTTTCTGATTCCAACCAAAGCGCTTCCATCCCTACCTGGTATGACATGGGAAGACAGCCCAATTCGACTGGATATTCGACCATAACAATAGTATCGTCAGTTACCAGGTCAGAAGTAGCGACAGCTTCAAGGAGGTCCCCGTAAACAATTTCTTCATATGGCGGACAGAGAGTAATTAACTGATATTTCGTCCCTTCCGCAATTCCGACTGACTTGGGCTGCTGCAAAACTTGAAACGCGTCAGCATTAATGATCTGTTCTTGGCCACTAAATTGACACCAATCTACATTTCGCTTGATCGCCGAGCAACAATCGTCGGATAGATCGACAAATGTACATTGGGCAGCGCCTCGACTCAGACTTTCCAATCCAACACTTCCTGACCCCGAGAAAATGTCCAAATGGCGGGTGTATTCAACGTCATACAACCCAAAGGACGTGAGCGTACTGTAGACAGCTTCTCGAACCTTCCCCATCATCGGTCTAAGATAAACGTTTGGCGAATCCAACCGCTTTCCTCTTGCTGATCCTCCCGCAATTCGAAGCATACTAGGATTGTTCATGCCCATTTCGCGGGCTTTCCCTTGGGGCCGTAAACGTGGGTTCGAAGATCCTCCAGCTCCTGGAATCTTTGTACTTTCGGGAACAACATGGCCTAACGGTGGTCGCTTCGCTTGTACTTTTCTCCTCAGATTGGCTGGGATCGATTGATCAAGAACCGACGAAGGAAGTGGATTGGGTGATTTTTTGGGCTTGGCAAAAGTTGTTGATTGCTAGCAGCGTAACTCGTCTGAGTCATTGAATCATGCAAGAGGAGAGGGAAAGCGTAAAAGCATCACATTTGCTGACATTAATGTATACGAAACAGCAACACCGAGCAAACAGGGACAAGAGAGGAGACGCATCGTTTCGGTTCTTTGATTGATGATCGGTACGCGCTTTGTTATAATTGAAATCCAGATGTTTGAGAAAGAATGAAAAAGGAGACTGCTTTGCTGTTACGCACAAACCAAAGTTTACTCAATAGACAAGTAATTAGAAGCACCGTGTTCACTTTATTATTGTTCTACAAGTGATGCTTTTTTTGCCGATAAAAACATTCTCTGGTAAAATCGATGGGTTGATCACTGGCGGCTGGCGGACGACGTTTGGAGGAAAGAGTTTCGCAATTTAGCTGAATAGATACCGGTAAGGCAATGTGACACATCGCCTTCAAGAATTTTGCCATAGACGCGTCCGGCACAGAAGCACCATGAAGGGCGAAAAGAGACACAAACAACAACGTAATCTAGTACAATGGTCGATTCACCTTATAGTTATCAATCATGTGGAAAGAGAAACCGCCCTAACGATGAAGTTGTATTGGCGAAGACTGACGCGACTGACGGCGCACCAAACTCAAGATTCTGCGTAGACCCGAGCAGGAAACCGCCGCATCTGCAGATTCACATTCTGCGAATTGTCTACCTTCACTCGCGCCTTCTTTGGAAAAGTTTCTAGAACCGGGTGGTTCTGTGAAATACTTACCGAGGCCTGAATGGTATGTAGACCCCAGCTCTACAAAAGGCCAGAAAGCAAACTGCGGCAAACCACCCTCGTCGGACGCAGATTTTTCGACAGAAGGTGAACTTCCAAATGCACATTTTCGCTTCGTCCTGGAGCATCCAGAATCGGAGTTTACGTTTCTACCTATATCTGAAAACGCTCTCTCCGCGGAAGCTGAAGTTACAAATGATCAAAAGAATATAAAAGCTGCTGTATTTGGAAAAGATGTAAGTGAACACGTCGAACCTATGCTGATTTGAAATCGATACTTATATACTTATCGACGCGCAGATGGACCATGCTTTGCATGTAGCGATTCGAGAACATTCTACACAGAGTGCTCTTATGTTATTGGATTACGGTGCACCGGTGGATGCAGAGAATGCCAAACGAGCGACGCCTCTCATCATTGCTGCGCAGAAAGGCAACGTGACTCTCGTGCGAGAGCTCCTTGGGAAAGGAGCCAATGTTGCCGCGGCGACGCTAACGGGTTTGACAGCAATCTTACAAGCCGCTCACTTTGGGAAAACAGATGTGCTCAAGATCTTGCTTCAGTCTTGCAGTACGCACTTGATTGAATGTGCAAACTATAATCAAACGACGCCGCTGATGCGTGCATCCCAGGAAGGGCACGTTGAAACAGTCCAATTACTGTTGGAAGCAGGTGCTCAGGTATGCTCTCGTAGCTCTTATTTCTTTGTTTAAGCTATTCGCTGCGCCCTGACTATTTCTTTGCGTTATTTAGGTAAATCGACGGAATCGCTCGAATCTGACAGCTTTGATGCTGGCTTCTCAGCGAGACATGCTCAAGTTGTTCAAATCCTAATCAAGCATGGAGGTAAGTGACCACTTTTATTTTACATACGAAGGCATTGAAATGCCCTATCTCAAATAGCGTCTCTTTTATGATCCAACAACAGCTGAGATCGATGCGGTGACTCATGAAGACGCTACCGCACTTCTTTGGCTTGTCGACGGGGAACATAGAGGTTGCCCGTGTCTTGGTAACGTCCGGATGTGAGCTATCAGTACGGGACAGTCGGGGTAGAACTGCGCAAGAAATCGCAGTTCATAAACACCAGAAAGGTCTTGTCGATCTTTTAGACCCTGCTGTTCAAGTTGGCTTAATGAGGAAACGGGCGCGCCACTTACGAAACTTTGAAATTATTCGATTCTGGCACCTCTTTCACCAAGAGCGAGCTACTATTCCACTCTTCGATTGTGGTGCTCTTGGCATTCATGAGGTGAATTCATTTTTTAACAAGCAGTTTCTCCTTACCCATTTAACAATTCGAGTACGCAAGCTCTTCTACGAACAATGGCTCTACCAGAGCCTCTTGTGCGCATGATTGCACAGTTTACTCCTTCGCCTTTGATATGGGAGAAGCGAATCAAACTATTAACCAGTCGCACTTCTGTAAGCCCTGACGATGCTGTAAGTGAATGCTTGGACCTGATCGATGAGATTCTTGACGAGGAGGATTTCCTGAAGCATGTGATGATGCTGGCGTACCTCTTCCCACGGGCCTTGAATTCAATTCGTGGACAGCTTGGAAATCATGGGGACACCAGAAGGGCGTTGCAGAGGCAAGCGATGCCCCTAGATCCTTCAAAGAACGTATCTCTCTACTGCTCAATGTCCTGCTCCGTATGATTGCAACCGACCAACGTTTGTGGAATGGCGGCGTTACGCCTGTTTCTTGCAAGTATTGGCTCGGGAGCACTCGTCAAAACTCGGACCAGTGCTCACCACAGCGCCTTATAAAATGCCTTCTTTCCTAATCAATAAACTTGTCCGTGTCAGTGACGCGGCTTCGCTCGTGCGACGGATGCGCTCTGGTGTTCACTTTGATATGCACGTGGCAATGGACTTGGTCATGTTGGCTAGTCAGCTCTATTCTTGGTACTGGAGAGCGATACGAGAAGCTTTAGTTTCTGCGAGTTAGTGTATGAATAAAATCTATAACGGCAAGTTTTGTTACACTACGTTAGAAATCCCGTAGCTCGTTGTAGGTCTGTTCTTTCCTCGGGTTTACCCAGCCTTCGGGCGGCGTCGCCACTCGATTGATCATTTGTTTGAGCTCTTTTTTCATTACTCTCCGTGCCGTGTGACTAATTATTCTTGTTTGAGGTCTCGTGATCGGTGACCGTGCGCTGTCCGCCATGGAGCCGCTGGTCTGTGATGGAAGGAGCGGCGCATACTAAATTCAGATGACGCGCACGATGTCTCAGGTGCAGTCGTCATAGAACGACTGCAAGATTGACCGACAAAGCTCCCGACGGATACTGCCGTTGCGTGCGACGTTTGCCGTGGATAAAATTTCGGCCGATTGCCCAAAAGTTGCGAGTCTGCGAAAGATGACTCCGCTTCCGAGTGATACCCCAATGAGCGTGTCGATAGAGCTTCTTGAATCAAAGAAAGTCGGAGTCATTGTTGACGAGGCTTCGTGGAGCAGTTGGTCTTCGCAGTCTTGGTGAGCCCACAGATGTAGAAACAGGATTGGGACGAGGAATCTGAAGCTTTTGCGATAAAGACTCTTCGAGGGTTTGGGAATTGATATGAAAATTTCTTTTGGAGGCAAGAGGTGCTAGGGTCTTTGTCGTCGAGTCTCTTCTTCGGACGGTGCTTGAACGACGCGTCCGTCACAGAAGACACGGTCGACCCAACGGAAGCATCTTCATCGCTGTCATTCACGGTAGATATCTCATTCATTTCGGCAAAATCTTCTCTATAATTTCGAGCAAGAACAGTGTCTTCTGTCAATGTTCGGTTCCTCATTGAGAATTGTGTGAAAAATACCCGAAATGGAAGTCGATGGTGACGACGAGCCGAGCTCGACTTCGTTGATTGTGGTTGCTCCTCGCAAAAATATCCGATTGCTTGCCATTTCGATTTTATGAAATGTGTTACTTTGCTTTGAAGTGTGAAGCGAAACGATTCCTAGAAGGGTTTGAAAACGGACGCAAAGTGAAACGGAAATCGCCGGATGAAGTTTATATTATTGATTGCAATGTGTTGCAGGTCAGTCGTGGTGGGAAAAAGTGGAGTGAGTTTTGCGACGCGCGTTTTAGGCAAGATTGAATTATTCGGTTCTGGTTTTTGTCGTCGGTTAGAGGAATAGAGAACAATTCCGTGACGCATCGTTAGGTGAGAAAACAGTTCTTAGTACATAAACTACTATAGTGCGCCCGGCGGATGGAGACACGTGACCGGTTCTCTTTCGTGACCAGTTTTGCGCCGATCGCGGTCTGTCATTTGACCGACAATACCGACCGCTGGCCAACCAAAAGAAAAACGGAAATGCGGTTGCTTTTGCGGAAAACGAAAAAGCTCGGCAGAACAAACTTCTTGAAACGACGAAACAAAGGTTCACCGTATTCTCTGAAAACAATTACATCATGGTCAATGCAAACTCGAAAAAATCTGGGCTAATGCTGGTACCAGAGTCCATTCTGAAAAAGCGTCATGATTTGGATGATCTGGCTCGCAAAGAGCTGCCTCCGAACGACCGTCGGAAAAGGCTGGCGATGGCAAATCTTTCTATGTTCGAAAGCCAGAAACGGTCTTGGCCAGAGGTCGGGCAAGACGTAACAATGCTACTCGGTATCGCCGTGTAACCAAGAAAGGCATGCAGAAGCGTGCTTCCAGTAAGAAGGAGGTTGCTGACAAGACAATTGAAGGCGACGGAGATGTCATGACTGTGAAATACCAATCCAACTCGGTGGGCGCTCCGCTTGTGTTTGTCGTGAGAATCCGGGATGATCTTGGAGCCCCGCGTGTTGTAAAAAACAGTTCTGGACCAGATGCGACTAAAGAAAGAACACGAAGGCGTTTTCTTGCGATACGACGAAGTGACACGCAAAAGCTACATTTGGTAGAAAACTTTGTGGTTTATGGTAAGCCTTCCAAAGATGTCATCAAAGACCTGATCGAAAGGCAAGGTCACGGATGCGTGGATAATGAGAGAATTCCTCTCAGACAACACCGTGGTCGAACAACATCTTGGCAAGCACAACATAATCTGCGTGGAAGACATGGTTCATGAAATTACTTCGTTGGGAGAGGCATTCGATACGGTAAACCAATTTCTATGGCCTTTTTTTTCTTGATGGATACAAAACAGAATTCGAACGGCGAACACTCAAACTGCATGACGGGAAAGATTATGGAGATAGGGAGACGCCATCAACGATTACTTGAAGAATGTTCTATAATTTCAAACAGATTACAAAGCGCACAGCGAGTGACCTATAGTTGATTTTACTTGCGATCGTGTATCATAGATACTTCTCCGATATTTTATCTAAAAGCTTTGCCATGGTGCCAGGCGGGGCAGGTATGTATCCCGGACTTGTTGACGTTTGCTTTTGTTTACCTTTCCCAGTACCCGCTCCTTTCTCCAGCCGCTCCAAGTAGCTTTTAGGAAAGGATGCACTTTCTTTCTCGATGTCTGTGTTATCCACTCTTCTTCTTTTTTTGAGTTTGTTTAGCTTAGTAGTCTCAGTGTTCAAGAGCTTTTCAAGCCCTTCCTTTGTTTCCTCCAACTTGCTTGACAATATAGCCGTTTTTCTACGGCCAGTGCGCGCTCTTTGTTGATCCTCTCCATGCCCTGTTTGCATTTGTCACCATCGGCGATACTGGCATAGAAAGATGGCAGGCTGCTTTCTCGAAGTCGTCGGCGGACGTTTTCTATGATGGTATTTGTATGACGATCGGAAGCGAGAACCAGCTGCTGCTTAAGATTTGAATCAACTTGAGCTCCAAATGACTTTGTCATTTCTATACTCGTTTCCTTGGCTAATCGTTTCATCACGTCGGTGCTGTAGAGAATGACGCTGCTGTCGATTTCCCTCCGCCGGGCTCCGTCGCCTTTTCAAAGTGGCTTTTCGCGGATAACTGACTTCCAATCGAAGACTCGCTTTCATCTGAATCCCTGTAATTATTTAGCTTGTCGGTCTGCGCCTGTTTGAATTGATGCACTTGATGAGAGGACCCGAAAGAGCCATCCTCTGTGCCCGACAAGCTAAATAATGAAGAGGGGAAGAAACATTGTCGATTTCATCAACAGCTTTCAAAGAAGCTCGTTTTCGTTTGCGATCACCTTCCGTATCTTTTGATGATTGCCTTGTGAATATAGACAACAAAGATCCGGGGAATGGTTGGACGCAGCCGGCCGTTTCCGATGGCTCATGGTTTATGGAATTTTCCAGCAGGGCCAAAAAATTAATGCGCACAGTTGTTGCGATCTGCTTGGTCTGCAAGTAAATCAGTCAGTGACGCCAAGGGTTGACACAATAGATTTACGCAGATCAAATGAGTAATTTTGTAATGATATTACGATTGAATGATGATAGTTTGCTTTATTTAATCGTTCTCCTCGTCGTCATCGTCAAAAACGTTTTCGCGATGCTCGGTCGCAATATTAAATTTTAGTGCCGGAAGGACAAGGGATAACGGCAGCCCGTCCACCAGTGAAAACTCGCTAGGATTACACGCCCGGGATTTTTAGTATAGCTGAAACCCCTGCTTGTCTGGTGTCAACTATTATATGCAATTCACATGTTTGCGCAACCTGTCGTAATATATAATAGTACTCACTTCTATAATGATTATAAAGAGTATATTATTTGTGGAGGAGAAGAATCGCATGAGTTTATAATCTTCAGCATAGCATAGCCTGCAGAGCGAAATAGTTTAAGCATTGCCTTGAATGCTATCGATCGTACTGCCCTTTATCCTTGCTTTTCTTCTTTTTCTTCAGATCGGCCTGTGCCTTCAATTCTTTCGCTGCAGCAGATGCAGCAATACTAGCCGGTGCCTTCGACTTTCGTTTCGTTTTGGCTTTTAGTATAGCAGCAACATTCGTAGGATTAGCGTCCGTTTCTTCAGTAGTCTCTTCTGCCGCGGGAGACGCACTAGAAGCTTTCTTCTTTTGTTCTTTCGCTTCTTGGCCGTTGTCTTTGTAGTGCCTTCGTCCTGATCCGGTACTTGGTCCGTATCCACCACGTCGTCGTCGACCTCTTCCTTTTCAGAAGTTCCTTGGTCTATACCGAATTCATTCAATATATCATCGAGGTTATCAAGCTGATCGTCGATCGACACTTTCATGACCTGCTTCTGAGAGGCCTTTTCGCGAGCATTCTCCTTGGCGAGTTGTAGTCGTCGTTCTCGTTCCTCTGCGTCTTCCTCGGGGTGGCACCATCGTCTCCCCTCTTCTGATTCGGATTCGGGGTTATGTCCTCCTTTTCGTCGAGTGCTGGTGATGCATCCGAAGTTCCATTGATCGTTTCATGTTGAAAATGTTCCTCGTCCGACGAGTCGTCATCGCCCCACCGCTGATTTTCGCTCATGTCGCCACTGTTATTGAAAACGTCTAAAACCGGCTACCTCAAACAATGTTTTCAGTTCCTGTTCACTAAAATTGGGGCTTCAAGATATGGTTTGGTGGTCTTCAAGTATCCGAAATGCGAAAGATGTCCATTGTTTTTTCTGTTTTTTATTGTTGTTGAAAAACGTGGTTGTCAAATGAACGGAGGATGGACGGACTGTTGGTGTGCAATCTGGTCGAGTACAAAATTTGCGTATAGTACATCACGAGACGGATGAGAAATGAGAACACTCGAGCACACGGACAGTCGACAGACGGCAACAAAAGATCGGCCATCGGCTGATGGCAATAATAAATGGCGACACTTTCTCACTTCGCATTTCGCATAAATGAATTTGTCTCGCTTCGAATAAAAAAATTTACTTGCAGCTTCTAACACCATGAAACTAGTCTTTTTCTCCACGACGCTGTCGCTGCTGTTTGCTGCTTCTGCAGCATCCTCGTTTCAATCCGCGTCTCGCTCTCCTCGTCCGAGGAGGAGCTCAGCCAAAGCCGACGAAGAAAGGGCTCTTTCGGCCTCCGGTTCCTCTTCGGTCCCCAGCAACTAAGCAGGCTGAAAAAGTAGTCACTGGTACAGGAACTGCTACGATTCCCCAGGAAGTATTCAATCTCGTCAAAGGAATCGTTGGTGTTGGCGTGCTCAGTCTTCCGGCTGGTATCGCCGTATTCGCCGACAGCCCCGCTGGCCTCGGCCCCTGCTCTCTTTTGATTGCAGCCATGGGAATCTTGTCAGCAGTAGGCTTTGCTACCATTGGACGCGTATGCGCGTACACGGGCGCCACTTCCTATCGTCAAGCATGGAGTCTATCTGTGGGGCCCTCTACGTCGTGGATTCCCAGTTGGAGTGCGACACTCAAGACCAGTATGGCGTGCCTCGCGTACTCCATGGTCTTGGCGGATACCTTCTGTTCGCTACTTGGAAGCACGCAGCGTACTACTGTGTTGATGGGATTGACAGTCGCTATTTTGTTGCCATTGTGTTGGTTGAAAGATTTGGCCTCGTTGTCGCCCTTTAGTTTGGTATGTGAATTTCATTGACAGACATGAAACTCGAGCCGCGCGCTGACACCTCTCGCTCTTTTTTTTCCTCCTAGTTGGGTGTTTGCGGAATGGCGTACACAGGATTGGCCATGGCGATTCGATACCTCGACGGATCGTACTCCAACCCGGAAAGTTCTCTTTTGGCGTCTGTCGCCGACAACTTGAAACCTAAATTCGGAAGCGGCGATTGGACGAGCATCTTTCAACCGAATAGTCTGATCCTTGTATGCATGCTCAGTACGGCATACATGGCGCACTTTAATGCACCCAAGGTAAGACATGGTTGAGAATAATTATGTGTGCTACTCACTCCTCGTCTCATGCTAACTGTTTTAACCAAAGTTCTACAACGAGCTCAAGAACAACACTCTTGCGCGTTACCATCAAGTAGTGGGTACTAGCTTTGGTATCAGTATCTTGTTAATGGGTGCCATTACTGCAGTTGGGTTCCTTACATTTGGATCGGCGTGCTCGGGACTCGTGCTCAACAATTACGCCTCCAAAGATGTGCTGATTCAGGCTAGCCGTGTTGCTGTTGCGGTGGCCTTGGTCTTTTCGTTCCCGCTTGCCTTCCAGGGATTCCGTGACGGAGCGTTGGATTTGTTGCAAGTTCCCGCTGAAAAGAGATCGAATCCGATGTTGAACACTGTGACAGTCGTTCTTTTGGGAGCCATCACGGCGGCGGCGGCAACGTTGAAGGATGTCAGCTTTGTTCTTGCGTTCGGAGGAGGTACGTTAATACGCATTCAATGATGATGACCCATCCTCACTTCTCACTGAATTTCTTCCTTGTATTTCCAGCAACACTGGAAATGCTTTAACCTATGTTTACCCCGCGATCATGTACTCGTCGATTGTCCGCAAGCAAAATCGTAAAGGAGAGACGGCTAATATCTGGTTCAACAATATGTCTGCCGTGCTTGGCCTAATTATGGGTGCCATTGGAGCGAAAATGGCTCTAGAAAAGTAGGTTAGCCATTTGTTTGACTAGTCGGATCTTCTAATCAGCAAATTATTTAATGTGATGGTGAAGGAGACCCAATTTACGAACAAACGTATCGACTAGCTAGTTACTAGTGACGCAAATTTGCCTTTTACTTCGCATTATAGTCCTACATTTCTATAGCAGAGAAGAGAGTGTCGCTTGCTTTCAGCATACCACTTAAAGGTAATTCTGGACTGCTTTGATGGCCCCATTGTGCCCATAAGAACACCGAGAAGCGCAGATCCCATGGCGAACTTCGTCTCACGTTTTGCATTTTGGTGGGATTCGATAACTTGTTCACGGCTCCTCGGAACATTATAGCGGGATAGATGTAAATAAGAGCGTTTCCCAATGTAGCACTAAATTTGATATATGATTGAAAGTCAGCGACATGCATAATAATGCCACGGATATGAAATAATGAAATGCACTTACCCTGCAAATGCCATGACGAAACTGACATCTGGAATAATGAGCGCAAGCCCAGTAATGCCCGACAAGAGACCGACTGTGAGCAGATTGAGAAACTTGTTGGATGCGTTATTGACCTTCAAAAGATCCAATACTCCATCACGTGCTCCGGTAAAGGCGAGGGTACGAGAAAACCAACGAAAGCGCCACGGCGACTCGCGAGATCGACATGAGCCCATCGCGACTCGAATAATTGTTCAAAATAAGACCCGCAGAATTTCCACCGAATGTGAGAAAGCCAATACCCGCCATACTCGCAAAAGACCAATGCTAATGGCAAAGCTTGTTGCGACGACCTTGACATATCGGGGAATGGTGTTGTCTTTCAATTCCGTGTAAAATTTGGGAGCATTGAAATGTGCCATGTAAGCGGTGCTGAGCATGCCGAGTAAAATGGTCGAAGCCGGATTTAAGACGCTGCTCTGTGTTCCAAAGGCAGGCTGAAGATTGACGGGCAAATCTTTGGCGAATTTTCCACCAACTGCGTAGGCTTTGCCAAAGTACCGAATCGCCATGGCAATGGCGGTGTACACCATACCGAGACTCCCAAGAAGCGAGAAAGGAGCCAGCGCATTCAAGTTTTTCAGTAAACACAATGGCAATAGGAGAGTGCTTGTCACTCCGACTAATGCAGTTGTTTTGGACACGGCGAAGCCAGCTGTGGCAAAGAGGGAAACGAATGTATCTCCGAGAATCATACTATATGCGAGTACAGCAAAATAGTCTTCAAAGTGACCGACCACGCAGGGATCCACGATGACTTCTCACTGACGGAAGCACTCCATGCCTGTCGAAATGTCTTTGTTCCAGTAAGTGCGCACGATCTTCCAATCAACGCAAATCCGTAGGCTGACAGAGATCCAATGGCGGCAATCAACAACACAGCAGGGGGGACTGCACCAGGAGCGTTTCCGTATTTCGCGATACCAGCCGAGACTCAAAACTCCGGCACCAACGATACCTTTCACCAGATTGAAGATCAATTGCGACACCGTAGCGGTTCCTCCCGACGATGTCTCTGCGGTGGCTTCTTTGGTTTCAAAGAGGCTTGTGGAGCTTGAATGAAAACTCGGTCGTACCGAAAAGAGGGCTGTCGAATGACAGCAGTTGGCTGAAAGGCATGGGAGCAGCACAAAAGGCTGCTGATGGCAAGCAAAGCGGCGCAACGTGTCATGATCGTAAATGGAGAATATTATCTTTGAACGAGCAAGTGCCAGGCACTTATGCTGACAATGCTGATAAGGAAAAGCTCTCGAATTATGCTTGTGCTTCAAAGGAAGCGCTTCGCTCAGTTTGTGTTGTCTTCGAGAAGATTGATGTCGGATTGATTGGCATTTGGCACGATGATCGCTTTTCACAAAAAACAAGCAGGCAACGGTCGACGCATGGACGTATCAGTTGAACGGGAATGAAAAGCGGGACTCGGAAATCCACGAACCAGTCCGGTACTGCAGTGTATCATTTATTGTTTCTTGCGGTACTCATTATGTACAATATTTAGATACAACGGAAGTCCCTTTAATAAGTCTACAAAAAAAAGAGACGCATCATGGAAAGAGGGAAAAACACACGAGTGCGCTGAACGAATAAAACGCATCCCCGCGACAACGACAACAAACGGCACGAGGAAGATCATTATTCCTAGACTATTGTTTTGAAAATAATCTTTCGTTGACTGAATAACTAAGAAAATGAGTTCAGCACACCACGGAGGAACCTTTCAACCCTTGCAACACCGCAGTGGAACTCTTCGCGACCGTTTGCACTCGTACACAAAAGGACTTTGGGAGCAGGCGGTAGTCTCAATGAAGCTGTAAGTCGTCTTTATGGGCCTTTTCTTATCAAAATCTCTTTGTCTTTTGACTCACCTTCCCTCGGAAAGGTTGCTTTGCCAGCCGGTGAATCTTGCGCGGCGTGGGTTGCTGTTCATGCCATTGACTTTTACAACGATGTCAGCACCATTTGGGCCGTCATGTCGACGGACCCGTATCTGTCTTCGTTTCGTCCCGGAGAAGGCTTTCCTTCTGGAGTAGAATATCGGTGGAGTGACAATGAGAACAACAAAGAAGCTATTTCTGTCTCGGCTCCGGTGTACGTAGACAAGGTCCTCGGATGGATTGCGGATCAAATGAATGATGAACGCAAGTTTCCGGACGATGACGATGAAGAGCGGGCACTGCGAGTGTTCCAGACTCCGCAATTTGCCGCTCTCTGTGGTCAGATCTTTCGGCGACTATTTCGTGTATATGCCATCATATATTCTTCGTTCTTTGGGACATTGGAAGCACTCGACATGGCTCCGCATTTGAATTCGTGCTTCAAGCATTTCATGTACTTTGCACAGAGTTCGGCTTGTTACCAGAACGAGAAATTGAACCGATGGAAGTTCTCGTCAAACCCATCCGCAAACAGTACCACCAAGGCAGGAACCCCGGTAGTCGCTAATCCGGCGTTTGTTGCCGTGTAGGGCACATGCTCTACTTCTTCCTTATCATCAATCATAGTTGTATAGACTTCTAGAAGGATTATGAGAGTTCTATATTTAAACCCGGCTCATCATAGTAATGCTGTATTCGATTGAAACCTCGGAATATGGTATGCATTAGACTGTTGCATGTGTTCCCTTGTTGGTTGCGATAGACGGATCATCGCCGATTGAACTTCGTTTTGCCGATGACTGCAACATTCAGCGGCTTCAAAGCGCTGTCTAGTGTATAAATTGGTAGAAAGATGTGACAAATATGACGAGCAAACGGATTTTACTAATCAGATAAGTTGGGCGCGGTTCTAAATCAGTTCCAACTGTACCAGCGTGCTAGCAATGTTTTAACCCATAAAGCCTTTAGTGATTCAAGCGCCTCCTTAGCTTGCTGACGGTCCACATTGGATCTTCGATTTCACGCAAGGACCCTTCTGGTCGGGGCGCTCATGAGATCCGACTCACTCATTCCCATAAGTTCTTCGAGTGCGTGTAAGCACTGAGATGGATCAATTGGATCGTGAGTTAAACAAAAGTTACGCAGAAAAGTTACGTAGATAAGTGTTGTCGCACTGCACGCAACAAGGTAAAGGTTACGGATACTAGACTAGAACGATTGCTTTATAGTTCGTTCTTGCTCTCGTCGCGAATTTTTTCCGCCTTTGCTTGCTTTTCTAATACCTCCGAGTCGGCGTCTGGATGATAATCAAAGTCTTTGGCAGTGTGGCCTTCTTTATCTTTGAGGCTAGCATCAGCGCCGCTTTTCAGTAGAAGATCTACCAGCGCTATGTGGTCATCAAGTGCCTGTCTGATAATAGGACCAGTGCCGCTATCATCGGTGCCCGCTTTACTTTCCGACTCTTGCATAAACTGATTGTATCTTTCCCACAGCGTTTCAACCTGGTTTTTCCATTGTAGGCGAACATGAGCGCGGTGTGGCCATCCTTATTTTGCTCGTTGATCGATGCACCAGCTTTCAGAAGCTCCTGGACTACTTTGAGGTGACCTCTGGCTGACGCTGCCATCAATGTCGTTGTTTCGTCCGAATCCTTCATGTTAACATTTGCGCCGCCAGCAACGAGAGCAGCGACGACTTCTGGTGACCCTCCGAGGACGCGGCCAACAAAGGGGTCACACCTTCTTCACTTGCTTCGTCGATGAAACCTTCTTTCCCGTTATTCTTTTCAAGGAGCATTTTCACTACCTCAGCAAACCCTCTATGACTCGCTTGTAATAGGGTGGTCACTTTCTTGTCGTCTTTATGATAGATGCCTGCCCTTTTCGATGAGAAGCTTCGAAAATTCTTCATTCTCGACCATAATGGCGTCGAAAAGGAGATCATGAGACACTCCGCTATCGTCTACAAATGGTGTATTGGGATCCGCACCTGCTTTGACTAGAGCTGTAGCCACCTCTCCATAGTTCCCCTTTATAGCGAGAGATAGCGGTGTTCTCGCTTGATCATCTTTACAGATACCATTTCGGGACCGTGTTCGAGGAGGAGTTCAACTGTCGAAAGGTGTCCGCCTTGTGCAGCTACGTGCAAAGCCGTTACCCCATCAATGTGTGGATCCTCATTGGTCATCTTTCCTTCCGCTATCATCTGAGTAAGTTTCTCTAGATATGCAGGAGTGGCACGGGCGATAGCTTTAGTGTCAGCTCCCAAAGCAATCAGCTCCTTGGCACATTCGGTGTGTCCGCCGGCTGCGGCGAACATCACGGAGCTCCCACCAGAATAGGAAAATTTGTTGATGTGTTCAGTGAGCTGAGCTGGAGTCATAGTTTTCTGTAGAGTTTCGATCACATATTTTTGCCCGTCGACGCTTCCTGCGATGCAATCGCCATCAGAGGAGTGACACCGTCGTCATCGCTAAAATCTACTGATGCGCCCTTTTCAATCAACAGCTTCATCGCCTCCACGGCTCCGCCCGTAGCAGCTTCTAGCAAAGCAGTGCCCCCGTTGGTGTGCTTGGCATCAACAGCGGCGTTTCCTTTTTTCAAGCAAGACTTTGATAGCGTCGACGTGATTAGATGCAGCGGCATACATCAAGGCAGTTACCTTGTTTTCGGAAGCACCATCAACTTCGGCTCCCGCTTGTAAAGATACTCAATCGCCGCAGCATGACCATGGGCGGCAGCGATTATAAGCGCATTGAAGCCGGTGGATGATACTGCATTTAAATAAGAAGGATCTTTCGCGTTCTCAGTCAGAGCTTTGAGCACCGATACAGAACCATTTTCAGCTGCGTTCATCAGGAGTCAAACCATCCTTGTCAGCTGTCGTCGGGTCAGCCCCGTGTTCAAGAAGCAAATTGATTGCCCTTCATGACCACCGACACTAGCGCTCATCAATGCTGTGAGTCCATCGACGCGCGTATTGCTAGCATCTGCCCCTTTTCGAGAAGAATTTTCATGACGTCGGTCCGACCTTCACTCGCCGCAAGCCACAAAGCTGTCACCTCAGAATTTGCAGCGGCATTCACATCAGCGCCCTTCTTGAGTATCATTTCTACGATTTTCTTTTGTCCCATAATGCTGGCTTCCATGAGAGCCGTAATACCATCCTTATCGGAAGCGTTCACATCGATGCCCTCTTTCAGGAGAAACTCGCAAATATCAGCGTGTCCTGCAGATGCTGCAGGAATCAGTGCTGTTAATTCATCCCAATCGCGGACGTTAATATCTACACCATTGGCAAGAATCGATTGAATCGTCTTTTGTCACCATCAGCTGCCGCCCCAACTAGACGTGCCCCGGCGAGCTCATGGTTTTGATATCGGCTGCAGAAGCAAACTGCAGTTGAAGCGGTGTGTACGGAACTTCTTCCGAGTCACATGGTGCTGTGATGACCTTGGTCGATCCCTTTCGCGAACCAAGCACGTCTTTTCGTCAAAGGTCAAGACATAACCCGTGTCGGCGTCGCCGAGAATGTTCCAACTTTTCGCTCCGCAGTGAGAACACTTGGTCAATTTGACAGGTCCGACCTTACTGGGATCCGCTTTGCAATCTTTTTGGAAAGACATATGCCATCGTCCTCTTCGTCGATGGTTCCATCGGTTTGGCGTTTATGGATCTGGTATTTACCTGCAGTTCAAAAAGACGACCCAAAAAAAAAGATAAGCACAATTTTCGACAGCAATGATTGGAAAACTCCTTCAAAATCGATAACATACCCGGTGAACCAGCAACGTAAAACAAAGTGTCGATCGAACAGCGCTTGAACTCTTCTCCAGACAAGCATAGGAATCGCTTGGATCTTGTAGAAAGAAAGGAGGAGGGCTGCTTTTGGTTTCTTGGACAGCCAAAACTGTTGCGAACCAACAGGATAAAAGAGAAATCGCATTTCTTTTGGTAACCAAAAAACAATGGTTAGAAAGAAGATGCCGAGAAGGTTCCGATAAAGGACCACAGATCACAGCTCCTTCTCGAAAGGTAATTTTGGCTGCAGAATTGTAGCGACGACGATGGGGCCTGAACATGGTCTTTAAACTCACCTTTTACTTTGCTCAAATACTCCGTCAACTTTATGTTGCAATTCAATATACCAGCTGCTAGCGACTTACAATTCGCTTTCAGCCTAAAGAATCAAATGTTTTAACGCCTGGACTATTGTCGCATCAATGGAAATGAGACAAATGTCAAAAGAGAACCCCTAATTTTAGAGGCTGCTCCTTGTGATAATCGTGCCGCACCTCCGTCACGGCCTGTTCCACCTGGCAGTTTCTTGGCGTGTTGTTGCTGGGGAAAAATGGAATTTGGAATCTTACTACGGCTAAATAGACTGTTATACAATGTATGTACCCGTACCGGTGCGACTTGTCTGGCTCGACACTCGACAGTACCGGTACCTTTGCAACACGCAACTTCGCCGAAGCACAGCCTAGAGAGCTGTAGCCCATGGCTAGCCTCGTCAAAGGGAGCATAGTGGCTAGTCCACCTCCTTACTCTACTAGTATGCACCCCTAATAGAAAAGATCTGGGATATTTACTTTTGAATTTAAAGACATGCTGTTTTGTCAGTCTTGCGCATCTGCGTCCGTCCACCTTTCGGGCCAGTCTCCAGTGTTGGGCAATTCGCACAGCACTTCCAACTGGTCGTCTCCCAGAAAACTAGAAAGACTGCTCCCGCCATAAGTAAGAGTCGGCTTTCTTATTGCTTGTGAAAAGAGATGCATTCTGCAGTCCAAGCAGCGTATTTCAAAAGTAGTCAATAACATCCGCCGACTTTCTCTCTGTGTAGAGCAGCTGCAGCATGCTCCCTGGTTTTCTCCACACCGTCCGATACACAAAATTAAACTCAGTTCGTCGCCCAGAGTAGTCGCGTGGCACGATATTTGCCATTTGGTGGGCGCGGATCCGTTCGCATCTGCAAACTGCTGCGTCAAATACTTTTTATCTGCCCAATCCGAAGAGTGTTCTCGGAATAAATCAAAGGATGATCGAGTTTTGGCGTTCCTGATTTTAGATCTGGCACAAGCTCCACCATGATTTTGGAAGGGACTGTCGCCGTCTCTTGTTCGAAAGAGGCGTCGAGGTCGACACTTTCGGATCAATACCTCTGAGCGCATAAAATTCATTCTCTAGTTTCCTATCTTCATGTGCGAGCTGTGGAAACAATGTTTTTCGATCAAGTCGTTTAAAACATGGTCAAGAGCTCCCGCCTTTTCAATGTCCTTCCCAAGTATGTTTGACACGTCGCGCACTCGTAATTGCCAGCACTGAAAGCAATTCCCAAGCAGCCGCGACAAAAGTGTGATGACAGTTTGTGGTGGTGAATGGTGCTCGGAAGAAACCACCGCACAAGCGACAAGTTAATTGCGATTGAATCCGATCTACTGAGAATTCGATTGTGTTCCTTGCTGCATGAAAAATAGGCTGAACAGGAACTGAAGCTGTCTCGTCCTGAGCCGGACATTTCTTGAGCTTACTCTTTCTGCTCGGCAAAACAGGATTGGGCATTCCGTCCCGATCTCAATAGGGTGTGACGAATGAAATGATATTGATCGTTTTGATGGAAAGGTCAGCTTATCATTCCATAGTCGAATGGTAGTCCTCTTTGCGTTTTGTTGTTCGTTGTTCGACGATCTTTCTGCGAACCGCAATTCAGTCCGGTATCCAGTTGTTGTTCTGAGTTCAGAGTAAGATTCTTACCGGTACTGCTCCGTGTAGCAAGTATTCCGTGACGTGCAGATCTCCCTACCGTATTCATTCTTGCTCGACCTAGAGTAAGGGCAGGTATTATCCTCACTAAGACGGAACTATTTAATGTTATGTACGAGTGGCCTGGGTACCGTAAAGATGATAATTGGTGAAGTTGAGCACTGGATTGAGGTAGTCTTCAGCATAATATCTCTCAATGGCTCGTTCTAGCTCCACCGACGATATCTTCTCTTTGAGCTTTTCACGTGCATTCGTAGCATGGTGGCGGCCAACGCCCCCAGCTTTTGCTCGGAAGATGGGATTTTACCGCCTTTTCCCCAACCTGATGCCCCGTATCTTTGCCAAGCTCCGACATGTCGCAAAAGACGCTTTGCATCGTCAGCTAGATTCTCCATGCGCCCAACAAAATTGATATATGGCCAGTATTTATCGTCCACTCGTTTTGCCTGGGGCTTTTAAAAATAGAACGCATTTGTTATTAGAAGTGAGATGCGTTGCGATATTGAAAAAAATTAACGATCAGCTTTACATACCTCCAGTGTGTATTTTCGCAGCGCGTGGCTACATGTAAGAATCCTTCCAGCGACTTGCTTGCTTTTCCATGCAATCACCACTTTTACTGCAGCATTTCTCGCGCATGTAGTCAGGGTTGCCAACTCCCTTGTCAAGATACGCCGACACCAGTCTCTCTTTTGGATCGCGTACAAAGATAGCCCGCGTCCACTCGGGTGAGGTCATGATTTCATTCGCTTTTCGATTGGAAAGTCGTAAAGATATTTCAGCCCATTCGTTTGCGGGTTCCAGGGTAACATGTTGACATACTCCTCCGTCGCCCAGTTCGAATAGCCCATCATT
Source organism: Fistulifera pelliculosa (assembly GCA_026008555.1). Lineage (NCBI taxonomy): Eukaryota > Bacillariophyta > Bacillariophyceae > Naviculales > Stauroneidaceae > Fistulifera > Fistulifera pelliculosa. The sequence continues at coordinate 120,345 of BROJ01000246.1, read as the reverse complement.
CGACGAAACAGTTGTTTCCACGTCGTACAGCCAACCTTGGGTATGGTGAAGAAAGCAAGTTTGTGACTTTCAAGGATGATAGGTGCTGCGTCCCAGTCGTCATTCTCATAGATCCAGTCGCTGTATTCCACCAGTCTTTTGTTTGATTCCGCCGTTTCTACCGGGGATCGTCAGCCACGACAGGTAATGCCGACATGTTCACGTCATCATGCACATTTTGAATTACTTCTATATAGTCGTGAGGCCGCTCGTCGTTTTCCAGTGAATCCAATGAGCGTAAAAGTCCTTTGTAGTCACTGTAGACGGACAAGACGACAATCGTCAAAAGGACGAATATTGTTACGAGGAAAGACTTCCACATTGATGAATGCGAGCCGCGTGGCGAAGCTGGTGGTGAAAGCGACATCAAAGCTATTTTGAAACAGTAGCAAATTTATAGTCGCACCTCAATTAATACTTTTGACACAAGAAGAAATGAAAGATCTTTCCACTCCGATTTGTTTACTTTGACATCGTTTCAATGTTGTGCATCGTTTGTTTGTTTTCAAATCGATGACGGGTCGATACTGGATACCGGTACGAGTAGTTATTTAATCCTGACAACTTGGAATTGTCTAAGCACAATCCTCGTGATGGCCAGTGACAACGGACAACTGTCCACTATCCCAATGAGAGTTAAACTGCGACACGTAGCTGTTTCAATTCGACAGTGTTCTTTTGTGTACGCTGATAACCTTGAAAAATAGCTAATGCTTTTAGAATGCTGCGTGCTACCTCCTTGCTATCCGAATCCGAGCGATACCTGGTACCAGGTACAGTAACTGGTAACTAATAGTCTATTATTCGTCTACAAAATCGCTTAGAGAAGCTGTTGTTAGCATTATCGTGGGTCGCATTAGTCCTTTCTCTTTTCATCAACACGAGGAGTATCATATTTCAGACTCCCTAGGTACTGGTGGCTGTCCCGCAGACGGGGAGAGGTTGCTAAAATTATCACGTCAAACCATACAGAACTCCTCGATGATCTACCGACAGCTTAGCTGCTTTTGCACATTCAGTTACCCATGTGATGTTACAATTTAGCCCAGAAATGACTTATTCCTATTTACAAAGTAGTCCATGTCGTGCTGCGTCGAGGTATACAAATGCAAAAGCGCCTATTTTATGCAATACTCCAAACTAAGTTACTACACAGTTCGTTGAAGCCCTCTTCCTTCCGCTCCACCATCGTTGCACAATAACGGCGGCTGTGTATTCACGATATCTCTGATTCAAAAGTCCGTCCTATCTCGCCACTTATTGTTCGATGATTGCAACAAAAGAGCTGTAGCTCCGACTGCTAAAACACCGAGTAGAGGGATCCAAGGGGCTATGGTTAGTAGTGACACCTGGGTGGTAAGACCCGCCACGCCAAGTAAGCCTTCGGCTGGAATTGTAACAGGAAGAGAAGCAGCAATACCAGTTGCAGCGATAGCAACTCCAGCTTTTTCACTGCAGCATCCAACAGGACTGAAGCAATTTGTGTTGTCGCCCAAACTCCTGTCTTGCACCATACAGCCACGCACTCGCAGTTGGCCTCCAATAATTCGTAATCTGGGAGAACATGAGGATTTTTCAAGAGAAAGTCGACGCGTGCAAGGACCAAGCGACGGCAATCACAAAACGCAGAAGTCCGTGTCCCAGGCGGCGCATCCTTACAGAGTTCAGCAGGCGTCCCATACTGCACCACATACCAATCTTCCGAGGTGAACTCCGACACTCGGAGGCCTTTGATTTCGATAGAGTTTACGTTGTTCGGTAGCGACAACTGAGATAACGACGAGCTAGTAAGCGACGTTGGCAGTGCGATCGTATTTGCATTGTTCGTGAAGTCGGCGATTTTAAGAGTATACTCCCCATCTGGTTTCTTTCGAACTTCGAGAAGGATTCCATGGTGCTGGTAATCTATGACTCCTGCCTTGCAATGCATGTAGATATGGTCTCCTGGAGAAAACACCTTGGTAGTAGTCGTCGTCCCTGTTTTCACCTTCACCTTCCTATTTTCGACGTTGACAAGTTCCTTTACTGTCACTTCACCTTCACTCGATTCACTTGATAACGACGAGGATGAGGCGGCAGGGCAGTCGTAGATACGGAGTGGTGATTCAGAAATTTCTTCGGGTCGTTCACGATCAATGTTGCTTGTAGCTGAATGACTTCCATCAAGGGATTCCCAACGATCATGTGACAAAAGTTTATTATTCGTGATTTCGCGAGAAACGATTGGTGTTATTTCAGACGTTGTTGTGTCACGTGTTTCAACCAACATATCCCAGCATTCGGGGTCTTCATCGTCGTAAGTCATCTGGCATTCGGATCTTTTCGGCGTCCTATCAACAGCTGTCTTTCTTTGAGCGGGATGTTAATTGGAGAGGGGATGTGTAATGATGACTAATAAACGAAATAATAAATGCCCCGCATCAATGATCGTTCAAGACGTCTTTGGCTTCGTTTTCTATCTTTTGTTTGGCGAAAACAGGTGAACCGGTCACGGTCACCTGTCATCCACGACTGAGAGGTGTGTGCGAGGTGCGAGGAACTATGGTAACTGCAGAAATAACACTAGTAATAATGATAACTTTACAGACGCTAGCTAGACTTTGTTTGATTTTTCATAATGTTAATCCAATTAAACACTTTGAGAAAAATTTATGCGTATACGTAGTCAACTTTAGCATTGTCGGCTCCTTCAGGGTATTTCCAAGCGCCAAGTTTTCCCCGACGCGGGTTTCCTCTCCTTTTCCTCCAGCCGAATTAGCCTCATGCGTTGTTGCCTATTCTGGTAGATATACCAGATAACGCCTATAACCATCACGATAGAAATGCTTATCCAGGCGACCAGGTTGAGAATGAACTTGTTGTACGGCTCTATGTCGACTTGGTTGCCGTCATTCGTGCTCCATGCAGTCTCAATAAATACATTGATACCCATTAAAATCGCATCGAAAGTTCCATGCAAAATGAGAGCAGGAGAACAATTCGCCCGACACCGATACGGTGACCATTCTCTCGATCATGTTCGACAAATTTCCGGATCATATTGATGCTCTGCATAGCTGCCGCAAGAGCATGGATCGGAAAAATAGACCGAAAGAACAACACAATCCACTCTTCCATAATATCTTCGTTGTAGTTCGTTCCGTTTGACTGACCTCCTGCACCACCGAAAACAAAGACATATAGGCAATTCTCGGCGCACGCAAGCCCAACAGCTACACTGATCATGGCGGTCGTAATCGCCATTGCCTTCTGTCGATGCGTCCGGATGTCACTTTCATCTTCGTTAAACTCCGTTTCTGTAGTGCCAGTTGTGCGAAGAAGCTTGTCTTCGGTAGCTTTTGCCTTCTTTTTTGCTTTATCATCGTTGCTTTGAATTAACTCTTGTACCTGATGAGAAGCGAAGGGGTACTTGACGAGGCCGCCGTCTATTGCACCAGTATCGTCTTCTTGACGTTGTAGTCCTGTAAGAAAGACCAAGTCGGGATGCTCAACGGCACGAAAAGTGTAATACTTGCACAGTTCCTCCACCAACGCGGCAACAACGTATGCATTCACGAGCTCGCTGATGATCCAAATCATTCTCCAGTGGTCATCGACCCAGACGGTGAACATTTCACCTTGAATAAGAGCACCAACGAAGTAGATAACTAATTCTCCAAAAGAACCACATTTGCGAGCAAGAATTCTAATAGTACCGCTACCGGTACCGCAACCAAGAAGCCCGCAGCGAAGAACTTGATGACGGCGTCGAGACTGAGGTCGCTTTTGTGAAAGAGCCAATGAACGACGAAAAGGATCACGAAACTCTGGGCAAACGTTGCGCCAAGAACCACAGCATCTTGCCATGAGAAGGCTGCCAGTGGATTCAAGAACACCGCAGCAACAATAGAGCAGAATGACAGCAGAAATCCAATAAGAATGTATCGACTCAGCCTGGACAAAGCACGAAAGTGAGGCGTGATTCCGGACAACTTCTTCGCATAACCTTTCCACCCTTTCGAAGGTCGTTCACTTGTTTTTGGTATTCATGAAACGGCTGGTGGGTTACAAAGTCCACCCGCTGGTAACGTGGAGGTAAGAGGAGTCGCATTTCCGGGCTTCCTGCGCAAGTGCGCAAATGGAAAGGCACTGGCACCAACATTTACACAGCGCACCACAGCATATCGACATCAGACAGTTGAATCCTCTGGCAACGCTGTCTTCATGATGAGGTCTCTTTTTTCTGCGGAAAATGCCCTCGTCGGCCACTTCTATGTGCTCGTTGAAAGAACCATCAATCTTGTCATCGACGGGATAACAGCCAAATAGAGTGTGACTACAGGCACCTTCGTACTGGTCTTCTAGTGCGCCGTCTAGAGCTACGCGTCGCGTCGCGGCCTCGTCGGAAGAAGCGTAGTACAAGTGGTCCTCCTGAGCCCTTGCTCTCACGACATAGAAACGCGTTCTCATTCTTCGACGACGGCCCAATAAGGCCAAGAAGAGCAGAAACAGTACAAATATCCCGAGGCGAGCGTGCGCGCCGATCCCTTGATCTCTTGAAGAACTCGGCTCAGAATGCTGGCTTTCATTCTGTCCATCGTCATTATACGAATCATTGACCGCATCATCATTGTTCGATGCATCGTCTCCATTGCCATTTCCATCGTCGCCATTAGCATCATAATCTTCAGCACGCCTTCGCTGTTCCGAATCTCGTCGTCTTTCATCTTGAATTTGATCATAAATTGCGTACTCTTCGCGTACGAAATCACTTATCGGTTGCCAAAGACTTTCATGATAATCCCGAATCTTGAATATGCCAGTGATGGGATGCTTTGCTTCATTTGCTGTATGCTGGATGATTTTCCGAGATATTAGACGACGCTGGCCATCGTCCTGATTGTACGCGTCATCATCACCATTGTTTCGAGCATTGTTGTTGTAACGTCCATTATTGTTGTTCTGAAGGTAGTCGTCCCACCATTGTTGCTGTTCCTCTTCGCCCTCTTCATTTGTATTTCCATTTCGGTTAACTGCATCGTCATTGCCGTAGCTTTTGTCGCCCTTGTCGCTGTAATGATCGTAGCCTGACATGTAATCTCCGGCGAGTCCATTTCCGTGCCAAATCCAAATACAAGGAATGTCGAAAACATGAGGAGCATTGTCACCAGCAAACCATAAGCCATTAATCGGCTAGGCTGTCGCTTCTTGTTCGCTTTTCCCCAGCCGCGTCGTTCGTTACGAAGCTCAAGCAAGTACTCGGTTCTATTGGAAAGAAGTAGACCAAAGCAGCCTATACTTGCGCAAACGAGAGGTTCGTCCAAGAATAAAGACCGAATACTTGTAGAAAAGCCACGAAATCGCAGAACTGGTTTTATCTCGGCCGTCGTAGAATGAGATATATACGAATGGATGTTATCATCTTCCTCCTCGTCCTCTTCTTCCTCTTCGGAAACATAAGAATCATCGGAATGCTCTTCTTTATCGCTGCTGTAGAAACTGGGCGAAGATGGTTTTACTTCGCGTCTGTCCTTCGTTCACGGCTAGCTACGCTCCCCGCTGTCGAACTATACTCTCGGCTCAACTCATTTTCGGAATGAGATTTGCTCTGCCGAAATAGAGTAGAAATTTTGCCCGTGAGACCGACCTTCGGCTTTGGAGGTTCCATAACAAAGTCATCTGTGCGAGCGATGGCTTCTTGAGGAGGATCTTGACTATCCAGTGCGGGCGGCACATACGACCCGGCATCGCTGGTGCCGCTTCGTGAAGTTGGCTTTGTAGGCATGATACAAAGCTCGAAGAAGCTTGCTAGCTATGAGGTATGCAATTTCTTCGTTTAGGTAGACTAGAGCAACAGCCAAGGGTTTTACAAACAATATCAGTCGAGATGGGTGCTCATCCCTCGTCTTTGCTTTTATAATGGTGAGAGGAGTACGGTAGACGGTAGAAGTGTCCAAGTTTCCAATTAATGACCGACAGGCCGACAGGCGATAGGTGCAAGTTTTACAATCGGCAGTACTTCCGTTGGTGATACTCAACGTTTATACACGAATTCTATCTACATAAAAAAGGCGCACAAATTCTCATTCAAAACAATGCTTTCATTCGCGTTCCAGTCATTAATGTACACTTTGGTAGATATTGAAAGAGGCGTGTCCCGTTCCGACGCGTCTTCAATGCCCTCTCACAATTTCGACTATGATATCGGGTACCGGTGAGCCTCACCGGTCTTCGCAGCAGGAAACACCAGATGCCATTCTGTCACCAGCGCCCCATACAAAAAGTGTACCTTACAATCTGACAGTGCCACCTCCGTCCCCATTGCAGCCCGAGCTTGTGCTGCGCCTGATAGCCAGTCCTTCGACCATGCGATGCTTTCCTGAGAGGATGACAAAGAGAAAGGGTTCCTTTTAGATTGACATGGCTGACATTGTTTGACATTATTATTACTCCGTATTATTTTGAAATCTAATACATGGCCGAAATCTTTTCCGTCAACTAGCATTTGATTGAAATTTTAAATTATGGCTCCCAAGCGTTGTAAAACGTGCCTCACGCAGCGTTAAAGAGTGCTGTTGCTGATAGCACAAAGCGAAAGGAGTCGAGCTCCGATGACGGCGATCAAGACAAGGCTTTGTCTCGATCCGAAAGAAACGATTCCCAGATTGTATCGGCGGATGCGAATTGTGCGGATACACGTCCTAGAACCAGCGGTAAAGATGAAATCGATGATGGCGACTCATCCACTGATGGTTGTTTACACTGCCGAAAAGTAGCCGAGGAAGGCGACGTGCAAGTTCGATGCTATGATTGCTGCAGATACATTTGCAGCGAATGTCACTGGTGTCATGAGTTTCAAGCGAATCATGAGATTCGCGTCTGTGATCGTTGCGATGCATTTTATTGTCGACACTGCGATGAGATGGATCAGTGCGATGACTGTGGTGAAGTCGTTTGCGCGTCGTGCAGCACTCTTTTGTCTTGCAAATTCTGTGGAGGCGGGCTTTGCGAAGAGTGTGCGACTGCGTGTGGTCGGTAAGTTTCTTAGCTATATGCGACGCGGTGATTCACAATGGCACTATCTAACTCGCCCTACTACTTCCAGCTGCGGAATAGTTTTGTGCAATCGCGATGCAAAGTTTGCTGTAGACTGTGATACGTGCCGTCTATCTTATTGTTTGGTCTGTTTAGCCAGTGGAGGGAAGGATCCCTGTGTACGGTGTGGACATAGACCGTCAAAGCGTATGGAGCAGCTCGTGCATCTTCGGTTGAAAAGTATTTACAAAGCATTTAAGCAAAGCAGCACAAATCCGGCGCTGTCAACGTCGGCCGTCAGTGTCACTGGTCATCATGGAGCCACTATTTCTACGGTAGAAAAGCACATTTCGAGAGCGAGAGGTCACAGAACAAAAGGCTGGCGGGAGAGGCATTTCAAGCGATTTACAGAACGCGTCGTGGGATGATGACGATGACGGTGACTTTGTACAAGATTGCCCTGTAATACCTTCCATGGCTGACGGTGGCAGTGGTGGAGAAGAAGGAGCTTCATACAATCATCAAAATAATTCGGATGGAACGTACAAATACAAGGAAGAGCAGGAAAAGCGGATGCAGCGGCGGCTGCTTTACTTGCCGAACTGGAGGAGGAAGAGGAAGCTGCGAAGTCGAAAAGAAGAAGAAGATTAAGAAAAAGCAACGGCATCAGGCAACTAGTGAAGATCATGAGGAGGTGGAAGACACCCCACATGATTTAAACAATGACAGTCCGAACGCTGGCGCAGCGCAAAACACTTCAAAGTTAGAAAAAGAATCACTGATGAAATGAAACCAGGGATACAAATCGCCGATGATGGTTCGCTGAATGAAGATGCAGCTATACACGCGAATGCTCCTGAACAGGACATGCCGTCGAAGGACACGTCTGATAAACTTGAGATGGAACTGTGGGAGCTAGTGGAAAGCTCTGATGTCGATGGTATCAACCGACTCCTTCTCTCAATCAAAGGTGTCCCCGGACGCGCTTTGCTACGAAAAAATGCGAAAAGGCTCTGAAACGTATTCGTATGGAACAAGAGGAGGACCTGGTGTACGAGCCTGAGGAAGAACAAAACTTCGAAGTTGTGGAAAGTGGTGTCCTTCCTGTCGGTGATAATATTTCCGCATTCCAGGAGCCTTCCGGAGAATTTTTGAGTATTGTTTCTGAGACGCAAGTCAAATCTAGCGCATCCTTTTCAGGACCTTCTCGAGGCCGTCCGGTACAGGCTGGCCAATCATCTGGTAAATGCGAATGCGTTCTCAGTATGTCTCCTCTTATTGTTGGATGGGTGATAGGAAAAGGAGGTCAACGTATTCGTGATCTTATGGAAGAGAGTGGTGCACGGATCTGGATTGACCAAGAAAGTGTTGGTCCTTCGGAAAATCGACTTGTATACGTTAGTGGGCAAAGAAAAGTGTTGACGATGCTGTTTACATGATAAAAGATTTGGTAAGCAAAGCTCCTGTTAGCTCGGCTCAATCCAAGCAGAGTGCGCCCACGGGTGGTAGTCATGCTGTGGACGCATCAGCTTTAATATCAAACAATGAGGAGGGACCTGCCAAAGGGATACCATTGAGATCTCCGGACGGCGACGTCAAACATGAGGCATCAAGAGAGAGGCACAGATCGATCGGTTAAGCAATTAGCTGATGAAGAATCGTCTACTAGACACGTGATGACGTGCGATCCAAGGTATGTTCCCCTACTGATTGGACGACGAGGATGGGAGATCAAGTCTATTCAAGATAGAAGCAACGCACAGGTTGACATCGATCAAACTGTAACTCCGAGGCGCATTACTATATCAGGGACGAAAGAAAGTGTTGCGAAAGCTGTTGATTTAGTTCGGGATGTTTTAAGTTATCCAACGTCACAGCTACAAGGGCTTCCTAATGAAACGGAGCGAATGGAGCAAGTCGAGTTTTCGCCTTCAGCGCAACACCAACAATCATATGCCGAGCGCGTCGTCTCTGTAGAAGATGGCAAGCGAGATATAGGATTGCAGCGAACGTTAGGACAAGAGAAAACCGCGTGGTCGGGTGATCATTTCACAACCCGGCAAAAGCTGGTTCCCCGTCTCAACTTGACGCAACGCCGCCGCTGGGTATTTCGAAGACCGAGCCACACTTCACCTCCTCCCTCGTTGATAATGAATGCAGATGCGAAAAGTACAGTTTCTGTCTCTTCCTCGTTATCGTCGACCCCAGAGCCAACTATGTCGTCAGTTAAAGGTCCCTACACCCAGGTGTTCCCACTGCCATCAACAATGCTTCCTCCAATGAATGACCGTAATGGCATCGGTGGCAGTGAATTACAAATTGGGAAGCGAACCGTGTCGGTCGTGCACAGCCTGGGTCTAGGCACCCGTACCACGCCTTCCCACCTTCAGCCCTCCCTCCAGGAGTTGCTCATTTCAATCAAAATATCAACCATCAAAGCTCAATGTTCGATCAGAGACACCACCCAGCCTCGTTAGCAGAAGTAAGCAATCCTCTATCTTTTTTGCAACTGGATCCACGCCATGGTGAAAACCATCACCTGCAAGGAGCGCTGCGTTCCTCGGACGCGCCGACTTTCCCTTCGCATGATCACAGTGGCCTTCGCTCTCCTCAGGGCCTTTTCGATCAAACGGGCGTCCATAGCCATCAACAAGAAATAAGCCGGATTGAAACATCCGCCATACCGAACTCGGGTTTATGGGAACCTTCGGTTGGGGCCCCGGCCGTCCCCTTCACACGACCTCGACTCATGTTGAAAGTTTCCACCTTGATGCTGCCGTTGACTTCCTTCAAAACTCAACCAGTCAATTCAATAGCAGAACTGCAGTCGGTCCTCCTCCGGCACATATCCTTCTTGGCGCACCGGGTACTCCTGCCAAGGACGACTCAAGGATAATTGACAGCCTTTTGCCACATCTGGGGAACCAGAGTCCTCATTACTCCTTGGCTTTGGTGGTCTTTCCATCAATCATAACGATGCCCCGAATTCGATGTTTGGGTTGTTTGCGAGGAGTGACGCGGGCGTTGGAGCCTCAAGTCTCGCCAAGACAGACATTCTACCACACAAGCACCGGAAGTGTTTCCTTCTGATTTCGCTTGGAATGGATAATAGTCTGCTTTGTGTTTGCGTCTCGAGACGCTGAACCTCTCCGATCTTTCACTGGTCGGTTTATGGGGTTGACTTTTCTCTACATCAAGTCCTCTTACTGCGAAGGAGGAGATTATTTTGAAAGTAATATGGCGTTATTTATTCCGTAGCTTTATATTAGATAACTTGCATTTCGAGTACCTTTCCTCAAAAGCACTAGTTCACGCGGGGCTCTTCGTATATCTAAAATGGCGCTGGAAAGAACAACTAACGATGTTTTCAAGCCAAAGGACTAACTATAGAGATACTGCTAAATGTTAAGTGACACTAAGTAACTAGAGTGCAATTCGCCGATCTCTGGCCGGACTCTGAAAGGCGTTTAATGATACAAGATATAATCATACATTACGAAACTGTAAAAAGGTTGTCAGAAGCAATTGAGAATGTCGAGTCGATAGAACGTCCAAACCTTCATCAAGAAGGGGTGGGTGGTTCAGTTTTTTGGCTCATGTTTTCGGTTTACAAGTTGTACGACTCAATGGAGCTCCCACCTGTAGAGAACCCGCCGGATGCGCTATTTGCATTTACTGAGAGCCGCAGAAGCATCTCGCGAAGGCGCTTCGTTTCGTTTCCGTTTTCGGCAGCCTGTAATAAGAGGCGGCGCTTTGCGCGGCGAAGCCGTCGTGTTAAAATACTAATGTCTTCGTCAGACTTTGGTTCACCCTGGGCCAGTGGCAGCAGATCTTGCTGTTCGAAGCTCGGCATCAATGGAGCTTCTTCGGGAAGAACCCTTCCAGTGACGAACTTACTCTGCGTCGAGAACGCATGGTGATAGGTCGAGCAAGATCAGGGGTCGTTGGAAGCTTTGAGGAAAAGTTTGGCATGGTAAACGAGCAATCACCACCGAAGAATGAGAAATGAAGGGTTTCACTTTCGCACGAAAAGATTTTGTTGATGTGTCCATGTCAAGTGTCAAGTCAAGTTGGGTTTTATTGCTTGATTTCGTAGATCGTGTTGTCACGTCACAGTCATCTGAATAGCGGTTATTTGGCGGTTATCGTCCTCATCCAACTTTGGCCTAAACTGTATAGCATCGCAGGTACGACATCTTTTCTACTCCGAGTAGAGAAAGAGGTGCAAATGGCCGATGGCAAATGGCAACACGTCTCACAGAAACAGAACAACAGAACACAGAATTTCAGAATGCTGTCCCAGATTGGGCTTCCAGACGTCTTCTATCGAATGTGAAACATTTATAACAGGCCGCCGGTAACAAGTAACGGCTTGAATAACGGAGAAAAGAACGGTAATCTATCTTGATTCTTGTTGATCGTTTGCATTGACCCGTTTGCGACAACTAAGATGATGAAGTCCTCTTCTCAGTTCTCAGCCATTCCCTAGAGAATCATCTAGGAGAACACACGAAAGAAACTACACTTTTTCTTACTCTAAACTAAATTCTTCTAGGAGAACACACGAAAGAAACTAAACTTCTTCCTATTAGATTTAAATAGAGAGTTACTAACTAGAGACGCGGGTCAAACGGTACTGCTCCTCCTCTTCGGACATGCAAACGTTTGCAACAACCTTCACGCCCGCAGCAAGCGCTTCTAGGGTCTTGGGAGGACGCACATCCTGATCAAAATGGCAAGAGGAATGGCTAATGTGGCTACGGCGTTCGGGACGTCGACAATGCCAGAAATTCGGCCTTCGCAAGGGATGCAACTCAACATAAGATAGACTTGTTCTTCCGAGTATCCAAACTGGGAAAGATATTTGATACAATTGAGCACAGCGCGCTTGTAAGCAATCGTTGCGTCCAAATAATGCTGCACTCCTTTTCATCGACGGAAATGCCCTCAAAGACCAACCATTCCGAATAGCGTGGTTCCATAGGTCCAATTTCGAAGATTGGATTGACCGATAGAGGGAAGGTCCGACGGCTGGTAACATTTTCATTCCTCCTTTGATAATAGAGCACTTGAGCTCCAAGAAACCGGACATTTCGATAGCACCACAGAAGCTTACTTCTCCGTCGCCCTGTGAGAAGTGCATATCACCCATGGAGAGAAGAGCACCCGGACAAAACACTGGGAAATAGACCTTGCAACCCCTACTAAGATTCTTAATATCACAGTTTCCTCCGTTTTCGCGTCCTGGTACAGTTCGAGCAGCTTCGTTCGCAACTGCCAACCACTGACTATCGTCCTGCTTATCCTTGAAGTGGCCGAGTTTTCCGAGCATGGCGCCCTTGGCTTCGGGTAGACACGCCAATGGGCGTGTGTGCAAGCATCCACAGAGAGTTTTCTCCTTGTCGGTTCCTTCCTCTGCCACGAGGGTTGCTTCCTCTCGTTCCACATTTTTAGTAGCTCGGCAGACGGAGCGGTGCCGATCAAACCTGGATGAATAAGACTATAGAAAGAGAATTGAGCTCACAGAATGCCAATGTTTACACAAGCAGCCTCTATCTATCTGAATCGACATACCCTGCGAATCGAACACCAGGAATGTGACGAGATGAGCAATAAATGCCTTCAAGTCCCAACAGGCCTTGCTAGCGCAAGGAAAGTGGTCGGTCAAAAGCCTCCGCCATTTTCTTTCGCAAACGATCCTGTGAAGCCCCATTCGTCACCGTCCAAGGTCCCTAAATTGAGAAACTCTACCTTCAAAAGATCTCCCGGCTCGGCTCCTTCTACAGTGATCGGCCCGCTGAGATAATGCACTTGGGACAAGTCGACGTTTTTAACATCGTCCGAATTGTCGTCGTTTTAATCTGCCCTCCTGTCCAGTCAACGCATTCGACGCGAAAGACTTCTCCTTCCTTCACAGATGCGACGGGCGGAATATCAGGATGCCAACGATTGTGCAACGGAACTTCTTGCTGCCACGGAAGCTTCTTGGGGTCTACCGAAATGATAGTCTTGACCATGGTGTCCTTATTGATGGAAAAGAAACGAATTGGTTGCAGCTATTGACCGCAATGGGACATGCGAGAAGAATGTGACGAATGTGGATGTTCATGATTGCGTCGATCTTTTCGGTTCATTGGAAGTTTCAAGTTTCAAGAAGTGAAGGCAGAACTTCCTTCGACGTGGGCGGAACTAAAAACGATCCTTGCGATCTTTTTTTTTTCATGTGAAGGGGACGAGCTCTCTTCAGTGCGGGTTCAGGTAAGGTTTCAGGATACACTGTCTACCGGCTGTGGAACAGGTAATCGACCGTTAAAATTGTATGCTGTTTCAAGGTCAACGGAAACAAAACAGCCGATAACAAAGCAATGACAGTCATCAACGGAAATTAGCCACTTTCACTTATGTACAATACTTTTTCGACTATAATGATTAATGTATGGCTGTGTAACGGTTGTACGAAATGGCGGTTTGCACATAGACAAGTGTGGCACGCACTCGAATTTAAAAGTTCAACCTGGTTTGAACGTTTGAACGGTGTTGCCTCTCATCAACACCCAACACCGTTTCACTTTGCCGGGCCGCATATGATACAAAGCCTAACTTCAATACCTTTCAGCAGCGCACTAGAACGAGAGTAACCATGGACTTTTCCAAGAACCGGAAATTTGATGGCATCTTGGACGTTCGAAGGAAGATCAATCCTTCCTTTCTCTCGCTGGTTGTTCTGGCAACATCGTCGCTCGCATTTTCGCTCTGAACGTGTATCAACTGAATGCATGGAATATTTCTTCTCGGGCGGTACGATCGTCTGCATCAGTTCAGGCAATCAGTAAACCCATTCATCATGTAACCATCGAGCAGGACAGATCTAAACGTGGCAAACTGGTGCAACCGGGAGATTATATTTACTACAAGGATGATGAAAGATGGGACTCTGCTCCAATTGTGATCGAGTCGCATAAACTCGTCTTTTTACCATTCCCAAAGTTGGTTGCACAGTGTGGAAACAGCTCTTTCGGCGCATGGAAGGACTACCGGATTGGCAGGAACAAGACGGCACGCGCCTGTTACCGCACAATCCGAACGAAAACGGGCTGAAATACCTTTACGATTATCCCGTTGAAAAAAGCAAACGAGATCATGACGAGTCCAAATGGACCCGAGCGGTCATGGTGCGTGAACCGAAACAGCGATTTCTAAGTGCTTTTCTCGACAAGGCAGTCAGCAATGACCATGTTCATATAATGAGCAAGTGCTGTCGACATTTCCCGATCCCCAGAAATGTGTTGATTCCGCTCAGACAGCAGCTGGATTTTGGAGCTTATCAAGACGTGTGAAGACGGCCATTGGAGGCCTCAACACGATCGGATTGATTACAAATATTGGCCTTACATTGACATGGTTTTGCATGTCGAGACTGCGCCCGAGGATGCCAAGAAACTTTTACAGAAAATCGGAGCATGGGATAAATTCGGTAGCACTGGTTGGTCGTCAGATCACACGAGTCCCATTTTGGGAATGCTGCTAAAAGCGCGGGTGATCATGCCACATGGTCTCAGTGGCAGGTCTGGAAATGGTACACACCAGAAGTCGAACGCCAAGTGGAAGCATTTTACCGGGCGGATTACGAGAACCCGCTGTTCAACTTTACTACGTATGAATGCTTTACTTGCGTCAAACAATAAATAGTAAGCAATCGTTGTCTTGTACCGGAGTATTTGACTAGTAGAGGAACAATACCAAGAATGTCATGTTGTCAACAAGGACAAAGGATTGATGGTTGCGTTTAGCATTTGCCGTGCGGTGAGATTTATTTAGCAAAATTTAACACGGGCTATCGCCGAGCCAAGGTTGCCGACTAGCAGTCTATTAGTCTGCTAGTTTGGCTAGTTCGCTAGTTCGCTAGTCCGAATAGACTAGCTCGGCGAGAATCGAATGTCCAGTACTTGTACTGTAACTCGAACCGTACTTAATCCATGCGGCGGTCTTCTGCAACTCTGCAACGTTTTGTCCATAAAATTTCTAAGAACGTCAAGATGAACAGAAAAGGTCAAGATTCGAGACGATAGAAGATATCATAACTTGCTCCCTTGACCAAGCGATCTAACGTTTCGTACGATGTACAATCAACAATCATCAATACCCTTATACTGATCAAGCGGTTATATACATTTTGATTACTCTACGTGCTATCCCGTATCTTTCGAATGGTCACGTGTTCGACTCACGTTTGGCGCTTCTCCTAGCGTCAATAGCTCAGTGGTAGAGCGTTCGATTGCAGAGCGATTTCTTTTTTTTGCTTTTTTCCGGGCAATTCTCTTGTCTCTTGTCCCTAATGAAATGTTTTAGTACCAGTGTCACACTCTTACTTGATGAGTATATAGTGCAAACCGTGAAGCATGTTTTAGCGAGACCAAAAGCAAAGCACCTCGAACTTGCCTTGAACATCTCGCAAACGTCGTGACGAGAACGATACGAGAGGACGAGATAAATAAATACCCCACAACAGCAACAATGCCCCGACCATGAGATCGTCCCGACTTTATCTTGCCATTTTGTGGTCATTGTTGATTTGGCTGCATTTTGTTACATAAGATCTTACACTTTAGGGGTGGTGGATCTAAAGAAACAACGGTAGTCAAACAGCACGATGAACCGTCATTACAATCAACAACTGATTCTGCTGCCAGCCTAAATTCAAAACATGTGAAAGGGACAAAGCATGAGAATCAGCACAAACTTGATCGTGGAAAAATGAAGAAGGATCCACTAATTCCTCATACTAGAAATTATGCCCCAACCGGTGGAAATCTTCCAGACGACGGATTTGATACGTACGAGAACCCCAATACATGGAATAAACTTGATAATGGAACATGTTTGTACTCAGATGACGAACCAGGCCAAGCTTTTGAATGGCAAAGGAACTCTCCTTATGCGATTCTGCTGGGAACGATGAAAGGGGAACGCATGCACTGTCAGAATACCTATGGCAACACCCGGCCATTGCAGCCCCCAAGAAAGTGGAGAAAAATGGACACGAGCTCCATTTCTTTGACAGCCGTAGTTTCGAAAGAGGAGAATCAGGTATTCTACGAAAAACAAATCAGTTATCGTATGCGATGAAGGTGCTTCAAATGTATCCTGACTTCTTTACACAAAAGAAAAATCATCACCATTCATGATTCGCCAAGGTATTTACTTTGGAGTGACCGGGTCCCTGAAGCGATATTGTGCGTTACACCTTGGGCAAAATTGATTGCAGTTCTACGGGATCCAGTTGAACGCGTGATATCACATTATCGTTTCCAAGATCAAGGTAGGTTCGAATAGCTGTGCTCGTTCGACATTGTGTCTGCTCGGTTCAGAGACAACTCAATTATTTGCTCTCAGCCCGTTACCGGAAAAATACTGCCATGGTAGATTGGGAGACATGGATCCAGGATGACATAGAGCTTTGTATCGAGCGGGTGTGCTGCAAGATTGGAGCCAAGTAGACTTTGACGAGTTTTCGGGCTCGGAGGCTGAACTAGTTGCCTGGAAGAAATATCTACGATCGCGAACGAGCCAGATGATTGTAGGCCGAGGACTTTATTCGCTACAGATCGAGCATTATTTCGCGGCTATGGCAAAAGCAGGCAAACCAAGGTCGGATCTGTTGGTCGTTAGGTCAGAGGAACTTAGAAACGAGACACAGTTGGTCTACGATCGTGTTATTGACTTTCTCGAGCTTCCCAGACATGTTCTCGATGATACGACCGCAAAGCATGAGACACAGAAAAGCTCTACTCCAATTCCACCTGACTTGCGTAGACGATTGGAAGTACTCTATGAGCCTTACAATAGGCGACTGAATAAATTGCTGGGCTGGAACGGTGTCTGGAATTACGATATTTAAAAGAAGAAGTTTTTATCATTACAGCGGTGCCATTTTAGTAAGCGCCGCGCTTGTTCCGCTCTTGGTCAAACTCACAGCACGAGGGTTCGTTTTTGCACGCGAATGATGGAGAAGATCGGCAAGCAATGCGCTCGCAGTTGAATCGGCTCCAGCACTCGGTCCCTGGACAACCAGAGGGTATGTCATGTGTCTGTGTGTAAAAATCGGACACATTCACAGCTTGGTGGTGTCACTGCAAAATGTGGTGATCTGGAACTTCAACAAACTTGATCTCAACTTCGCTGGTCGATATATCCACACTAGAAATCTGCCTGATTACACATCCCTTTGCTCTGGCTTCTTCTACTCGCTTTTTAACACTGTCATCGATTTCCTTTGTTAGGTTCCGGAAGTCGGATGTGTCGCCTAGTAGCTTGTCGCTGGCTGTAAGAATGTCTTCTGTTTCGAGATGATCGATTCCAAGTTCCCTGGAGAACCATGAGTACACGGGCAGTGTACTCGTTATTCAAATCTTTCGTTGGATCTTCTTCCATCAATCCTAATTCAATCGCTTCTTTAACGGCTTGGCTGAAGGAACATTCGCTCTGAAAGTTCGTCAATGACGATATACCGTGATTTCCTTCGGGTATCCCTTTGCTTGAGAGTTTATCAAAATCGCTGCAACGACTGATATCTGCAGGCGGAGAGACACGAAACATTATGTACGAAAGGGACACAGAAAAGATACCATCAACCCGACGAATCTTATCGCCGGTATGAAGCAAAGTGCGTGTGGTGTTGATTATAGGCAATCCACCTCCAACAGTAACTTCGCGGAGATAATTGGCTGACTGTTTTCCAAAAGCCTTTTCAGCTTTACTGATCTCGTTTCGCTGCTCCTTTGGTCCCGAAAGCCCAGTATTATTGGCGGTAACAACGTCAACGCCCGCGCGTAGCCACGCAGCATGATACTTTCCCACATCCTCATCATTGGTGCAGTCAAAACGACATGGTTCGTACATTCGTTTCGAAAGAGGCGTTCTAGCAGCGTTGATAGTCCTCCAGGCTGGGATGCAGCCTTGTCACCTGCGCTGGGTGCCTCGCTTCCACATGTTACGTTATTGAAGGACTCGATTGTAATCGAGCCAGCGCCACCGTCGACGTCGTTTTCCAGACAAACAATCTCACTGCTGTTGCCTTGGGCAAGCACAGCTACTATCTGCAAATCGACTTCGTAAGTATACCGTAAGGCCGCGCGACGCTCTTGTAAAAGTTTCAGCAAAGAATCGCCAAGTTCATTCATGCCGATAATGGCCACACGCACAGTCGTGTGCGAAAGGCGGAATGCAGCATGGACAGCTCTGAGAGCTCGCGCTGAATCTGCTGTATTCACGACTGCAGAAATATTTCTTTCTGACGATCCCTGTGCAATGGCTAGAACGTTTATCTTTGCATCCCCAACGCAGAAAAGAAACGCCCAGATACACCTGTTTGCTGTGACATTCCGTCACCCACAGCTGCAATGACCGAGCAAGGTGCTTTCATATCAATGTTGGTGATACGATTATTTCGGAGTTCTGTGGCAAATTCCTCTTCGATTGCAACCTTTGCTTCTTTAGCGTCCGACTCGACAAGCGCAAAAGTAACAGAATGCTCCGATGAGGCTTGCGAGATCAAGATTACGTTGACGTTTATGGCTTCCAACGAACTGAAGATTCGTCGAAGGATGCCACGGACACCTATCATACCAGAACCTTCGACGTTAATAAGAGCCATGTTTTCTATACTTGTGAATCCGCACACAGCCTTGTCCTTATTTTGCAAAGAGGTGGAACGGGTGAAGATTCGAGTTCCTCGAAAACTGGCGTTGAACGTGTTGCGAATGTAGATAGGAATCTGAGGATCAGCCATGATAGCCGGTTGCATTGTTTTTGGATGAATGACCTTTGCACCAAAGAAAGCAAGTTCCATTGCTTCGTTGTAGGAGACTTCATCGAGGACTTGCGCCAGAGGTACTCGCCGGGGTCAGCGGAGAGGACACCGTCGACGTCAGTCCAGATTTGTATACTGTTTGCCTGAAAAAGACGTCCCATTATAGCAGCCGAATAATCTGATCCATCTCTTTTGAGGGTGCACGCCACTCCGTGTGTATTCGAAGCAACATAGCCGGTGACGATGAAATGGAGCATGTTCTGACGATTACTTCCACTTTGTTGCTTATCTACAAGCTCCTTCTTGGCTTGTTGGAACACAGATTCAAGCTTCTTGAGTGATTCGTCCCATACAACTGCGCCATCCTGGACAGCTTCGTCTTCGTCAATGGTGATGACACGTCGTGCATCTAGAAAGACAAAGTCGTGATGGACCTCGCCCATAATTCCATGCATTGTGTCGGATTCAGGAGACATTTCCTTCGCCTTTTGTGTTCTCTGGTTGGATCGTTTCTGTAATAAGGCAGCTAGGATTTGGGCCGACCATACTTCCCCAAAGCCGGACACCAACTCGCGAATGCGTTCTGCTTCCCATTTCATGAGTGAAACAGTCTTGAGAATATCACTAACATTGGCGAGATCCTGCTGTACGATTTTGATCAACTTGTCACGAGTTTCCGGCTCATCGCTAAAAAGAATTCCTAGGCACTCGTCATGCTTGCGCAGAACGAGTGAGATACAATCCTCCTGCGACACCAGGTCACGTTTGGCGGCGTGCTTTACAGAATCGAGCAAAGGTCAGTGACTTTCGGCTTGCCACCCATTGCAGAAACGACTACTGCGAGATGACAATCAGTGCTACCAAGAGATGACGAGAAAGAGACATCTCCGGTATTGATAGACTCAGGAATGCCAAGCTGATCTTCCACTATTCGAGCTGCTCTTCGGAAGCAATCTGCATTTGCGACGGAAGTTCCGCCGAACTTGTGAACTTGCCATTTCAAGCCATCAAATCCAGTGTAAGGTTGCCGGGGTATCTCTTCGATGGAATCAAGGCGTGACGAAGACATTATTATTGTTTACTGTATCTACTTGTAATGCCGAACTCAAGAATTATAAATTTATTGCGTTTTGTTTGCTTGTTTTGGTCGTTTGTCGTTTGTCGTCAGGTGGAACTTGAAACGAATGGATGGAAATTTGGGTGAACTAGAGTGAACAAGACGGCGGACGCAGAACATCAAGCCAAGCCCGCCGGTTTCACACTAGCACTTTGTGTGAAAGAAGTCGCCCGACGGGCCTGACCATGTTTCTTATTTAAAGGTGATTGGCGGTAGACGACTGACGACGACACAGCTGAGGTGCGCTGAGAACGTAGACAGGCAGACCGACACTCAATTCGCTATTCGCCAATGGCGGACTGTTCTGCTAAGGTTTCTGCCGAATGCCAAAAGCCAACTGATTCGATTATGCAAAAGTAGTCTAAGATGAAAACTAAAGACTTCTCACTTGTCACTTTCACAGTTCTTTTGCTCCTCAGCCTACAGGATCGTCGCTGCACTGTATAACCTATTCAACTAATCTGCCATGATGCATGGTGCAGGATGAGGATGAGTGAACCATACCAGGTAGTGCAAGATGGCATCGTATCTGTGGGTAAGAAGCCGGAGAAGAAGCATTTGCGGAGGCTGGTAGCAGAATCAGTTGTTGATTGTAATAACGGTTCATCGTGCTGTTTGACTACCGCTGTTTCTTCAGATCCACCACACCCTAAAGTGTAAGATCTTATGTAACAAAATGCAGTCAAATCAACAATGACCACAAAAATGGCAAGATAAAGTCGGGACGATCTCATGGTCGGGGCATTGTTTCTGTTGTGGGGTATTATCTCGTCCTCTCGTATCGTCCTCGTCACGACGTTTTCTAGATGTTCGAGGCAAGTTCGAGGTGCTTTGCTTTTGGTCTCGCTAAAACATGCATCACGACACTGGTACTAAAACGTTTCATTAGGGACCAAGAGAATTGCCCGGAAAAAAGCCACTGAGCTATTGACGCCAGAAGAAGCGCCAAACGTGACGGTGAGGAGTCGAACACGTGACCATTCGAAAGATACGAGATAGTACGGAGAGCAATCTAACGTTCTTCCTAGAGCTCTAGGAGCGAGCTAGGAGCTATAGAGATGTGGTCTACCTATAAAAAAAACAGGTAGACTAGAGAAGCAACTATAGTCTACTGACGATACAATGGCATGATGATGATCATGCCGTGATGCATTTTCGGTGACGTCCTTGAACGAATTGAAGCATTCATATTTTGTGGAAGCAATGTGATTACTTTCTGCCCACTCTTTCGGGAAATACCATTAGCGTCAACTAGGCATTCCAATTATCTCGACTCAACAAGGTTCGCCACTTTTTCAACAGTGGTCCTTCCGCCCGCTGCTCCGTCTCGACAAGATTGTCCGGCTGTCGGGTTGTCTTTAACCAACGCTTCAAAAGCGGTTTGTTTTCCTTTTGTCTTCATTTCCAACAGCAGGCTGAGATGTATCATTTTGACGCATCATTGCCGGTGCTCTGACGGTATCCTTTTCCGCGCCTTGTTCGTCATCGTCGTAGTCAGCAATTGACATTTCCTTGCCATCTTCCACTGAATCGTTCAAATCGTCAGTCGCTTTGGGGTTTTGTCTCCTTGCAATAATTCCTTTTTTGAGATCGACGTGGGGTGATGTACCGGTGCTCGAATTTGGCTGTTCAGTTGTTGTATTTTCCGGAAAGGTCGTTTCCGTGAAGCGGGCGATTCTACTGCTTGTTGCTCTGGATGAGCAGTAGACTGCTGTAAAATGCGATAGTGACTAAACGGATCCTGAAGCAATTTCGCCACATCCCCCTGGGTGGATTTTGATGACGAAGGAGTTGCGACGCCGACGTAAACTTCCAGCTGTCCAAGACGCGTTTCACCTCGACTGACTCGTTTACTGGGGTGGGTTTACCTACCAAACCCATACCGTGTCCACCAACGACTTCCAAGTCTCCTATACGCAAGCAAATGCCTTCCTCGTCTCGGCATACCCCGACGTCCCCGACGTTAGTATGTTCCAGTCTTTTAGACGCACGAGCGCCCCGTGGCGCAAAGTTCCATTTAGATTTTCGTAGAAAGCTTCTATGGAAGATTTCGTATCAGACAATACGACTACATTGGTGTTTCGTCGGACGGAAATCACTTGAGCGACTTGAGAGGAACGGTCCTGTGTCGCCTTTTGCTTGTGATACAGCAAAGCGGATACGACGCTGTCTTCGATCCACGGTTTATTGAGCAAGCTTGCCATAATCTTATTCTTTCGTTATCTCGAAGTATTGCCGTTATTTTCTTTAATCGCAGATTGCTTTGTTCGTAACAGATGATTGTTTATCTTCTGTTCACGACTTTGGTGAATTTTGTTTTTGTCTTTGCGGTACTCCATGCCGTTTTGTCGCAAAAGCACGGCAAAGGATAAAAGCAACGCCAATCAATAGCATTTCGATGAAAGAATAACCAAACAACAAACTACTATTATGAAGTCGATTACATTCTTGAGTGTGGCGTTGTTAGCGTCGTTCTTTGTGAACGAGAGCCACTCACTTGTTATAAACACATCCCGAAGATCCTTTTGGGCTGGACGACCGCTGTCGTTTCCTTGGCGGTGCTGGTCGAGCCCGCGCTCGCCGAGGCGGACTGCTTTGCGGATTGCTTCAAAATTGCAGGGTCATTGCACCCAAGGATATTTCCTACTGTCAAGAAAATTGTAAGGACTATTGCGATCAGACGGATCGAAACGATGGTTTGTCAGGATCGGTCTCGTCGAGCGGGGAGAAGTTGGAATTTTGGGAGGGACCTTTGGAACGGGTACGGTTGTCAAGGAGAAGATAAACCGCCTTCGCTTGCTTTGCCGGGTTTGGACTTTACAAAGGGGCTGGGAAAAAGTTAATAGGCTACTAATAATACGGTTTTTCGTCTTTTATGAAACTCGAGCGACGACTTGGTTTCGTCACGAAGTCCTCTATTCTCACTAAATAGTCTAGTGCGACACATATACTACTGAAGTCAACGATAACCAAGCAGTCGCTCCGTGTGCACATCCAAATTCGCTTCGATCCATTCCTTCAATCCTTTCGGAACAACCCGCTGTCGCAAACGATCGGGTTGAGGTTGAGCAGGTTTGCATTGCTGTGGCAAAGCACCCTGTAGTCCCACTACTTGAGATACTTGTTCCATCAAGAATTGTGTTCCTTTTTCAGCAAGTCCTCGTAACGGACCAATACATAGCCACCGATACTAAACAGGAGAGGTAAGTGGAGCACTTGGTTCGCAATCTTGTCGGCTCGCAATTCAAGGATATTTTTGTATGCGTCTCCAGATCCATTGTTTTTTAACTCGTACACCGGATACATGGATCGGAGCATGTCACTCGGTAACTCTTTAATCGTCGAGTTTAGTGTGCACGGAACAACGTCATTAAACCGAAAATATTTTGACACAGTTTCTCCGTTCTCAAAAGGGCTCTGTTGCTATGCGCTTCAGTAATTCTTCGTCACTTTTCGGACGAGGCATGGTCCAGGGTCGCGAAACAAAGTCAGCCCAGGGTAGTGGTGTCACCTCTTCGTTATGAATGCTAGCCACATGCGCCGGACTATGGTAAGGCATCTCGTTCATGGCAGCCACCCAGTCTACAGGGTCTCGAACAATTACGACAACAATATTGCGATGAAAATTTCTTCCAGTGTGCAGAGGTTGAAAGAAATGTTTTGTTCGAATGAAATCTCGATGAATTTTTCGGATATACGGAGCCGATTCGGGAGCATTGGAAAACACTTTTGCAGCTCTCTGGTAATCCACTTTGTTCCTGAATGTCTCTCTCCCAAGATATGAATTTCAAATGGCTCCTCGTTGCCCGTGTCGTCTTGTGCAAAGAAGCGTCCCGTCAAACACTTCTGTACAGACTCCCATGTACTGATCCTGAGCTCTTGCAATCGGCACTCAAGGATCGTATCAGTTGGGGAACCATACAATCTTGAATATCGTGCCACGATCGCAGCCTCTTACACGATTCACGCTGTAGACGGTTTTTCACGTCTTCCAACAGGATGATTCGTTTGCTGATTGCTTTGTCGGTTTCTCGCACGAGACGCAGGGTAGTCAGTGCCGACAAACCGATGCCCATCGCTATGGAGAACGTGAGAACGTTCTTTAGTGAAACAAAAGACTTCCCGTTGCTCGGTAGTCTTCGTTTATTGAGAGCATTCATTGATAGATCACTCGATGTGGTGCTTCGATGTCCTTTACACAGTTGTTCTGTTAATAAGGAAGACGAAAACAAAAAGTAAAAATGTCGTCCTTTTGGTGTTCCGGTCATAATTG
Organism: Fistulifera pelliculosa; assembly: GCA_026008555.1. Classification (NCBI taxonomy): domain Eukaryota; phylum Bacillariophyta; class Bacillariophyceae; order Naviculales; family Stauroneidaceae; genus Fistulifera; species Fistulifera pelliculosa. The sequence goes on along the minus strand of BROJ01000246.1, from coordinate 96,093 downwards.
TTTCGATTTGCCGTGCCTTTTCGCCACCATACGCGGTTTCGGTACCGGTACGATGAAACAAGCCTTTCGCCGTCGAAGAATTATTTTATTTTTTGACACTTGGCATTATTATTTCGTTTGATCACCCTTTTGTCAGAATACGCAAGACACAACCTTATTTTCTCTTTGCATTTGAACACGTCATTATTATTTGAAGCGTATTCTATTTGTTGTTCGAAAACGAAGCAATCAAGGTTTACTTCAGAGGCAATGTCCGCAAAAAATGAGTCGATTGTCGCTGAAGTCGTAGCAGCGTCCTTGGGCGGAGCCGTCTCCGCCACGGTCCTTTATCCTCTGGAAGTTTTCAAGACGAATATGCAGGCAAAAGATTCTCCTGTTAAAGATACGGATGACGACGACCAAGAAACGGATGGAATGGCTGCGACAGCACAGAAAATGTACAGCGAAGGGGCGTCGCCCTATTTTTCGGGGTGTTCAATTCTCTGCTTTGCAGAGTTCGCTCGAAAAGGCGCTCTACTTCTTTTCCTATACGATCTTGAAGCAAGTTCACAGAGTGGCCTCGGGTAGAGCTACAATGAGCACGCTGACAAATTTGATTCTTGGATACGCTGCAGAGTGGTCTCATTTGCCCATTACTTTACCCGTGGATGCCATCACTACAGCAATCCAGACGTCACCGAAAGGTGAAGGAGCTTTCAAAGTGATGCTGGCAATGCTTTCGGCGAAGAACTCGAATTTCTACAGCGCTCTACCTGCTTATTATCTATTGTGCTTGAAACCTGCTTTACAATATACGGTTTACGAACAAATCAAAAGCGCGTGGCTCAAATCCAAGGAACGCAGGGCGCTTACTGCTATTGAAGCCTTTGTCTTGGGGATGCTTGCACGAATGGTGGCAACCATACTGGTTTTTCCATTCCTTAGGGCCAAGGTCTTGCTGCAGACACAAAGCACAAAGAATGAAAAGACAGACAACGCTGATATACCCAAAACGACCACCATTATACTCAAAGAACAGTGGGATCGTGCAGGTCTCTCGGTCTTTACCGAGGTCTTTGTCCTGAGCTAACACGTGGTGTCTTGAGTGCAGCCCTAATGCTGATGATCAAGGAACGAATTGCTGAGAAGATGCAAAACATTCTATCTCCGAGATCATAGCAGCACTGGGAAGGGTTTTGAAACGTAAGCTCTATACGTCCATCCTTCTGGCTTCATTCTACATGTAACATTTTAATATTAACAATTAGCTTTATATCGATAAATCAAATCGACCTGATCGCTCGATGTAAAAGCGTTCCGCACGTTGGTGAACATTTGCGCATGACCTTGTCTACTTCATAGTAATAACAAAACGCATGCGCCTTAATCTGTACGTAGCAAATTAGAAGATGTATTATCGTTTATCAGCACTGTGAAGGTTCTGTTGTATTATTTTGCAGGCTTTGTCGAATAACAGATCGAGTGCTCCCTGTATTTCGTGTCGGTTCTGGTAGAGACGGCGACTGAACACTTCCTTTCGCAAATTTGGACAATGATCTAGTTGTGACCACGCCTTGCGAAAGGATAAGAGTTGAGGCTTTTAAAGGGACAGCCTTGGTTTTTTGGAAGCGGAAAGGATGTCTTTTCTGAAGATTTCGGTGCAAGTCTCGACACAATCGAAGCGTTAGATATATTATTAGGTCCAGCATGCGACAGTTGCTGTCCGTGTCCAAGCCGGTGGGTAAAGCTGCTGTTCATATCATGAATATTTGCGTTTCTCGGTAGTAAGCGATCAAGTGGGCGGGCGTCGGGAAGTATTGGAAGATAGCTGTTCATTTGGCTGATGTTTGGCCTGGCATGGAAATGGTAGCCCCTAGTGTATTTAGCGGCGGACAGTTCGCTTGGTGCATGCTGCGCTTTTCGATCAGGCGTTGCAGCAACAAGTACCTCTCGGCTGAGGCAACAGACGAGGCGCCCATGTCTGGGAATGACTGTAGGTTTTGCATGGCGAGTATGGAGGTTTTACGAGCTCTCTCGATGTTGCTGCTTCGTTCATCAGAGCGTTCCGCTGCAGTTGGTTTGCTTCTACCATACGCAAGTGTTCCAGTAAGTTTTTGTGTGGATCATCCATTTGAAAAGGGTTTATTTCGAATGAAAGTGAGACGATAAATAAGAATGACAAACAATAAAAAGCGGAGTAATCAATAATGTTCAAGGACGGAAGAGCCTATAAAAGCTTGTCGTAGGTTGTGGTCGTAGATCTCAGGCGCTGACAGCGAGCTGACATGGTTCATGGTTCACTGCGTTGAATGTAGTTACTTGGCTTGTCTTCTCATGCTGCAAGACGCAAGACGTCCGAAGAAGATCGGCTGGAACGTCAATGACTACACTATCGACTACGTGTACCGTACTATAGCACGTGTAGAAGCCGTGTGAGAACAAAACACGACCGACTCTGAACTATTTAATCAGAATTAGTACTTATTCATTCACTGTTGAGCGGAGAAAGACGCCAGAGAAACTTCAATTTGGCTATTAAGCTTCGAAAACGGACTTGAAGATTTGGACATTTGAACTTTGCATTTCGCCGTTTGCCGAGTTATTATAGAATTTGGATGTTCCTCGTAAGCCGCAGAATTGCACATCTGAAGTACTTCAATTTTCACAGTCTAATTCTAATGCCATTTTCATATTTCATACATTATTATTCATAGTGTTCAAATGGTTGCTAGTTGCTATGTACGTGGTTTATATTTAACGGTTGGTGTTTTGTGTTTTGTGAAGCCTTACGTATTACGTATGCCTTATCATGTTATCGTGACATAAATTAGGCCGGTCATCGGCCAGTCATCACGCCGGTTTCCCTAAGAACGGTTCTACAGTTCAGTGTTCAACAAGTGTCGCACGTCGCACCGTTCTCGTGGTGCATGTTTGGTTTTGCGCAAGGGTTTTGGTTTTGGATCATCCAACTTCGGCGTCTGTCGTTGATCCACTCGTTTTCATTATTCGTGGCTCGTGGCGGTGCGCCGCAGATGCAGATGGAACGAAACAACAAGCAACATCTGATATCTGAGCAGTGGAAACCACAACAAGACAAGGTATTCCGCATAAAGTGATCGACATCGACCCAATTTCTTTAGAACATTCATCCTCAATATGACTTCTATGGCTTACAATAGCGCCGCTGGGCTTGCAGGAATGCTAAAGGACGGAACGCGACATTTCAGTCAAGAAGATGATCCTACAAATTCGTCTGTTGTCCTTCGCAATATTTCAGCTTGCCTTGAACTCTCCCGAATGCTTAGCACGTCGCTTGGTCCCCAAGGACGCTGTAAGCTTGTGGTCAATCACTTGGAAAAGATCATGGTTACTTCAGATTGCGCTGCCATTCTCAAAGAAGTCGAGGTCGAACATCCGGCTGCGAAGCTGCTTGCATCTGCTTGCAAAAAGCAAGAAGAAGAATGCGGAGACAATACTAATTTTGTTCTTGCTTTTGCTGGGGAACTTTTGTGGCAAACGGCTCAGCTCATTTCAAAATGACTTGGCAACCCGCACCCGAGATCTTGGCTGGATACCGACGTGCTTTGGATTTGTGTGAAAACAAATTCCTCCCTGCTTTGGTTTGTGACAGCGTAGGCGATTTCACCCAAAAGAGCAGTTATTACAGCTTCTTCGCCCGGTTCTTGCTTCGAAGCAGTACGGAAGTGAGGGAATTCTGGCTCCACTTGTGGTAGATGCATGCTTGCGAGTCATGAAAAATGGCCGTGTTTCTGTTGAATCTGTTCGTACAGTCAAGATCCCAGGAGCTTCGGTCTCCCAGTCGGTTCTGTTGGATGGGTATGCCGCAAAAGTGGTGTTGAAACTGTCGTTACTTCGGTCGAAAAGGCAAAGATCGCAGTATTTGCATCCGGCTTTGAAGCTTCGTCCACGGAAGCCAAGGGCACGGTCTTGATGAAAACTGCAGACGACTTGAAAAACTACAACAAGTCCGAAGAATTGAAAATGGAGGAAATTGTAAGGTCTATTGTTGAATCGGGTGTCAAGGTGGTTGTCACTGGCGGAAATCTTTCCGACATGGCACTGCACTTTCTCGATCGACACCAAGTCATGTGTCTCCGCATCGGCAGCAAGTGGGAGTTGCGAAGACTTTGTCAAGCCGTTGGTGCTACTGCGCTCGTCCGTCTCGGACCCCCAACTCCTGATGAAATGGGCTACTGCGATTCCGCGCGAGTTCAAGAAATGGGTGGAAAGCCCGTTACGATTTTCACGAACGCTGAGAGCAAGTTGGCAACAATCGTTCTCCGTGCGAGTACGACGTCAGTATTGAACGACCTGGAGCGAGCTGTAGATGATGGTGTTCAGGCTGTGGCTCAAGCCGCAAAGGATGGACGTTTTGTGTACGGGGCGGTGCTGTAGAAATGGCATTGTCGGTCGCGTTGCAACAAGAAGCCGAGAAAGTGCCCGGATTGGAGCAATATGCGCTGGCTGCCTTTGGGAAAGCTCTCGAAGTCATTCCTCGAACGCTAGCTGAGAATGCTGGGTGGGATTCGACTCGGATCTTGGCGGACCTTCAGAGTGCGCACGCGTCTGCGGCGGAAGGCACCATATGTGATGTAGGTGTTGACATTGAACGGTTGGGAGATGACAAAGCAACCGGAACGGTCAGCATGAAGGAGAAAGCGATCTATGATCTGATGAATACGAAGATGAGCGCGCTTCGTCAGGCTGTCGATGCAGCTGTCACGATTCTCAAAGTCGATCAGATCATTATGAGTAAGCCCAGCGGCGGTCCTAAAATGTAATAATGTTGCATTGATGATAAGAAAACTAAAGATTGTTATATGAAGTAGACTACGAAAGTCATTTAACTGACGGCTTGATGATATGAAACGAAGGGTGCTACAAATAGTGTCAAACAGGTTCCTTGAGATCTTACTGCGGCAAAGTATGATGAGGCAATTCATTCGGTTCACCGCAATTCGAGCCTACCGACATGATATCGAGCGCTTCATCCAAAATCTCTATCAGATTTAGACGTCTATTTAATGTCGCATGAACTCGCCGAGTTCTTTCAGGAGCATGTTGTCTTGCATCGGCAACGGCTCGCTGTTCACCGCGGTGCATCAAAGATCGAAGGCTGTCATTGGTGGTACTTGCGCCGGTTCGTAGCTCGGATGGTGCTCCGAAACAAGCGAGGCTCTGGCAGGATGCTGCAGGTTGCATGATAATGTCAACGATATATTAATTGGAATCAATAATGTCGACTTGCTCTCAAGATTCAAACAGAACAAAAGTGATGCGAAAAGGAATGCAAAAGGCGACGATCATCGTCATCATCTTCTCTTGCGAAAAAAATCTCACGGGTCTGGGTTGTTAAAGTTCCATGGCGTGGGCATTGGGCATGGGGATGGGGCTGTTGCGCCTGCACCGTACTTTGTATAGGACAATGATACTCTCGCGCGATATTCGGTTTACGGTACACATAATAATAGTACTCGATAGATACTTATCACAATTGATAATTTTACATAAGGCAGAACATTCTAGGGAGGTTTTGAAAGCGACTATCTAGCCTAGTCTCACTTGTAATATTCCCCACAGAGTGGCCTGTAGCATAGTCAACAGTCAACATACGGCATCCGTCTATACGTCTACCGTTTACCGTTATGAGCAGTCTGTATCTGCGCCCGTTTCCACTTGCACCAACCAAAAATGCACCGGGCATGAGCATGCCTTGCCAAAAGAAAAATCGGAACAAGTACGCTTGTCCTCGCATTCATAATAATCGCTTTTCCTAAACAACAAGCAAAGGATGGAAGATTTGTTACAAGAAAGCAATGGCTTTTCCTTGAACATAGTCGCCACTCCGGCCGCACCGAAAGAACCGGTCGCGAAGAAAAAACCGAAAACAACAAATACGAGCGTCGAAGAGCTCGAGCTGCCAGGTCGCGTGCTGAAACAAATGGGGACTCTCGAGTCAAAGACGGAACCGCAATCTTTGGTGAAGCAGCAAGAAGCAACCAAGTCTGAGGAAATTGACAAAGAACCAGAATTAGTGGAGTCTCAGTCCGATGATGACAGCTCAGTTGAGTTGCAGGGAGAAAAGACTACTGCTCCGCTAGAGAAATCCATTCACAAGCGCGATATTCTTCAAGATCCTGAGGAGAGAGCGAAATACATGGCTGAATTTCATGCTAGGCCGTTGGAGCTAGATCGACGATTCGGAGCGACCGCTAAATCTGCGATTTCGTCGAAAGACTCGGCGCATCTCTTTGCGACCTCTGCTGAATGGCCCTCTAATTTGCTCCATCCGCGTCTACTTAATACACTCACAACATCCGGCTGGAGTCGTCCAACTACGATACAAGCACGGGCAATGCCTTCCTTTTTCCATACAGACGACAATGTACTGATTCATTCAGAGACTGGTTCTGGTAAAACGTTGGCTTTCTTTGTTCCTATTCTTCATCAGTTGGCATCGAAAGATCGGAAATCCAGATGCGAAGGCACGCACTGTGTAATTCTTTGTCCTACTCGAGAGTTAGCTGTCCAGACCTTTGATCTTGTGGAGACTCTTTGTAGCAAGACATTCAATTGGATAGTGTGTGGTCAACTACTTGGCGAGGAAAAGCGCAAGTCAGAAAAGGCACGAATCCGCAAAGGGCTTAGCGTGATTGTGGCGACACCAGGACGTTTTCTTGATCATTTAACTCGCACAGAATGCTTGTTGCCTGCGCTTACCTCAAAGGGCCCGCTTGAGTGGTTAGTGCTCGACGAAGCCGATCGCCTGCTGGATATGGGACTCGGGGAGCAAGTGAAGAGTATTTTCAGTCGTATTCAACAAGAAGCCCAATCCAAGACGTGGCGTTGCGTTCTGGTATCGGCGACGGTAACTAGCGGGGTGGAGGAACTGGCACAAAAGTCGCTTTTCGGAAAGATTAAAATTGGGTTCGAATTCGTGCGAGTGAAGACGAAAAAGCACCGGCTGCTTTGAATGGAAAGGAAGAAAATAAAGAAGTGGATGCACTGCTGAGTTCTACACCGAGGCAACTGGCACATCATCATGTGACGGTAACGGCAAAATTACGACTGGCGGCGCTCATTGCGTTCTTGGCGCCCCGGCGAAAAGAACGGACAGTTGTGTTCATGAGCACTTGTGCTTCGGTAGACTTCCACTATGCCTTGCTCTCAAAAATAAAATCTCTCCTTGGAGACGAGTCCTCGGGAATTTTTGGGTCTGATTGCAATATTTTGAAATTGCATGGGAACGTTCTGCATAGTGAACGTCAGCACGTCCTGAAACGATTTCTGAAAGAAAACCAAGGCGCGATTCTGCTGGCAACTGATGTTGCAGCTCGTGGTTTGAATCTTCCGAATGTTGACTGGACCGTGCAATATGATCCACCAAGCGAAGTATCTGATTACGTTCACCGCGCGGGGCGTGTTGCGCGCGCCGGTAAAGCGGGTAACTCCCTGATCTTCCTGTTACCTTCCGAAAAGCTGTTTCTTGACGTGTTGAAACGACAGGGAATAAAAAACATGAATGCCATGTCTCTCACGGAAACGCTCAATATTGCTGCGAAATGTTGTCCTGATCTGACATCGAACGGAATGCGCCGATCAAGCGGCGGCTTGGGTAACACTAGCAAAGGACCTTCCGGTAGCCGACTGGGAGAAGCTTTTGTTGGGAAGTGCAGCATCGTCTGGAAGAATGCGTCAATGAAAATCCAAACCAGGCAAAATGACCTCCGCTGTCTCAAAGAAGCGAAAGAAATCGGCAGAAAATGAGACCCAGCCGGAAACACTCTTGGACATTGCCAAGAATGCGTTCATTTCGCACTTGCGAGCTTATCCGACGCGTGAGAAGATCGTGCGACAGATCTTTGCTTCGAAATCGTTGCATTTAGGCCATGTCGCTCGATCGTTTGGATTGAAAGAACCCCTTCACGAATTTCGAACAAGAAAAGGAAAATAGTGCCACAAGCAGACCCTCGCAAAACAACGCAGCCTTCGACTTCAAGGCTGATCAAGCATCGCCTAACACAAAAAGTGTAAAAGGAAAGGTGACTGCGAAGAGCCTACTTTTGAAAATGCTAGTCGACTAGAGAAAAACGGCATGGATGGTTTTAACACTAGAGATAGAAACTGGTTTTCATATTGTTGCACCATGGCTACAAAGCGCTTTATATTGTGTATTGAAGACTGTGTTCTAGACTATAATTTGTTTCGCCGTATACCTAGCTAGTTTACGATGCCCCTAGCCGCTACCGTAGTCGTTTTGATAGACGAGGGTTTCAGTCGTGGTCGTTCGTGACCAAGTGGTTTGCGTTTATTTTGCGCTCGGATCGAAAAAATAATAAACATGGCGTCGTTGACAGCACACTGTCGTCCTCTGTTTGTCAATGAAAACTTAAAATGCATGCTTCTTTCATTTGATTGAAGCTCTATGGTGCGCCTTTGTGCCGGTCCTGTAGGTCAAGTATGGCGCCTGCGGTCGGTACGCGGGGACAGGATGCACGGCATTTTCAAAAGGAAAATCCCGGCTGGATCATCTTGGCAAATCGCATTGCATTTTGCACGCGAGTTCCTCTCATAAAATGCTATCTACTCTGATTTATCAACAACTACGATGTTTGTGCTTCTTTCTGCTCTTTCGTTTGCTTCTGCAGTGAATGCAAAGGAGGTTTGTTTCTCTAGTAACAGTGAACTTCGCCAAGCGGTCCGCTCGTACGTGGGAGAGCCAGGCCCCGAAGGTGCCGCCGCAAGAAAGTATGGCTGGCCGATTGGTACCTGGTGTGTCGATAATATTCAAGACTTTTCAAACGTATTCACCGCCATGCGCACGTTCAATGAGGATCTGTCGCAATGGAACATGTCCGCGGCGACGTCGCTCTATCGAATGTTCGACCGCGCCGAGCGCTTCAATCGCGATCTTTCCAGTTGGGGTACGTCAACGACGCCATAGCTCTTGTTTGCACTATTATTTATATAAAAGACCCTCACACCTTTCTCGTTCATTGTCAAGATGTCTCGAATGTGAAGAATATGATTGGGCTCTTTGACGGGGCAGAAGAATTCAATCAAGATCTTTCTGCGTGGGAAACGTCTCGCGTGACGAATTTGAGTACGGCATTCCGTGGTGCGACGAAATTTGTTGGTGATGGACTGTCGAGTTGGGATGTCGGGCGTGTGACTAGTTTCGGTTCCTGTTTTCATAGTGCCACTTCGTTCAATGGCAAGATTGGCGATTGGGACGTTTCCGCAGCGTTCATTTCCCCACATGTTTATCCGTGCTACGACCTTTCAGCAAGATCTTTCCGGGTGGGATGTTTCTTCCGGTACAGACTTCAAAGCTATGTTCAATGGTGCTACTATTTTTAATTCCGATATATCAGGTTGGAACGTCAGCAATGGTTTGTTTTTCGACTACATGTTCGAAGGCAGCGCGGCTTTCAACGTCAATCTGAGCTCTTGGGATGTCAGTAATGCAATTGGAATGCGTTCCATGTTTGAAAAGGCTTCTGCTTTTCAAATGGATCTCTGTACATGGGAACCCAAGTTGCTAGGACGCGGCGTGAGATTCGAGGACATGTTCAGGGGTAGTGGTTGTCCCACTCAGACCTATCCAATGTCCACGACTACAGCAGTGGGTCCTCTTTGCTATTACTGTAGTTTTATGGCATGCGACGACGGTGAGTCTGATTTCGAGTGCCAGTGCTTCGCACCCGACGACTCGTTGCAGCGCGCAGTCGGGGATTATATCCGCGATAACAGCCGATTATCTGCAGTGGCGAAGACCTATGGCTCCGTTATTGGGGATTGGTGTACAGATAATGTAACTTCCTTTGACTATCTCTTTGATCGTGCGACAAGTTTCAATGAGGACATTTCGAAATGGACAACATCTAAGGTGACGAGCATGGTACGTTATCACTTGTCTTTGTCTCGATCGTCGCTGGGGTTTGATGTGTTCTATTCTCGTCTAACTTTTCATGAACGTTTAGGTGGCTGTCTTTCGTGACGCTGTTTCTTTCAACCAAGAGCTCAAGTGGAATTTGTCTAGCGTCGAAACTATTGCCAGCATGTTTGAAGGCGCTGCCGCTTTCAACCAGGAACTCGGCTTTTGGGATATGTCGAATGTTGTCGATGCCCGAAACGCTTTCAAAGCTGCGACGTCTTTCAAGGTCGGGTCTATTTTCTCATGGAACGTCTCGAATATGGTCAACTTGGAGGGATGTTTGCTGGTGCATCTTCCTTCAATGAAGATCTGGGCAACTGGAATCTAACGAGTGCCAGTTCTCTTCGTGACATGTTTGGAGGAGCTCAATCCTTTCATCAGAATCTATGCAAATGGGGAAGTACCTGGAGACAAACGCACCAGTTACGAAGGGTATGTTTGTCAAGTCTGGATGCCCTTCATCCGCCGACCCGTTCGTCACAGTGAGAGACGTTGGTCCACTTTGTCACTACTGTTCGAGACTTCCGTGCAATTACCCTTCTTCTAATCTGGAGTGTCTTGCGTTCATGGATGGGAATGAATTTCGAAAAGCGATTGCTGCATATCGATCAGATTCCAGCAGATATACTGCAGTTGCTTCAACCTACGGGCATCCGATCGGGAAGTGGAATACGTCAGAGCTACGGGATTTCAATTACGCTTTCTTCAACGACTATGGTTTTACAGATGATATCAGCGAATGGGACACTTCGAATGCTATATCCATGGCGTCAATGTTCAATGGGGCTAGCTGGTTCCGTGGCGATCTTTCTTCGTGGGACGTCTCTCGCGTGATTTATACGTCCAACATGTTCAAGAACGCGGAATGGTTCAATCAAGATATTTCGATGTGGAACTTGTCAAATGTTCATTATGCGGACCGGATGTTTTATGGTGCGACAAGATTCAATCAAAACTTGTGTGATTGGCGTAGCCGCTTTTATTCAATGAAACTCGTCGGGTCGATGAAATGTTTTCCTATTCGGGTTGTCCCGTCAAGTCTTCACCTCTTCGGATTGGATCTGGGCCATATTGCCATGAGTGTCCGCCTAGTGTCTCACCCATATCAAAACAAGACACATCATTTCGTTCTCCAACGTTGTCTCCTACCACCGACTCTACTGTGGTCGTGACGACCCCAACGCCGTCCACAATCATATTTGCGAGTATAACTCCCACGAAGACGTCTTTCGCTCCTTCTACGCACCCCTCGTTGACACCAATCCGTGCAGGATCGGGTGCTCCGTCAACCTTTCCGACTCTTGCTATAACCCCTGATCCTTCCCTTAGTCCATTGTATGAAGAACCCGATGATGTAAAGCCACCGACAAGAGTGTCTGCTTATCCGTCTGTGATGATTCAGTATGCTTCCGATGTCCCGAGCGAAGCTCCTCGCGATCGCCAATGCAAACGCTTCCACCGCCATACACACCACCTGCTGGCAGTTCCAGCGATGCGTCGCGCTGTACTGTGCGAAAACCGCTTCAGTTCATTATTTGCATTTGGGCTATGATTAGAGGCTAGACGACATCTGTCGTCGGGCGCTTATTGATGTTGTACGACGATGGTAGCAAACCGCTACGTACTTTGCAACTTACAAATACCGCTAATAGATGATCATGACAGACTTTGACATTCCTTATGTTACTTTTGCGTTACTTATTGCTTCGTTATGATGAAAGTCCGACGACGGCTTCTAGTATTTCCTTGTTGGCAGAAACAGTCTCTTCGTCCTGGCCTTCAAAATCCAACGCATCATAAATATTCACAATTTTGTATGCAGTAGGTTCGTCGACTTCTAGACCTAATTCGCCACCGGTGAAGGCACCGTATCGTACCAGTTCTTTGACAAGGTCGACAGCATTTTCTTCTCTGCCGCGTAACAGTTCGCCGCTGATTAGACCTAACGCATTCTTCGAGAGACGCATCAGAAGTGCCTCAAACATTGATTCGCATTCTTCTGCGTCAATTCCCAAAGACTCTTGAATTTCAACGAGGATATCCGCATTTTCTGCTACGATTTCTCCGCTCTTCAAACCGGGAGTAATCTCGGACTCGAACATTCGAGTCAAACGACTTTCGATACACCCACATCGGCTTGTATATCCATACCCATTGAGTTACACTTCTCGCGGAAAGCTTTGATTCCTGCCGGTGAAGGGTTATCCATAAGAAGGTTGATTTCTTCAGAGAGAATTTTCTTTTGGGTTTGTGCCAACAATTTTTCGCTCTGTTCGGATGTGAGGCCAAGCTTCATTTGAATGTTTGCAAGGAACATCATGTCTTGCTGGTCCATCGAACCTTTCGTCTTCATGGCGTTTGACACAAGGTTGTCATACACGGTGGTCCCGATTGTCTTATTAATCTCTCCGACCTTGTCGTCGGTAAGACCAAGGATTCCTGCAAAGAACTCCCGGTTCTCTTCGTATCGTTTAGCATTGGGACCCTGAGTTGTAAAACTGCTTACAACAAACTGACGGTAAAGTAATTCAGCCATTTGTTGGTCGATCCCACCGAGTCCGAGTGCTGTAATGGGGTAGACCATTTTAACATCCGGAACTTCCTCCGCGAAAAGCTCACCGTCTTCTCCTTCTTTTCGATGGTCTTGGTGCCAACCTCTTCTATCGCAGCAATGTCATTTTCCTTGTAAAGTCGATCAACTCCATTATGTCGCTCATAATGTTTGCTTCTGCTCCCAGTCCCAAGACACCATCTGCGCCTTTGCCAGACTGGAAAACATCTTCTCCCATGTCTTTTCCTCGCCGATCAGACAGCTGCTTTTGCGACAAAAGAGTTCGTTCCATCTCACTGCCGATCCACTCGACGGCTGGCTTCATTTTATCTTTGATAGCCTCCAAAAGAGCGTTTTTGAATTTTCTTCCGATACGCTCAAACGCTCTTTGAGTTCATCTAATGATTCTCGAACCTCCGGGCGAATGACTCCTGTCGTTCCCATTGCTTCTAAAACAGCTTTCTTGTAAACATAGCCGAAATGCTCCATATGAGCTGGATACGTTTCCTCGACCTCCAAGTGAAAAAAGTGTACGCAAGGACTCTAGGGCTTTGAATAGAGGCTTTGTAGGGACACCGCCGGGGACTTGCTACTGATGATCTCCACAGCTTTGCCATAAAAGGAAGCTCCTGACTCGCGTAGATAATCTTCGGAGAGACGGTAGTTTTCCATCAATGCATCTATCTCCTTCTTCATATTTTCAACCAGTTCCTCGGTATAATCAGCCGTGATTTCCAGCATGGCTTGGTTCAGAGTCTTCTGTAGTTGCGGCCCGAAAGCGGCTCTGGACTCGATCTCCGCCTGCTGATCGCTGATGCCAAGTAGTCCCTTGACCGCACCGATCTGTTCAAATATTTGGTCAGTGAGCCGACCTTCCGGTGCTTTGCGTACAGAGCGTCCTACAAAGATGCGGTACAGCTTTATTCGCTCTTCTGTCGACAAGAAACCATTAGCAGACTGCTTGTTCCAAGGGTTGCAAAAGGTCTCGTCAAAGTTGGCGTTGAACTCTTCGCCCCAGCCAGATTTCTTCAAAATGGAGACCAGAGCATTTTAGAATCAAGGGCTTCCAGAAGGTGGTCGTATGTCGCTGCTTCATTGTTCACCTTGGCGAATCTATTCGTCTCCTCAAGTGGACCACCAAGGGCCTGCATCACCATGGAGGAAATAAGCGCCTTGGTTGAGTCTTCGTGCATTAGAAGTTCCTCACGACGATTTTCCATAATATTCCAGGCTTCCTCAGGAGTCTTGTTTTTGTTCAAGACATCCTTCATAGCCGCCAAAGCAGTGGTTTGATAAAGAGGCGAGGCCTCGCTGATAATTTCATAGTCCATGTCAGTTTCCGATAGGCCCAAAATATCACGAAGCAGGTCCAACTGGGTAGAGAGGAAAGGAATTGAGGAACTTGCAAACCATCACGGCAATCATACCAGGAATCACTTACTCGTTCCAACGATTCGTCTGAAAACTTCAATGCAGAAAGGTTAAGGGGCATTTCTTCTTCTTCCTCATCATCGTTATCGTCGTCATCCACAATCTTGCGTTCCGGCAGACCCAAGCAGACTCGAACCTCCTGGTTAAAGGTGACAACGTGCATATCCGCAGCGACCTCTTCTTTGATTCCCAGTGTTTCGCGAGCCCGCTTGAGCATATCGGAGGACACAGCATTCGATCCCAACTTGCTTCGAGTCGATTGAAGGGCTCTGTGGTAGAAAGGTTCCACAACGCTCGCCACTCGCTCCATGGCGATCGGCAGTGTGAGCCCCACAGCCTTGGCTACGCGAGTCATCTCAAAGTTGAAGGCCTGAGGAGAATCCTCCGACAAAGCACGCTCTGTCAAAATAAGAGCTTGTCCATAGCCATGCGGTCGGGATGCTTGGGATCGTCGAGTTCTTCTGTAGGAGTGAAGAGACAAGTCTGTCGGTACCATTCAGCTGCTGCGGCCGCGTGAGCTTCACCTACAGCCATGTTCTCGAGTGAGAGAGCCTGCTTCAGCTTTGAAGCTCCTTGATTTCCGAAGTTTTCGCCGTGGGCTGAAATTTGACCATACCGTGAAGGTAGCTGGCATAAATCTCGGTGGACAAAATCTCCAAATCTTCGTCGGACAAGCCAAACGAATCTTGAACTGCCCGAACGGCAGATCGAGTACTCTCTACATCCTCGAGTCCGGCGTCCACAATCGCCTGCGCCAGAGCGGGCTTGGCCCCCGACTGAGTGAGAGAATCCAAACGAGATTTGCCGACGGCTCCTGCAATGCCCGTAACAAGGGCACCTGCCGCATGCGCAGCAATTCGACGGCTGGGCACCAGACCAAAACCCAACAAGGCAGAAACAGGGATACTGGCCATTCCTGCCAACTTGAAAATATTCGGTGACCGACGTATTTGTTTTCCGAGGAAGATGGTCTGATCCGCCTTTTCCGTCAGTTCTTGAAGCTCTTCCATACCTCCCGAGGTCTCGACTAGCATGGAAAGAGACGCTGCTGTGCGTGCCGTAGAAGAAGCGGGCATTACAGTAGCCGAAGCCGTAGAACGAGGCACAAAGGAAGACATGCCGATCGACTTTTCGGCACAAAAGCCGCGCTCTGGTAGGCATCGCTGTTGGCTGCCAACAGCAAAAGGCGGAGACGCCTGTGAACCTCATAATGACCTTTCTTCTGACTGAATTCGAATAAAAGAGTCAGACGCGTTTGCTTTGTCTCGTAATTTTGTTGAACGTGCGAGACACGCGAGAAAATTATTTCACCCCTTTTGTCCTGCCGCCAAAGAACGATTTGTTTGATTGACAGAGGTTCAACTTGCTTGTGTTGACCTACGTATCTCCAGCTGGAAGATCCTTTGGCGGTGAGCCGTTCTCGCTTGATGTCAACTTTTGTGTGAAAGCATCGGAAGGTCACGGTCGAAACAAGACCAGCGCGCTGTGACATGTGTAGTCCATTCAATATCATAGTTATGGTGTGTATTATGTCGTACCCTCACCCCGCAGGGTAAGACGTGCGTGTTTTGCCGGACACAAATTTCGTTCGCGTTCGCATGCGTTTTTTTTGAAGCAGAATCTCCACCTTCACCTTGATGGGTGCTACTACGACAGGCTTGTTTAGTATATTTAGAATCAGTGTGACATTTAATGCAACGTACCGGTAGACGGAAAGAATGATGTCTGCGATTGTCCGTCGTGGTGGACGACGTACCTGGTAGAGATGCGATCCGACACGCAAGGATATGCGACACGAGCCAGTTGGTATCCTGTATCTTGCAAATTCGTCGACTCCATCCATCATCATCTTCTCGTTCTTGTCTTTCGAGCAGCTTTAACTCATAGATTCGAGCAACTATAACCTCGTTTTTATAAATAAATAAACATGAAGTTCTCAAGTCTTTCTTTCCTCTTTGCACTCGGTAAGTAAAAGCCAGCAGAGTAACATTCGTTGTTGGTGTTTTCCATTTCCGCTTGCAAAAGTGTTCGTGAATCGCCGCGTCTCATTCCTCCATTTTATTTGATGCTCACATTGCTCCGTTTTTCAATCAGGCACCGCCACGACTTGTGCAGCCTTCGCAGCCCCTTCTAGCAAATCCGTCAGCAGCAGCACGTCTTTGAACATGGCCAAGATTACTTCCATTCATGCCCGTGAAATTCTCGATTCGCGTGGTAACCCCACCGTAGAAGTCGATGTCACTCTCGACAGCGGTGTCTTTGTCACGGCATCTGTTCCATCGGGTGCGAGTACGGGAGCTTATGAAGCCGTGGAGCTTCGTGATGGTGGTGCTCGTTACATGGGAAAGGGTGTCTTGAAAGCCGTAGACAATGTCAACAGCGTGTTGGGGCCGGCGATCATCGGCATGGACCCTACGGAACAGCAAGCGATCGACAACAAGATGCTCGAGTTGGATGGTACGCCCAACAAGGCGAATATGGGAGCCAACGCTATCTTGGGCATCAGTTTGGCCGTCAGCAAGGCCGGTGCCGCGACAAAACAGATTCCCTTGTACAAGCATTATGCCGACTTGGCCGGTAACGATCTGGACGAGTTCACCATGCCAGTGCCTTGCTTCAACGTAATCAACGGTGGTAGTCACGCTGGTAACAAATTGGCCTTTCAGGAATACTTTGTCATCCCTACTGGAGCAAAGGACTTTACCGAGGCCATGCAAATCGGATGTGAGGTTTACCACAACCTGGGAAAGATCATCAAAGCCAAGTTCGGTGGAGATGCTACATTGATTGGTGACGAGGGTGGTTTCGCTCCGCCCTGTGACAACCGTGAAGGTTGCGAGCTCATTATGGAAGCCATCAAGAAGGCTGGCTACGAAGGAAAATGCACCATTGGTTTGGACGTTGCCGCCAGTGAATTCAAAGTCAAAGGAAAGGATGGATATGATTTGGATTTCAAATACGACGGAAATGTCATTACAGGTGAAGAGCTAGGCAACTTGTATCAATCCTTGGTGAGTCGTTGGTGTCGTCATTCGTAATCATGGCTGGTTGTATTTTTGATCGATTGTATATTGTCTCATCCTTTTGTCTTTCGACCAACAGGCTGCTGACTTCCCGATTGTTACCGTTGAAGATCCTTTCGATGAGGACGACTGGGAGAACTGGTCCAAATTCACCAAGAAGAACGGTGAGCAATTCCAGGTGGTCGGTGATGATTTGACTGTCACCAACATTGAAAAGATCTCGCGTGCCATTGACGAGAAGGCGTGCACTTGTTTGTTGCTCAAGGTCAACCAGATTGGAAGTATCACGGAAAGTATCGCTGCTGTCAAGATGGCGAAGCAAGCCGGATGGGGCGTTATGACTTCTCATCGTTCTGGTGAGACTGAGGACACTTACATTGCTGACTTGGCTGTTGGTCTCTGCACGGGTCAAATCAAGACTGGTGCTCCTTGCAGATCTGAGCGTTTGGCCAAGTACAATCGATTGCTGCGCATTGAAGAAGAACTTAAGACGAACGGCGCAAAGGTTACCTATGCTGGAGAAGGATTCCGTAAAACGGCATGGATGGGAGGTGTTGCAGTTGCGAAGTAAATGGACTCGCTCGACTAGTTTCACTTAGTATCATTACTAGACATGAAATTGCTTTTATAGCGACCACGAATTAATTTGTTATAGGTGGTGAACAAAGTTACTGAGGCTGCATTCGCTTGGCATTCTTGACTCCTTTGTCCTTTCGTGAAACCAAGTTAGCGGTCTTTGACCCGCCGAATGTCTTTTCTTCCCGCTGTCCTCCAGCGCCGACAAATCGATAATAGGAGCAGATTCGATTCGCTCGACACCTGCAACATATCGAGCTTCGACTTTCTCCTTGAAATCCTTGCTCTTTTCCATGTAAAACTTATAATCTCCCTGGTACTTGACCAACGCTCTATCTTCGACAGCAACGATGGAAGTAGCAACCCGGGAAATGAAGTAGCGATCATGGGATATAATCATTACAGATCCCGCATAGTGTTGTAGCGCTTCTTCAAGCATTTCCTTGGCTGGAATATCCAAGTGATTCGTCGGCTCGTCCAAAACTAGAAATTAGCCGGTCGCAACATCATCGTGCATAATGATAACCGGGCCTTCTCTCCACCGGACAAACTGCGAACTTTCTTGTCAACAGCATCCCCTTTGAATAGAAATTGTCCCAGAAAGGCTCTCAATTCATTGTACGACTGCCCGTTACTTGCTCCCTGAATTGTCTCTAGTACGGTTTTATCGAGATCAAGAACATCAGCTTGGTTTTGTTCGAAATAGTTCATCACCACGTTCTGGCCGAGGATACCAGCGGTGCCTCATCAGGCGTCTCTTTGCCGACAAGAAGACGCAACAAGGTGCTCTTTCCGCTACCGTTGGGACCAACCACAGCGATTCGGTCTCCTTGCTCGATGAAAAGATTGACACGATCAAATAGACGGTTCTGTGTTTGTGTCTGTTGATTGATGTAACCATGTGACAAGTCCTTGATTTCAGCGACTTCGGGACTCAGTCGAGGACCATCTGGGAACCGGAATTTGAATGGCTTTCCAACAAACGGGGCTTCTGAACGTACTCTTCGCTCTTCATAAATTTCTCGAGTTTCGCCTCTCGCTGTTTCACAGCTTGTGGTTGCTTTATTTTAAATTTGCTGATCCACTGTCTTTCTTCTTTGATTTTCTTCTCTTGTGCATTGTAAGCTGCTTGCCACGCATCCAATCGAGCTTTCTTGAGCTGAAGAAATCTTGAGTAGTTTCCATCATACGTCGTACACGTGCCGCCCTCTGCGTCAACAATCTTTGTGCAAACCTGATCCAAGAACTCGCGATCATGACTGACAATTACCATCGGAATGTTTTGTTTTCTAAGGAATTCCTCCATCCACTCCACACTTTCGAGGTCTAGATGATTTGTCGGTTCGTCGAGTAGCAGCACGTTGGGATCTTGAAGCAAGACTTTTCCTAGACCTATTCTCATCTTCCAACCACCAGAGAAGCTAGCAACAAGATCATCGCCTTCTTCCTCGTTGAACCCCATTAGATCCATGACTTTTGAACCCGGCTTTCCAATATGTAAACTTCTTTGTTCTCTGCTTCATTTTGCAGCTCTTGCATCCGATCTAGGATTTCTTGCATCTTATCAGTGTCATCGGCCGATAACTGCTCCAAAGCAGTTTCGGTCTCCTTGATTTCCTTCAGAATTGCGTTTTCGGCTGTAAAGACTGACAAGAACTCCTCTCTGAGTGTTCGTTCGGGGATTAGCTCATCCACAAACTCCTGGCGGAGTACCGCGACGCGCAGGTCTTTGGAAGACTTCACTACATCGCCATAAGTCGGTTCTAATTCACCAGCCAAGATTCGAATCTGCGTTGTCTTGCCTGCTCCATTTTTCCCGACAAGGCCAATTCTATCACCGGTTTGAACACCCCATGTTACGTCCTTGAGGACTTCCTGATTTCGAAAAGTTATCCCGACGTTCTCCAGCCGAAGCGACGTGTAATCTGGCTGGGAGCTTTCCATGACACGAACTCTTGGAGGAGGCCGTTCTCTTCGAATTTTATCTTCCAAGGTTACTCTTCCTTCTCCTTCCTCATCAGTTTCGTCGTCCATCGGCTCCTCGTTCCCGCCGTCTTCAATCGGTTCTTCGGAACTTTCCATTTCTAATTGCTTTGCTTCTTCTTCTCTAGCTTTTCAGCCAGCTTAGTAGCCTCCTTCTCCTCCTTTTTTCTTCAAAGCTTTCAATTCTTTCTTTGATAGTGCAGGTCCATCGCTTTCGTCGGCATTGTCCTGAACGGACTCCAAGGCCTCCAACTCCAGAGCCTTTTGCAGCATTTGATCCTTTTACTCAATTTAGGCTGTTCGTCCTGTTTGCTTTCCGCTTCTAGCTTCACATGCTCCTTCTTTGAGTGATCATCGTCGCTACTTCCATTCAAAGATTCCATCTCGAGAGCATTTTGCAGCATCTCTTCCTTCTTGCCAATTTTAGGGTTTTAGGACTGGCTTGCTTTCTTTTTTGCTTCTGCTTTTCCAGTTCCATTTGTTCCTTTTTCGACAGCGGCTCGTTCTCCAACTGAGCTTCAAGTTCATCCAAAACGTCAAGATTGAAAGAGGAACCAATCTTCTTCTTTTAGCGGCGAAAATAGCCGTCGACGCTGGCCCACGAAATGCGATTGGCCGACGCGACGACGGAACGAACGATTGTACGCTGGACAAGCATACGAGAGAGACTATTACTAAAAAATTCCTTGTTTCAACCATACTGAACAATCTCCTTGAGGATTCGATACAAAATCAATGCTCTTCGTGGAGAATAAAAATAATACCGTAGTCAAACGATCAAAGAAAATTTTCAGTTTGAGTTTTCCTCCTTGCACCCAACATTTTCAACTTTCGTGGTCCGCCGTCTGCCATTTGAGCGAAGTGATGGAGCACACAATAACTCTGTGTACGTCGTCTACAGAGGTTCGAAGTGTACAATGGTTCATGTTCCTTCGTTCCACGTGGACGAGCGAGGAGTTCAAAACAAACGTCAGACGCAGCACTTTCTCACCATCCAAAAAATGCAAACCTTCTCAGTGTCGTTTCGGTACGGAATAATGAGTTTGCTACCAGTACCAGGTACGCATGTAACATATCGGACTCCCGGTACGATACTTCAATTATTCGTCCACCTCACAAAAGTCCGATGAGTGAGTCTATCGCCGTCCAACTTCGACGTCCCACGTTCGACCATCCGTTTGTGCTTTTCTTTATAATAACAAATAAGCAGTCTTTTGGTTCCTTGTCACCATGATGTATCAAAATCTCCTTGTGTTACTGGCTTTCTTGGCCGGAAGCTCCGCGTTCGTGGTTGGGCCTTCGTCGCGCTCGGGCACGTCGCTGGCAGTTGCCGTCGATACTTCCGAAATTAAGAATGGTATGACGATCGAGCTTGACGGCGAACCGCACAAAGTGTTGAGCTTTTCCATTATGAAGCAAGCCCGCGGTGCAGCCAAGACAACCATCAAGTTCAAGAACCTTGAGCGTGGCAACACCATCGAAAACACCTACCGATCGGGAGAAAAATTCGAAACGGCGATGATTGAAAGAGTTGACGCGCAATTTACGTTTCAGGAAGGTGTACGTGATCTAATCGTTTGAACTAGAAAGAAAATCAAATTCATGGGGTGACCGTTTGATGAACTTCACTTTTTTCCTTTTGCTGACCACGTTTCGCCTCATCTCCTCCTATACCACAGAACACTTTCTTTTTCATGAACACGGAAACATTTGAAGAAATCCCTGTCAATGAAAAAAGTTGTCGATGACCGGGCCAAATGGATCAGTGAAGGTGGTGAAGTAACTTTGGTCACATTCAAGGACAAGGTGATTGAAGTTGTCGTGCCCTCTCCTCAAATCTTTGAAATTGTTCAGACCGACCCCAACATGAAGGGAAACACAGCACAAGGTTATACCAAACCTGCTGTTTTAGACTGCGGTGCCACAATCAATGTTCCTGGTTACCTGGAAACAGGCGAGAAAATCAAAGTCGATACTGAAAAGGGTGAGTTTCTTGAACGAGTTAGGGCGTAAATTGGTCAGGAAATTAAAGTGTTGTTTTAATCAAATTACGTTTGATGAATGAATATGGAATCTAATAGCGTAAAATCTTCGTTTCATTCCGAGAAATCGTTAAAATCACCGACCCGATTTCTCGTAGTATCTGTTCCGTCGCATAGCCTCTCATGATGTAATCGTCCTCCGTAGAAAACTGGAATCACAATCAAATAATGTCGAGGAGATCAACTGATGAATGCTGAAGCTATCCAGTCGCAGGATACGTCTTGTCCATTCATGAAATAGATAACTTTTGTCAAACTCGCGCAACCGAACCGATCATGAGCCATATACCATAAGTGACTGATTGTTGCAACGAAGTGACTTCTCCGTATTTGATTTATATTTATTTGATGATGCGCGTTATTGCTTCCATTTTCTAGTTCTAGATTATGGCAAAAGGTGTTGTGAATATTTATCCTAACGGACCGAGATAATGTGAAGTGATGTCATGGGTCATGGTCATGGACTCCAAATCTCCTCCTCGTTCCGCCAAGTTTTCTCAACCGTCCTATTTGCGCGTGAGACGCGAGGATTGGAGGACCGTTCACTTAACGAGCACTTCCCTAAGTAAAGTTTCAAACCAGACTCAATGCCTAAATGATTTTGCGAGGACTTCTGTTTGGATAGAGAAATGACCGTTATTGTACACGCAGGGCAAAGGAGCGGACGAAAATTCACGTCCATTCTACATGTACTTCTATACTAAGCTGACGACATTCGGGACAGTGGATGCACTATCGGGCGCGCCATTTCAATACAATCTTCAGATACGATTACCAATAAAAGGAGTGCGCATTTTCTCATGCGATTTCTGCTGCCACCACAAGACTGATAACAGAATCTCTTCGACTGTCACCAATCTTACTCCGAACAATAGACATCACCTGAAGCCTTAAGCAAAGTTACCTTGATCGTACAAAGCGATTTCATTGAATGGACGTGCGTTGAGGGCCTTCTATTTACATTTGAAAAGCAAACGGCAATCGTATGCAAAAGGAAACATTTCCGAGCATTTGAAACGTTGAAAGTCATTTGCGCGCTGCTTTTCCATCCACGAATCACTAGACTCCGATTCTGCTTTCATTTCCATCGTTTAGCGGTCGCATAATTGAGGGAGACTTATCTTATCTGATCTCGAGCCGAAGAAATAACCATGCCGTCACATCCATCTCATTCGGGCATTTACTCGGAAGGATATCCTCGAGCTCGAGGGCCCTACTTCGCACGACCTCCTTCGTTTCAGCTCGAACAAGCACCTCCATCACCGCGTGCTGGGCCACCTCCGGAGTACGCACCTCCTCGATGGTATGATCATCAGCATCCTCGTGAGCCGGTGTGGCAGCCTCCGCCTCCGGGTAATCGTGGTCGGATCGCGCACCGCTTCGGTGAAGCTGAGGCTGCTTATCATTATCCTCTGAGGCGTCGCCAGATGCACCACGTAGCAGAGACGCCGGAGCATCCAGAGCCGTGGACCGTTCCAAAGCCGAAAAGCCAAGAAAGAAAAAACAACGTGGTTCTGCTAGCTGAGAAGAGCCCGTCGTCCGTCGAAGAGCCGAACGGGAAAAAGAAAAGGAGGGAGACTCACTTTCTATGCTAGCAAAGGTTAGTTCTTCGATGGCTCCTCCCCACAAGCGGAAATTAATGCAGCAACAAAAACAGCAGCGAAATGAGGAAAACGAGAGTGAAGATCCGGAGACTGCAGGTGAGAGGACGATTTCTCCATCAGCTGCGGCGCCTCGGGATACTCGAGCTTCTCGTGATACATCCCCTATTCAGAATGCATTCGGTGCAGGCCCTGGTATTACCCCATACAATATGACAAAGACTGTGCCTGTCTCTGTCAATGTCGTGCCCAAGCCCATTACCCCAACCGGTCATCCAGCAAATTATTATCCCTTTCAAACTCAGCCTAGACCACCTCGACAGTACAGCGGAACGTTATACATGGAAGAGCGCGGGCCTCGTTTTTATGGGCCGCCTTCCCAACCACGAGGGGCCTATCCGAATGTTCCTTCCGCGGCTCATCACTTTTACCATCCTGGACCGCATGGCCCTCCCACCCCACAGGTTTCGAATTATTCGTCTGGTGAATCATGGACCAGTCCAAAGAGCGAAAGGGTCTACTACCCAGCTGTTGTCGAGCGCAATTCGTTTGATAGCGCCGAAAATCCTAGTGGTGGACACCATGATGTTGAGGATATTGGCAACAACAACCTCCCCTTCCTACGGTGAGTCCGTATCATGGTCGCTACGATGGCGCAGGACCGTACCTCCCCACGTTGGTCTCATGAAGGACAGGTTCCTTGGCCTACCCCCCGTCATTACGGCCCTCCGCATCCGTACATGGAAGAACACATGGATGGTGACCGTTTTCCGGTGTCGAGAAATTTTGCGCCGTACACATACGTGCAACAGCCCAGTTTGGAATCAAAGACGCTCCTTCGTAAAAGTTTTCGTGGAAGAACTATCCAGAGGTACGTATTCATCGTCTGCTCTCATCAAACATTTTCAAATCTCATGTGGTATTTCCTCTCCTCATCGTCGTACCTACAGCTGGAACGTTTCTTGATCGAGAACAGGGACGAATATCTGGAGCATTCATCCCGTAACTACACCGTGGCCCAGAAGCAGTATAATAACATGTTGACAGAGAGGTTACTGGAAGTGGCCGAGAAAGCGGGGTATGCCTTTGACCAGGAGGAATTCAACTTTGTCTCCATCCGAGACAGAATTAGATGCTACTACAAGTCTTACGTGCAGACGGTTCGCAAACGGGGCCTTCCTCTTCCCGGTAACATTGGAAGTAACAAAAAAGCTAAGACGTCCAACTCGAATGTGGAGGAAGGAGATCGCGGAAAGGAAGATGAAGCCAATGAACACAACAGCGAGAACGGCCAAACGTAATCAATCGTGGCACTGTGCACTCGTAGTTTTAAAATTGTAACTAGAGTACCTACTTGTTTCATTATATTTTAGAATCTTTCTATTCAAACTTATTTACCCTACGGACAGCTGTGCTACAGCGTTTCGAAGTCGTTTCCAAGCATCACCTCGATCATAGCTATCGTCCAGCACAAATTTGGGGTCTACCTCAAATGACATCCAAGCGTCGCCATCCTCTCGTTTCATCCCGAGCATACCGTCTAATTCGTCTTCTGTAAATTCGCAATAGTTGAAAACACTTTACAACTGCTTTCTCCCACCTCTTTTGCTTTCAAAGCAGCTTCCCATCCTCCTTGGTATATGCCCGAGCTGCCTATTTCTTCTACATTCCAGTCAGCGCGGTCGTGCAAAAGAATGATTCCTTCGCCCCGCGATCGCCTCCTCGAAAAATACGGCTCTCACACAAAACAGACGGCGCATTTGGCATGGATTCTCCCACAGAAAATGCGGTCGGATGGTCGAGAATGAGACCACGGATCAAATAATCGATTCCATCTTCCGCTTCACCCATGGTATAAATGTAAATGGCCGCCTGACGATAAAAGTGGTGAAATTCTTCTGCAGGTGAAATCAAAACGACGCCGTTCCGTACGATAGCCTCGGGTCCTTTTCCCAGAAACGAACGGACAAAGGGGACCGAATGGAGTCGGAAGGAAGTACGGTGTCTCGTCGTGCGCGGTTGAAAGGCATCAACAGCGACAATCGCTAGTTTGAAGATGAAAAGAAAAGAAACTGGCTTCATGACTCGTCCAGTTTTCTTTTGTCTAACTAACTAATACAAAAGAATTGTTGATCTCAGAATCCATAGACCCTCTAGTTGTCGTTTTTTTCTTCCGCTGAGACTGAGATGTGCGTTTCACGCAGTTTTGTGTAACTTGGCGATCGACGATCAGACAGTCGCGAGTGTCACGAGTGAGCGAGGAGGCGAGAACTCCGCGAGGTGCGAGAACTCCTCCCTTTTATTGGACACAACTGATTTCGACGACGCTGACAAAACCGATTCTCTGAGATATGAATGAATTCCTAAATTATCGAAAACAAAAATAATGATGTCTCTGAACGAAATATCTGGAGTTTGGAAGCGGCAATGGGAGGAGGATCCTCTTGGAGACACCGATCATGCCGATCGAACGACTCTGGTCTTGTGGATCCAAACTCCTTGCGGAATTTACGTTGATCTTCGACTGCCAAAGAGCTCGATGGACCTTCCCAGGGCTGAAATGGACCCTTCGGCGCTTGCGGCAATAGGCGTGACCTGCTCGGAGGAAACACTGATGGATATTCTTTCTTGCCAAAAGTCGTTCGCTGGCGTTCTTAATTATGAGCATACGGTTCCTGACACGTGCAAGACACTCGAAGAGGATCCTATTCTGGCCAGTCTTGTTCATACTAGTAGTGGACCTATTCCGCTCATCACGTGTGTATGGCACAGGATGATCGACTACCAGCCTCCCACTGGCTCTCTTGACATTGGAGTGTGTTGTGCGAGTGGGCCGATGGGCGCCGACGGTGAGGTTGATATTCGAGAAACCGGCCAGGATGCTAGTTACGCCGAAGGATGGCACCGCTTGCCAAAAACAGCAAAAGGACCTTTCATGGCGTTGGAGCTTGTATCAGACGTACGAAAGGGTACTGGGTACGAGCTGGATGTCACTTTGCTTATGCCGTTGGACGGCCGGAAGACATCGCGTTGAGTGGCACTTCTACTACCAGTAGTATGAAGGAAGCCCTGAGTAAGAATGGAAAATCTATTTTGGAGAAAGCGACAATTATAGGGAGCTATGTCTGTATCACCGGCAGCATTGAGAAAAACAGTGGTGTTTGGAGAATCAACCATAGCACACATCCAGAGCTCGTAGGCTGTGAACTCGCTGGAAACGCTGCAACTGAACGTGTTTGTTCTTTGGTGAAATGGAAGAACGATGATTTACTAGTGGAAACACTAAGAGATGGAGGTTCCACGGAAAGAATATGGAAAGTCGTCCAACTAGATGGATGTGAACCTCCTGTGAAAAATCGTGATTGAATCCAAACATGTTGGATAATGGGCATTGAAGATGAAAATATTATAGCTATTATTGTAGTCGTGTAAAAAGAAATTTGTCAAAAGTCTTCTAGCTCTAGCTAGGTTAAAGCACCAAATATTAATGCGTGCGACACCGGGCAGCCGTACATCGTTTTCGGCTGTTGGTTTTCCCTTGGTGACGGCGAAACCGGTACGATGAGAGTGGATCGTGGGTGTCCCCGTTCTTCAGAAGGCGTCTGGCAGAGTGCAGAGTGTACTTACTAGCTAGAGTACCGGTACCGGTAGCCTTCTCCACGTTCCACACTTAACCCCGAATTGCCCAACGGTGCAGGTTTGTGCTTTGTGCAGCATCGAGCGATTGAGCCTATGAGCGCTCAATCACGAAAGAAGGTCCGCTGCCCCGCAAACAAAAGCAAGTCAACCATTTGCTCGAAAATATAAACTGATCTTCATTGCGTTACAACGAATATCAGACATCATTGAAGTGAGAAAAGGTGATATAATTATCTAAAACACTATGAAGATGGACTCGACGTCGACTTCTAGCTCGTCGTTTACATCTTCGACAAAGGCATCTGCTGGACGTGAGCGCGCCATGGAAATTCTATTGGATCGCGACCCTTCGGGTAGCTACTATCGAGCAGTTCGTGCTGTGGTAAGTTTCTTGTAATATTCAGTCGCAGGCTTATTTTCTTTGCTCTAATCAATCTGCTTTGTGAATGCAGGAAGAGACTATTCCGAGCGCTTGTGCCAGTCGGCCGAATTTAATCACCAAAGCTGCTCTGGTGGATCAGGCGTTCTCTTTGTCGAAATATGTCATAGACACCGTAGAAAAGTACGATGAAGCATACCCTGTTCCACAGCAAACGGCGGTAAACACTATGGACGCATTATCTCGTGAAAGAATTCTCGGCCATTTCGATCGGACGATGAATACTCCGTCCGACTTGCCCGATGCGGCAGCTGACAATATTCCGAAAACGTCGAAGAGCACTACAGCATCGTCTTTATCACCCTCCACGGCTGCCCTTGTTGCTTCGTTGAGGAAGATTTTTGATGAGCCAAAGGAGGACTTTGCCGCAGACGTACCAGTGACAGAGGAACGAACGTTTGAACTTCGCCGGCTGCTGAAAGAGGTAACCAGTCACCAAGTAATCTCTGCATCAACTGCTCCTACTCATAAGCAACAGATGGAGAAGATGATTGCACGTATTTGTAAGACAAGTCCTTATTATTCTGACGACGACAACAAAGAACCACTAGACGACGAATATATGCAAGGGCTTCTTTTGGTAGTCATGTCGCTGTTGATCTCACCTCAGGAAGAGACTGGACCAGCCAGTACAAAGCCGCGGGAACCTTCCGAACAGACAACAATGTTGCAGGTTGCTCCTCTTCTATCTCTTTTACCTGTTCCGAATGACGGGGACCAATTTGCGATTGAACCGGACGTTCTCGATTATTTTGGAAAGGCTGTCGCCGTGACAGCAGAACGCCAGGAGATAAAGAAGGCTCGGATGTTGCAGCGCGTACACAGTCCTGTCTTTGACAACAATGGAGACGTAGATGAGGATGAGGAGGAAACTCTGGCTGCCATTAGACGCGAAGTGGATGAAAGTGGACACTCCCTGGTTCGACTGATGCGTTGCAAGAAGCGTTCGAGCATTTTGTATCTACAATCGCTGATGCTGCGGCTGAATCGGTCGATTATCCTATGGAAAGTCTGGACCAGTTAGTCGCTTCTGTCGCGCAGTCAGAAGAAGATGAGGTATCTCCGCATGATCCGCATTATGCCACTGGCCAAGGTTATGTTGATGATCCTGTTGGTTACCCAGGTCAACGGGAGCCGAGGGAGGGATCCTCCTCGTCATCTTCAGGCTCTTCGGAATCTGATGATTCCTCAGAATTCTCTTCCGACGAAGATGAAAACGAAGAAGAGGACGGAGATAACGAAAACGATGGCACGGTATTAGGATCAACTGAACAGAATGAGAACGACACATCGTTGAATTTGGGTCGTGGACTGGAAGCCACCTCGAGCGATATGATACCGGACATGGAATCTGCAAATACTGTCTTGGAAGAGCAACAAAGTGATGAAACGATCGATGTGACTGAAGCAGCGACATCTGTCTCAGATGCGGGTAGGGATCTAGAAGTCGCTTCACATGATCCGTCCACTGAAGGGGACGTTTTTTGTAGACGACGAGACTGGTCTTCCGCCAATACCTACTCCTCCTTTGCAACAGCCCGTATGTTTAAATTATTTGGAGACTACCTATGACCCATCAGCACCGACGTTTGGGACAGTCCCAGATACTCATGTGCTCTTTCACGTGCTTCGGTACACTTCGCTGATGATGACTCGCAGACACGCCAATTGTTGGGAGAATAGCGATACATGGAACGCTACGACTACTTCAGGCGGGTTAGCGTCTACTGCCATGTCAACTAAGGGAGACTTTGCAGAGCATAGCGATGATTTTCTTCTTCATCTTTTCATCGCGTCCGTCTTGCGTATCGACGAGAAGCGCAATGAATCAATACATAGTTTGCAAGAATCGATCGCTCGACAAGACCGATTGGCGGAATCTTCTCATACATCGGAACTGAACGATAGTTTGGCTCAGGATTCAGCTCCGCTTTTGTCCGACGAAGAGGATGATCCAGCTGTGGCTCTTGCTCTAAACTATGTAGAGGATGACGTCCCATTGTCTTCTGAATCATTAGAGAACAAAGGCATGCGAAGAAAAGCCGCTGCTGCTGCCTACGATTCGGCTGCTCTCTTGATATCCCGACAAAAAGAGACTAGGGAGTGGAAAGAACGTGTGTGTTTCTATTCGCAATGCCTAATTCACTCCCTTCGCTTGCTTCGTCTTTTTCTGCAATCATCGGTTCGGAGGGAATCACACAAGGCAACGGATTGTCATTCGATCACAGACGAGGGCGATGCTGACGGCGCGCAAGATGGAATTTTGAAAAGCTACCATTCAGACTCACGACTACCGAGAACTGTAGTTTCGAAACTGTTTGCTGTTCTTTCCACTCTTATGTCGTGTCAAAGTCACTTGTCTTTGCGGTCGGCTCTTGGGAAAGACACCGAGTCCCTTCTTTTGTCTCTTTACAAGGAGTCAGTCAGCACCTGGGGCGAATGCCTCCCGATGCTTTATCGGTCTTTCTTCTCTGTTTCTGATCTGTTGAAAACAATTCTCAGCTCAGCTCGAAAAGGCAATCTTCCCGCAAATTTTGAATATGGGAGTTTTGCAACAATAACAAGAGTTCCATCACGAAATTCTGAAGTGGATGTGCATCGTCTCGACGTTCTCTCCCGCAGACTGAGAGTCTGGGATATGTTAAATATTCTTGTCCTTCGACCTGTCCCTTCATCGATCCGACAGGAGACTCTATTATAAGTGAACGATTGTATTGCAGAGTATCCGTCGATGTTCCTCGGGCTAGTTCGGTCATGGCTTTTCTCAGGTCGTCTTTGGATGATATGGACGGGGCCACCGATGAGGTTCGAGAACTTTACCTTGCTATCTGTCATCGGTTCCATGCACGGATTTTGCTCATGGATGGACTTCATACCACAGCCAAGACAGAAATGGATGATCCAATTGCAACCGTGAATCTACACAAAACCGCGCCATCTGGAGATCACATACGTATCGACAACAGTCCTTCATCTATGCTGGAATTCGATGCGACCAAATGCGCTGATTCAATTGCAATTCTTTCTGATTCAGTTCATGCAGGCAAGAGGTCATCCGTTCTTCAACGGGCGTCGAAAGTGTGGGGAACAGTATTATCGACTCGGCACTTTGCTCCGAAGACAGGAGTTCACCGATTTGCTGTGAGGCTTGACAAATGTGAGAAAGGCCATGTTTTTCTAGGCGTGGCTACGTCACAGTGCAGCTTGAGAACTTACGTTGGAGGTTGCAAAACGGATGGGGTCTAATTGGCACCCGAGCACTGTGGCATGACCGCAGAAAAATACGCGGTGACTATGGTTCGACAGTACGATCTGGAGCGATCATAATCGTAACACTGGATACCGATAATGGTACACTAAGTTTCGGTTTGTGGAAAGATGCATCGTCTTCTCCTCAGCAAGTGGGCTCACCCCAGGCTGTTACTTCGCCAAAGGACAGCTTATTTTAGATGGATATTTAGAGGATTGGGGATTGCATTTGATGGTTTGCCACTTGACTCTCGTTTTTTCCTGCGATAGGCTTGTATCAGGTACGCTTTCGGCTTGCAACCTCAGTGTGAACGGCGTGCTATGACTCGAGACTAATTCAGTTTATTTCTTCGTTGCTCACTACAGCGAGATGATTTGGTGAGTCTTCTAAATGTCGTGGAATCCGCGGGAAACGCGTCCGGTCTTGGCACAACTTCTCAGAGCACGGCTGGTGAACGCTTTTATCCTATGGCAGTTCCGTCGACTGATAATGGGGATCTAGCGAATAGGGTTAGGGCTAGGAATGATGCTTTACATTTCGAAGGAATTCGATATGCAACCGACACCCTTCATTTTATATCAGATATAATCAATCAGAAGCCAGACCATGCGATTGTAGCGGAAGTTCTTCCCAGTCTGGCTTCGTCGCTGTGTCTGATTCCCGCTTCAGTTCCGATCCTTTCGGCGAGATGTGCACTTTTGCTCATTCCGCACATCCGACGGTCTCTTGAGATTTTGGCCTCGCATTTTGAGGATAATCATGAAGGCACGAAGACATTTATTGGCCCTATTTGTCAGGAAAGTGGCTAATACGACCAAATGGAAATGTGTCTGGAAAACATGACACTATGGAAGAATACTATTTAGATATCGTTCATTCAACGGGTCACTCGGGAAACCTCGAGCCTGAATGTTTTGAAGGAAGTGGCCAAGGTAATTTGGGGCAGACGAAAATGAAGCTATTGTTGTCCATGGGACTATTTGCGGGTCTTTTCTTTCTTATACGGAAGATAGGTTCAGTTCTAGCGAAGATCCTTCTATAGGAGCATTTCATCGATTATAAACGCAAGGATGAGCTTGAACGGCGACAAGTTTGAGGGTGTTTGTCGTGATGCTAAAATGGGAAATCCGGTCGTATCGCTGGAAGACTCATCGAACCGCGGCTTACGGCGTCGTCCAGCGCTCGCGAGGACGATCAGAGAAGCAGGGGACACTTTCTCGCCTGTCAAGTTATGCTTACAATGGCGCATGGTCATCTGTCTGCGTTTCTTGGTGACTCGACTGATCTGGAGCGTATTCAGGTCTGGTTACCGCAGGCGTCCCGTGAATTTTCTCTACCGAAGATTGCTTCTTTACGACAACTTATCGAATTGCCAGTCTTTGCGGCTTGTTCGCTTGAAACCAATACTGAGGCGCTGCAATTCCTTAAATCTGCGTTTCTATCAAATTTGCCGAGCAGTGAACTTTGCGGTCTGGGCACGGGCGCATTTCTCGAATCAGTATCCAGTATTTTTCCGACAGCTGGTGGTCAAGATGCTGCTTCAACTTTTGACTTTGACAATCTCATTGTCGAATCAGACCGGAAGCTTGCCCACCTTTGTGGAGGACAGGGATCATTGCATCCCCTTTGTCCTGATCTATATACCAATGCCAGGAGACGGCTTTTGCGAGTATTCCTACATTACAGTGGTAGGCTTATCGAACGCCGCAGCTCGTACGATGAACACGACCTCTTGAGGGAGCCCGAGTTGGAGACAATATGGCGATGCGCCGTGAAGGTTATCGACGACGCGGTGCGCAAGGCCCTTAGTGTCAGCGATGCTCCTCGGCAGTGGGTTGCCAGAACAACCTGTGAACGCTTCTTGAAAATAATTGACTTTCTTCTTCAGATTGTCCCAAATGAGGTACAATCCATTGAAGACATTTCACTGTCACTCTCCGTTGTTTTTGAAGTCATTTTACGGATGACGATATTGAGTTTCTCCAGAAAATGATGAGTCTGGCTACCTGGCGTGCGATTTTGAGGCTTCTTGCCATTACCGAACTCTCTGATTTTCTAGTCAAAACGCCGACTGACAACTTGCTTTTACGCGAAGCAGTCCTTCATGCCATCCCACGCCAACTGGGAAGGGTCGCTCTTTTAGTTTAGATGGAGTCTACTCATCAGGACTTTCAGGTGCAAGTTATCGCGCGAAGACTAAACTAAAGGCCGCGGCGATGTCTTTGTACAGAGACCTTGGTACCATCACTGAAGAATTTGCAGATCGGCTTGAATCAGGACGCGTGGTTGCATCCGACAGCGCGGTAGCTTCGACATTGTTGTCTCTACTTCCTGTTTTTGCTTGCCAAGTAAAGGCTGACGAATTCGTCGAATTTCTGAACGCGAGCAGGATAGTCAGATCGTTGCCAAGGATTCTATCGGTCTATCGCAAAGCTATTCTCGAGCAATCTGACCAGACTTATCATTCTGTATCCCACGAGCTTGCGGAAATTTTTAAAAGAGATCTGTACATGTCTGTGCTGCGATGTTCAAGTGCAGTTGGTTATGTCCTTGTTTTTCAGGCAGCTAGTGTCGCCGATCAACGACATGCATCGGATTTGATCTCATTAGTTTTGAGTCAGCTAGCCGCACTTTTCCCTATTGTTGAAGCACAATGGCGTGTTTCCCTCGGCTCTGCATCAGTTCAGCGAGTCGACGAGGACTACCAGCGTTGGATGAAAGTGATGACGGAAAATTCTGGAAATACTACATCAGTGTTGATGGAAAAGCAGGAGGAACCTACTATCTCGTGTCTTGAATTCGTTCGCTTGTTTGGGATGAATTCGACACTTGGAAATAAGACTAAGGAATTAAATTTAGGACCCAGGCAAGCTTTCGTCGCCTCGTCGTTTGACGAAATCCTGTCTCAGTGGTTGCATGGACAATCTGCAATGTTTCGGTCCGACGACGCCGACAAAGAGGTGGCAAACTCCACGAAGTGGCTGAATACTCTTTTGAAAGCGGCAGGAGTCATTGTTCGTGAAGAACCTTCGTCTGAGGCTATCACTGGAGCTAGTTTGAGGCCATACAGTGATGGCGTCTTGCCCGCGCGATTTAGGACAAGGATTCTGCGTATGATGTTTCCCCTTCTGACTGAAAGTGGAAGCAACAAATGGGTTGCAGAAGGGTTCTTTGAGCTTGCTGGAGCGACATGTCCAATGGTTTCACACAGTCTGGATGATGATGAACGAAGTATTTCGACCGAAAGCGTTACACTTTTACGACGACTGTATTCGCATGATGAGAGTTGGAGGAATTGCATCAATCTGGCTATCTCTGATATAACGAAGCCATCACATGATACGGCAAGCAGTTTTCGGAAGAAAATTGGTGTTCTCGCATTTTTAGCCGGTTCCATCGAGGGCATTTCGCCTGGGTCATACGTGATACTTAAACCATCCAACGCTGCTGCTCTTTCAGCCGAACACATTGCCTTGTCGAACAGTAAGTCTCACTCATCTGCAAGCCCCCGTCCACTAACGGAACCTCTGGATCACCGCATCACTTAGTTGGGAATGGAACCGAGCACATCGTGGCTGGGCTATGTTTCGAAGAGGGAACCGCTGGCATTGTTAGCAACATCGACATCAAGAATGGGCTCTGCGAGGTTATTTTGGTCCCACGGAACGAATACGCTGATTTTGAGACGGGCGGAGTTGAAGACCAGCATTACTTTCAAATGAAAGGGAGAGAAAAGGGAGATCGCAAGGCTTTGACTGTCCGTGCCTTGCGCGTTTTGTTGTCAGAAGTTTTCTAGCACAAGAAGTGCCACTCTGCTTAGACGCGTCAGTACCGGTTGGACGTATCCTGGGTACACTTTTGGACGAATCGGTGTCAACCTTACTCGATGCGGTCTCAATGAAGAAACCAAATAATGATCCCCACAAATCGGATCCTGGCCCTGGAAAGCTCACTACAGAAGGTGCGGTAAGCGCCGAAGAAAATAACCGAGGTTCAAGTCATGGTTCAAGTGATTCAAACGAGACGAAACATGCAAGCGTCAAATTTGGAGTAGTATCGTTGTCCGTTGACGTGCTTATGATTCGTGCTTGTATTGTCATGTTATCACAGGAGGATATATTGAATTCATTCATGAAGGAAAGATCCAACCGACGAATACTAAAACGTATCCTAGATTTGGCATGGCCGGATGTTGCAGAGACCGCGAGTAATGCTGACTACATTCTAGAAGTCCGATCAAAATCACTTTCTTTCCTTTCTCGTCACGAGACCAGGCTCGGGTATCTGGCGAACTTGATGCAGGATGTGCCATTTCGTTCTCAAGTTCTTCTTCATTTACCTGACGAGAATTTGAGAGAAAAGCTTGAACGGTTTCTTTCCATCAAGGCTGAGTCTAAGAAGAAGCCTCCGTCACACGACAATGGCGACTCAGATACTAGGCCGAAATTGAGTGCTCAAGAATCATCAGCACGTTCTTCTAGTTTACAAAATACAGATGCAAGGGTAGCAGCGACGAGGACGACAGCGAAGCCGCTAACAACGCGGTGGAGCATGTCCGGGAAGCTGCGATCGCTCAAATGGCAGAGCTAGGCTTACCTAGATCTTGGTCTGATTATGCTTTGCGCCGCGTGGGAGGCATAGACATTGAAGCGGCCGTGACTTTTGTCTAGAATGCGGAGGAGAAATGGAAAGACTTCTAGCTGAAGAGGCAGAGTCTTCGAGGGGTGCTGGTACAAGAAGATCTGGGAGAAATAAGTCCCGCTACTCACCTTATTCAGCAGCTCATGGAGATGGGGTTTCCGCGTAGATGGAGTATAGAAGCTCTTGCTGTGACGGGAAATAATCTCGATGAGGCCTTGACTTGGATTTTGACCAACGGCGAGCGCCTGAGTGAAGAAGATGAAGCGATAGGAGCCGGGGAAGATCACGACGGTGACGAGGAAGAAGATGATGATGATGACGAGGAGGAAGAATTGGCTGACGATGACGAGGCGAAAACAACTTCGATTGAGTCGAATTGTGGATGGAATGGTTCCGTGCCACCACTTCGCTTTATTTCTGGCCGCTCTATCATCGACCCGGTCACGCTACAAATATCTGGTCTTCCTGATGGTGGATTCTCCTCGGTCGGCACAGGCATCCTGTTAACGAGCGGGAAATGGTACTACGAGACCGTACTAATCAGCGCTGGATGTCTTCAGATTGGGTGGGCTGATGGTAGTTTTGCTGGGCACTGTCATGCCGAGAGGAGACGGGTGTGGAGATGGGCCTAGTTCTTGGGCCTTTGATGGTTGGCGTCGTTATCGATGGCACTCAACTGCAACAGAATGGGGATGTCGATGGAAGGAAGGAGATATAGTTGGATGTTTCGTCGACCTCGACGCGAAGAATGTCTCTTTCACATTGAATGGAAAGGGTGAAAGCATTGGCATGGGATTGGCGTTTAGTAAGGAAGGATTCAGACCCTGCGGTGGAGTGTATGCATGTGTATCGTTCAATCGGAGAGAAGCTACGGCTTGTGCTTGGTGGAAACGGATGTGCTCCTTTCAAGTATCCGCCGCCCGCTGGATATCGAGGTGTTGGAGAGGCTGTCTTGGATGCCGTTTCTGAGCTTGATTCTATTCTGGAAAAAGAAAGAGTTTTGGGAGATCCGAAGAGTAGGCCGAACAAGGCCTTTCTCTGTGATTTCTCGGACGGACAACATGGTCACGAATTGATGGCATGGGCGCACCGTTATTATGGCGCCGATGCATCTGTCCACTTAGGAGCCGGAAATGCAAAGCGGTCGTCCACCAAGGTCCATTCGCAGACTCACCTCGTATCCTCGCCAGATGCTTACTTGTCTCGTCGTATTGAAAGCGCTTGGTCGAGTCCCTCCACTGCTTTGAGTGAAGATATTACCACGACATCTGCTCTCAGATTTAGGCTTCAACAAGGATACCAGCAGGTCGAGGATCAGGTCGCTTTCGAGCTGTTTAACGAATGCATCGCGGTTGCGGTGTTGCTCTCGCGAAAATTGATATTGCATTTGTCGGCCGGAATGGGGACACGCTTTGATCCAAGCTGCTTTGTCGACGACGACGAACGGGCATCCGAGATTTACTGCCGGCTTTGGAGTGTAATAGAAGTGTGCGCAAGTCTCCGAACCTCCGGATGGGCTGGAGAAGCTGGTGCAATGGCCATTGCCGCGGAAGCTCTTGGACTTGGTATCTCAACAAACGACCCACTACAAAGTAAAGTAGTCGGTGACCGATCAGGGCTAGTCTATTGTTCTGATTTGGATAGCGGTCTTGTCCTACTTGTCTGTGGGCCTTCTCTTCTTTTGTCCAGTATAACTCGAAGATCCCAGCAAAAACAAGACACTGTATTTGAGTTTCTGGAAAGAGCGGAGCTTCCTCTCCTGCAGGGAGGAGGTGGAGTAACATCATTCATGCGGGAAAGCTTGCAAAGCGCCGCCTGGCGCTCGAGGGGCTTTCGAGATATATTGATTGCATCCGTTAGAAGGGCCGTCCGACGGCTTGCAGTACTTGACTACGACGGCGACGATTCTTCACATCATGTTGAAAAATCAGAGGTAAGGTGGTTTTAGCAATAAGAGTTCTTTCTTTAGGCTAATCACAGCTCACTTTTGATTTGTTTTGATAAATGACAGGAGGAGAAGGATAAGAGTGCTACTGAGACAAATGATGCAAAGCACAATGATCATGAGCAACCCGACCCTCGTCTCACGGCTTTTATTAGCGGGTTGCTTTTGAGCAAGGTAGTGGAATCAAGCCTGCCAACCGAATTCCCGCGATTGCAAGGCCATATTGCTGAAGCTTGGAGTCTAGGTCTACTTTCTGCTTCCCTTCCATGGAGGATGATATGTGCGGAAAGTGTGTCAGGGATCATTAACGCGAACACTTCCGTATTTTCTGATATCGTTAAGAGTTCCTCCACGCTTGCACGCTTCTTTACGCGCCTTCCTTCTACCGTGCTTAGGCGCGTCTGGGCAGAGAGAGCTGCTGTGCCTGTCTGTTCAAGATACGTCCAATCAATGATCGAATTGTTAGCGGCTGTCAGACGTGCTGTCAAAACAGTAGATCTTCCGGACGATTTCACCAAGGATTGGGGAACGTATGAAGTAGACGCCGCAACACCAATGCCGATGGACAACGGCCTTGATTTGCCGGTTGCTTCTTCGGATCAGCTTTGGCAATGCAAGGAAGGCTGGGCATGTAGTGATTCGAATTGGATGACGTGGGTCGGTCAGATGCAGTTGGAGGAAGTAAAATGGAAAAACCTTCACGCTCCAGTGTGCCGACTTTAATGGACGCCGGCGATGGACCGCCATTCCTGGATGTGGGATGTACCGTAATCTTTGGACCAGACTGGATCGAGAAAAATGAGGATGGCAAAGATGAGGATGGACGAGACATATATGACAACGAGAAAAGAGACCTGAAAGTTTCAGCGGACTCCGATCCACAGTATGACCCCGCCGCTGCTGATCCTTCTCTTGCTGGTTGCGATGATGTCAACTTTGCAGCCGATCAACCATCACCCCAAGAAAATCCAGAAGATACTATCACGCAAAGCAAATCAAGTCCTAGGCTTCATACAGGAACTGTTTTGTCCATTGAAGAATGGAATGGGATACCGGCATTAGCTAGACGAGTTCGATGGCATTTGACTGACATCGAAGGTGTCTACAGATTTGGGGGCGACGGTGGTCGTTTTGATATTTGCCATGTCGAAGTGAATAAAAGTCTACGCGCATCAAGAAGCGGCATCCGCTTCCCGAAACTGCTGAGCAGTGCGCATTCCGGCATGGCTTTGGGCAAAAGCACACTTATGGAGTTATATTACGCTTGGAAACATGGCCTATCATCGGTGAGCCTTCTAATATCCGCGGCATTCTTGAAATACCCGATTTCGGTGCTGGTATACAAGTAACTTGTTCAACCAACGTTGATGGTACCATGCTATTGAAGGAAGAAAGACTTCTTTTGGATCCAAGGACTCGGGATGGGAAATGCGATTCGGTCAACCTTCTTACGTTCCGGGAAGCCAATATAAACTTGATATGCCTTGTTCCCGTGCACTCGGTCCAGAGAACGCATCTATGTCTCTATATGAGGAGGTTAGGGGCAGCAACACGTTTGAGGTCGCGGCTTTACGTAATCCGGAGAACGGGCATAAGTTGACGATCAAAAGTGAAATCCGTTTGAAAAAGCCCACATCCCCAATCAATCTAATTACCAACCCGGCTCTAGCACGCCTCCTTTTAGCTTCGACCCACACTACCATGCTGGATCGCTCGCTCTGTCGCGCGATTGCAGAACCGTCACATGCGTTGGGTCAGAAGGGCGTGGTACAGCTTTTGCTGATGTTGGGTTTACGAAAGGCGTGCACTACTGGGAAGTCAAGCTGGAGCAAGCAGACATCGGAAGTGTTTTCATCGGGGTTGCAGAGAAAACAACGTTGATCCTTCGCCCAAACT
This sequence comes from Fistulifera pelliculosa, assembly GCA_026008555.1. NCBI lineage: Eukaryota > Bacillariophyta > Bacillariophyceae > Naviculales > Stauroneidaceae > Fistulifera > Fistulifera pelliculosa. Next base: position 57,139 of record BROJ01000246.1, on the reverse strand, counting down.
TAATCGGTGGCTCGGATGGGGTTCGTCAATTTCAGAGCAACGTATACAAATGGCGTCGAGAGAGTGTTTGGATCTCACTGCCACTCGTCGGACACAGTCGGAGTGCTCCTTGACTGTGATGCAGGCAGGCTTTCATTCTTCTTTGATGGATTGAAGTATGGCGAACATATTTTGAGCGACCTTGGCTGTGCTTTTGAGCAACTTTCGCCATTCGGTTTCAACGTAGATGGCTGCGGCACTGGCGGAGCTGGCCAGGGTGCTCCAAATGGATTTGATGGAGGTAAAGGTGGACGTTACCCTTCGCAAGGCGCGCCAAGGCCCAGGTCTTTGTTTCCTGTCATTGGTCTTCGTAATCAGGGCGACAGGGTCACTATTTCGTCGAAGTGGAATACAAGCTTGGGAGTCGACGTTGCCACGATTGTGAACAACGTCCTTGCAGTCGAGGAAGCAATTACAATGTACAACCAGTCTCTTTCGAATCAGTCTTTCGAAAGTCCCGATTGGCTCACAAATGAAGCATTATCGGAGTATAAAAGATGGAGCGAGTCGAGTTTCCGCCAATGCATTTCGAGGGAAGCGGATCGTATCGAATGGCAACCTTTGGTCTGGATCTAATTGTTGATACGTCACCGAAAGCTTGCGCAGAAGCGTCTGCTTCCTGGGTCTTGATACTGCCCTGCTCGCTGGAGACCACATTCGCCTGACTCGCAGCGCTGGTAGGATACTCGAACTAGCGGAAGAGGCGATTATTCTTGGTTCATACAATGGAAAGCTTTACTATCGTATCGTTTCACAGAAGAGCGAAGGGGAGTTTAACGGAAGGTGGTAATAGGGCCTGGTGCTTTGATGAGAGTGAAGTTGTTGATGGATTGCCTCATGTGACCCCAGCCAAAGGCCATGGTGTGCCTTTACCGAAACTCAGCAGATTTCAGTGTCCGTCATCAGCTGGACTGAAAGTAATTCATGAATCTGGCGCCGTTTTAAGATCAGACTTGGAGATCAACGATGGGTCAATCATCCTCGGAACCATCCCTGTCGGAACGATACTTTCAAAGGATGAAGTGACAGAGAGACGGGTAAATTCTTGTGGCGTTGTTAGGTATCGCATTCAACACGAGGAGTTCGGGAAGGCTTTATTAGTGCCAGAATCCGCGGGGGCAAAGAAGATTCGATTGTGGTGCCCGTTGAGTCTGAACTGGTAGCAACTGTTTACTCCACACCTTCTGAATGCGCGGAGGTGTGGTATAACAAGTGGATTACGGTGACACAAGGAGATAGTCACGATAACGGAAGATTTTTGGTCCAGGATATGGAAAGCTTCAAAGCAGAGCTTAATTGTTCTGAAATTTTCCCGGGACTGACCAGACACGAAACCGACAGTCTTATTGTTGCAGCGGTCAACACAGTGAGCAACATGTCAGAAAATGGGGACTCACTCGAAATAAGTTTCGACAACCTGGCTTCTGCTCTGGCGTTCGCTATACCTCCAGTGCCACACGATGAGCAGCTGACGACCTCAACTTACTTCAATCCAAGCAAAGCTAGTGGACACGCTGCTGCTGCGGTCTTGGCGAATGTCAGAGGAAACGCAAAAGTCTGAAGGCAGTATTGATTCGTGTATCGTTCCTTAGAGCCTTGAATCGCCGCATAAGACTAGCTTTGCCATGGCTGCCGATCCGTCCTTGTCAAGAAGGGTCAGCAATAATCGGAGGGATGACAGGACACGGAGCTGCGGTTGAACGATGTGGACGCAGTAGACTCGACCAAGGTCAGGCAAACTGGGTCCAGCTACCAGGATAGCCATAGCTCTCCGTCATTGTAAAGGACTCATCTTTTCGAGTGTGAAGCGGGAGTTTATCCAAAGCGTAACCGACGCAACAACCACTCCTACGCCGCTAAGCCATGACGAGTATGAACTTCCCGCGAAATAAGAACTGTCCGCATAAATCGGCTGAAAGCTGGAAGAACGATGATGGGAACTGATATCGGAGCAAAGAGGAAATACAGTGTTTTGCGCAACTTCGTGCAGAAACCAAGAGCTGGGGCGGGGCGGCTCTTCGCCGCGGATATGTTGCAAAAGGACACGGTGGACAAAAAAAGAGCATTCAAGGTGAAGCTCATTGGAGAAGGTGTGAATGACTACTCGGGGCCATACAGGGAAGTTTTCACTGACGCGATAAGAGAGGTCTTGCAACTCGAAGGCAAAAGTGGACAAGGATCATTGGCAGTTCTCGACGCGACGCCGAACAACGTTTCGGACGTAGGCGAAAACAGAGGCCTGTACATGTTTTCGTTGAACGGGCGGCTGACCAGCTCCAAAATAGTGCCCAGAAACTTTCCTAGGAGACTGGACGCTATTCAGCAAAGCTTCGGAATCCTCATGTTGCCAAGAGATGAAGTTTCTCGAGAGGTCGAAGACGCCCTCGTTTTTCTTGGTCGTTTGGTTGGCACAGCTTTCCGTCATGGTATACATGTGGGTTTACCTTTGCCCGTTCATTCTGTTTGGAAGCCTTTGACAGAAGAAGCCTGTGAGACGAACGCCCAAGTAGAGGAACTGGACTACTTTGCATCTCGGCGGTTGAATGAGGATGGCGATTCCGGTGATTCTTCTGGTCTTATTCTTTGGCAAAGGCGGCTGCTAAATTCTTTCGCAGAAGGGCTGGGTAATGTAATCCCAATAGAACTCTTCCCAATATTTAGCGCTGAAGAGCTTCGTGAATCCATTTGTGGAAACCCCGACGTGGACGTTGATCTTTTGAAAAAAAGTTGTGGAAATCGAGGGCTTTGAAAAAAGATTCCAAGGTGATTGAATATTTCTGGGAAACCTTGTACGAAATGAATAATAACGAGCGTATGCAGTTTCTTCAATTTGTGTGGGCTCGCAACCGATTGCCGCTTCGAGAGTCAGACTTTGAGGCCCCTTTCAAAATACTGAAAGATTCAATCAACCAAGGGGACAAGGCCGACCAGGCACTCCCAAGTGCTTCTACCTGCTTTTTCTCTAACGCTTCCAGAATACGGCAGCAAGGAAATTTTACGGAAGAAGTTACTTTTGCTATAACGAACGTGACAACGATGGAGACGGATTTCCAGACGAACAGTGCTGAGATCTCGGAAGGCTATCGCGCTTTCTAGAGTACGCGCTCCTGATCATTGCACATGTATAAAGTTATCTATATAAAATGTATGAAATTATAATTAGCTTACAACAAGCCAAAAGCGCAATACCAGATGCGAAAATGATATGTGAAGGCGTTTTTCTAGACTCGTTTGCCTCTTACAAGTAGCCTAGCAGAGACTTCGTAATAACTCCAACAGCTCCGGGAATGGCTCGAAGAAATGTGACCGTCCTGGGAGCATATGATAAGCTTCCTTCAACCCCAGACCATCCCTTATTTGCTCCGCTTCATGAAAGGGAATAAATGGATCGTCGTCGGAATGGAACTGATGGAATACTGGACAGTTGCCCTTCATTTTTCAAATTGATAGGCATTCGAAAGGATAGCTCCATCAGCCCCCAATGTGGGGTAGTAGTCCGACGCTCGCTCTCCAGCATCACCGAGGTCGGTGAAAGTAGCTGACACCAACACTGCAGCCCGACAAGGATATTCTTCCGTGTATCTCAAAACAGCCTGCGCCCCTGAGCTATGACCTACTAGTATTATATTTGCGTCGTCTTGTGTCTTTTCTACGGCAAACTTCCGAATAAAGGAACCCACCTATCCCGTCGCGCTCGGTGCGGATCGGGAAGTCTTCGCAAATGCAGGGAATACTGAGTTCCGTGAGGCGGTCGAACAAATGGCCATACCAGTTGCACTGACGAATAGTAGAACAACCGTTCCCCGGACAAATGATAACTGTCGGAAGTGCAGCCTTCATGATAAAAGGCAACTCTGTTACTGCTGGAAAAGAGATGTTACGATGAGCAAGGCGGGTAAGGCAAGGAGGAACAGCATAAATAAAAACCCTTGCAATAGTTTGATGATCGTTTCGCGCTTGGAAAAATTGGGCGCTCTGCGCAAAATGGGCCGATAAGAGCAAAAGGGTGTGGGCCAGTAAGGTTCGTGTTACCAGTGGAAAGACACGACCGTTTTTCCTTTCGATGCGAACATCGCAAAACAAAACATATTTTGATGCACTTATCAGCAAAACAATCCCCTGAAGAGCAAGGCAACAGACAACGGTGTATCTGAGTTGAAACTTTGCGGCAATTACGATATAGTGAAACATGGCGGGCCGACTCGTAATAAGCAGGAAAAAATCATACTGTCCGTGGAAGCCGGAAAATATTGCACGGGCAGCTCGCAAAGATAAAGCACGTATCGAAGTGGGGAAAGCGAGGGACAAGCTCGCATTGCAGCGGGCTTTGGAGATGCGCTCTCGTTTAGATGAGATCCCAACGACGCCGCGACATGAAAACCTGGTTGAAAAAGAAGAAATGGAATTTCATTTACAAAGAGATATTTTAAATGGCCAAACAGGTAATAACAAAGAGCATCGGCGGTGCACCGCAGTTTACTTGGACCAATCCACACGAACAACCCCGAAACACAACGAGTCAAGGGACGATAAACGAGCAAGAATAAAAAAGAGAAATCAGAGTTGGATCCCATGAAAGATTATCATCAACAAACCGACGGCCGTAAAGCGCGTGAACAAAAGACAAAAGAAGAAAGAGAGCAAAACGAAAAGAATCCTTTAATCCTTCCGGAGAAAAGCACTTTCGAAGAACTCCGTATGCGACGGTTAGCGCGCGAAGCTCAAGAGCGGGACCGTGAACAGGTGATCATAAACTCGCTCAAGCGGTGACGCCGATTGTTGTCACACAATGTATATGCAATTGTCTTGTCGATGCATCCTTGTTCGCTCCAAGATTAATCTTGTTATTCAATCCTGCATTCATTGAATTGGCGCCTACCCCTACCTTGTACGATAAAAGCGTATTGTGTGTTTTGCAGAATCCCACAGGGACAGTTAATTCTACTTTGCAAGGCCTTCTTCCCGAGTGAATAATAATAACAATTTAAAGTCGACCTTCAAAATCCTTGTTTGGCATGATAGCTGATAGCTTATCATTTATGATCAACGATCTAGCAACTGCCGTAACTATTCTAGGCGAGAGACGATAACACAGGGACCTCCACTCGGCGAAAGACCTCGTTCCGTTACGCGGTAAAACGAAACGGTGAAATGGTGGAATTTTCCACTAAGGTTAAAGTATATCTCGTAATGCGGCAAAAAATAATGACACGGCCGATTTCTTCCACTCCTATAACATTCCGCGTAACCAATTTCGTTACGTGTCAAAATCACTTGAATGACCTCCACCACGACAAAATGCGCGCGTAGAAAATCGATGCGGGCAAAATACACTGCGGCTTACCAGGTACGCATCAAAACTCGATGCGCGGGTTACAGCTGTAACCGACGACGACATACGCTCCCACGTCACACGTCACCATTTTCATTTTTCATCATCCGCCGGGCAGACGCGTCAGTATCTCTCTTTGCTTTTCTCCTTTCTGTTTCGATCCCATACTAGTAAGAAGGCGAAAAACAAGGGTGGGCGAAAAACATCATTGACTTGTTATTCATTCATTCGCTGCTTTCCATTTCAAAATAGGTTTGCAAACAAAAGAACCGAGGAAATACATCTGCTTTTACGTTTATATTACAACAGTCCGCAATGCTGTCCTTCGCATCAAGAAGTTTAGCTCGTTCGAGTCAATTGAGAAAGTCTCCGCTCCGAATCTTCGCTGCACACAGCGAATCTTGCTGTTTGCAACGAAGAGAAGAAAGTGAGGAATCTTACACCCGCTTACCACAACCGATCAATGTTGTGCAGCAACGCTGGTTCTCGGCAACTACGGATGAAAGTAAGCAACATGGAACGCGAGCAGACCGCTTTCGCGAACGGGCGGGTGAAATGCGCGACAATGCGTCCGAACGCTGGCACGAACTTCGGGAGGACCCTGAGAAAGGCGCCAGAGCATTCGGTGCCATGATGAAAAGTATGGACCTGTGTTTATCGGAACTTACTTGGGCGTGTACGTGTCGACGTTGGCGTTGTTTTCGGAGGAATTGAAAGTGGAGTGCTCGATCCTGTCGTCCTGTTTCAATGGATCGGTTCGGACAGTGGCTCGGCCAGTACAACATACGAACTAGTGATTGATTTTATGAAAAATCACACGATAACAAAGCCAGTAGTTCCTTATTTTGAGAAGAATCCTTTCATGGCCAATTTTGCAGTCGCCTGGATCACAGTTAAGTTTACAGAGCCGGTCAGATTGCCTGTAGCATTGTTCCTTACCCCAGAGTGGCTCGGGCGCTTGGTTACCGCCCAAAAGAGATTGTACAGGAGAAGGTGGTGCAAGAGGCGAACGGAGAAGTCAAGCAAACAGCAACCCGAGACATCCCCGAGGACGTGGCGAAATCAACCAAGCAGTCGTAATTCTTTGTGTTTCGTAACGAGACAGATGCTTAAAACCCTTCAGAGTCTTCTTTACATCATAATTAACTACTCCTGTTTAATGTATTAACATCGGACTAACAATTTTGAGCCAAAAGATGGTTAGTCTTTCAAGCTGAGCGGGGTAATTCCGTTAATGTCCTTTCTGTCTTCCGAAACACCAAGCCGCTTGAGAAACTCAACAATCCTGTCTTGTTTGTATTCATGCGCCCACCACATCGGTCCTCGTCCATCTTCGCTGCGAAGATGCGGCACTGCGGGATTGGAAGCTATCAAATCATAAAGGTCCTTTAACTTGTTCTGCGAAATCAATTCCCAGACCAACGTCGTCAACTCGTTGTTTTGCCAATTCTCCTTGTCATTGTACTTTTCAATCACTTCCGCTCCCAATTTCTTGACGGTATTCTTCGGAGTGTCACCGCTCGGCTGACTGTGCTTCTTATTTAGATTTTCAAAATAATCTCTCGTGTATTCGTCGTCTCCTTCTGACTTGCGGTTGAAATCCTCAAGCTGGGCAAAGTCTCGTTTCTGGGAAAGAATCTCCTCGAGCGCCGGAGGGTATTTACCAGGGCAGAACCAGCTTCCCGGAGCATCGCAAACGCGATTGTTGAGCACCCATTGTTTACTCTCCTCAGAAACAGACTGAATCTTGTAAATGCGAACCTTTCCATACTTGCTCGTGAAGACTTCGCGGAAACGGTTGCGGTCAACAACAACTCCTGGATTTATGCCGTTGCTATGCAGTGTGTACAGTAGACTATCTCTCATGTTATCAGTTGGTACGCGGTTGCTCTGCAAGTAGGATTACATGCATGAAGAACAAAGTCAGGCGAAAGATCGAGATACACAAAACGATACGATCACTTACATAGAAGCCAAAGTCTCGGCAAGTAGGTTCATTACAAAGCCCTCTGTAAACGGAGTTGGCAATACGGCGCAAATGAGGGGATTTGGCCACATCATCACCACCGCCGCCAGCCCAAATAAGTACATAGTCTGCCAAATGTCGTGCAATGCGATGAGCTTCCTTCTCCGGAGCTGTTAAAATTCGTCCCAGGAGTGCAATATGCTCATGATTCCAAGTATTCCCATCAGCAATCGTCGTACGATTTCCAATGCCAGTGATTTGGTATCCGTAATCCCACCATGCCAAGATACGCGCGTCTTCCGGAGTATTCGCCCCGAGCCACTTGTAAGCTTCGCGGTAGTCATCAACAATAACGATTTCCCCGTCGCGAGTTCGTGCTTTCTGAATAATGGTGGGGTGGGAAATGGATTTTGCAACCTCATGAGAACGCTTGTAAAATGCTTCAGCATGCGGTTTTCCTAGGCGAATCACGTAAACTGCAGCAGCAACGCGAATTCCGCGAAGTACCCATGGCATAATGGATCTTGTAAAATCGAGCGTTTCAGATTTTTCTGTATGACCTGATTGCCCATCCAATTTTTCAGACAACTCATTTTTCTTATCCTTCTTCGAGCTCTTGCCATTAGACTTACTCTTCTTGGCACCTTTTTTCTCCACTGGTCGTTCGGCGTCAGTCCACGCGAAAAGAGCAGATAGGACACCCCAACTAAATAGACGGCCGACTGCTATGCCACCCAATATGGATGCAATAGGTGCTGTAAGTAAAATCAAACGGACCATCTTCAAAGAGAAGTAGTAGGAAGCTATTCCGTAAACGAGCAAGAAGCTGCTACTATCGTTGTAGCCAAACAAGAGTGTCATTGCCAATCCGTAGGGCAAGATTGCCATCACGTGGTGCAGATACTGGAAATATGCTTGGTCCTTTAAATGACAACAACGAGCAGTGAGTACATGCTAATTTCAATAGAAAGAAATTCTGCGACAACGACCTACCGATGCAGCTTGGTGCTCCGCGACACTATCAACGAGTGGGTTGCCAGTCTTGGTGTGCTTGACGAATAGCCCACGTACTCGGGAGCTAATCGGCCCAAAATACCCTGTCCCAGAAGAAGGTAAGCCAAGCCAGCTGCGATTGCTCCTGTTGCCACAAAATGGTAATACGCGCCTTCCAAGTTTGCACAGCTCCCCACTTGTACTTTCGCTTCTGAATTTCAATAATCTCGATAAGCTGCAGACTGACGAAACCAATCAGTGGTGCCATTTGTTCCAAGGAGCGCAACGGCGTCCACCCAACAACAGGTACTGTCGTTGCCAGAGCCGTGCCAAAACGTAGAATGCCGTATATGCACGATGAAGGCGTTGCGAATACCTTCCAGTGAGAACTAACCAGCCAGCATGGGCGGCAACCATGTTGACCACGAAAACGTATCCACCCCATGCTGCTACCATGTAAAAGTAGGCAACCCCTGCCACGAGTCCCAGAGTGAAGGTGACGTACAGATTGTTCCAATCCTCTCAAGCTAAACGTCCAACAACAAAAGTGAGAACCATTGCAGTCATTGCAATGGATTCGTTGTCGTAGCCTCCACCGATGGATCGCAATAAATGTGCTGGAATTATGCTCATGATGAAGGCAGCCGAAAGTGCCGAAGCTAATGGAGCAAACATGTTGTCCTGATCTTGATGACCAAGAGGACGCAATCCCCACGCCGAGGAACTCGGAACAAGCTTTCGAGGAGGTCTAGACCGAGACGAACCAACGGAAGGGCAATATACTTGTAGACCTCTCGAATTAGCGGAATATCCGACAAGATGCATCCTTGGGACGCTTGGTGACGAGTACATTCGTAGGTCAGCCACGCAACAGCTAAAGTAGCATTGACACCGAACCAGGCAGGAATGAACACACAGATGTCATTCAACGACCAATCCGTCAACAGATGATTTTGATCCAAGCAGCCGTCACTTGCATGCCAGGGTAGATTGTAGTGCCAACAGGCCGACCAAGAGGATACCAAACCTTGTAATCAAACCACTTTGAAAAGGCTTGCCAACCGTTCTCGTAGAGATACTAGAAAAGCATAATGTATGAGAAGGAAAGTCGCAACCAAAGCACACGGAAAGACATGCCTTCTTACCTCTGTTGCTCGGTAATTGAACCATGGGTCGAACTCTAGGTAAAAGAAGAAAGGGTGAGTTAGAAGGCAACAACGAAGGAGCAAAGGTTTGAGTCTTCTCTTCGGAAACACTCGGCTGACCGAGGGCGCCGCAAAACGACAACCGCAACTCAAATCTGGTCTTACCATGAATCACTCTTCCATACTCATTGATAGCATAAGTACGAATCGAATAGGCTTGTTGACAGATCCAATAAAGAGCTTGGAGGAAGCAAACGCCGAGCAAACCGTTCACCACAAGGGCACTGGAGGAAGAATCTTTCGCCATTTTGTTAAGCCGAAGGAACTGCGAAAGCAATGGATTTAACAATGATAGACAACAGACCCTGAAATCCACGTATCACTGACTGAAAGTAATCGATTTTAATTCAAAAGTTCAAAAGAGCCTCCGATCTGCTTGATTATGAATGAGTCTGCCGTTTGCTTCGCAATCAATCGTTCCAATAAGGCTTACTGTAAAAGGCATTGGTGCGCCACAGGTCGAACTTCGATAAATAAAATAAATCTTTCCTACCGGTACCGGTAGTATTATTGAATGGCACAGTACGACAAGAAGTGGTTTTAGAGATAGCTCAGTCCACATTTTCCATACGGTTATGATGATGCGTGACCGTACGGTACTCGGCACTGTTCTCATAAGTTGCTGTCCAAAACGAACGGATAGTGAAAAACATAGCTATAGGCCTAACTGTGGCGTGATGGATTAGGATGTTTTCGTTTTCCGACCTTTGTTTGCAACTCTTTACAACGTGAGCTACGGGAGCAAAGGAAATCACAACAGCCATCATTCTCACAAATAGTATCAAAATGAAGTTGATTTTATCGTCATCTCTGTTCTTGCTGACAGCTGGCATGTCCAAAGCCACGATGAGCCCCACAACGGACAACGCTATCCCCGACCTTGGTTTGGTCGTATCGACTGCGACGCCAAACGATTCATTTTCATTGTCATCTCTAGCCCTAGCGCCGGCTTTAAGAGACACAAAGACGCCCATGTCAGCTACTTTCCTCCACGTTTTGATGCTCAATCATCCTTACCGACGGCAGCTCCGATTTTGCCCAATTTGCCACCGTCTGCAGCTTTCATTTCGTCGCCTACCATGACGACGACGACAACAGTATCCAGATTTCCTTCTTTGGCGCCTTCAATCTCGACATCACCGACTATTGCGCCCTCTCTTGCTCCGGTAGTAACCCCAACCAAGAGGCCGTCCAACGGCATTGTGATCAGTTCCGTAAAGTCACCGGCTTGCGGATGAGTCTCATTAATGTGGGACTGCTACTAGAGACGGATCGATGGCGAATGGAAACAGAGCAATTGTACGATGGATATCTTGAGGATATGACAAGCTCGGTTCTCTTTGTGAAGTCCCAGCTCAGCGAAGAAAACGGCCGAAGCGTCAACACGATCACGTATGACCTTGTGCTGCAATCCGAATACACAGTCATTACCGATTCGATGCAATACGCGATTGCGCCATTTCAAGATTTAGCGGCAAACATACGATATGGGATACGGCTACGGGCGTCGAGCAATTTTGAAACATTATCTCTCCCAATTCCTGTGCCAGAGGCCCCAAGCGGACCGACGGCGGTTCAAAGGATGAATTGTTCATTATCGGGAAACTGAACATGCATGCTCGCTTGGGGATCGTAGTGGCGGGAATTTCTGGACTGATTTATGTTGTATATCGATGCAATCGCTGGCGCGGCCATCGTCAACTTTCCAAGCCGTCGGACGAACCAAATTGTACGTTCCGAATTTCGTCCGATGACGACGTATCCACGATTGGGCCAATCGAGGATGTCGCGGGTAGCAAAGATGATCAAAGGTATGTTAGGTGCCGGGTTAGGTCTAGTGTGAAAAAGACTCCATTGCTTATTTCTCACCATTTGGCTCCATCTAGACCTGATCATGAATGCTCCAAGGCATTTGATGGCTGTATAGACATTTCAAATTCAGCCCGGACAGTGCGCACAGGTAGTTCTGCTATTGCGAAAGCTAGGGGCAGCGGCAGCACAAACTTCACCGAGGATTACTGTATCGAAGTTTTGATTTCTCCGGGTAAGCTTGGGATGCTCATTGACACTCCAGATGATGGCCCTCCTGTTATCCACGCACTTAAAGCCTCCTCTGCTGTTCGCAATCTGATTCAGGTCGGAGACAAACTGATAGCAATTGACGACGAAGATGTCCGACAAATGACTGCCATTCAAGTGTCCGGGATCATATCCAGCAAGAGCAGCAACCCTCAGCGAAAGTTTACAATCATTCGTCCCTACGATGTCGTCGACATTGTTTAAACAGTGAGAAATGTTTCAGACACAAAACACTAGATAATGATGATATATCCACACAACAACAAAACTTTTACTCGTAGGTTAATTCATCCACATTTTCAAAATCGAACAGCATCCCGTACTCCAAGTCATATTTTGACTCGACGGCAACACCGATCCCAGTCCTGAACTCTGGTAATAGTAGCCCGCTTCATTGATAAATATGAGATAGACTTCAACACCATGAGATCCTTCGTAATGCACTATTGACCCGTCTCCCGCGACAAACAAAGGATCCCCTTTTCTCACAAGTTGATAATCGCGGTCTTGAAGTGACTTGTGGACCATGAGCGCGGGGAAGTTTGGATTATCTGGGTCACTCGGCCACTTGATCTTCCCTGAAATCTCTCCAGGCCTTACGGCTGGAGCGGTGCGAAAGCAAGAAACCCATCCATCCGGAAAGGAGTCGTGAAGGTACCCGTAGATATCCTCTCCCATGTTGACGCGCTGTAGGAAATCCAAAACTGCATGCAATGCTGCTTCCGTATTTTCGACAGCGTCGTGGCGTAGGACACCGACTGGAACGGGTCCCACTTCAATGGTGAATCCATGTTTGGCAGCCGACGAGAGATTGGGGCGATTCATTCGTTCCGGAATCGAATGCATCAAACAACGAGACCCGGGGCATTTCAGAGACACATACGCAGCGGCCTGAGCCATTAACTCGTCTCCCTCTGGAATGATGATTGTCGTTCCCATATTACTGGTAGTCGAATGTAAGTCAATAGCCACATCGACGGCATGATTGTCCTCGTCGCATTTCGAACCCAATATTTCGTCCAGCTCGCGAGCTCGGATGCTTTCTACCGTTTCAGGACTAGGCACTTTTTTGGTCTTTATTGATGTATTCTCATCAATGGCACATAGCTTATCAGCGACGAACTCACGATTCAGATCGGTATCGATAAATCTCTTATTTAGTAAGTGTGCTTCCGGATTGGCAAGAATAGTCTCCAGCTTGAGCGACGGGTACTTGCTCTCCCACTTTTGCGTTGCATTTCGAGCGATTTTATGCACCAGACACCTGCATATTGACAGGTTAGCTACCACATATCTTCTTTTGACGACTAAACAACGCATATTCGTACCAGTATATTCGTTTCCATGTGTGCCGCCAACGACCATGACTCGTTTGACTGGCGATGTCAGAGCATCACATACGGAGAAGATGCAAGCGCAATACAGTGAAAGGGTAAGACTTCTTATCATTCTAAATGTTACAGCTTCGCTTATTGTCCCCAACAATCTCATCTATTGCAGCATAAACACATGCCGACTTCTCAAAACGTTTTGCGCATTTTCGTTTTTCTCGTTGCGCCAAAAGAACTTTTGTTGTCGAATGCCGTGATGATGACGTGCCCTCGCCTTGCACATCTGTGCTCTAGTAAGAACAGTACCATTAAAAACCAGTACGATCCTTCGCTTTGCGACGAGCGACGCGACACTGTGAGGGACTTTAAAACTAAAGGTTTAAAGTCGGCTAGCGTGAGCAGACTTTTACGGTATATTATCATCAAGTGAAAGTGATTCCATTCAGCATCAGTAAATTTAGCCGAACATACGATGACGGCTTTGAAGACCAGTGAACACCTCATAGGGGATTTGAAAAAATCAATAAGCAATCCGCCGCTTCTTGCGCGATTTTTCTTGATAGCCGTTCTTGTGTACAGAAAGAATAATTCTTATGTACGGCCAAATTGTCGGGATCGCTTTGACCATAACATAAAGAGCATCAACGTTCCCAGCACAAATTGCAAACGAAAAGGAGTGCACCGCGAACGAGTTTCTGCCAATATTTCTGCTCCGTGATTCAACAAGAGTATTGCCATTTCATTTCTCTTCCACTCAATCGCCCTAAATAATGGTGTGCGCCCTTCATCATCTCCACACTCCGCGGACGCACCGTTCTGTAAGAGATACTCGGCTATTTCTGTTTGATTTCGACATACAGCTCTGAACAACGGTGTCCGACCTATTGTGTCTCTGAGATCAACGATTGCGCCGTGAGCGACAAGTAGTTTGACTGCCGAAGATTTCCTCGGTAGCTCGCCCAGTAAAGAGGCGTTTGACCATGCACATCCGTGCGGTTCAGATCGGCGCCCTTCGCTATGAGAAGCTTCATGACATGAATGTGCCCCCCAAGACAAGCTTTGTGAAGAGGAGTTGATTTCCGCTTGTCTTGGGCATGAATATCCGCTTTATTTTCAAGTAGCAGTTCCACAATTTCCAGTATTCCTCGTCGACAACCAATGTGTAGCAACGTCCACCCTTCTCGGTCGCTGGTTTCGACATTTTCCTCGGTCAAAAGAAATTCTAGCTTCTCTATATCACCATCTTGGCACGCATGGATGAGCCTGTGTGTCATGATTATACAGAGCAAAAAGTCTGATCATGGATAGAACGAGAAGAGAAGACAATCGACTTCAACGAGCGTTGTCGACATGGTTTCTTTTTCATGTTCGGTGAGAAGAAAAATCCCTCCACCTTTCTTTCGTATCGCTAATTGAGTCGTATCGGTATGCATGGCCGATAATAGATCACAACATTCACTGTGGCTTTACCAGTAGTCGTGCAAGCAAGGAAATAAGGCCGAGAACAGAACCACGAGATCATTCTCTAGCTAGGGCGACAAGTATTGGTAAGGCATTTTAACCCGAAGTAAGCCTTATATATACGTTGATGTTAACCTCGCGGAGCATTCTGGGACTACAACACCAAAAGGAGAACTGAGACGGCAGTCATGGCAGCGATGCTCTCAATTTTCCCAGCTCCAGATGATACCCCGTTGTTGTTGCCACTTGGGCTGGGGGCCACGGCGGGCGCCATAGAGGAGTCTTCATATCAGTAGGCAAAGAAGCTGGTGCAACCGTAGGAACGGAATCGGTTGGGGAGAAGCTGGTGCAGGTGCAGGGACCGTAACGGTTGTAGGCGCAGATGGAACGATGGGTGCAATATCAAAACATTCCAGTTCAACTGACGCACAGACTGCCACGAGAATAGTTGCCTGAAGGAAGGTTTGGTTTTCGCTGTTCGCAGCACCAGCAATAGACACAAGTGAGGAATTCGACACTTCACTGCAGCAGGAGAATCCGTCTCCACTTGTAACACATGAAGTGCAAACCAGTCCTTGGAATGCACTTAGTTGTGTCGCTGTAAGCGAGGGGCTATATCGCATCGATCCCCAGCTCGTAGTACATGAAGCTGGTAAAATTCATCGAGACTCAAAAGGAATCCCCATTTTCATCTGCAGCGACAATATCTTCGAAGCATCCAGAAAAGTTTGAGACAGTGATGTTTGGCTCAATCACCCCTTCACCGCATTGGAAAACATCATTGGTGAGACAGATGGAAGACAAGGTATTGTCGTCGATTGATCCAAGCGAAATGGTAGTAGTGTTATCAGTGATGCATTCCGCAGTGAGATTGGAAAGACAAGCTAAAGAGGAAAATGTCGCTTGCTGGTCCACTTGCAATTCCGTAATCTTCTCTTCGCAATCAGCGTTGAGGAAGGCAAGATATTCTTCACGAGAGAGCTCGCCATCACCGTTGGTATCTGACGAAGTGAGAGCGTCGGAACAGTCTGTTGAAGTGAAGTTATCATCAACCCCGAAGCCACAGGGGAACAGGTCAATTGATTCCGTCAAGGCACAAATGGTTTGCAAAGCGGAAGTTTCTTCATCTGTCCGTCCATTTGATCCAGACAAGCCTGCAACAGAAATATTTCGTCCGCTGTTATCCAACGAGCAGGTAAGAAAATCTTCAATTGGGCACTGAGTAAGGATGATGCTGGCGTAGACACCTTGAACAAAGACATCAAACTCATTCTGGTCAGCCTCCGAACAGTTGCTTGGCAATGTCGCTACAGCCGCGAACTCGTCCTTCGTGATAATCTCATCGCCGTTTGCATCAGCTGCGACAAGTTTTTCTAAACACTGACTGAAGGACTCTTCGTCCACACCAGGGATGCCAATTACGGGGTCGCTCACCGTACAGTTGGAGATGACAGCGCTGGTGCTGTCACAGATTTTCTGCAGGGCACTCTGCTGATCACTTGTACGATCAGCGTTCGCAGCACCGTCGATGGAAAGCTGTAAGTTAAAGCAGCAACTCGGAAGTGGGCTGCAAGTGAGACAGCCCTCCGCAGACAGTCCTGTGTAGACGCCCAAAAGCAACAAGTCTAGAGAATCGGACGACTCAAAGCAAGTAGGGTAAAGCGCGCTGCCATAGGCATTGGCGAATGCGAGAAATTCAGTATCTTGGTTTAACTTTCCGTCGCCGTCGGTGTCACTGGCAACCAATGCCGGAAAGCAATCGGTTTCGTAGTTTTGTGCCAATGAGGCGGAGAGCAGCAGAGCTGATACAACCGAGCGAAAGAGCATCGTTTACTGATAAACTTGATAATCTAGATAAAGCGAGGTCAACGTAGAACTTGTATAAATTGTTTTACAATGAAGATGAAGATCGGCATTTGTCGTGATTGCTTCTGTTTGGTTTTCGTTGTTGCTCGTGTCGTGCGATTTTTCTAGTAGAGACTAAGTGTTTGTCACGCCGGGATGCCATGCATTTAGAGACTCCGGTACCGGAACGGATTCACTAGTATGACAATTTATGTAGCAACGACGTGTGTCGTGCGTCTTCATGAACCGAGGTGCACGCGACGCGGAGTTGCATTTTGCCAGTCGGATGTACTGGTATGTGGTGGTGGTGGGACATACAGACCGAGAGGAGGCAATAGGCAAAAGATGAAACGTCCGAGGACTGAAAAGGAAATGATGATGATCAGGAAATGTTACAGAATAAAGGAACCAGTACGGTATTCAACACCGAACGCTGACTTTATAGTGAACCTTCATTGCTGTGGAAGTGAAACGGCGTCAATATTTGTGTGCGCATTCATCGTCGAAAAACAACGTTTCGATTATTGGAAGCTGAATCTTTCTATCCGAAATGGCGACCGAGGACAAAGAGATTTAGTGGAAGTTCTCAATGAACAATACAGAATCACAGAACATTATTGCAACGCTCAGATTACGCTTCATAATGCACATACAGCTCGGTCACCGAATCATGAATTTGATTCCGCGTTTGTCACTTACGAGCTTGCAACCGAACATGTTCTTGCAAATATGCAGGAGCTACTCGCTTATCCCGATATCGAGGATCATAAGCAACTTACCAAGCGCGTTTTAGATACCATTTATCGACAAGGAGCTTTTGGGAATCTGGAATAGCTGTGAACACAAGTTATGACACAAAGTCGTCTCTGGTTGCTTTATCTGTCTTGCGTGCCTCGATACAAAGTATAAAAGATAGAATATCAATGTGATTCCTTGTTTCGTATATCTGTGTCGTCAATTTATTCCTAATGTAGTGTTTAAAAGCTAATAACTAAGGAGACTCGGTTTCTCTAGTAAATGTAAGCCACCGAACTAATCCGTCTCCATCTTCTCTTCGGTTTTCTCTTCTGTCTCAACGCCTTCCATAGGCTCTCCTCTTTCTTTCCTTCTTCGCTAGGCTCAGGAGCCGGAGGCGTCTCTTTAGAGGTTCTTCCTTCGGCTTTGGCTTGGGTTTCGGCTTGTTGATAATCGGGGAACAAACATCGGCCAATTCCTTGTGCTTCATGCGGATCGAGTGAACAGTCAGTACTGGATCCTCATCCAACGATATACCAGCTTGCTGATCCAGCTTCTCGTACATCCAAGCGCTGATTTCATCACACTTGGCTCGAACCTTTTCGCGTTCCTCGTCAGTGATGTGTTCGTACTTTTCGTTGGCTTGTGAATCGTTAACCCACGCAGTGTAAGATTCCAAACCACTCTGGAGACTGCTGACAGCCGCCGGTCTTTCTTGCGATTCCACTTGACGCTTCTCCATGGGATCGCCTAGTGCTTTGAGTTCAGCCAATTTCTCTGCATAAACTTTCTTAGTAGCATCAAATCCGTCTTCATAGAGCCAGTTTTCCATGGCGTCACGCTTGTCAGAGAAGGCAGCCTTCTCGTCCGGGGTACCGAAAAGACCTAACTGCGAGTCCGACGAAATTTTGTCACGCATACCGTAGATGTACGATTCCAATTCATTTCGCATATTGGAAGTCTCAATCACAACTCGATCAGCGTTAGCCATCGCTACCTCTATTTCATAATATTTGTTGATATCGGCAGGCGACCAATCGATAGGACGCGAAATGCTGCAAATAAGATTGGTCTTTTGATCTTTTCTTCTTCTCTCCCTCGCCATCTTCTGCTGGAGCCTCTGGCTGAGCTTCGGCAGCCGCACCGGATTGCTCCGCCTCGGGGTCTTCGATTTCTTCAACCATTTGTGCCGATGAAATTACGAGAATGCCGTGAATATCCTGCTTGATGTTCACACGAACTTTGTTCTCGGTTGTATTAGGGTTTTCGATGTTAATCGTCGCAATGTCCTCGGCAGACGCAGGGAGCCCGTATTGTTCGACATCTTCGTAAGACGCTTTCACCGAAAAGGGCCCTCCGCGCTTGAGGGTCACACGGCGGACAATTGGGAAAGTAAGACCCTTGTTGAACATGGTAACAGAAGACGTCTCTTCAACTCCACCCTCCCAGGACACCTTGATAGGATAAGGTTGTGCTTCTTGAATGTCGTACGGAAGAACCTTGAAACGCGGCGACAAAATAGCCGATTGCAATGCAGCACCGCGAGCAACGCTTTCATCGGCATTCATAGTCGTCGAGAGACTCTCAATGTTCAAGATTTCAAGAAGCTTTCGCTTCACGCATCCGATACGAGTAGAACCACCAACAATCTCGACAGCTGTAAGGTCAGCAGGAGTAAGCTTTGCCTCTTCGAGAGCTCTCTGGATGGGACCAGCCAAGCGATCCAAGAGAGGCTGGCAGATGGCTTCGTACTCTTCCACTTTGAGGCTTGTGCTAAAGTCAAAGTCATCCATGAGCATCTCCAAGTTGATGCGCGCTTCCTTTACACCGACCGGACTGAGCGTTTTCTTCGCGGCTTCGGCGGCAGTAAGAATCTTCAAATGAGTTTTGGGCTTCTCCATTGGCTTTCCCGACAACTTGCTGCCAAATTTCTGCTCAAAGCCTGACGCAATCCAATTTGCAACCACCATGTCAAAGTCACGCCCTCCCAACTCGCTGTCACACTGCGCCGATTTAACAATGAGCTGACCAGGGATGAAGGTTGCAATCGAAACAGAGTACGCAGACGCGCCCATGTCGATGAACATAACATTCGTCGGCTTTTCGGCGTCAAACTCTTTCTTCAAATCCTTAAAGATACCATACGATAAGGCGGTAGCCGTGTTTTCGTGCATGAAACGCAATACGCCTTTAATGCCGACGATTTCGCAACCAGCCTGCAAACCCCTTCGCTGAGCATCCGTAAAGTAGTTTGGAATCGCAACGACCCAATCTTGCGGAAACAACTCGGACGCCGGAGTGCTGGTTCCCTCAGCAGCTTTGGCAGCGGCGATATCCCCATGTGACGCAACATCATGCCGGCCACCATTTCGATGGGCACAACGGACTCCTTCTCGGAATCTCCAGCGTGCAGTTTGACACCGATCGAAGGTGGTCCACCCGATGAGCGCTCAAATGGAGCGAAAGTTACACCGGGGTACCAGGTCATCTCCTTTTGTGCACGGGGGTCGTCGAAAGAGAGGCCGACCAGTCGTTTCATTCCTTTGATGGTGTTCTTTAAGTTCGACGACAAACCCGAAGTGGCTTGTTCACCCACCTTGCGGCACTCATCGAAACCAACCATGGATCTGTAGAGAATATAGAGTGAGTTATACACCATTAGATCAGCAAACGAACGACTCTTGAACGAACTTACGGGTTCAGGCGGTTACTTCCGCCGTTGAGAATCACATCAACTCCTCCTCGACCAGCTGCAGCGATCAGAGAGGACTGATAGCCGAAATCAACACCAACAACACTCATTATTCTTGAATTCAACTTGAATGGTTCTCTAAAAAAGATATTCTTTTAGACGTAAACGTTGTCGAAAGAGAAAGAAGCAGTTGGACAATAAAGCAACAATGCCTGCCTCCAACAATCGTGAAACGAAAAACAGCGGATCCGAAGGCGAAAATCCGTTGGTAGGCATCGTTCGTCGTGCGACGGTTTGCTCGTGTTTCTCGCACGACGCATCATCCAGTACTGGATTCTACGTGTGCATAGGCGTAGCCAACCAACCAAAGCAGTCTACGTCACTCGTTTGGATGACCGACAGAGGTGTCTTCCACGTGGAGGTCGCTTTTCGCAACGAAAACAATAATTATTGGAGTTTGAGCGGTATGGGCCCTACTCCCTAATCTAGTCGAATATGCTTCATTTGAACACGCATCATTATTATAAGTAAGTCTAGACTCTCTTCTTGTAACGAATGCGAGTGTCTCCTTTCGGTCCGACCACCATGTCATCGTAGCCGCATTCCGGAAGCTTGTCGGCCACTTGTTCGATTTCGTACTCGCGGAAAATAATGGAAAGAATTGTCTTTACTTGCATCAATCCAAAATTTTGTCCCATACAAGAGTGCAAGCCACCGCCAAATCCAAGATAGGAATAAGGAACCTTTTGTGCTCTTCGCGAGGTTCGGCAAAGCGATCGGGGTCAAATTCATCAGGGTTGGTAAAGGTTGACTTGAGTCGCATGCTGACGGTGGGACTGACACAGACAAAGTCGTTTTCGGAATGGTGTATTCCTTGCCTTGGACCTTGATTTTGACGTCGCATTCGGCACGGCGCAGCAGCATGATGAACGTAGGGCATAATCGCAACGCCTCTCGGGTGCTATTGTTCAGGAACTCCATGTTCTGGACATCATCAAACTCAATTGTTTGTTTTTCCAGTCAGCTCCCAAAACCTTCTTCTGCTCTTCCATCACACGATCCACTAGTTCGGGCTTGTTGGCAAGCAAGAGAGTAGTCCATGTGCTTGTGATACAAGATGTATGTTGTCCAGCAAACAAAAGCGCAATCAACATACCCGTCACTTCCTCATCCGTGATTGGAGTGCCATCCTTGTATTTGATTTCCATGAACAAACTCAAGATATCCGTACCGTCACTGCGTTCCGGAAATTCGCGACGTTCCGCAATCACCTTACTAAAGAGACGGACCATTTCAAGACGAGCAGCATCACGCTTCTTGTGAGCAGCCGTCGGTGCTGTCGACCAAAACACAGTCAAGGGAGTGAGTCCGTGATCTAAATCATGGTAAAGCTCTTGCACATCTTTGAAGATGTGCGTGCGAACGTCCTCCCCGTGCAAACAGCGAGATGCCGTCAGAATAGTCAGTTCACTGAGCGATGTTAACAAGTCAACTTCACCCGAATCCTTATTCCAGTAGGTCTTCAAATAAAGACGCGTTTCTTCTTCAATTTTGCGCACGTAACTCTTCAGTCGACTCGCACGAAGTCCATTTGCCATGGTCTGAAATTGCACTTGGCGGTTTTTCTTGGAAGCATCGTAGACAATGTTTGGGCCAAAGACCGGTCTCATAAAGTCGTATACTTCTTGCTGCGACAAGACATCATCGGAAGCCTTGAAAAGACTTCTTGCGCTTCCGGGCCGATTAAATATGTTAAACGACGGTGACAAATCTGAATTATTTCAAAATTTGAGTACATTGACTGTCGTTAAAAAATGATTGAAGACACAAACAAATCTTACCGGAATAGTAAATACAGGACCATAGGCTTCATAGCAGCGCTTGATCATTGTATTCGGCGACTTGAAAACTCTGCCAGAACTCCAATGATGGGAAAAGGAACTACAGGAGAGTGAACGACAGTGGGAGGGCGTTCTTCCCTCCACGTCGAGGCCGCAAAAGCAAAAACCAGATGGAGAAAAGGACCAAAGCCACAATAACAATCATTTTGAAGATTATTGATGGGAATAATCTCGCTAGCTTCTTATCTATTAGAAAGATCGATCGTTGCGTCGATGATATTCTCGGTCTGTTTGCCAAATGACAAGACCCACGGAAATGAACCTGGGGAGGACGACGACCAAGGAATTCCAAACACTTTACTGGCAATGCCGGCGCAGCTTTGACTTCGCGTTTCATTGCACTGTTCGGATTTTTCTGCATCATTTTAACCGCTCTTTCTTTCAACGGACAGTTAGGGTGGCGCGAAGTGCGTGCGAAAAAATCGGATATTTAGTACTCACGTAGAATGTACAGCATCCTGGTACACAGCACCCAATTCGTGACTCGCCAAACAAGGCAGTCGTGAATCTCGAAAAGCTTCACTAAACCTTAATCTGGGGTTAACATCAAATGTCCCACGCACTACATATTAGACTATAGTTCATGAATGGTACTCAAACGGGTTTCAAAACTTAAGTACGATCCGAAACTAGATGTATGTAAATACCGTCACTTTTTGCCTTACAACTGCACAGGAAAAATCCGGCTGATAAAAAATCGATCCGCAACGATACAACGCGGCCTTGTTGCTGTCAAAGCATCGCTTGATTCATTCAAAATCAATATGTTCTCATAAAGGGAAGCCCTACAACTCTTGTGCGTAACTATTTTACGTAAGAAGGAAAGAAAATGATCGTTGCCGGCCGGTTATGGCATTTTTTTGCTTACGTAGTGCGCCGATCGCCGATGCCATCGGCTGCGTCAGCTGCATTCACATGCCTTGACATTTCAACAAAACTCAAATGCAAACCATTCGAGTACTGGACTCAGCGTCGTGCGAGCTCTCACTCAGCGTGTGCAATCTTCCTTGACGTCGGAATGTATAACAACGCACTCGCAGCGATGCTTTTGCATTATTTGTTCAGACATCCTGCAACAGCAACTCATGCAAGCCTCACGTCAATTGACCTGTTTCCTTTTGGTTCTCCAGAAACACTGCTGGATGTACAACACGCAACAGTGATCACGGCGCGAACGAGTGGACCATCGATCTGTTTTCAAAGCAACAATCATCACGACGACTTTCGGCTGGACGAATGTCATGACACTCCGTTTCGATTCCTTGCTCACGTCTACACCAGCTCGTGTTCATACAGCCGGCCGCTCTTTTCGATGGTGCGATCGCTCACGGATTCATAGTTCCGTCGAATTCACAAAAGAAAGGCACTCGACTATTGTCCGCTGTGGCTTCTTCTCTGTTATTTCTCCAAGGATTGCGGTGGAGGTTGGATGGACAGCAGTGATCCCAGCGAGCTGCACTTCTTGTGACTTGGTCGGAGGCAGGCGTAATTTACCCCGCGATCATTTATCATGAAGGAAACCAGATGCCTCGTTGAAGGAAGCAACCCGTCAACAAGGCGAAAACCAAAACGTTGGAATACCAAAATCCGTCGCACATTCAGAACTCTCCTCTAGAGCGAGGATGATTAACCAATCATACATGCAATAAATCAACAAGCGTAATAAATCGTGCGTCTGTTTCTAGTTCGAATTGCTTAGGTGCAAGTACTTTGCATTTACTTTGTCTGCGCCAACACGGCACCGATACGACGTCGAATGTCCTCCTGGTCGCCCAAATAGCGGCCCTTCAAAGGAGCAATGGCATCCGGGTGCGGAATGGGCTTGAGATTTACTTCATCTAGCTCGTAAACAAGTGGAACGCCAGTGGGAATATTCAATTCAGTGATATCGTCCGAGCTAATATCGTCCAAATGTTTCACCAACGCCCGAAGAGTGTTACCGTGGGCAGCAATCAAGATCTTCTTTCCAGATTTGATTTCCGGAAGAATGACATTCTCCCAGTCGGACATGAAGCGCTCCTCGGTCAGCTTGAGAGACTCGGCCTTGGGCAATTCCGACTTGGGTACATCTTTGTACATGGGGTCGTTGCCGGGGAAGTGCTCGGAGGATTCATCGACAGGTGGAGGAGGGATATCGTACGATCGTCGCCAGACCAAGACCTGATCCTTTCCGTGCTTATCAACGGTTTCTTGTTTGTTCAAACCCTGAAGAGCACCATAATGACGTTCATTCAACTTCCACAAATTCACAATGGGAATGTACATGAGATTCAATTCTTCGAGAATCAACCAGAGAGTCTTGATAGCACGCTTCAACGTAGAAGTGTAAGCTTTATCAAATGTGAATCCTTCCTCGCGGAGAATCTTGCCACCCGAAGTCGCTTCTTGGATACCTTTTTCGTTGAGAGGGCAATCGACCCAACCAGTGAAGCGATTCTCCTGGTTCCAAGTACTTTCTCCGTGACGGACTAGGACCAACGTGTGGGCCATGGAAAGAGTCGTGGAATACTTTTGCTGCAATCATGTCATCATGTAAGAAAGCGGAGTTGTGTGGGAAGTCGATTGGTCGGCGCAGGTTTATTGGGTATCTTACCTCGCGAATTTCCCATGATTCGACGTAAACGCGGAAGCCGAGACCAGGCTCGCAAGGAGAAGAATGATCGATCTTGACATGACAATGGTTCCTTTGTATTGATTCAACGTTGATAACAATAGGAAAAGGAAGTGTGATCGTGTGATGTGTTTGAGTTGAGAAAGATTTGTCGACGATTGTCGTTTTGACGAGACGTCGTCCGACGGCAGACGTTTGCGATGGGCAAAATAAAGCGCGCGCTGTACGCATGGGACTCATGGAATCCGGAATCCTATCTTGCGAAAAACACCGATACTCGGATTTTCTGTTTCGCGTCAACAAAAAAAAAACGAGCACGCGTCAAATGAAAGAAACACATTCGAATTCTCTTGCTCGTGCAAATGAGAAATAGCTCAAATATCTACAATCTGAGGGTACAAGTCATTATTTTATATAATTTATTTGTATTCCTCAACTGATCGAAGCCATGGTCCTTTCACTATCCTCTATACCGAGTCACCTCCATGAAGAATTTCACTCCATCCTTTCTGCCCTTGTTGCCGGTGCTCGGTATGGTACCAAGATTCGCTTGCCTCATGCATTCCTCATGACGTTTCTGTTTCGGAGGAACATGTCGGCTCGGGAAAAAATAAAAGTCGTTCTTCAGCTTGTGTTCGAACACGCCTCGAATCTTGCCTTGTTTGCGACCATATACAAATCCATTCTGTCGGGTCTCAAATTAACTTCTCGGTATCTCCATCGGACACCTGGCAGTGAACATGGACTCTTCTCTACTATAGGTCATTCTATTCTATCCATGATTGGTGAGTTCGTTCAAGCAACATGCAGTATTTATCATTCGGTCGTCAATCAATTCATCTCTAATATTATAATTACACTGAATCTGGCCTTACGCAGTCACAACACCTTTACCGGGTGAAAACAGGATCCTACACGTGCCGCCGGGTCATGCGGAGCATGCCCATCATGCATTGATTGCGGGGCAGTTGGTGGATATTTTGTGTGGGGTCGATCCTCGTCCGTCAATTATCAAGTTGTTCTGTACCTGACCAGTCGAGTCCTTGTGGGTTTGTGGAAGAAATATGGAATGAGGAGTCGCATCCTCGGGTGTATTCTTTGGCCGCTGCGGTGATTTGGGAGTGGTGATGATGTTGTTTGAAGAAAGTCCAGAAGTGCTGCATCCTTCGTTGAAGAGTAGTATGGATGAAATTTATCGAACCAAGCTTTCGTCGTTTCGATAGGATAAAGGGCCGATTGATCCTTGTAATTCATAAAATAGAATTCTTGTTTGAGCCGCGAATACGTCTGTTGTTCCGCTGCTACGACGACCGTACTTGTCTATCCTCATTATTCCTGCTTGCCCGACAACTCACTCTCTAACTGAGAAATCGCATTTTGAGAACCTGTTGCTTCGCAACAAGCTCTTGGTATTGAGTCTCAAGAACTTTGAGATGCTGACCCGTTTTCATTTGACTCTGTTGTCGCCTCTGATTGATTTCTTGGACTTTTTTCTGTTGAGCGACTAACATGTCTTTTGCGCCTGCACGAGTCTTCCCAGTTTCTCGTTGTGAATCTTCCGTTTCTTCCCGGCCATGTTATCTTTGTCGACCTCCAAGTTGATTGACTTTATGCGTTCGGCTTCGTAAGCGGTGCGAGCGCGCTTGACTGCTTGTTTCCACTCCTCCAGCGAATCAGTGGAAGAGGGACGCTTCACAGCCGGCAAAGTGAATGACTCTGTTTCGCCTGCTGCGCGCTTTTCCCATTCTTTCTGCATGATTTGCGTGCGAAAAGTGAGCTTTGGGACTCGGTCACCTCGTGGGGTCGCCATGCGCTTCATTTCCTCCTCGATGAGTGAAAGGGCATATTGTTCGTATTGTTCATTCAGTTCGTCTACATAGGGCAGCGAATCAAATAAGGAAGACTCCACTTTCGACGACATGATGAGCGATTTATTCTAATTCAAAACTTTATAAAACATAAAGAGACTTGCAGGGTTTGCTATCAATGTCAATGAGCAACGACCACCGCACGAATTTTTGAAAGCTGCCAGACCGTAAATTAGGTTGATCGGACGAGCTGCAATAAAGCTCACACTCAAGCACTACGCATGTCCGTCGTCCGGACAGTTTTACATGAAAGGACGGAAACTCATCACAGAACTGCCCCGAACTCACAACAACTCTGGAAAACCTCGACCGTCCAAAGGATGCCAAAGGACAAATAATAATAATAATACAGTTTTGTTCACCCTTTCGAACCTATTCTCCCAGATTCCACCGCTCTCGCAGGAAGAATGAATAAGCTTTCTCCCATTTACACTGCACTGGAAACTGGCGCCTACAATAAGGCGATCAAGCTTTGCCTCGCGCAGCCTGCCAATGTTATCCTCGCCAAAGCTTTGTTGGCGCACGCTTACGGAAAATCAGGGCAGAGATACAAAGCTCTATTAACAATCCAGGACATTCTTGGACAACAATACTGCAAGGATTATTTTCCAGAGCTTCAATTAGAAATAAAATACTCGATCGAGCGTCTGTCAGAAACAACGACCCCAATTTAGTTGCCGCATCCGCCAAAAACGGAGGAAAGAAAGGAAAGAAAAAGGAGGCACAACACCTTCGGTCAAAGAGATACCATCGGCTGATTCAGATGCATCGAATAGCAGCTGGGATCTTATCGATTTATTGGATGTAGCTCCACAACTTCCAGAAACATGGGATCAGTTGCCGCCTCCGAACGATGCACCAACAGATGAAACCTTACTCTCCACTTTGTCCATGACGATGGTTTCTGTGTTGAGACTTCCTTTGACATGTTACCAAGTTTATAGCTGGGCTGCATCAAAAGCTGAAAACGATGAATTTACTGTACGGAAGGCGTACCTTTCTGGTTTTGCAGTTTTAGTGGCGCCTCAGTACCAACACATTGGAGGAGCAATCCTTGCGCATATGCAAGTACTGGCGATTCAGCTAGCCAGAATTCAACAACAAACATTTGGGATCAGCCCTGCGACTTCGTGGGCTGCACAGACAGCACTTTGGCAGTTGCAACTAGAGTCACAGGATCCTCAAAATTGGTCCTCTTGCCTCGCTTGGCGGAATCGTTGGCTTTCAAATCTGTCTATCAGGTACCTTCAAAGGATCCGTTGACGGCAACGGAAAACTTTTGCTGTACATACGTACTCTGGACTACCAAGGCAAGTTGGAAGAAAAGTTGAAAGCGCTGCAAGAGAAGCTAGATGAGGCAGCAGATTATATGGTGCCGCCACGTCAGACGGTTCTCGATATGAAGGCGGATACTCTGTTCAAGTTGAAGCGATTCACCGAGAGCCGTGTCGTAATAGAAGAGCTTTTAATGGAGTATCCTGATGACTGGAGGTTCTGGAAGCAACATCTAGAGTGCGCACTGGGGAATCTGACTGCTCCGATGTGAGTACAACAGACATGTTCGTGAAAACTATACTCGAACAACATAACAATAGCAAATACCCTCTTCGGGGCCCTCGCTTGATGCGTCTGGATTCAGTCGAACGAAAAATGAAACTGACTGGGGTGGTAGTTTGGAAATACGCAGTGCAATGCTGGACGCTATCAAGGCGTACTGCGACGAAATTGGAGGAAACTGCACGTGTGCGTACGCGGACGTCGCACCTTACTTGGACAATTTGCTAAAAGACTCGGATATCGAGGTGGGGAAGTCCTTGGTGCTATGGGCACAAGACAAGCGACTTACATCAAATATTGATGATCCGAAAGCAGCTCGAATGCATCTACGAAACTATCTTCTGGGAGTTAATATCTTGCATCGCGTCGTGGTTGAGCACAAAGAGCTTTTTGAAACTGCTCTACCGCCTTGGCAAGATCTTGTTAAGGTTTGGAAAATATTTGAGTCGACAGACGATAAAGACCAGGCACAAAAGGAAAGCCGACCTGCTGATGACCTCATTCTTTTGGCGGTCCAGCAACTACTTTATGACGGTCCAGATAAAGACAGGTTGGTTACAGCCGCAATTCTTCTTGAATCAGCCATACGCTGGTCGCCATACAATGCGTATCTGAAAATTTCTGCAATGCTGGTCTATGGCGAGTTGAATGCTGTATCACGGTCATGGGAGCTGTCGAAAGCTCTTCAAATTAAACATATTCAGCATGAATCGTGTGCTTTTTGCTTTTACCTCTCCTCCACGCTGGTGGATTTTATCGCGAAATGATTTCTGTTTGTCAGGAAATACTCCGGCTTCAAACAACAGCAGTTCGCGATGCGAGTGATTTTGCGGCCCGCGCTATGGAAAACGGCACGTGCAGCAAAGCCGAAGAATTCATGGCTTTTCAGAAGAAACGGATGAACATGTCGCTGACTACTCTCGAGGCAAAAGGCTATATCCTTGACTGCGCTGCTATGTACGTTCAGGACGAGCGGCACGATGCTCTCGGGCCATTCAAGGGATAGTTGGCGGAGATAGTGATATCGAAAGAGCCAGCCAGATGGTTGCGGAAGCCCATAACCCATGTGGGGCGTTCAGTTTGCTGCGGTTTGGGGATTCCTTTGATAATTTATCAAGGAACTATTCGGATAATCGTGACTTTTCAATCTTCTTGAATGAAATTTTGCTAAAGAGGACTTTTCCGTCTTCAGAGCAGGTATTGCTTGATTCCATGCGACGAGGACATCACCATCGACTGCTCATTACAGCTGCCCTATGCATTGAAGTAACCAAGGGTCCCAAGAAAGGAAAGCTTTCTAAGAATACCGCTGAGCAAGAGAAGCGTTGCAGGAGCCTGTTATCGTCGATAAAATCAGCAAGCTCAGTTTCGCTGGATGGAACGTACGATTTCATGTTGAACGTGATGCACGGGCTATGCCATGCTATTGCTGCGTTTGGGGCTGGGATTTATGCAGATGGATCACCTTCTGAAGACACATTAGAAACCAGAGAAGAGAAAATTGCCGGTTTTATACTTTCTGCCGAAAAGGAACTGAAACATGCTGTGGACGCCCTGCATCTTGCTCCGATCACTTCCTCCATTGCTGAAGTATGCCGCATACTTCCGGACTGCGTTGTACCGATATTCGCTCTTTTCGAATGTGCCTCCGTGCTGCTGAGTCCTATGGCTGGGGTCCTCGAAAGCACAAGTCAAAGCTCTGTGCCTCGGCTTTTCTATCGTTGTCGACTACCATTCTATCGCTTGTCCAGCAAATGAAGAGTTGCATTTCAAGGTAAGACATTACTGCTATCTAGAAGATCCTCTTGTGTGGCCTAACCTTTGCGCGATTCAGTTTGCATGAGACAACGGTCGTTTCTGAACAGTTTGATTTAGGCCCTCTTTTGGAGCTAGTAGAAAGAGTGTTATGTGAAGATACTATGAAAAGCATAGCCCACGGCCAAGAGCTCACTCGTTCTCGTGTCTACAAGGTGCTCGACGGTATAACTGAATTTGTGGAGTCGGTATGCGCATGACCATTCTCAATCCATCTACTATTCGTGGTCACGTAAGATAACGCACCAAAATAGCACTCTCGTAGATTACATTTCATGTAGATTGCTCCACTATCAACAACTGTCAACAGCTTGATAGTACCTCGACAACGGCGAAAGATTCATTCTTTATTTACTTTAATCTCTATTCTAAAATTTGTGGGATCCAGCTCAAACTCCAATGCCAAGAGGAACACAATAAAATAACCCTACTAACTCTAACTCTACACGATTACGATAACCCTACAAACACTAACTCTACACATCAACAATAACCCTACTAACGCTAACTCTGCACACATAGCAATAACCCTGCTAACACTAACTCTACACACCAACAATAACCCTACTAACACTAACTCTACGCACCAACATTAACCCTACTAACGCTAACTCTACACAATATCAATAACCCTATTAACGCTAACTCTACACAATAATAATAACCTAAATCTACACACCAACAATAACCCTACTAACGCTAGCCATAATCAACAATACATCAACTCTGGGCCTCCAAAAACCGATTGCAACGTTTCTTGTTTGCGTCCATCAATCGATCATCAGTCGAGCAGTAATAACAACTCACCTCATTGCATAGAAGAGCTGTTGTCGTTGACGGTTTAATTTTGATCGTGAATAGAAAGGATGCGAGTTTCTTCCTGTTCTATATGAGTGTATTGAATTTGCCAGTATGACCTCATACCACAGCGGTGCTAACCCAGTGGTATGTCGAGTCTCCGTCTCCGGACTGTTTTAAACTGGACAGAGCAAGTCATTCTGTGGCAGTTCTGCGCTCAAATCGCCATTATACGTGCTGTATATTATCGTACGGCTCGATCAATCTTGAACTGCTGCAATCGCTTTGATTTACTCCATTCCCCCATTTTTTGACTGTGTTGCGAAGTTGAAACCGCAGGGCTTTCCGCAGCTTGATTGTTCTTCAGATCGTTGACTTTTGCGTTCTTTGCTTTGTCGATGCATTTTTTCATGTTGTACGGTGTCGTATTTACTCTAATGGGTATTTCTCGGAAATCAAGTAAATGCGAGTATACCCACCCTCCATTGCATTAAATTGATCAGCTTGGGTTATTTGAGAAGCAGACTGCCTTGCAACACCATGAACCGTGCGCCTAAGGGGTCTTGTAGAGCGCTGGCGATGAGCCATGACCTTGCGTAGCATTCATCATTGCGCATATATTTTCCCAGTAGAAGCACTACGTCTTAGATTATCGCGTATCGATAAACAGGAATAGAGGAACGGGATTTTAGTCGAATGACTTCACAACACAAACAGTCATTGCATGGCTGTCGAAAAAGTCGAATGAGAGGAGAGAGCGTCTCGCTTTCAACTGCCATGATCCCAGTATGGCTACTTGTATGATTAAATTTCTAAACCATGATAAGCCAGTTTATTGCTATTTGCGGTGTTTGCTTCAAACAAACGTAAGGCATACTTAAGGCATGTGCTTACCATCTATATTCGTAGCAACAAGCCCGCGTTACATGCAAACTGATTTTTGGGCCGATCTGCCCATTTTGCCTTACTCAAAAATGCAATTCGGGCTTGTTTGCTGCCAAAAGCAGCCAAGACGTTGCTGAAAGCTACCCCAAACTAGTAATAAGATTCGTTTACCATCACGGGACGACCGGAAAGCCGAACGAGGCCGCGGTCCTCAGCAATTAATAATAGCTGGCTCGGTTTGCACCTGTACTAGCTATTGTTATTCACTTCGTGGGAACGAAACGAACAATCAGATTCAACCGAACGATATCAGAGCAGGAGCGACCCTACGTTCTCGCTACACCGTTGATCTCCAGAAGGGAGCGGTGTACAAAGCAATCAACCTTGTTATCTTACTCGCGGTAAGATGATCTCTCTCAGCACGAAGGAGAGGCGATCCAAGGCTCGGTTACGTCTACAAGAAGAAGAACGACAACAACGAAAAGAGAGCTCAGAAATATAAGCCTATAAAGTTACCGTGTGCACAAGAACCGGAAGTCATTTCCTTCCGGTGCAAATACACAAGTTCCGTTCTCGGTGACAGCACAGAGACGTGTCTTCAATGTCACAGCGTTCCATGAGAGAAAACAGAGGTGCAGTCGTGAATCGTCAGTCACGCCTGCCGCCGACTATCTATTACTCCCCATTTTCTCGAATGGCAACACACATTAGCTCTTCCCTAAACATGTAGATACCCTGCCACAGCATTACTAATTCGTCCTTAGCAACACACAGGATATCGAACTCCAATTGATACTCCCCACTCCCCATCGGCACACAACGTTGCCTTAGCCGCCATCATCGTTGACCTGTTTGCCGTGAGCGAGGAACAATAGAGGACGCAGAATGTTCTTCCAGACTTTCGCGTACGCCCATTGTTTGCTAAGCAGATCAGCCGGATTCAACTCGCCAGGAATATGATGAAACTCAAGAATCCCTGCAGAGATCGCCTCACGAACACGATGATACGATAGCATTGTGTGACGTTTGTGCAGCTTCGACTTCGGGATGCTCGCACTATCGACAACAGACTTGTTATCACCGAACATGTAACTCTTCGTATGAACCGGAACTCCCAAGTATCGAAGGGTCAAACGAAGATCCGTAATCTGTTCGACTGCGGTGCGAGCTGCGCTGAATTCGCTACCATACGTCGCAGTCTCCACCGTACCCTGCTTCTTCGAATACCATTCATACGGTGTCGAATTGACGAAATGTAGCACGCCTGTCACCGACTTCCCAGTCAACATGTCGTGATATAGATTCGCATCCACAAAAGTCGTCGTGACAACCGGTTTCCCAAGTGGTTCTGGCATGTCATGCGGGATCAATTCCTTGACGTCACCGTAGACCGAATACTCCCAATCATGAACCTGTTGCGGAAGCGTGCTGTAATCCGGTACCGATGTGTCAACGCGAATAGCTGAATGCCGAAACTTGTGCAAGTAGCCGTAAATCCGTTTGAGACGTTGCAAATGGCCGATACGCGGTTCCGAACGATACGAAGACATCGTCATGACAGCAGTGAAGATGTCAATGCGCCCAATGGTGACTAGCCACTGTAAAGCTCCTATCAAAGACTGGTAGGATTTCGTCTTCTCTTCGTCGAGGAACTCAGTCGTATCAAGTTCCGGATGATCATTCGGCTCGAGCGGGGACAGATATTCTTTCGGTTTGTGGCCGAACAAGCTTTCGAAATTCAGAAACATTCGCTCAATGTAATTGCGCTGGAGAGTAGCAACGCGTCTGGTCCTTCTCATCGCGATAGAAATTCATACCAAGATGGAAATTGACGGGACCGGTACCTTTCAACTTGAAACCATATTTCGTCTGCAAAGGTTCAACGATGGCCATAGGATCCTTAGACGCAATCAACAGATCATCGGCGTATACGGCAACGTATTCGTAAGCGTCGCCCTGACGACGAAGCCAAATATCCGGTTCGGACTTGGAAGGAGTGAATCCCATCTCGCGCAATACATCTGCTAAACGTTCGCCCAGCGATAATTACTCGATCGCAATCCGTACAATGCCTTGACGATCACAAGAATATGATCCTTGAGTTCTCCAAATTCTGGGCCGGCAACGATGTAAACCTTCTCGCGCGTTTTGGCCTCGAGATACGCATTACCGACATCGGTGGCGTGAGAAGCATGCCATTCAACTCGGCGAAACACAACAAGACGAATTCCCTTCAAAGAAACAACACCAGCATAGATATTGTCGATCGGAATCTCCGTCAGGTGACCGTCAGCCACAAGACGAGCCTTGTGGCGTCCGTTGTGCTTGACATCGAAAACGAAATGAACTCGGATCTTTTGTATCCTCCGAGGCCGAACTTTGCTCTTGTGTCCGCAATCACGAAAAGTAGAATACTCATGCAGCGAGTTCGACTCCAGAATAAC
Organism: Fistulifera pelliculosa; assembly: GCA_026008555.1. Classification (NCBI taxonomy): domain Eukaryota; phylum Bacillariophyta; class Bacillariophyceae; order Naviculales; family Stauroneidaceae; genus Fistulifera; species Fistulifera pelliculosa. The sequence continues at coordinate 23,582 of BROJ01000246.1, read as the reverse complement.
CGCATCCATCCACTTCGTATTCCCGTTACGCGCATCAAGTAGAACAGCGTGTAGATAATTGCGAGGAATCTCGAAACCGTACTTGTAACGCGGCGCTGTGTTGTAGGACCGAAGCTTGGCCTGGTTGACCATACGATTGAAAATCTTGTCCTTCTTCTTAGCCATCGTGCAAATCGACGCCATCCAGATTCATAAAGGAGATCCTTTTCTTTTGCGTAGATAGCACATTCGACAGGCGCTTCCTTAGCGATTTTGTCTAGTGGCTCCCACGTAATCTCCCCATTCTCCCACTCAATTTTCACATTGTAGATCGATCCGAGGAAGTTTTCATCACCTTCCTTGAGCGGGCCCTGATGTTCGACAATTCGCCGGAACTTCCAGATGACAGGATTGCTGATGTCTTTGTTGATAAACTCCATCAGCTGACCGTACGTGAGCAGCTCTTCGAAAGCGCCGTTGTTAATCGAACAACGGAATAGGACTCGGTTGCGATCCTGTTCGAAAAGAGCAGCCGACTCGTCGAGTTCGTCAGCGACACCAAGGATCTTCGCACGGAATTTCTGGCCGTCAGCGGTCAACATCGTAAAGAAACGTTCTTCCAATCAACTCACTAGGATGAATAATCGGAGCAGAAGACCGACTTGAACCTTCTTCACCTTCCATCTCAAGACGAAACGCAAAACGAAGTTCCCGGATGGGAGGTACCATCTCCCCATCAATCGCTCGTCGATGCGATTGATTAGGATCCGAAGAGTATTTGCAGATCGGACGGCAGAGCGGTGAACGGCGATGCGACGGGTGTCGAGAGTCAGAATTTTAAATGTCATAGCGTGACCGACATTTTCGAGACACCAACGAAGTAACCAACGTCCTCACGCGAATCCGAAGGGAACGAGTGCGCCTCAGCCCGAAGTAAACCTTTTCATAGAAACGGAAACGAAGAAGGGGCTGATGTCCGGGGTATCACCATGGAGAGCGAAGGGCACATCATCCAAAGTACGATTGTATGCGTGTGGTTAAGAATGTCCACGACGTACTGCATACATTCATACCACAGATCATCGGGAGCACCGGACCGGTCCATGACGATATCACAAATGCGTTTGACGTCTTGAATTTTCCGTTCAGCAAAGTTCTGATGTTGATAATCAGCTTCGCTTTGCCACGCACCAATGAAAAGAACACGGAGAATGTCCTTGACCTTCTTGCTAATTTCTGCCTTGGCCTGGTCGCTCAACAAACGAGTCGGAGCACCTCGATCACGAATGACATCGGAGAGGACGCTGGCGAACTGCGTTTGACTTTTGAGCGGTACACATCAATCACATAGGAGCGTACCGACAAACAATTGAGCATGCTTGACACCGGAACCAAGGGCAGCCGTATTAGAATAGATCATATCCGTAGCGATGTCTTCATTGCGGCGTTTGACGTTGAGTGCCGGTGCGGAGAATGGAAATGTTTCTTCAAGACAGGGGAATGGTAGACACGCGCATACTGAGTAGTGCGTTCAAAAGTGGCCTTGATAATGTCTGGACTGAGGTAGGCAAACATAGGACGAAGTCGTTCATAGTCGGGCGGTTTGCGTTGCAAGTCGGGAGCGGCAGTCACAGCGGTGTCGCAGTAGGAGATGCAGCATTCACAACGGTGTCCGACTGGTTGACAGAAACTTCCACAACATCGTCCACAATGTCTTGCGTGTCGTTAGAATGCACAGATGACGAATCGTCATCGAAGGCGCGGACATTGGCATCAACATTGGCAATCACATACGCCCGTCGTTAGTGATAAGGCTTTCATGCACAGCAAGGTCCGGTTGGCGGCGATAGTCTCCGAACTCATCGAACAAATTATCGCCCGATCCATCAAAATCACAAGGCAAATTTGTCCAGTCATCATCGGCAAGCTGATGATCTAAGACTGTTGGGTCCCAGTCGAGATCATGAGTCATGTGGATGTGCGGAAGTTCGTCCCATTCGACATCCGTGTACGGGCGAATCTTCAAACGACACAATCCGCGAGATAGTCAATGGAAAGACAAAACCATTCGGCGAAACAATGCGTTGCTTCCCACCGACGACGGCCGAAGCGATCATCAACGACATGACCGAAGTGTTCAAGTTGCGGCGAAGAATGAATCGTAGCGCCCTTGCCAGTATAAGCGTACTGGTGAAAGATTGCGATGCGCTTGCCTTTCAAGTATCAACAACACCACCGACCGAAGCAATAGGAACTTTGGTGACTTGATGGTTATCTATGCCTTGAATATCGACGTAACGGTCAGGAACGGTAGCAATGAGGCGAACGTCTTCTCCAGCAACTCCACCATTGGCACCTCGATCAATTAATGAGAGGCGATTCATGGAGGCCGGCATTGCTAACATGATAAATACACGTAGCATGTATATTCAACGAAGTGAATTTGACTTGACGTTTGTCTTTGTCGTCCGTAGAATCCTTGTTCTTGTCAAGCATGTGTAGAAGCGACGCCGGATGAGGTGCTTGCTTGACGATTGCTTGAGACTCGGGCTAGCTTTCGACTTGGCTTGATTGGCTTCAACAGGAGGCGAATCACTCTCATCTCCGGACGAATGCTCTTGCTGTTGATGCAAGTAAGCCAAATGAAATCACCAACCGACATATCAGAGACATTGACTTTTCGGGGAGCGCCCTGATACGGTCCGTTGCGCCGGGGGGCGGACGAGCGTTCGACTTCTCATACTTGGACATGATCGTTGATTTTCCTGCATCAGACAAACGATCCCAAACTGCACGATCTTCAGGAGAAAGCTTGCCCCATTGTTCACGGGTTAGCTTAGGATAATATCCAGAACGTCCTTCGGACATGTAGATCTCATAGGAAGCATCGATGTCGGACTCGTATTCGGCGTCATCGTTGTCGTCGCGAATCCGTAGAATAATTGACGTCATGCGAATAAACCTTACGTCGATCCTTGCGATAGTGGGCAGAACCATGAACACTGTTGTCGTGAGAGGCCGCCGCACTCAACAACATTTCCACGTAGTCTTCGTAAGAAACGTCCCTCGATTTCTCATTGGATCCAGCGCGCACAACTTCAGCAGTATGACGGACGTTCATCAGAATCGAATACCCTTAACCAAATTGACAAACAATGTCTTCTTCATTGCAGCGGACAATCGTTCAGTCACTGGGACAAGACAGTCATACTTGCGCAAATCGGCCTTGTAGCGGAGCAAGAAACTATGATACGTCAATTTCCGATGTCCGTGGCGATACGGGTCGTCATCAGTTTCGTCAGTAGGTCTTGAGCCGTAAGACTTGAGTTTGTCGAGTTCGTGTAGAAATCAAAACTTCTTTGAAAACCGCTTGGGAGTCTTTATCGTCAGAATGCGCGTCTAAGATTTGTCTTGATTTTTCTGTCTTCAAAACTGAATCGAAAACTGCGAGCATGAACTGCTTTTGCAAGATGAAAACTTCCAAATCTTCTGCAGTTGCCGGGCGATAGAACGGATCAAGAACTTGACTGCATTGCTGCCAGTCGGCTTGACGCTTCACGGATTCAAACCACTCAAGCCACTGCGAATCGTGCTTAAGGATAGGGTAATCACTGATAGAGCGCTTGACCTTGTAGTATGCTTCAAGTTTTGACAATTGCGTTCGCGATGAGAGATTCATTCGGTAGGCGTTGAAGAATCATCACCGGAAGAGTCATCGCTTGAGCCAATCGCGTAGGACTCACGAAAGTCGTACCAGTCATCAATACGGACACGGAAGAAATCTTCTTCATCACGATACGTTCGATTGTTGAGCGAACGAACAAACTGATGAAACACATCCAATTGCGCACATTCACCCTTGGAAAGCGCAATACGATCACCCTCATCATCCACAAAGTCCAAAGTGTAAATAATGTGACTGCGCTGGTAGAACTTGAAATGAATGCAAGTGTCCATCCGATTAAAAACAAGAGCCTTGTATGCGTATCATGATTGCGCTTGACTTTCAAAATCTCAAACATGAGATACTGGAAAGGAGTCAAAGATGCAATCTGCGCATGATCAGGCGGTTCCGGAGGTTCAGAATCATCCTTGTCCGGAGGCTTCTTGTCGGGAGGTTTCACCGAGGAGGCGGTTCCTCGAATCCTTGGGACCAGTTTCATCGTAAACAACGTTCGGCGTTGTCAACGCTTCCTCAAAGAAATCATCAGTCTCAGGAGTCTCAGGAGTGCCCTGCTGAGACTTTCCCTTGCGCCTGGACTTGGAACGGGTCTTTGCTTTACCCATGGTTGAAAAAACAAACTCGTTCGTTCCAAAAGTGAACTTTTGGACTCAGAAAAGCTTGGCAAACAGAGAATCGTTGCGACTGTTAATCTAATAATAGCTGGCTCGGTTTGCACCTTTACTAGCTATTGTTATTCACTTCGTGGGAACGAAACGAACAATCAGATTCAACCGAGCGATATCAGAGCAGGAGCGACCCTACGTTCTCGCTACACCGTTGATCTCCAGAAGGGAGCGGTGTACAAAGCAATCAACCTTGTTATCTTACTCATGGTAAGATGATCTCTCTCAGCACGAAGGAGAGGCGATCCAAGGCTCGGTTACGTCTACAAGAAGAAGAACGACAACAACGAAAAGAGAGCTCAGAAATATAAGCCTATAAAGTTACCGTGTGCACAAGAACCGGAAGTCATTTCCTTCCGGTGCAAATACACAAGTTCCGTTCTCGGTGACAGCACAGAGACGTGTCTTCAATGTCACAGCGTTCCATGAGAGAAAACAGAGGTGCAGTCGTGAATCGTCAGTCACGCCTGCCGCCGACTATCTATTAGCAATTTCGGCAAATACTTCCATGAGGAAAATGGGCAACAAAATACTTTTGCTTTGTTGCGTGCAGCGCGGCGCGGACTTGTTGCTGCCAAAAGCATCGTTTGATAAGTAAGTCTTACGTTTGTTTGAAGCAAATACGGGAAATAGCAATAAACTGGCTTGGAAGAGAGCTTGCGCCCGCGGCCTTTGAGCCCTCGTCACTAAGAGCGATAGCGTGCGGATATTACAGAGTCGGTAAATGCAACGATGTCTGCAACGGAGAAAAATGAAAGTAATACAAAGCCTGTTACGCAGCTTATTTACGGAGATTTCGCACATAAAAAATGAAGTAGATGCTGGGCTTTGAAAGACAAAACAATTGTTGGTTTCGCCCGACCTCAACAGCACTTTTAACGACCGGCTCGAAATGTATATTCATCAGAGACTCTGTACGACCCTAATCGTGTTGCAATGGGCAACGATTAGCGCCAGGACAGATTAAAATGGAACACCATTACGAGAAAATAACACGGAGAACCTCCAACACGAAAGAAACCGCACGCATCGAATTCGATGCACGTAAAACGACGCGAATGACCTGCACTACGGCAAAACCGCACGCATAGAAAATCTATGATGTTCAGATAGTCTTATGTAATTATAAAACGAAACTATTGGTCCGTTTAGAATGAAAGAGAGCCCGAAGCTCACAACACGCTGCTCTTTGAGCTCTGTCCTGCCAGCGGCCCTCCGCTTCAGCGCAGCCTGTGCAGAAGCGAGTCTAGCAATGGGCACACGAAAAGGGGAACACGAGACGTAGTCCAGTCCTACATTGTCGAAAAATTCGATCGATGCAGCATCTCCTCCGTGTTCCCCACAGACAGACAAAGATAGCGAAGGGTTGACAGAGCGTCCTTTCGCTGCAGAGAGACGAAGTAACCATCCCACTCCGTCGGTATCAATAGTCTTGAACGGGTCCCTTTTGAAGATGCCAAGCTCATTGTATTTCGGGATGAACTCGCCAGCGTCATCGCGCGAGATCCCGAGCGTCATCTGAGTCAAATCATTGGTGCCGAAAGAAAAGAACTTGCAAAGAAACTCGCCGGTCTCTGGATCTTTCGTTGCAGCAATCTTGTCAGATTGTAAAGCGGCGCTAGGGACTTCAATCATGGTTCCTATCTCATAGCGGACGTCCATGTTCCTTTCTGCTTTAACCTTTTCGGCTGTTTGTTTTACCAACAGTGCTTGGTGTTCAAACTCGCGAACATTTCCAACCAAGGGAATCATTATGCGAGGTAAAGGGTTGGCTTTGGAATCAGCCTCGATGTTATCAGCTGCGGCATTCATGATGGCTTCGACTTGCATCGTAGTCAGTTCGGGATGCAAAATACCCAGTCGGCAGCCACGTAAACCAAGCATCGGGTTCTCTTCGTGCAGTTTTTCGATGTCTACCTTCAGTTGATGAACGTCTTCATAGCCAAGCTCTCGCGCCATATTATCGTTCACTGAAGAAAGCGGAGGAGTAAATTCGTGCAATGGCGGATCGAGAAGGCGCACCGTTACAGGCTTTCCATCCATGGCTTTAAAATCTCTCTAAAATCCGAGCGCTGGAATTCGCAAAGCTTCTCAATTCCTACACCGTGGAGAATCCATGCACGCACATGAGGTAAACGCGCATGGTCGAAAACATGTGTTCCGTTCGAGTTAATCCAATACCCTTGGCGCCTAGCTCAACTGCTTTTGCTGAGTCAGGTCCAGAGTCGGCATTTGTCATAACCTTACATGAATCTTCAACGTCGTCCGCCCAACCTAGCAGCGTGCCGAAATCCCCGTCTACCGTTGGCGATTCGGTTGGAATGGCGCAACGGATTACTTCGCCCGTAGATCCGTTAATTGAGATCACATCGCCTGCCTTGAACACCTCACCAGTGCTTTTAATGGTCATGGTATTATTCTGAGCGTCAATATCGAGATCGTGGCATCCGCAGACGCAGGGCTTGCCCCAACTGCGGGCGACTACGGCTACATGGGCAAGAAAAAACGAGGAAGGATTGAGAACAAGGACTGGCTGTTACGACAGAAGCGGGGCGACGGCGATCTTACCTGCATGACTCGTAACCCCTCCACGAGAAGTGAGGATCCCCTTGGAAGCCCACATACCGCCGACGTCTTCCGGCGACGTATTCTCACGAACGAGAACCAGATCTTCAGAGGACCGTTCTTCGGCCTCTTCAGTGTGGAAGCATAGTTTTCCGACCGCAGCTCCGGGACCTCCTTGGAGACCAACTGCAACGATATTGTCCTTGTACTGTGGAGAGTTGAGTACCTTTTGTGGAAATGTTGGGTGCAGCACCTGTTTGACGTGATCCGGCTCGACATTGAGCAGTGCCTCCTCACGACTGCAAATGCCTTCCTTCACTAAATCCACTGCTATCTTGATAGCAGCATGTCCCGTACGTTTACCGGATCTGCATTGCAGCATCCATAGTTTGCCTTCCTGTACGGTAAACTCTACATCCTGCATGTCCTTGAAATGCCTACGGATGAATTCCATCCATTGTGAGAAATCGTCACGTGGAATTGTCATACGCGGTAAAACTTACCTTTCGAGAGCGTTCACGTTTTCAATAAACTCCTTGTAGGCGTCTGGAAGGTCTCGTTCCATGGTGGAGATGGGCTCGGGATTACGAATACCAGCCACCACATCTTCTCCCTGTGCGTTGATGAGGTATTCGCCCTTGAGCTTCGCCTCACCGGTTCCAGGATCGCGACTGAAAGCAACGCCCGTGCCAGAGTTTCCTCCGAGATTTCCAAAACCATAGTCTGAACATTCGTTGCTGTTCCAAGCAGCGAGGTAATATTGTTGAGCTTACGGTACTTTATGGCACGACTGGAGTTCCAAGATCCAAACACCGCTCTCACGCACTTTTGAACTTGCTCAAACGGGTCTTGAGGGAATTCCATTCCTTGTCTTCATAAACTTTATAGTATGCCTGACACAACTCCACCAGATGGTCGGCATCCAAATCAAGATCAGTCTTGGCGTTATATTTCTTCTTTAGGGCGTCGTGCTTTTCTTCAAATGCTTCATGGGGATACCCAACACAACATCCCCAAACATGTCCAGTAGGCGACGAAACGAATCGTAAGCGAAACGACGATTTTCTGTGGCCAAAGCAAGACCCTCGACTGTCTCATCATTCAACCCACTGTCAGCGAAGAAAAGAGAACAATCAGACTCGTATGATTGGGTGCGAAAAATCGAATATGAGCGTGAGCAGAAAAACGTACATGTTGAGAACAGTGTCCATCATCCCCGGCATGCTCTTGGCGGCGCCACTGCGGCACGACAAAGGAGTGGGTTCTTGGCATCCCCGAACTTCTTTCCCATGTTGTTCTCCAAACGAGCGATAGCCTTCTTTACTTCGTCCCACATTTCGGGTGGAAGATCATTTGTTTGTTGGTACACTTGACAAAGAGGAGTCGTCAGAGTGAAGCCAGGCGGAACAGCTATGCCGATGGAGCCCATCTCTTGTAGCCCAAATCCTTTTCCGCCCAAAATTTCCTTGTTGGGGTTCTTGACGGGTATGGCAGATCCACCAAAGGGTACGACGGCCTCGATGAGGCCGTCCTTTGCGCATTCTTTCACCAGAGGGTCAAGCCCTGGGCGATTCGCATCCATCATGACGGTAGTCATTGTTGAATTCGTTTTCAATATCAAACGATGAATCAATTATTTTATGGAAGAAAGATGATGTGTTCATCGACTGCAGTGGAATTCTTGCCAGGGTTCGCATACCTTGACACGACGAATGTTACGTGTGCAATTGCGAACCCCGCAACCCGAACCTCCGCCATCCTTTCAACGATTCGGTCTGGTTTGTCTCTGTTCGACCGGCGTTTCCTGCCTTCAGTGAATGGGCCATGATCAATCTTTTACATCTATCTGTTGCTATTTATTGTTACTTTTCATAATTAGCCCTGTGTGTCAGGTGTTGTGCTCAAATTCTCCATGGTCAAAAAGACGAGCAGCAGTTTCTGAAAACAAGGAGTGTGGAGTACTGTACAAGTTATTGTACCGAAGGTATTTTCGTGAATATACGAGAAACGACGTATCGGTATCAACACGGTACTCCGTTGGGGGCGCGGCGCAGCACAGACGCATTCAACGAAAACCTACAAGGAAAATCATCACGAAAAAAGTCGAAGACCTTGTTTGTTATTTGCCTCTCTACTCGTATTGCTTTTTTCATTTGAAAGGCGCCGTCCCTTCTTAAATATTTTCCTGTTGTACTCATTTTCAGATAAAGTCGCAATGTCGGACAAACGGCGTCGCCGGTTTCCTGTCGGGGACCCTCGTTCTTCGGCGGAGCAATATCACCAAGATATGTTTCAGCGCAGGCAAACTCAAAGCGTGTCCATTCGAAAGCAGCGAAAGGAAGACAGGCTTTGGCGTCGACGGCAACCGCAATCCGCTTCAGACAAGACAATTACGGTCGAGGAACTACATATCAAACTAGATTCATTCCTGAGTAGCCCTCACGACGCACAGAAACTGAAGGAACTACAAACCTCCATGGCAATAGATACCGCCTCTACAAATCAGTTCTTGAAAGATCTCATTGATATCACCGAGTCAGAGGCGAAGAACCGTTTATGGGTTGCCAGTCTACGAAAAATATTGCAAGACAATAATGGCATGCTTGATGTTTGCGAGGCTGCCCTTGCTATACTTATGGATTTGACGTCCTTTTCTTCCATTGCCCTCAAAGCGTCAGCCGACGATTACTACGGCATGACATCTCTCCGCTGGTCAGATCTGATACAGGAGGACTCGCTGCTCATTGATCTTTTGCTTGTGTGGATGCGGGAACCATCCACCAGCGCACAAATTCTCGAACACGTTTGCAGTATCCTTGGGAATTTGTTACAAGACTCGGCGCGGCCAATCCCATTAGTGTTGCCGGCGTGGGCTACTATCGTCCAGAGATTACCGGTTTCAAGCTATCTTTGTGCCACTCTAGTTCGGCAGGACTCGACTCACTACGGTACTTCGTTTCTGCATGATTTGACCCCAGAAATCATGGCGAATTTGCTAATGGAAAGCACTACGTCAGTGGAAGCGTCCTGGATGCTTGAAGCTCTGAGTCGGAAAGAAGCAGAGGCGATTAGAAATTTGTGTGAGTCATTGGTGCTGGTCTCCGCTATTGTCACTACTTTAGAAGAGAGCGCGGCTTCGTCGAATGCACTAGTCCTTGTTCCCCTGCTTCGAGCAACATGCAATTTCATCAACGGTGGCCTAAGCGCGCATACCTTGTTGTCCCACGCGTCTTTTATACCAACAGTTTCGAAAATTCTGGAACAGGGTGTCGTAATAGAGTCTCTCGAAGTCGCAAGCGCCATGTTGGCATGGAATCGTGCATTTGCTAACGAAGATATTGGCATTATACCTGCGTTATTCCCTGTTCTTGTTTCAATCATTGCATCTCCTGAGGCTTCACTTCCTTGGAAACGCGATGCTGCATGGGCGGTGTGTTGCTCCTTTGATGATGAGCAGTCCGAGGAGTACCGCTCGAATTCGCGAATGAAAATGTCGCAGCCAGTTGGTTGTCAGCGAAACTATCGGTTGCCCAGTCTGACTTTATCCGTTCTTTGACAGATCTCTTGTCCAATCCTGACAGAGAAGCTGTTGCTTCTGCTGTTCAAATTCTTGACTTGTTGTTACGCACCGCACAACCGATTCGGCAACTATTTGAAAACGCGGGCGGGGTGGAACGCCTAGAGATAATTTGTGAAAAAGGCGGTGAAGGAGGTTTCTCAGATTTCGCTGCGAACTTGGCTGCGGATCTCCTCGACGATTTTTTTGAGGCAGATGACGATGGAGATGATCTTTGCATCGCTCCATCAAGAAGAGAAAATGAATTTGTTTTGGGATCGTAGAGCCTCCGACGGCCTTTAACTTTGGCACGAGTGATAAACCAGGTCCTGGTCGCGGTCGCGGTCTCACAATTCCGGCATGGATGCAACAGCCTAGATAGTATTAGTTCATATTCTTGTGGTTAACGTTAATTTCTCCTGTCGTCGACAAAGCGTTCCATAGATTTTCAAACTGGGGTCGAATACGAGCCCGTACCACAATAAACAATTGTGTACTTTCCAGTGTCGGAACGTCAATCATAAAGTACTCAAAGTGTGGAGAAGTATCAACGGCTCAAAATTCACGTCGAGACCACGTAAACGACAGACCGACGTACCGGTAGTATGACAGACGCGTTTGCAAAGGTGCAGCAGCAGCGTTGGTTGTGTTGTTGCGTGACAACACAATGAAAGATCGGACATGAGCGACGCTGTCATCTTTTGTGAATACATGTTACTGTTGAAGTGAAGTCTATTGTCCTTGGATTATCGTAGAATAGTTAATGTAATATGAGTAGTCGCGACGAAGACGACGGATTACTCGATGACTCTGAATCGGATGGTGGGTTTGAACCGCCCAAAAAGCGTAAAAGACCGACTCGAAAAGTCTTTCATTGATGACGCAGCAGAAGAGAGTGGAGATGAAGGAGGAGATAACGATGACGACGATGAAGATGACGACGATATTAATGATTACGTAAAGGATGGGTTTGTGGTTGACGAAGAAGAGGAAGAGAATAAAAAGAAAGATGATTTGGAGGACTCCGATGATGACGAGGATGACGATGACGACGATGATAGCCCAAGGAAGACGGCAGACACGGAAGCAACAAGAAAGCGTTTGAAAAAGGTCCGCAAGATGCGCGAAACAGAAATGCTGGACGAAGACGATCTTGCACTTATCCAAGAAGCGCAAGTTGGTGAAGATCATCGAGCCGACAAAGGATTCGAGGCGGCTCAGCGACAACGGGTACTTGCACGATCTGAAGCCGAACTCCGTCGAGGATTGTTTGCCGACCAGGAAGACGAAGATGAGATGCCTCGACCAGTACGCCGACCAGAGCGTGTCGAAGAATATGACGAATATGACGACGGCTTTATTGAAGATGACATCGGTGACCAGGGGAAATCCGAGCCTCGGAACGAAGAGGGGGATGTTTGACGACGAAGATGCAAGGGAAGTCAGTGAGGCTCAATTGAATGAAGCAAGTGAGATCTTCGGCACTGATTATTTGGAATTCATGGCTGCTGAACAACCAGATGAAGACGAGGAAGAGCTAATGGGCAAGTATCGTGAACGAGGTATCGACATAGGTGACGAGTCTGAAGATGAGAGCGAAGATGATGATCTTTTGGTGACGATGATGATGACGATGCCTTAGATGGAGAAACTGCACAGCAAAAGCCGAAGCTTTGAAACTTAAACGCGAAAAGAGAGCTTTGGCAAAAGCCGAGCGTCGCCGCGCCGCTCTTCAAAAGAAAGCTGAAAAGCGCAAGGCGCAGCTCAGAAAAGCGTTCGAGCCTGTTCAACTTGTTGAAAACTTTTGCACTGATCGTGATGATGATATTCGCCAGTCAGATATCCCCGAACGCTTTTATGATTGGAAAACTCCTTTTGATGGTTCCGAAGAAGATGGTTTGACCGAATCGGAAAGAGTCCAGGCGGAATGGATTGCAGAACGCATTCCACATATCTGTGCTGCAGTAACTAATAGTACGAGCGATGAGGAGAAGTCTCGCATTTTTCATTCGATTGCAAACGCCCTTCGCTTCATGCATCGCGACAAGCTTGAGCCTTCATTTTTAAAGCACTACCGCAAAGATTACATTCAGTCCGTCGCGGTTCGTGACAAGCTTTACGACATTATGGATGAAGACGCTGAATGGCACCATATGCTCAATGCCAGGAAAAAGGTAGAAGAGCTTTTGCCGAAATAAACGCAGCCATGGAAATTGAACACTCCCAAAACGTGGATGTTGAGAAACTTCAGAAGCTACAGGCTGCTCTCAAGGAGGCTGAAGAACAGCTTAATGATACTGCGAAGCAAGAAACGCAAGTACAACACGAATTAGAGGCGTTGGGGGCTGCGCACGACGATGATGACGATGACGAGCTTTTGGGGACGATGATGACGACGAAGGAGAGGTAAGTATCTTGTTCTGGCAACGATGATGCGCGGCCGCCTGTTGTCCTCACATCTAATATTTTCTTTTCTATCGTCAGGACAAGAAAAAAGAGCGAACGAGGCTCACGCAACATCTCGAAACTATTCAGTCACTTTTGGAAGCACGTGCAGACAAAGTTTCCCAATTGCAGGCGCAGCTTCAGGTCGTCGAGGCCAAAATCGTTCCTTGAGCGACGGTGGATCGGTGGAGAGAATATCCAGAAAGACTCATAAAATGCGTTGTGGCATGTGCCGGATTATAATCAGTATCTGTCAAGACTTCATGATACTCGGCACATAGTCGACATGAGTGGATACCTGACATTAATCAAAGAAGGAAACGACGCCATAAGGAGCAAGGAACTCCCAGCTCTTGCTTTGAAAGAAGGCTCAAGCGATCGACGAAAACGCAGTCGCAGGTTTGACAGAGATTTCTATAGAACTTGCGTATCAGAGGGTCTTCGAGCGGTTTGCTATCGTTTCCTTCTCCCACCTTCTCGAGTTGGCATCAAACTAGAAGACTCGGTTAAGTATGGGAAGTTTGACTTTTCAAGGCCTTTGCCTGGATCAGAAGGACAGAGTGTCGATCCGCTTCAATGGGTCGCGCCAACTATTCCAGATAAAAGCCCATCCGATTTCGCCAATGATTTGATAGGAAGTGGGGAGCTTGCTATGTTGTCTTCGTCTGATCTTGCCGACATTTCAGAGAGCAATGATCCGTTACGAGGGTGTAGATATGTTGCTGCTACAGAGCTCGCCGCCGAACCAAGGGTGCGGCGCACTCTCAGGACATTTACCGCAAACACGCCGTACTGACTACTAGACCAACCAAGAAGGGGCTCGACGTGATTGATGCATTTCACGATTTCTACGGCATCCACTTGATTTTCGGCAAACCCGTCAAAGACCATTTTCCTGTGGATGCAGGCGACGCACAAGTACGAAAAGGATGTTAGGACCAACTGAACAGAAAGAATACGACAAGGAGATGTCGGAGCGCCAAAAGCACAGTTGCCTGCAGTACCTTAATGTTCTCAAGGCTGAGCAAACAGGGCTAGTTTCTCTTCATGTCCACCTCCCTTTGATTGAAAAGAGAGATGACTGGTATAGCATTGATGCGGATCAATTGCTCAACAAAAACCAGAATTTGAAGCCCATGCTTGATGAACTTGAAAAGTGTATCTTCCACTAGACGCTGACCAATTTAACGAAGAACGCCGTAAAGTCGTACACACTGCGTTGACCAGCTTTCTACTTCCCCAGTTTGAAGCTGAACTCAAGCGGGAACTTAGGGACGCGTCAGTCAAAGTCGGCGTGGCAGCAGCCGCAGAAAATCTGCGGAAATTGGCAATGGAAGGGCCTTACCGACCTGCTGCAATCGTCCACACAGAGAATCGTTTTTTGTATCCTACGAGCGATTTGCCGTTCGTTGGTGTGTCTTGTTCCACAGATCCGAAAGAAGCCACCTACCTTGCTGCGGTTACAGACCGTGGAGAATCCAGTGACTATCTTGCCATACCTGGTGGTGTCAAAGTTGACTCACAGAAAATGCGCGAGAAGGTTGTGATGTTTTGATCCAAACACGGCCTGCAGCTGTTATGGTGGGCACCTCGGGTGGCTTTGAAAGCCGCATGTTCCAGCGAAAATGGTTGAACTGATCAACGAAGCTGTTCAGCGATGGAACAAACGAGACATTCAAGGAGAAGACGAAGACGATGATGCCTTTTATCGCGCCAGGATCAGTTCAGGCAGTTTGCATCGAGCATCCACGACGACGACGACCAAGAGGAGTGGACGTGCAACGTTGAGTTGATTGATGATTCAGTCGCCCAGCTGTTCGGGCGAAGTGTGCGATCGAAAAAGAGTTTCCGGATCATTCAGTGAATTTAAAGTGCGCTATATCTATTGCTAGATATGCCAAGGACCCTCTTGCCGAGATTGCATATGCATGGAGTGTAGCAAGTGATTCGGGTAACTTCGGGACAGAGATGTTGTACCTCAATATTCATCCCTCCCAGCAGCTGCTTCCCGCACCTTCTTACTCCGCCACTACGAGAGGGCTCTTTGCGACATCGTCGCAGAGATTGGAGTTGATCTCAACAAGTGTAGTGCTTTGGATCATTTGAAAGGCTTGCTGACTTTTGTTCCTGGCTTGGGTCCACGCAAAGCCGCAAATCTAAACCACACGCTTTCTCAGTTGGGAGGCGCCATAGCTCGAAGGCGCGACCTACTTGAAAACGAGTCCTCGGTCCGGTAGTATATAACAACGCCGTAGCATTTCTACGAATCGAAGACGCGGATCAGCTTGCCGATCACATTCTTCACCCTCTTGACGGTACCCGGTTGCACCCAGACGTTTATATTCGTAACAATTGGGCTTTGAAGATTGCCTTTGATGCTCTGGAGCGAGAGGACCCGAAAACAAAAGAGCCAGCTGCTATTAAAGCTGTTCGAGACGTCATGGACGATTCACGGGAAGAAGTAGAACGCTTATTCAAAGCAACAAAAGCCGAGTGGGAGCGACATTATGGTCCAACCTTCAACATCAAAGAATGGGACCCGAGAGTCAATGTTCCGTACGATCAATGGCGCGATAAGGTTGAGGAATTAGATCTTGATACTTTTGCTAACATGATCGAGCAGAATGGCCATGGCCGCTGGCATACGCATCTTGAAATGATCAAATGGGAGTTTCGTTTACCAGCAGCGGATCCTCGTAAGCCGCTAGAACCTCTCCGGGGATAAAGTTTTCATTTAATCACAGGTGAATCCGACCAAAGCCTCCGACCCGGCAAGGAAATAACAGGAAAGTTATTCGAAATGGCGACTTTGGTTCTCGTGTGAAGCTTGAAGGTGACATCCCCGCTTTCATTCCTCTCAGAAACCTATCCGACGAGCACGTCGAATCGGCCGACGACTTCGTGAGTGTAGGCCAGATCGTAACCGCTGTAGTGACAGAAGTGAAGAAAGACCACATGACCGTTGACATGAGTTTAAAATGGAAGACTTTCGCAAGAAGCCTAGTTCTTGGGAACGCCCTCGTCTCTTTTTTTCACTTGACGAATGTTTCGACGTCCAAGCTGCAAACAAAATTGAAGACGACAGCACTAAAAAAAAGAGACGCGCACGTCGACGCCCTGCTCGTAAGTCTCGGACGATTAGGAGACGACGCGGACGGGCTTACAAAGAGAAAGAGACGAGTTGTTCGACGAGCATGTACCCACCCTGCTTTCCGCAATGCCAAAACAAGGAAGTGGAACGCGAATTGCTTGATGGAGGAGCTCAAATGGTCGGAGAGGCACTTATTCGTCCCAGCAATAAATCGAGTGACTCGTTAGCGATTCATTGGGTTGTAAAGGAAGGCATGATCAAAGTGATTGAAGTCTTGGAGGAAAATAAGGAAACGGATGCAAGCATTGGAAACGTTTTGAAAATCAAGGTATGAACGTCATCGATTTGGCTTATCCTTCAATTTCGATTCTAACACTAAGGAAAACTTCAGGACGAAACGTTTGGCAGTATTGATGAACTTCTTGGGCGCTTTATCGCCCCCATGAACGACTACGTTGAGGAGCTCGTGAGTCATCGCAAATTCTCAGATCTTTCAGAAGAGGAAGTTGATGCAAAACTGAAGGACGAGAAGAAGGCCAACCCCAAATCTATCCCTTACGCACTTTGTTGGCTTGAAATGCACCCCGGCTACGTATCCTTGAGATTTGTGGCTTCCTCTACCCCGAGGAACCATACAATTGGAATCAGCCCAAAAGGTTTCACGTGGAACTCAATCACATATCCCAACCTCGATATGCTGATTAACGGTTTCAAAAAGAACCCCGTGGTGCTGCTCCTAAACCAAAGGAACTCCCATCTGTTCCGAAGCCTCAAGCACCGAAAGCTCCCACCAGGCCTCCAACAGAAAATAGATGGGGGCCAAACCGCTACCACCAGCCCCAACAGGTTGGAACCAACCTCCACCCGCACATCCAATGCATGCTCCCCGCTGTTACGAAAGTTGGATGGGGCGCACCCTCAGAAGCTCCTCCTGCCTACACAGCTCCTCCCGCTATCGGATGGGGTGCTCCACCTGTGCAACCGGGTACTGGTTGGCCGCCACAGCGGGCTGCCCCCGACCTCCACCGCAGCATCAGCCTCCGCCACTTGGCCCACCAGCAATGCATCGCCCTCCCCACCAAATATGCCACCGCCCAGCTTGCCGCCTCCTCCGATGTACCACCAGGCTCCACCGCCTAGGCCTCCTCCACCAGCACCCGTTCCAAATAACCGGCCCCGGTACCTCGAGCACCAACCGAACGCGGATTTGGAGATCTTGATCCTCCACAGGACCAGGGACGTGGTCGTGGGCGAGGACGAACTTTGCCTGCGTGGATGTCAAAAGGACAGTAATCTTCAGATGGTTCTCCCGCCCTAACAGTGAACTAATTAAGGAAAGGTATTTAGCTAAGTATAGCTTTTGTACTTGTTTTAGGGAAATGTTTGTCGGAAACGGCTACCAGGTACCGGACCTTTTGTTGCAATTGCCGCATTTTTATTGGTGTTTCCTGTCGTACTGGTAAAAATATTTCTTGTTTGGCGGATACCATAACGACAATAACGAGTTTTCCGTCATAATGCTTCCGTTGGACATCGCGCCGGGCCGACCATTCACTCCTCCCAAACGCAAAAGGACGACACGATGTCGATGATGGTTTTCCTCTTTTGTTCGTTTCATTTCCTTCACAAAAGCGATGAAAGAAGCCAAATTATTTGCCTTGATGCTTGCAGTCACAAGATTAAAGTTGTCGATGACATTGTCTGATGAAATTTCGTTATGCGGTGATTTAAATACAGCTTGTATCGATGGAGGACGCTGCTTGCAAGTTGACGGACAACATTTCGCCTGCCAGTGCCGAGATAGCTCTTTCAACTGCGAAGTGAAAACCAGCGACTTGTGCTATACGAACTCTCTATGGGATGGAAAACAAACTCCACAAACTCAATATGCTGGCTTTTGTTTAAACAACGGGAGATGCGCCACTAGCGTGGTTGGGAGGCATTACTGCGTCTGCAAAGATATCACCTTTACCGGACTACATTGCGAGCTCTCCATGCAACGAACTCTGCAACTAGTAGGTATACCAACGGTCTCGCCTACTGGCTTGAACTCAACGAATGAGCTCCCATCTCTGGCTCCATCAACTGCAAATCAATCAGATGTTCCAAACAGCGAAATGTCAAGGGCGCCTTCCGCTTCAGACGAAACATCGTTAACACCATCATCTGCACCTTCGATTGGAAATAGTAGTACTACCGCGCCAACTCTTTCCGCTTCTCCTTCGACGACCTTTTCACCTTCTTCATCTACAACATCGCCTTCAATAACAACGTATCCTACTTCATCTGTAGTACCCACAGCAACCTGGTTTCCAACGGGAAGTGCGATGCCCACCGGAACATCACTTCCCACAATAACAGCAATACCGTCAACAACGGAACCCACAAGTGAACCTTCAGCAAGCCCTTCTGCGCTTCCGAGTATTGTGGCCTCGACAGCTTCTCCAACGGCGCCCCCCCAACAAGAGCGCCAACCGATTCCAGTCCAGCCTCCCTTTGTTACCCCTGTACCGAGTAGAAATGAGGCTCCTGTGCCAGGTGGAAAAGGCGGTTTGAATAAGGGTGCATCAGTTGGTATAGGGCTAGTAGCTTTGGCGACAGTGGTTTTCGCTGTTATGTTTTATTCTCGTCGAAGACGCTACTCACAAGCAGGACGCATTGCCGACGGTGACTTGGAATTGACGAACAATTATCTAGATGATGACCACGACGGCTGGGCAAATCAGCGACCACTTACAGCTGGTAGCCGACTCGATGATGGGCTGCTTTAAAAACAACCATTAATCTGAGATGGTACAGTCTTTACGCCTATTATTATCATTTTTAGTGGTGAGATGAATCATAGGAACCTATCGTGGAGGGAGATGCGTGAATTAGACCTTCTAACCCATGAAAACGAACTGTTTCTATGAAATCCTTAGTCCGTCGTCTGTCCGCGCTCCGGCTATCTTTTGCACGATTATGCCAAAAAAATGCAACGATGCGTCGATCTCCTCATTCGTCGTTTTGCATTTGAATGATGATAATAACTGCATTGTCGTTATACGAAAAGTTTTACATTTACCAAAGAAGAATGCAACCCAAAGAAGTTGTTGATGTGACCTTGTTCCTGAGCGAATGGTCGCATTGTCTCACGGCGAAATACCAGCGCGATCGATTGTATCGTTTCGGCAAGTTTGATGATTGTGGTTCGCAGTGGCAAGATTTCAAGAAAGCTCTTCGCGCCAAAATATTAAAAGATGAATCCGAAGCCCGCAAACTCCTAGAACAAACTTCGTATCACACCCGTACTTTCGTCTCTCCCACGGTGGGAGTTATTTGGGAGGCGAAAGAACAACCTGGCTGGGACTAACTTCAGCAGATATTCAAAACATTTGTTAGATACCAGATTGACTCGCTCGGTTCCATGATTGAAGTGATATCTTGATTGTCGTTAGTGAAGATATCGTAATCATGCGACATTCTGTCGAGTGCCACCACGGTAAATTTTGTTTCGACGCCTCCGCCCTCCGAACGATCAATGATTGAGGCTCCACTGAGGCGGTCATCAATTACTTCTCGTTGAGAAATTCATGATAATGAAGATAGAGTTCAAAATCAGCTGCTTATGCCCGTCAAAGTCAAAGTGATTTGCATACCTCGGTGAACCATGGAGTTCTACAACTTTCGCTAGGATTGGCTCGCGGACATCGCTGCTTGGTAGAAGGTTGTCTTCTAACTCCAGTTTCGATCAGTGTTATTTGGCAGAGTCCAATTTGTTGTCTCCATTTCTTTCAGTAGACTACCAGGTAGGTTTCTTCCATCCCATTTCCGAGGCGCATCGATGGAAAATTTTGCTAACTAAAAAACACATTTAGAGCGAGGAAAACCACTCGGTTACTCTCGCCATGACAGCTTCGTCAAGTCTATAGTCATACATAAAGCCCGGTGATGGGCTTACATTTTCAAAAGGATTTGAGCCAAAGGCGAACGATACATTTCGTGTCAATGTGCTTTGACCGCTCAGTTCTGAATTTGTTTGACCGTTTGCCTTTTGATGCGCATACCTTGGCAATGAACTCGAAGAAACTCATAACGATCGGTAATCTTGAACAGATGATAGGTATACGGTACCCGGCAGTGATTATTTTCTATCATCCCTCTAGACTGTAGGTTGCGCGTGCCTACCCTAGTAGTCGTGCGTCATCAGGTACCGGTAAGACTGGATGAGATTTCTCCCCAGTCCAAACCGTCAAGCTCGCCAAGTCTCACAAGCTGTCAAATAAAAATAAATAATGCTCGCCAAGTCTAAACCGAAATACATAATTTTCATCGAAACAATGCAAAACAGACGCCAACCTCTCATTCAATTTAGAAACAATAAGTATACCCGCCGTCATTCTCAAAGCGAAGCCTCTTCAACTTGATTATATAAATTTACCGTGCAAGAGCGAAGCAGCTGACAGTCGAACATGCGAAGAAACGTGTGGAAATCAATTCTGAGAATTGCAGTCCTTTTGTCATCTACACGGGTCGCGACTTGCTTCTCGCTCTTTCCTACTGATGAGAGTTCACTAAGTCAAAACGAAACCGAGGGACCTTCGTTTAAAACTCGGTTATATCGACAGCAGAGCCTATCCATTAAACCCGTGTCCGAGCGTCCCTTGAGTGAGCTACTCAAAAGTCTCACAAGAAGTAATGTACCTGCCGACTTTCACAAGCGCTTAGTAGAAGAAGAAAACGAGCAAACACAATTTCGCTCGCTTCAGAAAAGCTTCACCGTCGGTTGATGCTGTTCATTTCTTATTGAAGGCTGCCGCTGCTGGCGTGATTTTGGTTCTAGCTGCAAACCTTCTTCAAGGCGTATCCCTCGTCAAAGTATGGAAAGACCTTACTGATATTACAGCAATCAGTAGCCTTCTTTGGTTCCCCTTTCTCTGGATTCGACCGTCTCATATGCTGGGAGACTCCTTGTCGCTGGCGAAGTTCGTTGGGAGCTCAGACCTCATTGCCTACACGATGGATAATTTCTGGCCTGCGATGAAGACTGCGTTCACTCAGATTGTTACAGCCGAGCTATGGGGACGATTTTGGAAAGTGGCATCCAAGAAAATGAGTGTTGTTATTGGTGAACCGTCAAAGATCGAACGACCAGTCCTGGACGGTCGTACGTGCCCGATTGGTTGACTGGGAGTTACACCTTCGTTGCGTCTACTGTTGAGAAAGGTTGTACAAAGCTTTTTCAGAAAACAGTGCAGAAACATTTGCACCAATCAATTGTGACTATTTCGTCAGTCATGGCGATTTCTCTGAGCAACTACGTCTTCCAGCAGGGAACGACTGGCAATGGTGCCGAGACGTGAGTCAACGAGTTTGTAATCACAACAGGATGTTGTAAATATTATTAGTGTCATTTTTACTTTGAGATTAAGAGTCAATATTTTCGTCGTCTCCTTCTTCTTTCCTTCCACAATGATAAATTGCTTCAGCTCTTCCCACAGTTTTTCTCTCTTCTCCCTCAAGGGCGCCATTCAGTTTAGCTGGTCTCTCTTGTCCATCGGATGCGAACCATAACTTAGAAACATGTGTATCACCTTCTTCCAAAGGTAATGCAGTATCATCTGATATGTAAATAGGAGGGCCTTTGTCCAGCAGCCGTCGCAGCTCAGCCTGGCAATCCGTCTGCTTGACACGGTCGACGTATTGATGGAATTGTTCTTCAAGTAGCTTTTGTACGACTTCAAGTTCGAAAATGCGGGCTTCCATTTCAAGCTGGGGTACGACTGATATTCGACTTTATAAGCGATGCAAGGTCAGCTATCACAATTTACTTTTTTAATTTAAGTAGGCCTCTAAATTCAGCTCACCGTAGTTTCCGTCTTCTACCGTAATATCTTCCATTGTGCAAAGACAGCAAAGTCCCTCTGGAGGTGTTCCGTGTTCATCGGGATTCGACATTCTCAGGTATTGTATAAGCGACAATAATGTTGATGTTTAAATTTGAAAAGTCGGAGATTATTCTGTTTTCCAACTTCGTTGTTGTTGTTGTCAATCGAGCGATGTTTTTTCGCGGAAGTGCGAAGTGCGCAAAAGCATGGCGCCAAGGCAGTACCGGTGCGGTGTTTGTGCGCGCAGGCCAGCATCCTTGCGGTTCATTTTGGGTTTTGGGCGTGGAGGGAGAAAAAAGAGATTGGCCTCTCATCCTTCATCGGCTGTTCTCCAATTATTTTTCCCACAGTTTACTTTGGGAGAAACCGAGAACCTTTTGTTGCATTTCGAACTATTACTATTCAAACGCCCAAATCAAATGTTTAACTTCTTTTTCGAAGGAGTATTTGTCTAACAAAAGAAATACGCGGCTAAACAGAAGGGTGTGTTCTCTTTGAATTCGATTCTGGAAGGGTAATTCGATAGAGCTAGGATTCTCATTATGAGATCACTATTCTTTTGTGTGTGCGATGGGAGCACTACGGTAGTCTAGTTATTTGGAAATCTAGTCTTACTTAGGCGAATATACGATTAGGGACAAGGTGGTGATTTAGTAGCGACAAAGGACGGTGCGGGAAACTGTACACATTACCAGTAGGAAATCGCCGTAGAGCAAATATACGATTAGGGACAAGGTGATGTTCCCGCACCTTCCAGACGACTGCTCAAAATGGAGGACGAGAAAAAAAATTCCAAGTTGTTGATTGTGCTGCTCAATGTTGTGTCGCTCCTTCCTTTTGTTATTGAAGACCGACATTAAGTTTATTGCTGTGGTCGTGTATTCGAGAAAAGCTAAATACAATGGATCCGCGTTCCGTAAAGCGCCCGAGAAGCGCGACGCCTACAAAAGGCGGTAAGTCATCTTCGCTCGGCTGTCTGTTGCTCACTTCGATACATCATTCACACTCACTTCTCAACCGGTTTACTTCCAGACGCAATGCAGAAAAAGAAAATGAAGGCTTCCAAAAGAATAAAAACAAAAGAAAGTGCAATTGCCAGAAGAAGGTTCCGCTACAACAAAATCAAGACGCAGTGCGTCTTCTCTGGATGAGTAAGTTTTCCTTTGTATCAATCGATCCTCCTTCAATATGTATTGCAGATGCACCTAACGTTAGTTGCTCGGTATAGAACTGCCACCGCTGAAGGCCAAATGATGTCACAGATGCTTTCTACTTTCTCGTCGATCGAACAGTCGCGGTTTGAAGCTTACCAACGAGCCAAATTAAATCACTCTGCTGTCGAAGAATGGGTGGCAGCATGCTTGTCTCATCACATGTCCCTGGAAGGCCCAGGCCGTCCTTTGCAAGAACTCGTGACACCGGGGAGTCACCGCGAAATTGTCATGGTCGTGGCGACGGCTGCGAAGGTATACGCACAGCGTCTTGTTGGGGCGGCGTTGAAAATGGAGCACCCCGTCGGACCATTGGCACCTGAACATGTGTGGAAGGCCGTGCAAGAGCGGAGGGGCAATGGAACAGATCCTGGATTTTACTTGGAAAAGACCGAGTCAATACAGTTGAGTGCTCCGCATTCGCGTCGAGATTACGAACAACGCCGGCTTGCAGGACTGGCGGCGCAAGACGCATATGATGCACAATTTGGGTCGGAGGGTGCAGAGCCGAATAATGAAGA